>CM039678.1:302000500-303200500 GCA_022496015.1 Hordeum marinum | reverse complement strand
AATGAGTTCTGGGGCTCGATCATGCTTTGCATGTGAGAGAGGTCTTCTAGTCAACGGGTCTGTGACATTCAGATCCGTGTGTACTTTGCAAATCTCTATGTCAAACTGTAAACACTACTACCACACTCCACTTGGTACTATTCCAAATGGCTGCTCCACTATACGTATCCAGATTGCTACTATGAGTCATCCGGATTGGTGTTAAAGCTTGCATCGACGTAACTCTTTACGACAAACTCTTTATCACCTCCATAATCGAGAAACATTTCCTTAGTCTTTTAGTCACTAAGGATAATATTGACTGCTGTCCAGTGATCCACTCCTGGATCACTCTTGTACCCCTTGACGGACTCATGGCAAGGCACACACAGGTGCGGTACATAGCATGGCATACTATATAGAGCCTATGGCTAAAGCATAGGGGACGACCTTCGTCCTTTCTCTTTCTTCTGCCGTGGTCGAGCTTTGAGTCTTACTCAACTTCACACCTTACAAATCAGGCGAGAACTCTTTCTCTGACTAACCCATTTTCAACTCTTTCAAAATCTTGTCAAGGTATGCACTCATTGAAAGTCTCATCAAGCGTCTTGATCTATCTCTATAGATCGCGATGCCCAACAATTAAGTAGCTTTATCCAGGTCTTCCTTTGAAAAACTCTTTTCAAACAACCATTTATGCTTTCCAGAAATTCTACATCATTTCTGATCACCAATATGTCATTCACATATGCTTATCAGAAACTCTATAGTGATCCCACTCACTTTATTGTAAATACAAGTTTCTCATAAACTTTGTATAGACTCAAAAACTTTGATCACCTCATCAAAGCGTATATTCCAACTCCGAGATGCTTGCTCCAGCCCATAGAAGGATTGCTAGAGCTCGCACACCTTTTAGCATCCTTTAGGATTGACAAAACCTTATGGTTGTATCACATACAACCTTTCCTCAAGTAAACCGTTAAGGAAACGATGTTTTGATATCCATCTGCCAGATTTCATAATTGAAAAATGCAGCAACTGCTAACCTAATTCCAATAGAATTTAGCATCGCTACGAGTGAGAAAGTCTCATCACAGTCAACTTTGTCGGAAACTTCTTTGCGACAAGTCGAGCTTTATAAATGGTGACATTTACCATCAGCATTTGTCTTCATTTTAAAGGTCCATTTGTACTCGAGGACTTGCCGTCCAACCAGCAAGTCTACCAAAGTCTATACTTGGTTTTCATACATGGATCCGTTCTCGGATTTCATGGCCTCTAACCATTTGTCGGAATCCGGGCCCATCATCGCTTCTCCATAGCTCGTAGGTTCATCGTTGTCCAACAACATGACCTCTAAGACAGGGTTGTCGTACCACTCAGGAGCAATACACGTCATTGTCGACCTACGAGGTTCGATAGTAACTTGATTCGAAGCTTCATGATTATCATCATTAACTTCCTCTTCAACTAACGTAGGCTTCACAGAAACATCTTCCTGCGCTGCGCTACTCTCTCGTTGAGATAAAGGTTCAATAACCTCATCAAGTTCTATCTTCCTCCCACTCAATTCTTTCGAGAGAAACTTTTTCTCGAGAAAGGACCCAGTTTTAGCAACAAACATTTTATGCTTGGATCTGAGATAGAAGGTTCACCCAACTGTTCTTAGGGTATTCTATGAAGATGCATTTGTCCGCTTTGGGTTCGAGCTCATTAGGTGAAAACATTTTCTACACAAGCGTCGCAGCCCCAAACATTAAGAAATGATAGCTTAGGTTTCTATCAAACCATAATTCACACGGTGTCATCTCAACGGATTTAGGTGGTACCCTATTTAAAGTGAATGTAGTTGTCTCTAATGCATAACCCCAAAATTATAGTAGCAAAACGGTAAGAGACATCATAGCACACAACATATCCAATAGAGCACGACTATGACGTTCGAACACACCATCACACTATGGTGTAACAGGTGGCGTGAGTTGTGAAACAACTTTCACATTGTCTAAAGTTGTATGCCAAACTCATAATTCAGATATTCACCTCCACGATCATTTCGCAGACATTTTTATCTTCTTGTCACGATGATCTTAAACTTCACTCTGAATTTGCTTGAACCTTTCAAACGATTCAGACTTGTGTTTCATTAAGTAAATATAAACTACATCTACTCAAATCATCAGTGAAGGTAAGAAAATAACGATATCCACCGCACGCTACAAGCCTCATTGGATTGCATACATCGACATGTATCATTTCCAATAAATCACTTGCCCACTCCATCAATGTGGAAAACGGGGTCCTTAGTCATCTTGCCCAAGAGGCATGGTTCGCATGTCTCAACCGATTCAAAATCGAATGAGTCCAAAGATCTGTCAGCATGAAGTTTCTTCATGCGCTTTATACCAATATGACATTTAGCGGCAGTGCCACAAGTATGTGGTACTATCATTATTAACTTTTTATCTTTTGGCATCAATGTTATGAACATGTGTATTACTACGATCAAGATTCAACAAACCATTCTCACTGGGTGCATGACCGTTGAAGGCATTATTCATGTAAACAGAATAACCATTATTCTCTAACTTAAATGAATAACCGTGTTGCAATAAACACGATCTAATCACGTTCATGCTCAACGCAAAACACCAAATAAAATTTATTTAGGTTCGTCACTAATAACGAAGGTAGAGAGAGCACACGATGTGTATCACATCAACCTTGGAAACATTTCCAACACACATCATCACCTCGCCCTTAGCTAGTTCTTCGTTTATTCCGTAGCTTTTATTTTGAGTTACTAACATTTAGCAACCGAACCGGTGATGAGGACATCCCTACTAATGTTACACCCACCCCGACTGCTATACATACAGGACCAATTACTAGAGCTCGCGCACGTCAATTGAATTACCAGGTACTTTCGTTTCTTGGAAATCCTTCTAATATTCATGAACATATGATGCTGCCTAAATTAGATACTTTTGTTTTACTTATGAATGAAGGACCTATCATGGATAAGAAGGATGACCATTGGAGCGGGATCAAGCATGGAGGAGAAGGTGCGCGCGCGGGGAAGAACATTGGAGCTTCCAGTGATGATTTTCGCACATTGAAGCCACCATAATGGGAGTGGGAAGCTTTGGACGAAATATGCATGATGCCACTTTATAAAATTCGTCCATAGGCTAATATAGGTGCTGCGCCACCTTAATTTTGGGCCAGGCCCATGTAATTTCGAAATACCATATTATAGGCTGTTTTTAGAGTCCGTATGTATGGGGAAACTGACTTAGGGTCGGTTTCGGACCCCTCCTCCAAGGGGCCACGAAATTCCCTTCTATTCCCCCATATATACAGCCCTTAGGGCTTCGTTTTAGGTTTGGGTTTTGTTTAGATTACAAGTTCGCCATAGCAGCAACTTCGCGTTCTTCGTTTGTGTTCCACGACCAGACAAAGGCGTCACAGAATCCCACTTCATCAATAAAGCTTTCCTCTTATATTCGCAATATCCAGATTGCAATCTTAGTTTCTTGCTTGTTCTTCGTTTGCGTGCAGGAAATAGACCCTCGTGGTCAGGTTGATCGTGCTCCGGCGTGGTCAATAACCTCTCAGAGTTGGTTTAGCGATTGCTAAGGCGCGACGTCTCACACGTTCGTAGTCGGATCGTCAAAGTCTACTCCACCAAAAACGATAGCCACCATCTCATCGAAAGACAGGGACAACTTCGCCTTTATCAAGTGGTATCAGATTTCCAGGTTGCTCGGTGAGATTTTACCAGTTTTCGTAGTTTAGATCGCATCTGTTCTTCATACCTTTAGTCCACGAAAAAGCCACAAAAAAAATAGGGTTAGATCATCATATCCGAACCAATCTGTGCCTTTGCATAGTCTTTTCAGTATTTTGCTTTGTTGAATTTGCGGTTACATCGTCGTGTCGAGTTGCTGGTCTTAGTGCCTAGTTCTTTAGAGTTTCGAGTTCTATTCACAAGTTGTCACGTTGCCAACGCATCGTCTTCATAGTCGCCATATACCACCACCATCATCCCCGCTGCCAGTTATCCATTGGTGTCCATATATACCACCACCAATCCGAGTCCAGCTCGTTTTAAATTTAGTTTCGAGATCTTTTTGATTTCGGATTCGCGTTTTGCTACCTGTGTAGGTGTCGAAAAAAAAAAGAGTCTGGCACGCTTTGCAGAGCACGTTTTGGCCCAAAAAAATTTCGGCCGAAAATATTTTTTCCCTATCTTGATTTTAGGTTCTCCGGAGCGTTTTGAGACACTGCTATCATAGTGACTTTTGTCGAAATTTTTTGGTCGTCGCAGCCCCCGCATCGCTCCAGAAAAAAAAAATTCAAATTTTTTTTTCGTGTCTATCCTGCTTATACGACTTGGGAAGGGTTTTGAGACACTCGCAATTATAGTGTTTTTCTGAGCAAAAAAAAAAAAAAAGAGGCGCAAAAAAAAACGAAAAAAAAACAGAGTGTGCTCTTCCCTTGATTACGTGTATCGTCGTGCTTTTGTTGGTGTTTTAGGCTCGCGTCTCTAGCACGGTCTAGCCTAGGACCAGCACAGTACCGTCGTTGAGCGTTTATTCAACCTTGCATCTCTGAATTGATTATTGCTGACCTTTTTTGCTACCATATTATAAGCCATCCCAGCTCCACATACTTCTACGCCGTGTGCTTGACACCACCTGGCAATCGCTTTATCCAAGCTTTGAGAGTTTTGGCTACAACGGTTGCCGATCACCGCCTGCTACTGGGTAAGAACTGGTAAGAAATTGAGATTCGCTTAAAGGATTTGTGCCACACCACCACCACCACCACGTCCCAGTAGTCTGTAGGTTTCATATTGTGTGTTTCCTATTTCTGCTAACCATGCCAGGATCACACGATGACGAGATCGACTGGGAGAGCATGACCAACAAAGCGCTCTATGATAAATTTCAGCAAATGATGGCTGAGCAGGTACAAGACTTCGTGAACAACTTTGGAGTGGCCATGGAGAAGCTAGATGGTTTGGAGAAGACATTCGACACCAAGATGGACGCCAAGTTCAATGAGGTGCTTGCCCGTCTACCTCCACCAGCGGCAGCTCCTCTTCCTTTTGAACGACGAGCGCGACGTGTGCCTCTCGGCCACGCCCAACATCCTGGTACTGTTGATACTGCTGCTACTTCGGTGGCTCGTGCGGCTACTGTCGTTGAGCAGGTTGAAGATTATGATGGTGATTTCGATGATGAGGGAGAGGTTGCTCCAGATCCGCCCCAGGGGCAACCACCACCATACGCACCAGGTCGACCACATGGCTACAACCGTAACGGTAGGGCTGCACCACCCCCGCAGGTACGGGATCATGACCATCTCCCTAAACTTAAATTGAATATTCCGACGTTTGAGGGTAGATATGTTCCTGATATATATCTTACATGGGAGTTAGAAACAGAACAACGTTTTACATGCTTACAATTTCCCGAGGATAGACGTGTTGCCGCTGCTGTTTGTTCATTCACTAGTTTTGCTTGTGTTTGGTGGTCAGAACATTGTAGAATACACCATGCTAATATTCCAACTACTTGGGCTGCTTTGAAAACTGCTATGCGTAATCGTTGGGTGCCACCTTATTATCAACGTGAGTTGCTTCAAAATTTGCAGCGTTTAAGACAAGGAAAAAATTCTGTAGCAGAATATTATCAGGAATTACAAACTGGTATGATTAGATGTGGTATTGTTGAGGAGAATGAAGCTATGCTTGCACGTTTTATGGGTGGATTGAATAGAGAGATTCAGACTATTCTGGAGTATAAGGAGTATAACACTATCACTCGTTTATTTCATCTTGCTTGCAAAGCTGAACGTGAAGTGCAGGATCGACAGGCAATGGCGAGAACTACTTTTTCTGCAGGTCGCACTTCATCATGGACGCCACGTACCTCCTCTACTTCCACACGTCCTGCTGCAACACCACCTACTTCAACCTCCAACTCCAACCGCGATACCAGGAAACAGGCTCCTCCTCCACCCTCTACCAAGAGCACACCTTCTGGGCCTGCACCGAGCTCTTCTTCATCTATTGCATCCACAGGGCAAACACATGAGGTTATATGCCGTCGTTGCAAGGGTGGAGGTCACTTTGCGAGAGAATGCCCTTCCAAGCGTGTCATGATTGTTACTGAGGATGGTGGATATGCGTCTGCTAGTGATTATGATGAGGAGACTTTGGCTCTCATTGCAAGTGAAGAACACAATGGCGACGATGCAGAACCAGAAACACACTACATGGCTGCTGATTACGCTGACAGGTATGAAAGTTTAGTTGCTCAACGTGTTCTCAGTGTGCAGGTTACACAGGCTGAGCAAAATCAGAGGCACAACTTGTTCCACACAAAGGGAGTTGTGAAGGAGCGTTCTATTCGCATCATCATCGATGGAGGGAGTTGCAATAACTTGGCTAGCATGGAGATGGTGGAGAAGCTGTCTCTATCCACCAGACCACATCCTCATCCTTATTACATCCAATGGTTCAACAATAGTGGCAAGGTTAAGGTAACACGTACTGTTCGTGTGCATTTTAGCATTGCTACATATTCTGATTATGTGGATTGTGATGTGGTACCCATGCAAGCATGTTCTGTTTTACTTGGTAGACCATGGCAGTTTGATAAAAATTCTGTACACCATGGTAGGACAAATCAGTATACTCTTGTTCATAAGGATCATAATATCACGTTGCTTCCTATGTCTCCCGAAGATATTATGAAAGATGACATTGCTAGAGCTAGTAAAGCAAAACAGGAGAAAAATAAGAGTGAAAATCAGATTGTAGCACAGGAATTTGAGCAACACCATAAGCATAATAAACCATCATCTACTGTTGCATCTGAAATAAAATTGAAGAGTGGATGTTTACTTGCTACTAAATCTGATATTAATGATTTGGATGTTGGTACATATGTTTGCTATGCTTTTGTATGTAAAGAGGTATTATTTTCATTCGAGGACATGCCTCCCTCTTTGCCTCCTGCTGTCATTAACATTTTGCAGGAGTTCGCTGACGTCTTTCCACAAGACGTGCCACCGGGATTACCGCCTATTCGCGGGATTGAGCATCAGATTGACTTAATTCCCGGTGCATCCCTACCCAACCGTGCGCCCTACCGTACCAATCCAGAGGAGACAAAGGAGATTATGCGTCAAGTACAGGAGCTGCTTGACAAAGGTTATATACGTGAATCCCTTAGTCCTTGTGCTGTTCCTATTATTCTAGTGCCTAAAAAGGATGGTACATCGCGCATGTGTGTGGATTGTAGAGGCATTAATAATATTACTATTCGTTATCGTCATCCTATTCCTAGACTAGATGATATGCTTGATGAATTAAGTGGCTCTACAATTTTCTCCAAAGTTGATTTGCGTAGTGGATACCATCAAATTCGTATGAAATTGGGCGATGAATGGAAAACAGCATTTAAAACTAAGTTTGGATTATATGAGTGGCTAGTCATGCCTTTTGGGTTAACTAATGCACCTAGCACTTTCATGAGATTAATGAACGAGGTTTTACGTGCTTTCATTGGACGATTTGTGGTAGTCTATTTTGATGATATATTGATTTTTAGTAGATCTTTGGAGGAACATTTGGAACATTTACGTGCTGTTTTTACTGCGCTCCGTGATGCCCGTTTGTTTGGTAACCTTGGGAAGTGCACCTTTTGCACCGACCGAGTATCTTTTCTTGGCTATGTTGTTACTCCACAGGGAATTGAAGTTGATAAAGCCAAGATTGCAGCTATTGAGAGTTGGCCGCAGCCCAAAACGGTCACACAAGTAAGGAGTTTTCTTGGCCTCGCTGGTTTCTATAGGCGTTTTGTGAGAAATTTCAGCACCATTGCTGCGCCTCTCAATGAGCTTACAAAGAAGGACGTGCCTTTTTCTTGGGGTACCGCACAGGAAGAAGCCTTCACGGTCTTGAAAGATAAGTTAACACATGCTCCTTTACTCCAACTTCCTGATTTTAATAAGACTTTCGAGCTTGAATGTGACGCTAGTGGAATTGGGTTAGGAGGTGTGTTACTACAAGATGGTAAACCTGTTGCGTACTTTTCTGAAAAATTAAGTGGGCCTAGTCTGAATTATTCTACTTATGATAAGGAATTATATGCTCTTGTTCGGACTTTGGAAACATGGCAACATTATTTATGGCCCAAAGAATTTGTTATACATTCTGATCATGAATCTTTGAAACATATTAAAAGTCAAGCAAAACTGAACCGTAGACATGCTAAATGGGTTGAATTCATTGAGACTTTCCCTTATGTCATTAAACACAAGAAGGGTAAAGACAATGTTATTGCTGATGCTTTGTCTCGTCGTTATACTATGCTTTCACAACTTGACTTTAAAATATTTGGTTTGGAGACCATCAAAGATCAATATGTGCATGATGCTGAATTTAGAGACGTGTTGCAGAATTGTAAAGAAGGGAGAACATGGAACAAGTTCGTTATTAATAATGGATTTGTGTTTCGTGCTAACAAGCTATGCATTCCAGCTAGCTCCGTTCGTCTTTTGTTGTTACAGGAGGCGCACGGAGGAGGATTAATGGGACACTTTGGCGTGAAGAAGACGGAGGACGTACTTGCTACACATTTCTTTTGGACAAAGATGAGACGGGATGTTGAGCGTTTTGTTGCTCGCTGCACTACATGTCAAAAAGCTAAGTCACGACTCAATCCTCATGGTTTATATATGCCTTTACCTGTACCTAGTGTTCCTTGGGAGGATATATCTATGGACTTTGTTTTAGGTTTACCTCGAACAAAGAAGGGGAGGGATAGCATATTTGTTGTCGTGGATAGATTTTCTAAAATGGCACACTTTATACCATGTCATAAAAGTGATGATGCTGCTCATGTTGCTGATTTGTTCTTTCGTGAAATTATTCGGTTGCATGGTGTGCCAAATACAATTGTTTCCGATCGTGATGCTAAATTTCTTAGCCACTTTTGGAGATGTTTATGGGCTAAGTTGGGGACTAAACTGCTTTTTAGTACTACATGTCACCCCCAAACTGATGGCCAAACTGAAGTAGTCAATAGATCATTGTCTACTATGCTTAGGGCTGTTTTGAAGAATAACCTGAAAATGTGGGAAGAATGCTTGCCTCATATTGAATTTGCTTATAATCGTTCGCTACATTCTACCACTAAGATGTGCCCTTTTGAAGTTGTGTATGGTTTCTTACCTCGTGCACCTATTGATTTGTTGCCTCTTCCGTCTTCGGAGAAGGTTAATTTTGATGCTAAAGAACGTGCTGAATTGATATTAAAGATTCATGAGTTAACTAAGGAAAACATTGAGCGTATGAATGCTAAATACAAACTTGCTGGAGATAAGGGTAGAAAACATGTTGTCTTTGCACCTGGAGATCTTGTTTGGTTACATTTGCGTAAGGATAGATTTCCTGATTTGCGCAAGTCAAAGCTAATGCCACGTGCTGATGGTCCTTTTAAGGTGTTAGAGAAAGTAAATGATAATGCATATAAACTTGAGCTGCCTGCAGAGTTTGGGGTTAGCCCCACTTTTAACATTGCAGATTTGAAGCCTTATTTGGGTGAGGAAGATGAGCTTCCGTCGAGGACGACGTCAGTTCAAGAAGGGGAGGATGATGAGGACATCCCTACTAATGTTACACCCACCCCGACTGCTATACATACAGGACCAATTACTAGAGCTCGCGCACGTCAATTGAATTACCAGGTACTTTCGTTTCTTGGAAATCCTTCTAATATTCATGAACATATGATGCTGCCTAAATTAGATACTTTTGTTTTACTTATGAATGAAGGACCTATCATGGATAAGAAGGATGACCATTGGAGCGGGATCAAGCATGGAGGAGAAGGTGCGCGCGCGGGGAAGAACATTGGAGCTTCCAGTGATGATTTTCGCACATTGAAGCCACCATAATGGGAGTGGGAAGCTTTGGACGAAATATGCATGATGCCACTTTATAAAATTCGTCCATAGGCTAATATAGGTGCTGCGCCACCTTAATTTTGGGCCAGGCCCATGTAATTTCGAAATACCATATTATAGGCTGTTTTTAGAGTCCGTATGTATGGGGAAACTGACTTAGGGTCGGTTTCGGACCCCTCCTCCAAGGGGCCACGAAATTCCCTTCTATTCCCCCATATATACAGCCCTTAGGGCTTCGTTTTAGGTTTGGGTTTTGTTTAGATTACAAGTTCGCCATAGCAGCAACTTCGCGTTCTTCGTTTGTGTTCCACGACCAGACAAAGGCGTCACAGAACCCCACTTCATCAATAAAGCTTTCCTCTTATATTCGCAATATCCAGATTGCAATCTTAGTTTCTTGCTTGTTCTTCGTTTGCGTGCAGGAAATAGACCCTCGTGGTCAGGTTGATCGTGCTCCGGCGTGGTCAATAACCTCTCAGAGTTGGTTTAGCGATTGCTAAGGCGCGACGTCTCACACGTTCGTAGTCGGATCGTCAAAGTCTACTCCACCAAAAACGATAGCCACCATCTCATCGAAAGACAGGGACAACTTCGCCTTTATCAACCGGTATCCAATACCCGGGTGCTACTAGGAGTACTAGCAAGGTACACATTAATAACACGTATATCAAATATACTTCTGTCGACATTGCCAGCCTTCTTATCTACCAAGTATCTAGGGTTGTTCCGCTTTAGCGATCGCTCTCCTCATAATTGAAGCACTTAGTCTCGGGTTTGGGTTCAACTTTGGGTTGCTTCACTGGAGCAGCAACTGACTTGCCATCCATGAAGTTTCCCTCCTTGCCCATGCCCTTCTCGAAACTAGTGGTTTTACTAACCATCAACACTTGACACTCCTTCTTGATTTCTACCTTCGCGGTGTCAAACATCGCGAACAGCTCAGGGATCATTATTTCTATCCCTGGCATTTTATAGTTCATCACCAAGTTCTAGTAGCTTAGTGACAGTGATTTGGAGAACTATATCAATCACTATCTTATGTGGAAGATTAACTCCCACTCGATTCAAGCGATTGTAGCACCTAGACAATCTGAGCACATGCTCAATGATTGAGCTATTCTCTTTCATCTTGCAGGCAAAGAATCTTGTTGGAGATCTCATATCTCGCAACACGGGCACGCGCCTAAGATCCTAATTTCAGCTCTTAGAACATCTCATATGTTCTGTGACATTCAAAACATTTCGGAACCTCAATTCTAAGCCGTAATGCATGACGCACTAAACTATCAAGTAGTCATCATAACGTGCGTGTCAGATGTTCACAACATCTACAGATGATGCTAGAGGGGTTGGCACACCGAGCGATGCATTAAGGACATAAGCCTTCTGTGCAGCAATGAGGACAATCCTCAGATCACGGACCCAGTCTGCAATATTGCTACCATCATCTTTCAACTCTATTTTTCTAGGAACATATAAAAATACAAGGGAGCTATAGCGCGAGCAAGTAATCTACAACATAATTTGCAAAGACACCAGTGACTATGTTCATGATAATGAGTTCAATTAATTATATTAGTGAAGAACTCCCAATCAAATTGGCATCCCTCCGGTCAGTGATGCATGATCCAAATTCACCAACTCAAGTCCGATCATCACGTGAGTTGAGGTGGTTTCAATGGTGAACATCATCATGTTAATCATATCTACTACATGACTCATGTTAGACCTTTTAGTCTCTTATGTTCCGAGGCCATGTCTGTACATGCTAGGCTCGTCAAGTTTAACCCGAGTATTCTGCATGTGCAACACTGGCTTGCACCCGTTTTATGTGAACGTAGAGTCTATCACACCCGATCATCACGTGATATCTCGACACGACGAACTTTTGCAACGGTGCACACTCGAGGAGAACACTATTTATCTTGAAATTAAGTGAGGGATAACCTTATAATGCTACCGTCGTCCTAAGCAAAACAAGGTGCATAAAAGGATTAACATCACATGCAAATCATAAGTGACATGATATGGCCATGAACTTGTGCTTTTGATCTCCATCTTGAAAGCACCGGCATGATCTCCATCGTCACCGGCATGACACCATGATCTCCATCAACATGTCGCCATCGGGGTTGTCGCCCCCACCATGCTTCTACTACTATTGCTACCGTTTAGCGATAAAGTAAAGCATTACATAGCGCTTAATGATTGACACGCATGTCATACAATAATTAAAGATAACCCTATGGCTCCTGCCGGTTGTCGTACTCATCGACATGCAAGTCGTGATATTCTATACAACACATGATCATCTCATACATCACATATATCTCATCATGTAATTGGCCATATCACATCACAACATACCCTGCAAAAACAAGCTAGACGTCCTCTAGTTGTCGTTGCAAGTTTTACGTGGCTGCTACGGGTATCTAGCAAGAACAATTCCCACCTACGCCAAACCACAACGGTGATACATAAGTTGCTTTTCAACCTTCTCAAGGACCGCCTTTGTCGAATTCGATCCAACTAAAGTAGGAGAAACAGACACCTGCCATCCATTTTTGTGCAACGAAGTTACACGTCAGTCGATGGAACCGGTCTCTCGTAAGCGTACGAGTAAGGTTGGTCCGAGCCACTTCATCCCACAATACCGCTGAACCAAAACACAACCAAGGGAGGAAGTAATCTAAGCATCAACGCCCACAAACTCTTTGTGTTCTACTCGAGATCTCATCTACACATAGACCTAGCTCATGATGCCACTATTGGGGAACGTTGCATGGGAAACAAAAAAATTCCTATGCACACGCAAGATCTATCCATGGTGATGAGCATCTACGAGAGGGATAGTGGATCTACATACCGTTGTAGATCGCTAAGCGGGAAGCATTAAGAAACGCAGTTGGTGTAGTCGAACATCTTCGCGATCCAAATTGCCGAGCGTCCCGCGATCTCATCACGATCCGTCCCGCAATCCAATCATGATCCGTCCCGCGATCTCATCACGATCCGTCTCACAATCTTGATCACGGTCCTTCTGATCTAGCACCGAACGGACGGCACCTCCGCGTTCAGCACAGATACAGCTTGATGACGATCTCCGCCTTCTTGATCCAGCAAGAGGGAGCGGAGAAGTAGATGAGTTCTTCGGCAGCGTGATGGTGTTGCGGCGATGGTGGTGGAGTAATCTCAGCAGGGCTTCGCCTAAGCACAGCTGAAACCGATCTAGAGGAGAAACTACGAACTCGAGGGTAGGGTTGCACGTGGCTGAAAATCTTGTTCCAAAACCCTATAACCCTCTAGTATATATAGGAGGAGAGGAGGAGGAGGCTTGGTGCAAGGGCCAGCCCCTCAAGGCTTCGGCCGAAGTGGAGAGGAGGAGTCCTCCTCCTCCACTCCTAGTAGGATTAGGACTCCTTCCTTATTTCCACACCTTTTGCCTTTTTCCACCTTTTCCACTTAGGAATCTCTTCCCAGCCGCATGGGCCTTGTGTGGGACTTTGGCCAGCCCACTAAGGGCTGGTATTAGTCCTCCCACAGCCCATGTAGCCTCTTGGGTCGAAATACCTCTCCCGATGGTCCCTTGGTACACTACAGGCACTCTCGGTACACTACCGATGAGCCCGAAACTTTTTCGGTGACCAAAACAGGACTTCCTATATATCAATCTTTACCTCCAAACCATTTCGGAGCTCCTCGTGACGTCTGGGATCTTATTTGGGACTCCGAACAACCTTAGATCACCACCATACATGACTCTATACTACTGAAACGTCACCGAACCTTAAGTGTGCAGACCCTGCGGGTTCGAGAATTATGTGGACATGATCGAGACACCTATACAGCCAATAACCAATAGCGGGACCTGGATGCCCATATTGGTTCCTATATATTCTACGAAGATCTTTATTGATCGAACCTTTGTGTCAAGGAATCAGTTAATCCTGTATGATGTTCCCTTTGTTCTTCGGTATGTTACTTGCCCGAGATTCGATTGTTGATATCTCCATACCTAGTTCAACCTTGTTACCGGCAAGTCTCTTTACTCGTTCCGTAATACAAGATCCCGTGACTAACACTTAGTCACATTGCTTGCAAGGCTTGTTGTGATGTTGTATTACCGAGTGGGCCCTAAGATACCTCTCCGTCACACGGAGTAACAAATCCTAGTCTTGATCCATGCCAACCCAACAGACACCCTCGGAGATACCTGTAGAGTACCTTTACAGTCACTCAGTTACGTTGCGACGTTTGATACACACAAGGCACGTCTCCGGTGTCAGTGAGTTGCATGATCTCATGGTCATAGGAACCGATACTTGACATGCAGAAAAAAGTAGCAATAAACTGACACGATCATATGCTACGTTTGTAGTTTGGGTCTTGTCCATCACACCATTCTCCTAATGATGTGATCCCATTATCAAATGACATCTCATGTCCATGGCTAGAAAACCTTAACCATCTTTGATCAACGAGCTAGTCTATTAGAGGCGTACTAGGGACATGGTTTTGTCTATGTATCCACACATGCATCTAAGTCTCCGATCAATACAATTATAGCATGGATAATAAACGATTATCATGAACAAGAAAAGGTGATAATAACTAATTTATTATTGCCTCTAGGGCATATTTCCAATAGATAGATCTACTAGGAAAACATCACGAAACAAGAACAGAGGAAAATCTCGCGATGCGATGGTCAAAACAGTCAGGGATATATATAGGGATTTTCATTCTTGGAAATCAAGGACACAAAAGGAAAACAGAGTCGGGAAGGTTCCCGAGGTGGGCACGTCCCACCACGCCATGCCAGGAATGGAAACTGTGGTCTGGTGTATCATGCTCACCTCGGTTGCCTTTCTGTTTATTTGTAATTTCGCAAAGTTCTAAAATATTCCATAACTGATAAAAAAATATTTTTGCGCATTTTTGGGAATCCGTTTACTTACCGTATCACGTACCTCTTATTTTTCACGATTCTGGAGTGTTCCAAAAGGTTTCTCTTATGTGTTCCACCAGTGTCATGGTTTGAATAACATTGCTTTCAACATTAATAGGCATACCTGAGATATAATGTTTAATCCTTTGTCCATTGCCTACCTTCGGGTTAGTTCATTCGGCATTATTAATCTTGATAGCTCCAAATCGATAAATTTCTTCGATAACATATGGTCCTTCCCATTTGGAGAGAAGTTTTCTTGCAAAAATTCTGAAACGAGAATTGTACAAAGAAAATATTCTCCAACTTTGAATCCTCACTTTTGGATTCTTTTGTCATGCCATCTTTTAACCTTTTCTTTAAATAACTTGGCATTTTCATAAGCTTGGGTTCTCCATTCATCTAACGAGCTAATATCAAATAACCTCTTTTCTCTGGCAAGTTTGAAGTCATAATTGAGTTCTATAATTTCCCAAAATGCTTTATGTTCTAACTCTAGAGGCAAATGACAAGCTTTCCCACATACCATCTTGTATGGAGACATACCCATAGGATTTTTGTAAGTTGTTCTATAAGCCCAAAGTGCACCATCTAATTTCTTAGACCAATTCTTTCGAGACCTATTGAAAATCTTTTGTAATATTAATTTTCTTTATCTATTGCTAAGTTCAACTTGACCACTTGAGGATGATAGGTTGATGAAATTCTATGGTTAACATCATATTTACAAAGCATTTTACGAAAAGCATCATGGATAAAATGTGAACCACCATCAGTCATTAGATATCTAGGGACTCCAAACCTCGGGAAAATAACTTCTTTAAACATTTTAATGGAAGTGGATCAGCACTACTAGTTGGAATAGCTTCTACCCACTTAGTGACATAATCAATAGCAACCAAAATATGAGTATACCCATTAGAGGAAGGAAAAGGTCCCATATAATCAAAGCCCCACACATCAAATGGTTCAACAACAAGTGAATAATTCATATTCATTTCCTAACGCTTACCGATATTACCAATTCTTTGACATTCATCACAATACAAGACAAACTTACGGGCATCCTTGAAGAGAGTAGGCCAATAAAAACCAGATTGTAATAACTTATGAGTAGTTCTATCTCCTGCATGATGTCCTCCATAAGCTTCGGAATGACATTTCCATAGGATTTGTTCCTGTTCATGCTCGGGTACACAACGTCTAATAATACCATCTACCCCTTCTTTATAAAGATGTGGGTCATCCCAAAAGTAATGTCTTAAATCATAGAAGATTTTTTTCTTTTGTTGGTATGTGAAGCTAGGTGGTACATATATAGCAACAATGTACTTAGCATAATCAGCATACCATGAAGTGTTTTGAGAAACATTTATTGCAGCTAATTGTTCATCAGGAAAACTATCATCAATAGGTTACGGGTCATGGAGAATATTTTCTAGCCTAGACAAGTTATTAGCTACGAGGTTCTCAGCTCCTTTCCTATCAGTAATACGTAAATCAAATTCTTGAAGTAAGGGAACCCACCTAATGAGTCTAGGTTTAGCATCTTTCTTTTCCATTAGGTATTTTGTAGCAGCATGATCGGTGTAAACCATAACTTTGGAATCACCAATATAAGATCTAAATTTATCACAAGCAAACACAACTGCTAAAAACTGTTTTCCAGTAGTGGCATAATTTCTTTGGGCATTGTCTAGAGTTTTGCTAGCATAATGGATAACATTTAATTTCTTATCAACTCTTTGTCCTAGAACAGCAACAAGAGCCTAATCACTAGCATCACACATAATTTCAAAGGGAAAGTTCCAATTAGGTGGATGAACGATAGGTGCAGTGGTTAAGGCTTTCTTAAGTGTTTCAAAGGCTTCCACACAATCATTATCAAAAACAAAAGGGAATATCCTTTTGTAAAATATTAGTAAGAGGACTAGAAATTTTTGAGAAGTCTTTAATAAACCTCCTATAGAAACCAGCGTCACCACGAAAACTATGAATACCTTTCCCTATTGCTATGAACTTTACCTTGATCCACCTCAATACCTCGTTTAGAAAATTTATGCCCCAAGACAATACCTTCATTAACCATAAAGTGGAACTTCTCCCAATTCAAGATGAGATTAGTTTGTTCACATCTCTACAAAACTTGATCGAGGTTCCTTAAGCAATCATCAAAAGAAATTCCGTAAACAGAAAAATCATCCATGCAAACCTCCACAATGTTTTCACAAAAATTAGAGAATATTGCAGTTATACATCTTTGAAAGGTAGCAGGTGCATTACATAAATCAAAAGGCATATGTCTGTAAGCATAGGTTCCAAAAGGACAAGTAAAGGTGGTTTTCTCTTGATCAGATTGTGACATAGCTATTTGAGGGAAACCAAAATATCCATCCAAGAAACAAAAGTGTGTGTGCTTAGATAATCTTTCAAGCATTTGATCAATGAAAGGCAAAGTCTAATGATATTTTCTAGTAGCTTTATTTAGTTTTCTAAATTCAATTGACATTCTATAACCAGTAACAATTCTTTGTGGGATAAGTTCATTTTTATCATTAGGAACAACAATAATACCTCCTTTCTTAGGGACACAATGAACGGGACTTACCCATCTACTATCAGCTATGGGATAGATTATACCTGCTTCTAGACGCTTTAATATTTCAGTTCTTACCTCTTCTTTCATCTTGCGATTCAATTGTCATTGGTGATCAACAACAGGTTTAGCATCAGGTTCCATATTTATCTTGTGTTGAGATAGATTGGGACTAATGCCCTTAAGATCATCAAGAGTATATCCAATAGCAGCCCGGTGCTTCCTCAGAATTTTCAATAATCTTTCTTCTTCATGTTTTGAAAGGTTCACACTAATAATAACAGGATATATCTTTTTCTCATCAAGATAGGTATACTTCAGAGTGTCAGGCAATTGTTTCAATTCGAACACATGATCACATTTAGGTGGAGGAGGACCTCCGAGAGATTCAATAGTAAAATTGTGTTTCAGTAGAGGTTGTTGTTCAAAGAAAATTTTGTCTATTTCATTTCTTTCACGCAAGTGCATATCATTTTCATGGTCTAGCAAATAATGTTCTAGTGGATCGACAGGAGGAACAACAATAGAAGCAAGCAAATTATTTCATGCTTACTAGATAATTATTTATCACGAGGTTGTCTACTAAACTTGGAAAAATTAAAATCATGAGACACATCACCAAATTTAACATTGACGGTTTCCTTTTGACAATCTATCTTAGCATTAATAGTGTTCAAGAAAGGTCTACCAAAGATAATGTGAAGAATGTCATCTTCTGGGGAACCAAGAACTAGAAAATTAGTAGGATATTTTACCTTCCCACACAAGACTTCAACATCTCTAACAATCTCAAGTGGTGTGATGGTGTCTCTATTAGCAAGTTTAATAGCAACATCAATATCTTCTATTTCAGCAGGTGCTATTTCATTCATAATTTATTGATATAAAGTAAATGGAATAACAATCACACTAGCACCCAAATCACATAAGCCATGATAACAATGATCTCCCATTTTAACAGAGACAACAGGCAAGCCAACTACGGGTCTATGTTTATCTTTTTCATCGGGTTTAGTAATTCTAGCAGCTTCATCACAGAAGTAAATGACATGCCCATCAATATTTTCTACCATGATATCTTTAATCATAGCAACACTAGGTTCTAGATTAATTTGTTCGACAGGCTTAGGTGCTCTAATATTACTCTTGCAGACCACAGTTGATACCTTAGCATGTTACTTTATCCTAATAGGCAAAGGTGGTTTCTCAATATAAGCAATAGGCAGAATTGGATCAACATTATAAATGATAGTTTCTTCTTCTTTAGCTATGAACGGTTCTTTAATTTCCTTCTTAATAGGGGTGATATTTAAACCACGTCTCCTTAGGGAGATCAACACGAGCAGCAAATGATTCACAAAACCTGGCTACTATCTTTGAGTCAAGTCCATATTTAGTGCTAAACTTGTGAAAAGCATTGGTATTCATAAAAGATTTAACACAATAAAATTCAAGCTTAATACATGACTCATTACCTTCGTCGGGTTCCTAATCTTCAATTCTTTCCAAGAGATCCCACTTGAATTCAATAGTCTTCTTCATAAAAGAATCAGCACAAGAAGTACCGAGCATGGATCGGTCATTGTGAGAAAGTCGAGCATAATTTTTTTGAATAATAACTTCTCTCAAGATATCATGATTGGGGCATGAATATAACATTGACTTAAGCCCCCACCCAAAGCTAGAGCGATACTTTCTCCTACACGGTGCTAGGAATTATATATATAATTTCGATCACGATGAACTAGATGCATAGGATAAATTTTTGGTGGAATTCCAATTTCAATCGATTGTAGTTCCAATTTCAATCGATTCTAGTTCCATGATAAACCTAGATATATATAATAGCCTATATCATGTCAATTATTTTCCCTTCAAAGATAAAGGCAAACACTTCTTGTTAACTTCATCTCCGGATAAACCTGCAAGCTTAAATAATCCACAAATTTCATCCACATGTATTAAGTGCATATCAGGATGTTCAGTTCCATCTCATGCATAAGGATTAGCTAGCAATTGTTCTAACATACCCTAAGGAATTTCATAGCCAATGTTCGACAATAGAAGCAAGACAAATTATTTCATGCTTACTAGATAATTCTTTATCACGAGGTTGTTTACTAAACTTGGAAAAATCAAAATCATGAGACACATCACCAAATTTAACATTGACGGTTTCCTTTTGACAATCTATCTTAGCATTAATAGTGTTCAAGAAAGATCTACCAAATATAATGGGACAAATGTCATCTCTTGGGGAACCAAGAACTAGAAAATAAGTGGGATATTTTACCTCCCCAACCAAGACTTCAACATCTCTAACAATGCAAAGTGGTGTGATGATGTCTCTATTAGCAAGTTTAATAGTAACATCAATATCTTCTATTTCAGCAGGTGCTATTTCATTCATAATTTATTGGTATAAAGTAAATGGAATAACAATCACACTAGCACCCAAATCACATAAGCCATGATAACAATGATCTCCTATTTTAACAGAGACAACAGGCGAGCCAACTACGGGTCTATGTTTATCTTTTTCATCGGTTTAGCAATTCTAGCAGCTTCATCATAGAAGTAAATGACAGGCCCATCAATATTTTCTACCAAGATTTATTTAATCATAGCAACACTAGGTTCTACTTTAATTTGTTCAATAGGCTTAGGTGCTCTAATATTTCTCTTGTGGACCACAGTTGATACCTTAGCATGTTACTTTATCCTCACAGGGAAAGGTGGTTTCTCAATATAAGCAATAGGCACAACTGGATCAACATTATAAAGGATAGTTTCTTCTTCTTTAGCTATGACCGGTTCTTTAATTTCCTTCTGAATAGGGGTGATATTTAAACCACGTCACCTTAGGGAGATCAACGCGAGCAGCAAATGATTCACAAAACATGGCTACTATCTCTGAGTCAAGTCCATATTTAGTGCTATACTTGTGAAAAGCATCGAAATTCACAAAATATTTAACACAATAAAATTCAAGCTTAATACATGACTCATTACCTTCGTTGAGTTCCTAATCTTCAGAGTTGCGTTTAATTCTTTCCAAGAGATCCCACTTGAATTCAATAGTCTTCTTCATAAAAGAATCAACACAAGAAGTATCGAGCATGGATCGGTCATTGTGAGAAAGCCGAGCATAAATTTTTGAATAATAACTTCTCTCGAGATATCATGATTGGGGCATGAATATAACATTGACTTAAGCCCCCCAAGCCCGAGCGATACTTTCTCCTTCACGATGCCAGAAATTGTATATATAATTCCGATCATGATGAACTAGATGCATAGGATAAAATTTTGGTGGAATTCCAATTTCAATTGATTCTAGCTCCATGATCCAATATCATCACATAGCCTATACCATGTCAATTCTTTTCCCTTCAAAGATAAAGGGAAACCCCTTCTTCTTAACTCCATCTCCGATGAACCTACAAGGTTAAATAATCCACAAATTTCATCCACATGTATTAAGTGCATATCAGGATGTTCAGTTCCATCTCATGCATAAGGATTAGCTAGCAATTGTTCTAACATACCCTAACGAATTTCATAGCAAATATTCGACAATAGAAGCAAGACAAATTATTTCATGCTTACTAGATAATTCTTTATCATGAGGTTGTCTACTAAACTTGGAAAAATTAAAATCATGAGACACGTCACCAAATTTAACATTGACGGTTTCCTTTTGACAATCTATCTTAGCATTAATAGTGTTCAAGAAAGGTCTACCAAAGATAATGGGACAAATGTCATCTTCTGGGGAACCAAGAACTAGGAAATCAATAGGATATTTTACCTTCCCACACAAGACTTCGACATCTCTAACAATCCCAAGTGGTGTGATGGTGTCTCTATTAGCAAGTTTAATAGTAACATCAATATCTTCTATTTCAGAGCGTGCTATTTCATTCATAATTTATTGATATAAAGTAAATGGCATAACAATCACACTAGCACCCAAATCACATAAGCCATGATAACAATGATCTCCTATTTTAACAGAGACAACAGGCAAGCCAACTACGGGCCTATGTTTATCTTTTTCATCGGGCTTAACAATTCTAGCAGCTTCATCACAGAACTAAATGACATGCCCATCAATATTTTCTACCATGATATATTTAATCATAGCAATACTAGGTTCTAATTTAATTTGTTCAACAGTCTTAGGTGCTCTACTCTTGTGGACCACAATTGATACCTTAGCATGTTACTTTATCCTAATAGGAAAAGGTGGTTTCTCAATATAAGCAATAGGCACAGCTGGATCAACATTGTAAATGATAGTTTCTTCATCTTTAGCTATGACCCGTTCTTTAATTTCCTTCTTAATAGGGGTGGTATTTAAACCACATCTCCTTAGGGAGATCAACGCGAGCAGCAAATGATTCACAAAAACGTGGCTACTATCTCTGAGTCAAGTCCATATTTAGTGCTAAACTTGTGAAAAGCATCGGTATTCACAAAAGATTTAACACAATAAAATTCAAGCTTAATACATGACTCATTACCTTCATCGAGTTCCTAATCTTCAGAGTTGATTTCAATTCTTTCCAAGAGACCCCGCTTGAATTCAATAGTCTTCTTCATAAAAAAATCAGCACAAGAAGTACCGAGTATGGATCGGCCATTGTGAGAAAGCCGAGCATAATATTTTTGAATAATAACTTCTCTCGAGATATCATGATTGGGGCATGAATATAACATTGACTTAAGCCCCCCAAGCCCGAGCGATACTTTCTCCTTCACGATGCCAGAAATTGTATATATAATTCCGATCACGATGAACTAGATGCATGGGATAAATTTTTGGTGGAATTCCAATTTCAATTGATTCTAGTTCCATGATCCAATATCATCACATAGCCTATACCATGTCAATTCTTTTCTTGTCAAAGATAAAGGGAAACCCTTCGTCTTAACTTCATCTCCGGATAACCTCCAAGCTTAAATAATCCATAAATTTCATCCACATGTATTAAGTGCATATTAGGATGTCCAGTTCCATCTCATGCATAAGGATTAGCTAGCAATTGTTCTAACATACCCTAAGGAATTTCATAGCAAATATTCGACAGTAGAAGCAAGACAAATTATTTCATGCTTACTAGATAATTCTTTATCATGAGGTTGTCTACTAAACTTGGAAAAATTAAAATCATCAGAGACATCACCAGATTGAACATTGACGTTTTCCTTTTGACAATCTATCTTAGCATTAATAGTGTTCAAGAAAGGTCTACCAAATATAATGGGACAAATGTCATCTTCTGGGGAACCAAGAACTAGAAAATCAGTAGGATATTTTACCTTCCCACACAAGACTTCAACATCTCTAACAATCCCAAGTGGTGTGATGGTGTCTCTATTAGCAAGTTTAATAGTAACATCAATATCTTCTATTTCAGCAGGTGCTACTTCATTCATAATTTATTGATATAAAGTAAATGGAATAACAATCACACTAGCACCCAAATCACATAAGCCATGATAACAATGATCTCCTATTTTAACAGAGACAACAGGCGAGCCAACTACGGGTCTATGTTTATCTTTTTCATCGGGTTTAGCAATTCTAGCAGCTTCATCATAGAAGTAAATGACAGGCCCATCAATATTTTCTACCAAGATTTATTTAATCATAGCAACACTAGGTTCTACTTTAATTTGTTCAATAGGCTTAGGTGCTCTAATATTTCTCTTGTGGACCACAGTTGATACCTTAGCATGTTACTTTATCCTCACAGGGAAAGGTGGTTTCTCAATATAAGCAATAGGCACAACTGGATCAACATTATAAATGATAGTTTCTTCTTCTTTAGCTATGACCGGTTCTTTAATTTCCTTCTGAATAGGGGTGATATTTAAACCACGTCTCGTTAGGGAGATCGACGTGAGCAGCAAATGATTCACAAAAAGTGGCTACTATCTCTGAGTCAAGTCCATATTTAGTGCTAAACTTGTGAAAAGCATCAGTACTCACAAAGATTTAACACAATAAAATTCAAATTTAATACATGACTCATTACCTTCGTCGAGTTCCTAATCTTCAGAGTTGCGTTCAATTCTTTCCAAGAGATCCCACTTGAATTCAAAAGTCTTCATCATAAAAGAATCAGCACAAGAAGTACCGAGCGTGGATCAGTCATTGTGAGAAAGCCGAGCATAAATTTTTTGAATAATAACTTCTCTCGAGATATCATGATTGGGGCTTGCATATAACATCGACTTAAGCCCCCCCCCCCCAAGCTAGAGCGATACTTTCTCCTTCACGATGCCAGAAATTATATATATAATTCCGATCACGATGAACTAGATGCATAGGGTAAAACTTTTGGTGAAATTCTAATTTCAGTCGATTCTAGTTCCATGATCCAGTATCATCACATAGCCTATACCATGTCAATGCTTTTCCCTTCAAAGATAAAGGGAAACCCTTCTTCTTAACTTCAACTCCAGATAAACCTGCAAGCTTAAATAATCCACAAATTTCATCCACATGTATTAAGTGCATATCAGGATGTTCAGTTCCATCTCATGCATAAGGATTAGCTAGCAGTTGTTCTAACATACCCAAAGGATATTCATAACCAATATTTTCAGTAGGTGTTGTAGGTTGAGGGGTAACTAATTATGGTTCCGGTCAAGGTGAAGATACCCCGAACAAACCCCTCAAAGGATTGCTTTCCATAGTAACAAGTGACAGTAAATTTCAGCATGTAGTATAAATTTTCCTTACCGATTTCCAGTTACCAAGAGTGCCAGGTCTCCGACAACGGTGCCAGAAAAGTGTCTTGATGACCCACAAGTATATGGGATCAATCATAGTCCTTTCGATAAGTAAGGGTGTTAAACCCAACGAGGAGCTGAAGGAAATGATAAGCGGTTTTCAGCAAGGTAATTTCTGTAGGTACTGAAATTGTAAGTAGCAAGTAGTTTGATAGCAAGGTAATTGGTAACCAGCGTGTAATGGTAACAAAAGGTAGGGTGCAGCAAGGTAGCCCAATCCTTTTGTGGCAAAGGAAATGCCAAAACTATCTCTTATGATAAGCAAAGTGCTCTTGAGGGTACACGGGAATTTCATCTTGTCACTTTCATCATGTTGGTTTGATTTGTGTTCGCTACTTTGGTAATTTGATATGTGGATGGACTAGTGCTAAGGTGTTGTTCTTACTTGAACTAACAACCTACTTATGATTAACTCCCTCGCAAGCATCCACAACCACGAGAAAAGTATTAACACAAAGTCTAACCATAGCATTAAACATGTGGACCCAAATCAGCCCCTTACGAAGTAGCGCATAAACTAGGGTTTAAGCTTCTGTCACTCTAGCAACCCATGATATAATAACTACTCCACAATGCATTCCCTTAGATCCAAGGATGGTAAAGGGTCATGTAGTCGATGTTCACATGACACCACTAAGGGAATCACTACATATCATAATAATATCGAACATGAATCAGTTTCACATGATTACTTGCAACGTGACTTCTCTCATGACCTCAAGAACAAAGGTAACTGATACGTATCCAACGTATCGATAATTTATGAAGGATTCATGCCATATTCACCTATATTTACAATACTTTTATATGGTTTTGATGCACTTTATATGATTTATTTAGATCTAACCTGGACTGATATTGTTTCTAGCAGAACTACCGTGGTGTTGTTTTTGTGCAGAAATGGAAGTTCTCGGAATTGCCCGAAACTTTTTGACAATTTTTCTAGAACAAAAGAGGCACTAGACGCTTCGTGGGAGGGCCAGAAGAGTCATGAGGTGGCCACCCTCCACCAGGGCGCGCCAGGCCCCCAAACCATGCCCTGATGGAGCATGCTCACCTTGTTGCCCATCTCCGCGTGAAACCAACACCAAAAATTCCTATAAATATAGAAACCATGAGGAATAAACCTAGACTCCTCGTTCCGCCGCCGCAAGGCCTCTGTATCGACGGAAAACCAATTTGGAGAGAAAACAGTACCCTGCCGGAGAGGGTAGATCATCTCTTGTGGCCATATTCATCATCCCGACGGAGTCCATGGTGAGGACGGAGTAGCCCACCCTCGAGGCTGACTGTTCGTACCAGTATCTATGTGTTCAATCTCTCTCTCTCTCTCTCTCGTGTTCTTGAGATGGCACAATCTTGATGTATCACGGGCTTTGTTAATATAGTTGGATCACATGGTGTTTTCCCGTCTCTATCTTGTTGTGATGAATTGAGTTTTCCCTTTGAGATTTTGTTGTTATCGGATTGCATACTTTTATGGATTTGAGAGCACTTAATGTATGTCTTGCATGCGGATGCCCGTAGTGAAATTGGGGCATTCAAGTGATTCACTTGATATATGTTATGTACTCAACGGATTCCCGAGGTGACATTGGGGTAATCTATGCATAGGGGTTGATACACTTTCTTGTCCTAGCTTCTCCGGTAGAAATCTCGGGGCACTCTTTGAAGTTCTTTGTGTTGGATTGAGTATTATGAATCTGAAATTTATTTGATGCGTATCATATAATTAACTCATGGATACTTGTGGTGACATTTTGGAGTATCTAGGTGACATTAGAGTTGGTTGATGTGTATCATATGGTGTTATTCTAGTATGAACTCTTATATAGATTGATCGGAAAGGATAGTTGGTTATTTTAGTACGAACTCTTGGATAGATCAATCGGAAAGGATAACTTGGTTATTTTAGTACGAACTCTTGGATAGATCAATCAGAAAGGATAACTTGAAGGTGGTTTCGTACCCTACACACAATTTCTTCTTATGCACTTCGCTAGATAAGAACTTTGAACTGATTATTCATTGCATCTTGAGGGATGGTTATGTGATCCAATTATATTAGCATTGTTGAGAGATTGCACTAGCAAAAGTACGGACCATAGGCCTTGTTTTCAAGCATTACAATACCATTTGTGCTCACTTTTGTTACTTGCTACCTTGCTGTTTTTATATTTTTCAGATCACCAAAATCAATATCTACTATCATTACTACACTTGTATCACCATCTCTTTGCCGAACTAGTACACCTATACTATTTGCCATTGTATTGGGTGTGTTGGGGACACAAGAGATTTCTTGTATTTGATTGCAGGGTTGTTTGAGAGAGACAATCTTCATCCTACACCTCGCATGGATTGATAAACCTTAGGTCATCCACTTGAGGGAAAATTGCTACTGTCCTACAAAACTCTATGCTTGGAGGCCCAACACGAGTCTACAAGAATAAAGTTGCATAGTAGACATCAAGCTCTTTTTTGGCGTCGTTGCCAGGGAGGTGAGTGCTTTAAAGTATATCTTTAGATCTTGCAATCAAATCTTTTAGTTTCTTGTTTTTCAATAGTTTGGTTTTATAAAAGAAAACTACAAAAAATGGAGTTTAGGTTGCATCAATTGCTTTGTCTTTTTAATGTATTTCGTGAAAATGATGGAGAGGAAGAATTTATGAAAATACATAATGAGAATTCCTTGAATGATGAGCATGATAGAAATATTATTAGTATGAGCTCTTTGAATATCCATAATGCTAATGATATGCACAACCACAAGCTTGGGGATGCTATGTTTGATGAACATGATAGTTTTTAGTCCCCCAAGTTTTGATGATTAAATTTATTATGATGATGGCATGCCTCCTATCTATGATGATTATGATGATGACATGTATGCTCTAAATAGTGATAGTAGACATCAAACTTGTCATCATGATTTTAATATTCAATGTAGTTATGTCAATCGAGTGTCACGTGATAGTTACTTTGTTGAGTTTGCTCCCACTATTATGAATGAGAAGAAATTTGCTTATGTGGAGAGTGACAAATTTTCTATGCATGTAGATCATGAAAAGAATGAAGTGTGATAGTTATGTTGTGGAATTCCCTCATGATGCTACTGACAATTATTATGAGGGAGGAACATATGCTTGTAGGAATTTCAATAATATCAAGTTTCCTCCCTATGGGTTGAAACTTTTGAAGATATGCTTGTTTTGCCTTCCTATGCTAATTGATTCTTGCTCCCATGAATTGTTTTCTCAAAAAATCCCTATGCATAGGAAGTGGGCTAGACTTAAATGTTATTGTCTTATGCATCATGATTCTCCCATTGTGTTTCAATTCTTTACTTTTATATGAGGATCATTGAAATCATCATGCCTAGCAAAAAGGAATTAAAAAAAGTGCTTGTTGGGGGACAACCCAACACTTTTACTTCCTGTTTTTGTGTGTTCACATGATTAATATACCGTGTAATCATGTTTTGTGTCTTCTATTTCAATAAAGTGCTGAGTAAAGCCTTTGGGATAGTGTGGAAACTTGTTTGTTTGATTATGTGCAAAAACACAAAATTTTGGGCCCAGTGTATGAATTATCTGATTTTACTGGAGCATAAAAATTTCTGAAATTTTTACAAAAAAATTCTATGCAAATTCTATACGTTTCCCTAATTCTTCAGAGTTTATAGAGTCATGTAAGTATGGTGATAATTCAGATCTTCATAGACTGTTCTGTTTTTGACAGATTCTGTTTTGCATGCATAGTTTGCTTGTTTTAGTGTTCCCATAGCTTATATTGAGTAATATAAATTATGAGAATGATATAACAAATTAGGTATTATGTGAGAACAATTATGAATCTTGTATTAACAGTACCTAAGGGAATGATCTATATTTACTATACAAACCCATCTCATGAAGTTCCGTTAAGTTTTGTGTGATTGAAGTTTTCAAGTTTTGGGAGAGATACCGATATGAGGTGAATAAGGAGCATCAAGTACCTAAGCTTGGTGATTCCCAAGGCACACCCAAGGTAATATCCAAGTAAGACTCAAACATCTAAGCATGGGGATGCCCTCCGTGGCATCCCCTCTTTCGTCTCCAACATTATTAGTACATCTTACTTGGAGCTATATTTTTTTGTCACATGATATGTGTTTTGCTTGAAGCGTAATTTTATTTTGTTGTTCTCTGTTAGGTGTTATTTATAATCTTGTTTTTCAATAGAAAGTTCCAAGAATTTCTTTAGGATGTTTGCTTTGCATGCTTTGATATGTGATGCGTAAAAACAGAAACTTATGTTGTAGTGTTTGAATTTTTCATATTTTACTAGAACTTGAAAAGTTTCTGAAATATTTAGAAAATGTTGTCATATAATTTCTTTAGCACGTCCTAAATATTCATTATTATTTGAGTTGCAAAAGTACACTATTTTCATAAATTACTACATATTGTTCTGTTCGGACAGATTGCTGTCATAGTTTTGTTATGTACATATCCTATAGTTTCCATAGCCCATATTGGTAGATATAAATTGTGGAAATGATAGTAAACAGTAGATGATGTTTGGAAATTATTGTGCAACTTGTCTTGGTAGTACATGAAGTGTGGATTTATTCTTATGTGTACTAACCTATCTCATGAGTTCTTTTCGAGGTTTGTGTGGATGAAGTTTTTTAGAATAGGTGAAACCGGGATAGGACAGGATTGAACGAGATACAAAAGCTCAAGCTTGGGGATGCCCAAGGCACCCCAAGTAAATATTTCAAGAATTATCAAGCATCTAAGCTTGGGGATGCTACGCATCCCACCTATCTTCATCAACAATTATCTATTAGCCTACGTGGAGCCTAAATTTTTATTTGTCCACGTGATATGTGCTATTCTTGGAGTGCTATTTTTATTTTGCTTGTTGTCTAATAAAATACTCAGATCTGAAAATATTTATTGAGAGAGAGGGTCCTCACATAGATACTTGATTGTCTACCTACTCATTGATCTTCACTTATATCTTTTGAAGAGTAGTTTGATGTTTACTCTTGTGCTTCACTTATATCCTAAGAGTAAATTGTGAATCAATGAAATATCGTGAATATGAAATTATCAATGTGCTTTATGCTTGGTATTAGCTTCGCTTCTGGTTTAGTAAGTAAAATATGTTGAAGTTTGACAATCACAATATTATCATACAAGCAATTCGTGAATGATTAGTATAAGGAAGAGAACTTTCACATACAAATATATTATCTTGGACATCTTCTATGATTGTGAATACCCATTAATTATTTTCAAACTTGAGAAAATTAGTTGAAGTTGGACAAGGAGGACAACATAATGAGTTATGGTTGTGTATATTTGCATAGAAGTTATATTGTTATAGATCCTCAAACATGTGGTGCTTGTTTAGTACCTTTTGCTAGCCAAACAATCGTACTAACTAGAGATACTACTTGTGCATCCAAATCCTTGAGACAAGTTTCTTCTATGAGAGTCCACCAAACCTACCTATATATGGTATTTTACTCCATTCCAAGTAAATTTGCATGTGCCATCTCTAAAATTTCAATGAACATCTATTTTGCGTGCCTGGACCGCTCATGGAGCGACAGGGGGCGGTCAGTATCTTCCATGTTAAGCGGGGTATTCTCATGATGAGTGTTTATTCACTCGTCCTTGCACAAGAGGGGCGGTAATAGGGATTCCCAGTCCCGAAGTAAAAAATGCAAAATAACTAAACAAAACTCCCTAGGAATGTTGTTGGTATGGACGGTACCCATGGATTTGGCTAGCCGTGGAGTGTGCTTGTTGGTGGAGGGGGAGTAAACCTTATTTTTACCGCTTGGGTACCGCTGCTAATGTGTTTAACATGGAAGATATTGGTAACTCTTGGTCGTAACATTGACAGGAAGGGTGCACCTCCCAAAATTATATTTATCTCTGTTTTAAACAATGAGATCTGACACACATGCAAATCCCTACTTCCCTCCGTGAAGGTACAATCTATTTACTTTCATGTTATTTACTTTTTATGTTGAGTCAACTTCTTATTCCAACCTACTTCTATTAGTTGGAAAGCATCATGTGGTGGGGAAAGATCTAGGCACATATGGCCAGTCAAATATATTTGATCATGACTTATTATTGTTGACAATTATATTTATGCTAAATATGTTGGGAGGCAAAACATTAAGCCCCTTACTTTGTATGTGTTCGATGGATGCCATTTGTTCTAAAAATATGCTTTGAGTACTAGCAATCATAGAAGACTATATGATGATTGAGTATGTTGAGCTCTTACTTAGACTTTGTGAGAATAAGTTGAATTCAATTGTTTCGTGACTAAAACATAGGTTGTTAAGTTTCAAGAGAATTCATTGTTTGAACCATAACATGTGAATTGGTTGCTACTTTATCACAATGAGTTTTATGAGAAAGAGTTGATGTTATGATGCTAGGACAAGTGGTTGAAATTATCATTTATCAAACTTATGCACTATTCTAGCATTCACACTTCATAAATTATTTCTTTTATCATTTACCTACTTGAGGACGAGTAGGAATTAAGCTTGGGGATGATGATATGTATCCAACGTATCGATAATTTATGATGTATTCATGCCATATTCACCTAGGTTTAAATACATTTATATGGTTTTGATGCCCTTTATATGATTTATTTAGAACTAACCCGGACTGACGTTGTTTTCAATAGAACTACCTTGGTGTTGTTTTTGTGTAGAAAATGAAAGTTCTCGGAATCGCCCGAAACTTTTTGACGATTTTGTTTCGAACAAAAGAGCCACTAGACGCTTTGTGGGAGGGCCAGAAGAGTCACGAGGTGGCCACCCTCCACCAGGGTGCGATAGGACCCCAAACAGTGCCCTGGTGGAGCATGCTCACCTCGTAGCCCATCTCCGCGTGAAACCAACACCAAAAGTTCATATAAATATAGAAACCATGATAAATAACCCTAGACTCCTCGTTCTGCCACTGCAAGGCCTCTGTATCGAGGAAAAACCAATCTGGAGAGAAAATAGTACCCTATCAAAGAGGGTAGATCATCTCTGGTGGCCATCTTAATCATCCCGACGGAGTCCATGATGAGGAGGGAGTAGTCCACCATCGGGGCTGACGGTTTGTACTAGTAGTGATACAGGGCAAACCCATGTGTGTCGATCTTTCACGAATTGGAGGGGGAAACCTCAAGAACACGAAGAACATGAGGGGGAAAGCACAAGAGGAAATACTCAAGACCAAGTCCAATCACACATCCACTAGACTCACCACACACAAGATCCACAAAGGTACATGAACAACAAAGGTAAATAGGATACATGGTACAGTTCATCCCAAATTCCATGGGGAGATGGGGCCTTAAATCCACTAGGGATCTTCCCTCTTGAGGGGCGTTGGCATCACTTGGATCCATTCCCAAAGGAGGACAAACTCCTCAAGAGATTCAAGTAATGAAGATATGCTCACAAGTGCAAAACAATAGCTAACCCTAGATGGAGGAGGGAGGAGAGTATATATAGGTCCAAGGCATGAAGGGGTAAGGAGGGGCGAAATGGGGATACATGGGCCAAGCCCAACCGGTGCCCTCAGGCAGCCCCGTGTGCACGGGGTAAGTGGAGCCCATGTGCATGGAGTCTCCAGGTCAGCATCCACTTATCCCGTGCACACGGGCGTGTCTCGTGGACATGGGGTCTTCTGGGCCCGTGTGCACGGAATGTCGAGGAAGCTTCGGGTACCCTCATGCGCATGGGGTCTTGGGAGGTCGTGCGCATGGGGTCACCTGGGACTCTTCTTCCTCTTGCTTCTGGACTCCGTCTTCTTTTGTCTCCGCTTCCAAGCGTCCCTCACGGATGGTGTAGTTGTACATAGTTGCTCGCACTCCTCCTCATCGTTCGTGAAGCTCCGTCCATTCCTATGAATGCACACGATTGGAGTGTCAAGTAGTATACCATCCTCGGGATGGTCAAGTGAGCACGTGTAAATGAGATGGTTCACCTTTGGGTATGTGAAGTAGTCGTGGCACGTCTCACTTGCCAAACAGACTCTTGTCATGGTGATATCTGTAAGATGCTCGGCATCATCCCCTCCCCTTGGGAAAGATCCTCCTCGGATCAAAATCCAAATCACCATGGGAAGGAGAAGGCGCCGCCATGTAGAAGTGGACCATAATCAAGCACTCATCATCATCACGCTCTAAAGGGGCACTCTCCAATGTCTCACCATCTTGGAATTCCTTCAAAAGGAGAAAATACGACAAACACTTGGAAAAACAAATGTGGTTAGCGTTAGTGCAAAACTAAGCATTCAAGTGGTGAATCATCGCACGAGTGTTGTCATCATGCATAACATATGGTGTTACAAGGGATTGTGTCATGGCATGTAAGCATACAAATTGAGCATAAGCAATGCAATCATGGAAACAAGTATGCCTAGGTGAGGTAGTGATGCAAATATGTGTGACAAAATAACAAGCATCTACCTCATGGTCATAGCACATATGCACAAAGCAATCAACAAATGGTCTATGGTAGGCATATGAATCATTCACAACACCAAGTAATATGAAGTATCTAAACACATGGGGCAAGTGCAATACAATCCAACCATAATGTGCACATCGTGTAGTGAAGGTAGTGAGGCACTCAACACAATATAAAGAGCGAGTGTTCAACATGTGTGAGGCAATCAATTCAAGCATAGTAATCATATCGTGCAAGCTAGTAGTGTGAAGATGCAACATACTAGACAAAAGCATGGCAATCATGTCATGTGAACAAATAGTGGGCATAAATAATGCACATGACATATCGCGAGCACGGACACAAAGCAAGAGAAAAGCATCATAGGCATGGGTCACAAAGCAAACATGACAATAATAAGGAATAACTCCACCAAGCTTGCAAACACACATACAAGTCATACACTCAAGTGTCGTGTGAGATGCAAAGCATGGGTGACAAATGCATGGTAAGGGCATATAAATGACCATATCATGCAAAGTGAACATGGCAATATGAACAAAGTATATATAATGGAGAATAAGCCATAACCATGTGAGAGCCATGTAGAAGAGGTGCGCGTAGTCCTTGCGCAGGGGGAATAGTTGGAGACACATTCCGGTGAATCCCAAAGCATCGGTGCTCTCAAGGGATCTTTTCGTCAACTCATGGGATTGTGAGGTTGACGAGTCTTCATGAGTACCTACACAGCAAAGACAAAGGAAAAATGGTGTGCGCGTCGTATATGTATACATCATCTGTTAGGATGTGCATGTGCTTGTGTTCGTTAGCACAAAATTTTCAATGCTCAAATAAATGAGATGCATGGTATAGGAATACGTCATCCATGATGCAATTATAGTTATTATGCTCAACATGATTGGGACGTAATTTATAGCAAGTATGTGGCACAAGCATTTTATTCATATCAATGGCAAGCATATTATATGGGGATCATGCAAAGTGTAGGATGGAACACAATCTCCTAATATGTATGAGGAAACTAAGGGGGGATCCTCATGTGCAATTGCGGGAGTATAATATGGGGAATATAGACAACCTCCCAAACAATGCATATCCAAAGCTAGGTGGTCATGGCATGTCATATGAGAGTTATTGCGCAAATCATGCAAAGGAAGCATGGCAATATCATCACAAGAAAAGCAAATGCCAGTAACCATGGGTTTGTCATCTATGTCATATGTGCAAATTGGGTTTATTTTAATGGCATATGCATAGTTACTATGAAGAGATTGCAAAGATGTAATATGAGTGATCGCATGCATAGCATATGACAAGTCAATCGGATTGTCAAACATGATGTGACCAATAGAATTTTCACATGATATCCTATGGAGTATAGCATCACAACTAGGTAAGTCAACATGATCCTCATCATATTCATCCTAAATTGGTGGCACATGTAAGCATGAAGAAGACATAGCATGTGAAGTATCCATAACATGGTCAACATCATGCAATCAATCAATGTCAAGATAGTCCAATAGTGGGACAAGAGCATCACCTTCACCTATGTTACCTATTTCATTCCACTCATGTGGTGTAGGTGATGTGGGAGAAACCAACTCGTGGTCCTCGTCATCATGATGGATCCATGTGGGGGGTGCATCATCATTCACCATGGCCATCGCCTTGTCCAAAGGGGGGACAAAGTCGTCAAGGATCGGTGCATTGTTGTATATGGGACCTAGCACCAAAGGAGAAGACACAATAGAGGTAGAGGTTAAGTTGTTAGAAATCGAAATGGCCTCACATGCCCTATCAACAACCTCACTCGCTCTAGGTGGTGGTGGCTCACCCACTCCCTCTAGGTAGTTGCGCTCGTACTCACATATGGTGGAGTCACTCATCTCACTCAAGTGGTGGGGGTTGTGTCTCTCCTCACATGGAAATGGGGGCAACTCATCATATATGGGGCTAATGGTGAAGTCACTCTCACTCTCAATATGGTGGAAAAAGTCTCTCAACTCATCACCAAACGTCGTCGTGGTCGAAGGGAAAATCTCATGCTCAACCAACTTGTCGTTGTCGTTGTGGATGAAGGCCGAAGATGGTGCATCATCACTCTCCTACATGACCGAAGGAAAAATCCCATGCTCGGCCATCTTCCTGGGGATGCTTCCGAAGATGGAAGGGGCATCCATGCATGTCGTCGATCGCCTTAATCTTGGCGTTGAAGCTTGTCCTTGGTGGTGATCTTGGTCTTCACACACTTGTTTCTTCGAAGATGTGCGACTTGAGTATCTACGTCGTGACGATGACGAAGGGGAAGAAGACTTGTAGTTCGCCACCATGTGTCGAAGTTGCTCCATGTGTGCCCCTATGTAGACTCTTTTCCGAGCTTCGGAGTGTTGTATGTCGATGGCGAGTCACTCGAGTTTTTTTGTGATGTGGTTGCTCATGTCGATGTAGTCGTCGAAGACCGAAGATGTGCTTTGCCTAGCCATCACAAGACTCGAGCAAAGGTGAGTTGGGAAATGAGATAAACAATACCAAGATATCGTTCCCAAAGTTGAGGATGTATCCCGTTTCACTCAATGTGAATTGAGAGAATAGTGGAATTGGTACCGGACTTGTTTACTCACACCTACAACATAAAGCTTATCGAGTGGCTCGGTTAGGACAAGTGGCACAAATTCATGCAAATTGAAGTCCAAGATATTGTAAAAGTTCAAATAAATCCAAAGGACTCAAAATGTAAAGCAAGAGAACACAAATATAGAGGAGGGCAATAGAGAAACACACGCGGTGGGATAATGGGGCTTGTGCAACTATAGGGAGGAGCAATACAAAATTGCCTAACGAAGACTAACACTACTAGGAGAAAACCTACCAGTAGCGCTGGTTTTCCCTCTACTAGTAGCGTTGGGGCCAGCGCTACTACTAAGGCGCTACAACTAAGTGTTTAGCAGTAGCGTTGGAAAACCAGCGCTACTGGTAAGTGCTGTTAGTAGTAGCGCTGGTTTACAACAAGCGCTGCTACTAAACCAGCGCTACTGCTACAAATTACCAGTGCTATTGCTAAGCCTAGGTTTTAGTTTATTTTCTTTTTTTATTTTTTGTTCCTTTTCTGTTCACTTTTTTGTGCGTGCTCTATATGGTAGTTTCATCATATCATAATAAACATACATTATTCTCATCATATCATACACATACAGGAGACTCATCATATATACCACCACCATCATCATCATATTATCCAACACAAATATCATCACACATCTCAAAAATAGCGATACACAAGTCATGTCTCGAATATATGCAACTGCATGGTCATGGCACACCCACAAGTTTCATCATCTTTATCTAAACCATGTACAAGAGAAGAGCGATCAGTATGAGCAAGAGCACGACTATGTAGTACTTCTTGAGGCACCAGTCTCGCTCCCTCTCTCTTGCCCTAGCATCGCTCTACTGTCGAACCCTCTGTGGCTAGCTCCTGGGTACCTATCCTTTGCCATCTCCCGGTCGATGAACCTGCACCGTAAGTTGATTTAATATGCAACATAATGTACTTGAGAAACACAAAGAGGCATATATATAGTTAGAAAAATACAAGCAACCTATATATAGTAAACATAAATAAGGAAGTTCCTCATAGGTAACCAAACTAATTAACTATCGCGATCTATGCTAGTTCATATAGGAAGACAGTAAACATACACATTGTCATCGTCAATTACTGCATCAGGTCGGCGCTCCAATCTTCATAGTCAGGGATGAAGGACCCGAGCTTCGTGAAAGGCTTCATGTCCAGACGTTGAGCGTTGAGCAGTTCACGGACAGTCTCCCGCCTCATTGGCCCATGGTAGAACATCCCTGTTTGTTCGAGTACCTCCTTCATGATCACTTGGGCAAGTTCACACTATACATGATAAAACTCTATCGGCGTTCTGGGAACGGGGGTACCCAGACCTGCCTGCCCGTGGCCCAGGATGTGGCCCACTTCATCGTCCGAATGGGACCAGGCGAGGCCCCTCTCAAGACAAGGCCCTCGCGAGGACCCTAGCCTCACGAGGAAGAACACCGACAAGACCCGCGAAGGATGGGCCTCCTCAGGACCCCTTCGTAGCGGCGGAGATCTCTATGCAAGGCCCAGCCTCAGGAGTCAAAGATGACGCAAAGAAGGACAGGCGAGCACCAGTGCGCTAGGCGATGCAGTTTCCCCTTTGATGCAAAGGGAGCAAGGACGTAGGGGGGTACCCAAAGCACCCCCGACAGGTTTCCATTCCACTACAACAAGACCGCAACCACCAGCTCCTCAGTATGAACGTCATCGCTGGGCCTATCCTTGCAGCTTCGATAACTACTTTGCAGGCGAAGACCGCCTTTGGGCAGGGCGAGCACAAAACCCTGTCCCCCTTCAAAATTAGCCATTGTGGGATCCCTTCCCGCCATTACGATAAGGGAAGAGGACCCGGGCCACCGCTATATATAGAGGGTAGGCTGCTTCGTAGAGGGGGATCCGAACCCAATCATGTGACTCCATCACTCATCGCCCACCAAACCACAAGGAGCCTTGAACACCACCGTGAGCCCTTAGGAGGCCCCAAAACACTGTACTTGTCCATCCACCTCACCTCCTCGAGAGTCAATCCACCAAAGCAAGAGAAGGGTATTACGCTTCGCAACGGTCCGAACCTGGGTAAACTGTCGAGTTCATCGTCTTCCTCATCATCGTGCGAGTTCCTCATTGTGTTCATCGAGTAGCGAGCTAGGTTGGATGAGGCCGCGGGGGATCTTCGCACATGCCCCTGTGTTCGAACCTTAAGGGTTTTTTGGAGCCCGAAATCTGACATTTGGCGCGCCAGGTAGGGGGCGTGTCAAGGTCTTCTCCAAGCTTTGTCCTTCCCAAGCTTCGCTGACCCGATGGCCGACGCTCAACAAGCTTCTCCGGGCTGCGGCGGGCCAGCCTCTGTCAACCTTGCCGCGGCGGTCGGAGGCCTACGCCCCGGCGTCGTGGTACCTAGCGGCCAGTACCAGGTCGCTAGCGTCACCTCCACCGTTACCGCCCCCGCGCCGCTTAGGTGCACGGCGGGCGGACAGCGCCCCTGGCATCAGCAACCCTTCACACCTATGTGGGAGACCTCGACATGCAGGATGCGCTACTACTAGCAAGCGAGATGCTCCGCCACCGGCCAATGCACGGGGGCTTCGATGCATGGGTGGATCACATCACGGAGCTAGTCGTCCATCGCCCAGAGCGCCATCCTTTCTCACTCTTTTTCAAGACAGCAAGCGCTAGGCGCCAGGGGCTCGCATGCCGAGCCTGCCCCGGGCCTGCCGGTGGAAGGGCCTCTCCCACGCCGGACGGGGCCGAATGGGGAGCGCCACACGCTGTGCTCCTTCTCCTCCGAATCTTGGTGACCGGTTTCGGGGTGAAACATGGCGACAACCACCAGGCACACAGAGGAAACGGCAGGGCGCGCAGTGCGCACACCGACGCACTTCCCTGCAACCCGGCGGGCCCTCAGTAGCTCGGGTTGGCCAGGCAGGAGCACGCCATTCGGCGTAGTCATTGGGGGGCACAGGCGTCCAGACGAGCAAGCAACGATGGCGGAGGCGCATCAGGGTACCAAGGGGGGAATCTACACCAGGGGACGCAAGACCCACCCAACGGCGGCGACACAGGTAAGCAACTCCGCTCTAAGGCCCGACGCAAGAGGGCCTGTGAGCAATGTGCACGAGGCAACCTCCCCCCTCCGTCGGGAGGGACTGCCCCCGGCGCACTGGCGGACAACATAGGAGCCGGACCGAGCACCTACATGGAGCCCTACGTACCATGCTCCGTCATACCACCTGGCCCACCTGGCGGGGGGAGGTTCAAGCGCCCACCGCAGGCGCCAGCACCCCCTAAGAGTAAGAAGTACCCTCGGCGTCCTCCTCAAGCCGGGCCTAGGGGCTCCCGTCAGCGGAGCGCCTAGCCCGGGTGGCGCGAGCAGGAGGGCGCCCCCAAGCCGCGGGGCACAGCACCAGCCGGTGCCCCTGCGGGAAAGTGACGACGGACCAAGCCCTCAGGCCCCAGGGGTGATGACTTAGGGGGAGCGGCAAGACAAATGCAATGCGGGCCACCCGCGGCAACCACGACGCCTACACGGCCTCAGGAGGATGGGCCTCTCAAGGCCTTCGGGACCTCGACCGGACGACACGTGGGCGCCTCATGATAGAGGCGAAGTTGTCCCTAGAACTCGAAACTCTAAAGGACTAGACACTAAGACCAGCAACTCGACACAACGATGTAACCGCTAATTCAACAAAGCAAAATACTGAAAAGACTATGCAAAGGCTCAGATTGGTTCGGATATGATGATCTAACCCTAATTTTTTTTTGGCTTTTTCGTGGACTAAAGGTATGAAGAACAGATGCGATCTAAACTACGAAAACTGGTAAAATCTCACCGAGCAACCTGGAAATCTGATACCACTTGATAGAGGCGAAGTTGTCCCTGTCTTTCGATGAGATGGTGGCTATCGTTTTTGGTGGAGTAGACTTTGACGATCCGACTACGAACGTGTGAGACGTCGCGCCTTAGCAATCGCTAAACCAACTCTGAGAGGTTATTGACCACGCCGGAGCACGATCAACCTGACCACGAGGGTCTATTTCCTGCACGCAAACGAAGAACAAGCAAGAAACTAAGATTGCAATCTGGATATTGCGAATATAAGAGGAAAGCTTTATTGATGAAGTGGGGTTCGGTGACGCCTTTGTCTGGTCGTGGAACACAAACGAAGAACGCGAAGTTGCTGCTATGGCGAACTTGTAATCTAAACAAAACCCAAACCTAAAACGAAGCCCTAAGGGCTGTATATATGGGGGAATAGAAGGGAATTTCGTGGCCCCTTGGAGGAGGGGTCCGAAACCGACCCTAAGTCAGTTTCCCCATACATACGGACTCTAAAAACAGCCTATAATATGGTATTTCGAAATTACATGGGCCTGGCCCAAAATTAAGGTGGCGCAGCACCTATATTAGCCTATGGACGAATTTTATAAAGTGGCATCATGCATATTTCGTCCAAAGCTTCCCACTCCCATTATGGTGGCTTCAATGTGCGAAAATCATCACTGGAAGCTCCATTGTTCTTCCCCGCGCGCGCACCTTCTCCTCCATGCTTGATCCCGCTCCAATGGTCATCCTTCTTATCCATGATAGGTCCTTCATTCATAAGTAAAACAAAAGTATCTAATTTAGGTAGCATCATATGTTCATGAATATTAGAAGGATTTCCAAGAAACGAAAGTACCTGGTAATTCAATTGACGTGCGCGAGCTCTAGTAATTGGTCCTGTATGTATAGCAGTCGGGGTGGGTGTAACATTAGTAGGGATGTCCTCATCATCCTCCCCTTCTTGAACTGAAGTCGTCCTCGACAGAAGCTCATCTTCCTCACCCAAATAAGGCTTCAAATCTGCAATGTTAAAAGTGGGGCTAACCCCAAACTCTGCAGGCAGCTCAAGTTTATATGCATTATCATTTATTTTCTCTAACACCTTAAAAGGACCATCAGCACGGGGCATTAGCTTTGACTTGCGCAAATCAGGAAATCTATCCTTACGCAAATGTAACCAAACAAGATCACCAGGTGCAAAGACAACATGTTTTCTACCCTTATCTCCAGCAAGTTTGTATTTAGCATTCATACACTCAATGTTTTCCTTCGTTAACTCATGCATCTTTAATATCAATTCAGCACGTTCTTTAGCATCAAAATTAACCTTCTCCGAAGATGGAAGAGGCAACAAATCAATAGGTGCACGAGGTAAGAAACCATACACAACTTGAAAAGGGCACATCTTAGTGGTAGAATGTAGCGAACGATTATAAGCAAATTCAATATGAGGCAAGCATTCTTCCCACATTTTCAGGTTATTCTTCAAAACAGCCCTAAGCATAGTAGACAATGATCTATTGACTACTTCAGTTTGTCCATCAGTTTGGGGATGACATGTAGTACTAAAAAGTAGTTTAGTCCCCAACTTAGCCCATAAACATCTCCAAAAATGGCTAAGAAATTTAGCATCACGATCTGAAACAATTGTATTTGGTACACCATGCAATCGAATAATTTCACGAAAGAACAAATCAGCAACATGAGCAGCATCATCACTTTTATTACATGGTATAAAGTGTGCCATTTTGGAAAATCTATCCACGACAACAAATATGCTATCCCTCCCCTTCTTTGTTCGAGGTAAACCTAAAACAAAGTCCATAGATATATCCTCCCAAGGAACACTAGGTACAGGCAAAGGCATATATAAACCATGAGCATTGAGTCGTGACTTAGCTTTTTGACATGTAGTGCAGCGAGCAACAAAACGCTCAACATCCCGTCTCATCTTTGGCCAAAAGAAATGTGTAGAAAGTACGTCCTCCGTCTTCTTCACGCCAAAGTGTCCCATTAATCCTCCTCCGTGCGCCTCCTGTAACAACAAAAGACGAATGGAGCTAGCTGGAATGCATAGCTTGTTAGCACGGAATACAAATCCATCATTAATAACGAACTTGTTCCATGTTCTCCCTTCTTTACAATTCTGCAACACGTCTCTAAATTCAGCATCATGCACATATTGATCTTTGATGGTCTCCAAACCAAATATTTTAAAGTCAAGTTGTGAAAGCATAGTATAACGACGAGACAAAGCATCAGCAATAACATTGTCTTTACCCTTCTTGTGTTTAATGACATAAGGAAAAGTCTCAATGAATTCAACCCATTTAGCATGTCTACGGTTCAGTTTTGCTTGACTTTTAATATGTTTCAAAGATTCATGATCAGAATGTATAACAAATTCTTTGGGCCATAAATAATGTTGCCATGTTTCCAAAGTCCGAACAAGAGCATATAATTCCTTATCATAAGTAGAATAATTCAGACTAGGCCCACTTAATTTTTCAGAAAAGTACGCAACAGGTTTACCATCTTGTAATAACACACCTCCTAACCCAATACCACTAGCATCACATTCAAGCTCGAAAGTCTTATTAAAATCAGGAAGTTGGAGTAAAGGAGCATGTGTTAACTTATCTTTCAAGACCGTGAAGGCTTCTTCCTGTGCGGTACCCCAAGAAAAAGGCACGTCCTTCTTTGTAAGCTCATTGAGAGGCGCAGCAATGGTGCTGAAATCCCTGACAAAACGCCTATAGAAACCAGCGAGGCCAAGAAAACTCCTTACTTGTGTGACCGTTTTGGGCTGCGGCCAACTCTCAATAGCTGCAATCTTGGCTTTATCAACTTCATTTCCCTGTGGAGTAACAACATAGCCAAGAAAAGATACTCGGTCGGTGCAAAAGGTGCACTTCCCAAGGTTACCAAACAAACGGGCATCACGGAGCGCAGTAAAAACAGCACGTAAGTGTTCCAAATGCTCCTCCAAAGATCTACTAAAAATCAATATATCATCAAAATAGACTACCACAAATCGTCCAATGAAAGCACGTAAAACCTCGTTCATTAATCTCATGAAAGTGCTAGGTGCATTAGTTAACCCAAAAGGCATGACTAGCCACTCATATAATCCAAACTTAGTTTTAAATGCTGTTTTCCATTCATCTCCCAATTTCATACGAATTTGATGGTATCCACTACGCAAATCAACTTTGGAGAAAATTGTAGAGCCACTTAATTCATCAAGCATATCATCTAGTCTAGGAATAGGATGACGATAACGAATAGTAATATTATTAATGCCTCTACAATCCACACACATGCGCGATGTACCATCCTTTTTAGGCACTAGAATAATAGGAACAGCACAAGGACTAAGGGATTCACGTATATAACCTTTGTCAAGCAGCTCTTGTACTTGACGCATAATCTCCTTTGTCTCCTCTGGATTGGTACGGTAGGGCGCACGGTTGGGTAGGGATGCACCGGGAATTAAGTCAATCTGATGCTCAATCCCATGAATAGGCGGTAATCCCGGTGGCACGTCTTGTGGAAAGACGTCAGCGAACTCCTGCAAAATGTTAATGACAGCAGGAGGCAAAGAGGGAGGCATGTCCTCGAATGAAAATAATACCTCTTTGCATACAAAAGCATAGCAAACAGATGTAGCAACATCCAAATCATTAATATCAGATTTAGTAGCAAGTAAACATCCACTCTGCAATTTTATTTCGGATGCAACAGTAGATGATGGTTTATTATGCTTATGGTGTTGCTCAAATTCCTGTGCTACAATCTGATTTTCACTCTTATTTTTCTCCTGTTTTGCTTTACTAGCTCTAGCAATGTCATCTTTCATAATATGTTCGGGAGACATAGGAAGCAACGTGATATTATGATCCTTATGAACAAGAGTATACTGATTTGTCCTACCATGGTGTACAGAATTTTTATCAAACTGCCATGGTCTACCAAGTAAAACAGAACATGCTTGCATGGGTACCACATCACAATCCACATAATCAGAATATGTAGCAATGCTAAAATGCACACGAACAGTACGTGTTACCTTAACCTTGCCACTATTGTTGAACCATTGGATGTAATAAGGATGAGGATGTGGTCTGGTGGTTAGAGACAGCTTCTCCACCATCTCCATGCTAGCCAAGTTATTGCAACTCCCTCCATCGATGATGATGCGAATAGAACGCTCCTTCACAACTCCCTTTGTGTGGAACAAGTTGTGCCTCTGATTTTGCTCAGCCTGTGTAACCTGCACACTGAGAACACGTTGAGCAACTAAACTTTCATACCTGTCAGCGTAATCAGCAGCCATGTAGTGTGTTTCTGGTTCTGCATCGTCGCCATTGTGTTCTTCACTTGCAATGAGAGCCAAAGTCTCCTCATCATAATCACTAGCAGACGCATATCCACCATCCTCAGTAACAATCATGACACGCTTGGAAGGGCATTCTCTCGCAAAGTGACCTCCACCCTTGCAACGACGGCATATAACCTCATGTGTTTGCCCTATGGATGCAATAGATGAAGAAGAGCTCGGTGCAGGCCCAGAAGGTGTGCTCTTGGTAGAGGGTGGAGGAGGAGCCTGTTTCCTGGTATCGCGGTTGGAGTTGGAGGTTGAAGTAGGTGGTGTTGCAGCAGGACGTGTGGAAGTAGAGGAGGTACGTGGCGTCCATGATGAAGTGCGACCTGCAGAAAAAGTAGTTCTCGCCATTGCCTGTCGATCCTGCACTTCACGTTCAGCTTTGCAAGCAAGATGAAATAAACGAGTGATAGTGTTATACTCCTTATACTCCAGAATAGTCTGAATCTCTCTATTCAATCCACCCATAAAACGTGCAAGCATAGCTTCATTCTCCTCAACAATACCACATCTAATCATACCAGTTTGTAATTCCTGATAATATTCTGCTACAGAATTTTTTCCTTGTCTTAAACGCTGCAAATTTTGAAGCAACTTACGTTGATAATAAGGTGGCACCCAACGATTACGCATAGCAGTTTTCAAAGCAGCCCAAGTAGTTGGAATATTAGCATGGTGTATTCTACAATGTTCTGACCACCAAACACAAGCAAAACTAGTGAATGAACAAACAGCAGCGGCAACACGTCTATCCTCGGGAAATTGTAAGCATGTAAAACGTTGTTCTGTTTCTAACTCCCATGTAAGATATATATCAGGAACATATCTACCCTCAAACGTCGGAATATTCAATTTAAGTTTAGGGAGATGGTCATGATCCCGTACCTGCGGGGGTGGTGCAGCCCTACCGTTACGGTTGTAGCCATGTGGTCGACCTGGTGCGTATGGTGGTGGTTGCCCCTGGGGCGGATCTGCAGCAACCTCTCCCTCATCATCGAAATCACCATCATAATCTTCAACCTGCTCAACGACAGTAGCCGCACGAGCCACCGAAGTAGCAGCAGTATCAACAGTACCAGGATGTTGGGCGTGGCCGAGAGGCACACGTCGCGCTCGTCGTTCAAAAGGAAGAGGAGCTGCCGCTGGTGGAGGTAGACGGGCAAGCACCTCATTGAACTTGGCGTCCATCTTGGTGTCGAATGTCTTCTCCAAACCATCTAGCTTCTCCATGGCCACTCCAAAGTTGTTCACGAAGTCTTGTACCTGCTCAGCCATCATTTGCTGAAATTTATCATAGAGCGCTTTGTTGGTCATGCTCTCCCAGTCGATCTCGTCATCGTGTGATCCTGGCATGGTTAGCAGAAATAGGAAACACACAATATGAAACCTACAGACTACTGGGACGTGGTGGTGGTGGTGGTGTGGCACAAATCCTTTAAGCGAATCTCAATTTCTTACCAGTTCTTACCCAGTAGCAGGCGGTGATCGGCAACCGTTGTAGCCAAAACTCTCAAAGCTTGGATTGAGCGATTGCCAGGTGGTGTCAAGCACACGGCGTAGAAGTATGTGGAGCTGGGATGGCTTATAATATGGTAGCAAAAAGGGTCAGCAATAATCAATTCAGAGATGCAAGGTTGAATAAACGCTCAACGACGGTACTGTGCTGGTCCTAGGCTAGACCGTGCTAGAGACGCGAGCCTAAAACACCAACAAAAGCACAACGATACACGTAATCAAGGGAAGAGCACACTCTGTTTTTTTTTTTGCGCCTTTTTTTTTTGCGCCTCTTTTTTTTTTTTTTTTTTTGCTCAGAAAAACACTATAATTGCGAGTGTCTCAAAACCCTTCCCAAGTCGTATAAGCAGGATAGACACGAAAAAAAATTTGAATTTTTTTTTTCTGGAGCGATGCGGGGGCTGCGACGACCAAAAAATTTCGACAAAACTCACTATGATAGCAAGTGTCTCAAAACGCTCCGGAGAACCTAAAATCAAGATAGGGAAAAAATATTTTCGGCCAAAATTTTTTTGGGCCAAAACGTGCTTTGCAAAGCGTGCCAGACTCTTTTTTTTTTTTTTGCGACACCTACACAGGTAGCAAAACGCGAATCCGAAATCAAAAAGATCTCGAAACTAAATTTAAAACGAGCTGGACTCGGATTGGTGGTGGTATATATGGACACCAATGGATAACTGGCAGCGGGGATGATGGTGGTGGTATATGGCGACTATGAAGACGATGCGTTGGCGGCGTGACAACTTGTGAATAGAACTCGAAACTCTAAAGAACTAGGCACTAAGACCAGCAACTCGACACGACGATGTAACCGCAAATTCAACAAAGCAAAATACTGAAAAGACTATGCAAAGGCACAGATTGGTTCGGATATGATGATCTAACCCTAATTTTTTTTTGTGGCTTTTTCGTGGACTAAAGGTATGAAGAACAGATGCGATCTAAACTACGAAAACTGGTAAAATCTCACCGAGCAACCTGGAAATCTGATACCACTTGATAGAGGCGAAGTTGTCCCTGTCTTTCGATGAGATGGTGGCTATCGTTTTTGGTGGAGTAGACTTTGACGATCCGACTACGAACGTGTGAGACGTCGCGCCTTAGCAATCGCTAAACCAACTCTGAGAGGTTATTGACCACGCCGGAGCACGATCAACCTGACCACGAGGGTCTATTTCCTGCACGCAAACGAAGAACAAGCAAGAAACTAAGATTGCAATCTGGATATTGCGAATATAAGAGGAAAGCTTTATTGATGAAGTGGGGTTCGGTGACGCCTTTGTCTGGTCGTGGAACACAAACGAAGAACGCGAAGTTAATGCTATGGCGAACTTGTAATCTAAACAAAACCCAAACCTAAAACGAAGCCCTAAGGGCTGTATATATGGGGGAATAGAAGGGAATTTCGTGGCCCCTTGGAGGAGGGGTCCGAAACCGACCCTAAGTCAGTTTCCCCATACATACGGACTCTAAAAACAGCCTATAATATGGTATTTCGAAATTACATGGGCCTGGCCCAAAATTAAGGTGGCGCAGCACCTATATTAGCCTATGGACGAATTTTATAAAGTGGCATCATGCATATTTCGTCCAAAGCTTCCCACTCCCATTATGGTGGCTTCAATGTGCGAAAATCATCACTGGAAGCTCCATTGTTCTTCCCCGCGCGCGCACCTTCTCCTCCATGCTTGATCCCGCTCCAATGGTCATCCTTCTTATCCATGATAGGTCCTTCATTCATAAGTAAAACAAAAGTATCTAATTTAGGCAGCATCATATGTTCATGAATATTAGAAGGATTTCCAAGAAACGAAAGTACCTGGTAATTCAATTGACGTGCGCGAGCTCTAGTAATTGGTCCTGTATGTATAGCAGTCGGGGTGGGTGTAACATTAGTAGGGATGTCCTCATCACCTCATGAGGCATACTTCACCGACAAAACACCCTTATGCCCATGCCGATGCATCGCGCTCATGTTTGGGCCTCGAGAGCGCAATCCGAAGGTCACTCGTGGAGCGATGCACTTGGGTTAGGGTCATAAGGGCACGCAACCTGGCAGAAATGCACGGGATGATCTTCGATGGAGCTGCGAGCCACAAAGACCTGCGCCTGGGGGCTTTCCAAGGCCCGTGACACTCTCACGTAATAATGAGCGGGGTTGTATATGCCCGGAGCACCCCGAGGATGTGGAGGGGTTCCTCCCACGCAATGTGGCAGCCACAGCCCGAAGCTGGCGGAGAAGACAACACTGCCCATCAATGGATAGCCCATGCAACGCGGATGCCCTACGCTCGGTGCTGGGGAAGACAAAGGATAGCCTAGGAGCCGTACGCGGCATTTGCTTGCTTCTTTTTGATGTTCAAGTTGCAATTTTTTGGAATGAAGCCCGAGAATTTCGAAACTCTATATTTAAAAGGGGGGGCTTTTTTGTCTCTACATTTCCTCGTTTGAAATCTCTCTTTTTAATGGTGTTTCGCAAGCAGCCAAACGCTCCTCACCTCCCCGAGGCGCCATAGATCTAGATGGCGAGGACCTGTCGCCTCAGGGGAACTCGATTTTTAGCTGTCGGCCCTGCTCGAGGGCTCCGACCGCAGCACGACATCACAACATGGGGTCTCGGGGAGCCCCACGGCCTCCTGAGGCGGCACATGGAAGGACAGAATGGGGGATCGCTCGAGCGACAAAGGGGCTCCTAAGCAGCACGCCTCAGGAGCCTTACCGGTCATAAGGCCACTCGTCCCCCCTGATGTCATCCTTGGTTTCTGGTCGGCATAACGGGTGTCGGGGCCTTGCCCCGCGTCCTTGGTTTCCGGTCTTACCTAGCGGTGGTGGGGAAATGCACGGGACTGGGACCTGACGACGTAGAGCGGTTTGAGCGTCGAAAAAGGGGGCTCCTGGGCAACGTGCCTCGGGAGCCTTACCAGTCATAATGCCACTCGACTTCCTGGTGTCATCCATGGTTTTTGGTCGACATCAGGAGTACTGGGGCCTTGCCTCGTGAAGTATGTCCTCTCCGGTCATACCAAATGGTAGTGGGGAAATGTGCGGGACTAGGACTTACAGACACAGAGTGCCGAAAGGGCCCCTAGACCATTCAGTAGGTAAGAAGAAGATATCACGGACGGAGGCACAACTTGAAGAAACAGCCCGTCTCGCCTCGCAACGCAGGATCGCCAGCATCATACAAAGCTAAGTACACTATCGAACCCATCAGGAGCCTCGTGGCCTAATAACTACCCCGGGGATGAAATGAGGACTGCACACGCTAACCTATAAATGCAGGAACTACGGCTACTACGCGAGGCTGCCAACGCCCCCCAGGGACGAAGCGACAAAGGAGGCGATGCGCGAGGAGGGGCTTGGCCGCGATGACCCGCGAGGCCCAGAGCCCGACAGGAGCAACGGATGCGAGTTGCCCCTGGAGGGGGAGAGCCTCGTGGGGGCCATATTGGGGGCTGACGTAGGGCCATGACCATGGCGGCGCCAACCAACACCACAACCAGCAAATCGAGGAAGAAAAGCAAGACGGCAAAAGGTAACATGAAAAGATTAACACCCCACGGGGTAGGGTTCTTGTTCGAGCATTACAGGTACCGATAAATAGGAATGGAGGGTGCCTAAGGGGAGGAGTCGTCATTGCCACCCGCGCCGCCAGCCGACTTGGCGTTGGAGCCATCCTCCTCGCTTGAGGCGGGCACCTGGATCAACCGGTCCACCATGGCCTTCACGAGCGGGCGCATCTCGTCCCGAAGGGGGCGCTGGAGCTCATTAGGCACCTACTCTTCAAGGCGCGGGAGGTCGAGCTGTGGGGCGAGGCGGCGCAGGTTGGAGTAGACGAGCGTCAAGGCAAGGTCCAAAAGGTCACGTGCATCGGACGCGCTGTCCACCTTGACGGGAGAGACGCCGGTCTCCAGCGCCGCCACCACCTTCTGGAAGAACTCAAGGTAACCCCCATCCCCGACGAACTGGCTCACCACGCCGGCCGCGCGGCAGGCGATGCCCTGGAACTGCTTGGCGCGGAGGGACTCCAGCAGCCTAGCATGCGCCGCCTCGTCCTTGGCAGCCTGCACGGTGTCGGTCGCCTCTTGGACCTGGGTTTGGAGGGTCGCCAGTTCTGCCAGGGCCTCGGCCTCGCCCCAGAGGGCGGCATCGAAGGCGGCTTCGCCGGTGGTCGGTTGGGCCTGCGCGTCTCTACCTCCTCCCGAAGCTCGCGAAGTTTGTGCTTCTTGGCCGCGGGAGTCCTGGAAGGAGGGGAAGGAGATCAAGCTCCAGGCGATGAACAGGAGAGCGAGAGAAAAGGGAGGCGGTGGTGTACTTACTCGTCGACTAGGGTCCATCGCTGGCGAACTTGCACCGACCCCAAGGGCACCCCGCCATCGCCTTCGGAGGAGGGTGAAGGAGCCGGAGGAGACGGTCGCTTCCCCGTGCCTACACCGCTCCCTCTGGACGCCATGAAGGACAAGGGGACGAGAAGGAAAGAGGGTTTTGTGCTGGCGGCATGAAGGAAACAAGGGGAAGCCTCAAGACTGTAATACCCTTCCCTGGCCAAGGATAGGGCGGATTTATAGGCATAACCGCAGCCACGAGGCATCGTGGGAGGGCAGGCGTCGCGCGCCCCTCGGGCGGCGCAAGGCGGTTCGATCAATGCGGTTCCATCCACGTCGCCTCCCCTGCCCTTCGAAGAGTCGCGTCCATGCGGCCTGCAGCACCGACAAGACTTGATGGTAAGCAGTGATGGCCTATGCTGTGCCCAGGCATCACGTCAATCCAACTGGGTGCGGTTCCGGACGGCCTCGGGGAGCGGAGGCGTTACCGCCAAGGCAATTAACGTGTGCCAAGCCTGGCCCGCAGGCGTTTGGGAGCCCGCGGCACTTCGGACTGTCCTCCAGGCTTCGCCCGTAAGCCAGCTCGGTTGCGCCTTGGGCCCGGGGGCTACTGTTGGCATTCTGGGAACACGGGTATGGAGACCTGCCTGCCTGCAGCCCAGGACGTGGCCCACTTCATCCACCGAATGGGACCAGGCGAGGCCCCACTCAAGACAAGGCCCTTGGAGGGCCCTAGCCTCGCGAGGATGAACACCGACAAGACCCATGAAGGATGGGCCTCCTCAGGACCCCTCCGGAGCGGCGGAGATCTCTATGCAAGGCCGGCCTCAGGAGTCAAAGATGACGCAAGGAAAGACAGGCGAGCACCAGTGCGCCAGGCAGTGCAGTTTCCCCTTTGGTGCAAAGGGAGCAAGGATGTACGCGGGTTCCCAAAGCACCCCCGATAGGTTTCCATTCTGGTGCAACAAGACCGCAACCACCAGCTCCTCAGGACGGATGTCATCGCTGGGCCCATCCCTGTGGCGTCGATAGCTACTTTGCAGGCGAAGACCGCCTTTGTGCAGGGGGAGCACGAACCCTTGTCCCCCTTCAAAATTGGCTGTTGAGGGATCCCTTCTCGCTATTGCGATAAGGGAAGAGGACCCGGGCCATCGCTATATATAGAGGGTAGGCCCTCAGGAGGCCCCAAAACACTGTACTTGTCCATCCACCTCACCTCCTCGAGAGGCAATCCACCAAAGCAGGAGTAGGGTATTACGCTTCATAGTAGCCCGAACCTGGGTAAACTGCCGTGTTCGTTGTCTTCCTCGTCATCGCGCGAGTTCTTCGATGTGTTCATTGAGTAGCAAGCTAGGTTGGACGAGGCCGCGGGGGATCTTCGCACATGCCCCTGTGTTCGAACCTTAAGGGTTTTGCGGAGCCCGAAATCCGACAAACTCAGCTCGGATTCGATGATCCGATGTCTTTCCTATGCTATAGGCCCAGCTGACAATCTCAGTATCCTTGGAATTTGTGGACATGTGAAGGCATTAATTATCCCTTCTATACTCGATCATGTGATGCATGAGGTAGAATCCATGAGCCTTACTATCATTCGGTTGCTGGATGCAAGAGAAGTCGGTCCTATGGCCGAAAGCCAGCCCTTTATTCCTGTACTTTTTCACCTTGATATCTCCACTAGTAAGGTCGAAGGTTAAAATGGCACTATCGAGAACACTCTTTATGTGCTTGTAATCCCTTTTCTTGGTGTTCTTCACAGAGTCCAAGTACGGAGCATGGGAGTACTGTGGGTACAGACAGATGAGGACGGTGCCCCCTCCCCCCTCTCCACAAAATAAGTACACCTCAAATTAGCCTCCATACTTGCAAAGGAATGATTAAAATTACGAAAGGATATTCGCGGATGACTTACGTGGGATGATAAGGCAGGAGAATCGTTTCCTTGTCCATGAACTCGGCGATGTACTTTCTCGCATAGCCACGGTGATCTTTGTAGACTTCCAAGAAGCTCTCGTGCATATAGTATGGGTCCGCGACAATGATATATTCTATGTTCTCACGCATGATGATGTAGTTCATATAAAGCGCATACATGCGGATGAACTGAAAATCCAGCTTGATCATGTGGAACACGTCATAGATGTAGTCAAATCACGGGATGAACTTATCGACGGGCCATTTATCAACGTATAACCTCCCACCCGGAACTTGAGTTGCATAAAGCGGGTATCCTGGTTTTTCCGAGATGAGAAGGCTTTTTCTCTCTGGCCCGCAACATGGAAATGCTTCGCACCTGCGACAGGTAATCTGTCTATCTCCCAGGCCTTCAGAGGCGGCTGACTGCTTGAAGCGCCTTTAGAGCCTTTCACTGGTCTCTTTCTCGGCTTGTTGACGGGTGGTGCTGGTAGTGAGACCAACATACCTTCCCTAACCCCCACCCCCAGTGTCGTCGGGCTAAGCACTAAATGGCCCTGGAGTTGTTCTTGCTGGGTAGAGGCGGCATCTGGAGGCGTCTCCTGCGAGGATCGCATGAAGAGGGACTTTTTGCAATCAGCCTTAGGACGTTCCGGCTCTGGCAAATCAGGCGGCATCAAATCATCGTCTCCACGCTCATAACCTGAGTCAGCGTCCCGAGCATCGCCATAGGCGGTATCGATATATTGGTTAGGGTCATCATCCTCCTCCTTCATGACATCATCAGCGTTTGCTTCTTTGACGGGGGCAATGTCATCTGGCACTACTCCCTCCCGTTGTCCTCTATCACCCGCCACGATAGGTGCAAGTAATTGGGTAGGTGGGGTGGTGTTCATACCTTGTTGAGGAGTTGTCGTTGGTGTGCTACCAGGCGCCTCGACACTAAGAAGAGTCTACGGCCAAGGCAAGAACCAGCTCTTGCATGCTCCAATCCGCTTAGGGGTCTAGTCGTCATCGACTGCTACCGGAGGAGGCAAATCCTCAAAGCACGCTTTGACACTGGCGACACAAACTTTGAAGATGCTATGGGGCATCTGTCGGCTGTGTAACATGCGTTCTTTCGGCTTCATGATTATTGCCTTTCTGACGTCCACCTTCTGGCCATTGATGTCATATTTTGTATATCTTGCTTGTCGGTCATTTATCATCATTGTCTTTACTGGCATTGTGATCTTCACTTATATCTTGCTGTCGAGAGCTAATTCATATCATCCCTTTCTGCTATTTGTCCTACGTCGTGACTCCATTAGTGTTCTAGGCTCGCGTCTCTAGTGATGAGGACATCCCTACTAATGTTACACCCACCCCGACTGCTATACATACAGGACCAATTACTAGAGCTCGCGCACGTCAATTGAATTACCAGGTACTTTCGTTTCTTGGAAATCCTTCTAATATTCATGAACATATGATGCTGCCTAAATTAGATACTTTTGTTTTACTTATGAATGAAGGACCTATCATGGATAAGAAGGATGACCATTGGAGCGGGATCAAGCATGGAGGAGAAGGTGCGCGCGCGGGGAAGAACATTGGAGCTTCCAGTGATGATTTTCGCACATTGAAGCCACCATAATGGGAGTGGGAAGCTGTGGACGAAATATGCATGATGCCACTTTATAAAATTCGTCCATAGGCTAATATAGGTGCTGCGCCACCTTAATTTTGGGCCAGGCCCATGTAATTTCGAAATACCATATTATAGGCTGTTTTTAGAGTCCGTATGTATGGGGAAACTGACTTAGGGTTGGTTTCGGACCCCTCCTCCAAGGGGCCACGAAATTCCCTTCTATTCCCCCATATATACAGCCCTTAGGGCTTCGTTTTAGGTTTGGGTTTTGTTTAGATTACAAGTTCGCCATAGCAGCAACTTCGCGTTCTTCGTTTGTGTTCCGCGACCAGACAAAGGCGTCACAGAACCCCACTTCATCAATAAAGCTTTCCTCTTATATTCGCAATATCCAGATTGCAATCTTAGTTTCTTGCTTGTTCTTCGTTTGCGTGCAGGAAATAGACCCTCGTGGTCAGGTTGATCGTGCTCCGGCGTGGTCAATAACCTCTCAGAGTTGGTTTAGCGATTGCTAAGGCGCGACGTCTCACACGTTCGTAGTCGGATCGTCAAAGTCTACTCCACCAAAAACGATAGCCACCATCTCATCGAAAGACAGGGACAACTTCGCCTATATCAAGTGGTATCAGATTTCCAGGTTGCTCGGTGAGATTTTACCAGTTTTCGTAGTTTAGATCGCATGTGTTCTTCATACCTTTAGTCCACGAAAAAGCCAAAAAACAAATTAGGGTTAGATCATCATATCCGAACCAATCTGAGCCTTTGCATAGTCTTTTCAGTATTTTGCTTTGTTGAATTGGCGGTTACATCGTTGTGTCGAGTTGCTGGTCTTAGTGTCTAGTCCTTTAGAGTTTCGAGTTCTTTTCACAGGTTGTCACGCCGCCACCGCATCATCTTCATAGTTGCCATATACCACCACCATCATCGCCGCTGCCATATCTCATCATCCATCATCACTCTCCATTGGTGTCCATATATACCACCACAAATCCTCCACCAATCCAAGTCCAGTTCGTTTTAGGTTTAGTTTCGAGATCCTTTTGATTTCGGATCCGTGTTTTGCTACCTGCGCAGGTGTCGGAAAAAAAAAAAAAAAAAAAAAAAAAAGAGGCCCCGAAAAAAAAAAAAAAAAAAACGAAAAAAAAAATCCGATTGTGCTTTTCCCTTGCTTAGGTGTATCGTCGTGTTTTTGTTGGTGTTTTAGGCTCGCGTCTCTAGCACGGTCTAGCCTAGGACCAGCACAGTACCGTCGTTGAGCGTTTATTCAACCTTGCATCTCTGAATTGATTATTGCTGACCCTTTTTGCTACCATATTATAAGCCATCCCAGCTCCACATACTCCTACGCCGTGTGCTTGACACCACCTGGCAATCGCTCTATCCAAGCTTTGAGAGTTTTGGCTACAACGGTTGCCGATCACCGCCTGCTACTGGGTAAGAACTGGTAAGAAATTGAGATTCGCTTAAAGGATTTGTGCCACACCACCACCACCACCACGTCCCAGCAGTCTGTAGGCTTCATATTGTGTGTTTCCTATTTCTGCTAACCATGCCAGGATCACACAATGACGAGATCGACTGGGAGAGCATGACCAACAAAGCGCTCTATGATAAATTTCAGCAAATGATGGCTGAGCAGGTACAGGACTTCGTGAACAACTTTGGAGTTGCCATGGAGAAGCTAGATGGTTTGGAGAAGACATTCGACTCCAAGATGGACGCCAAGTTCAATGAGGTGCTTGCCCGTCTACCTCCACCAGCTGCAGTTCCTATTCCTTTCGAACGACGAGCGCGACGTGTGCCTCTCGGCCACGCCCAACATCCTGGTACTGTTGATACTGCTGCTACTTCGGTGGCTCGTGCGGCTACTGTCGTTGAGCAGGTTGAAGATTATGATGGTGATTTCGATGATGAGGGAGAGGTTGCTCCAGATCCGCCCCATGGGCAACCACCACCATATGCACCAGGTCGACCACATGGCTACAACCGTAACGGTAGGGCTGCACCACCCCCGCAGGTACGGGATCATGACCATCTCCCTAAACTTAAATTGAATATTCCGACGTTTGAGGGTAGATATGTTCCTGATATATATCTTACATGGGAGTTAGAAACAGAACAACGTTTTACATGCTTACAATTTCCAGAGGATCGACGTGTTGCTGCTGCTGTTTGTTCATTCACTAGTTTTGCTTGTGTTTGGTGGTCAGAACATTGTAGAATACACCCTGATAATATTCCAACTACTTGGGCTGCTTTGAAAACTGCTATGCGAAATCGTTGGGTGCCACCTTATTATCAACGTGAATTGCTTCAAAATTTGCAGCGTTTAAGACAAGGAAAAAATTCTGTAGAAGAATATTATCAGGAATTACAAACTGGTATGATTAGATGTGGTATTGTTGAGGAGAATGAAGCTATGCTTGCACGTTTTATGGGTGGATTAAATAGAGAGATTCAGACTATTCTAGAGTATAAGGAGTATAACACTATCACTCGTTTATTTCATCTTGCTTGCAAAGCTGAACGTGAAGTGCAGGATCGACAGGCAATGGCGAGAACTACTAATTTTGCAGGCCGTACTTCATCATGGACGCCACGTACCTCCTCTGCTTCCGCACGTCCTGCTGCAACACCACCTCCTTCAACCTCCAACTCTAATCGCGATACCAGGCAACAGGCTCCTACTGCACCCTCTACGAAGAGCACACCTTTTGGGCCTGCACAGAGTTCTTCTTCATCTATTGCATCCACAGGGCAAACACATGAGGTTATATGTCGTCGTTGCAAGGGTGGAGGTCACTATGCGAGAGAATGCCCTTCCAAGCGTGTAATGATTGTTACTCAGGATGGTGGATATGCGTCCGCTAGTGATTATGATGAGGAGACTTTGGCACTTATTGCAAGTGACGAACAGGGTGGCGAGGATGCAGAACCAGAAACACAATACATGGCTGCTGATTACGCTGACAGGTATGAAAGTTTAGTTGCTCAACGTGTTCTCAGTGTGCAGGTTACACACGCTGAGCAAAATCAGAGGCACAACTTGTTCCACACAAAGGGAGTTGTGAAAGAGCGTTCTGTTCGCATCATCATCGATGGAGGGAGTTGCAATAACTTGGCTAGCATGGAGATGGTGGAGAAGCTGTCTCTATCCACCAGACCACATCCTCATCCTTATTACATCCAATGGTTCAACAATAGTGGCAAGGTTAAGGTAACACGTACTGTTCGTGTGCATTTTAGCATTGCTACATATTCTGATTATGTGGATTGTGATGTGGTACCCATGCAAGCATGTTCTGTTTTACTTGGTAGACCATGGCAGTTTGATAAAAATTCTGTACACCATGGTAGGACAAATCAGTATACTCTTGTTCATAAGGATCATAATATCACTTTGCTTCCTATGTCTCCCGAACATATTATGAAAGATGACATTGCTAGAGCTAGTAAAGCAAAACAGGAGAAAAATAAGAGTGAAAATCAGATTGTAGCACAGGAATTTGAGCAACACCATAAGCATAATAAACCATCATCTACTGTTGCATCTGAAATAAAATTGAAGAGTGGATGTTTACTTGCTACTAAATCTGATATTAATGATTTGGATGTTGCTACATATGTTTGCTATGCTTTTGTATGTAAAGAGGTATTATTTTCATTCGAGGACATGCCTCCCTCTTTGCCTCCTACTGTCATTAACATTTTGCAGGAGTTCGCTGACGTCTTTCCACAAGACGTGCCACCGGGATTACCGCCTATTCGCGGGATTGAGCATCAGATTGACTTAATTCCCGGTGCATCCCTACCCAACCGTGCGCCCTACCGTACCAATCCAGAGGAGACAAAGGAGATTATGCGTCAAGTACAGGAGCTGCTTGACAAAGGTTATATACGTGAATCCCTTAGTCCTTGTGCTGTTCCTATTATTCTAGTGCCTAAAAAGGATGGTACATCGCGCATGTGTGTGGATTGTAGAGGCATTAATAATATTACTATTCGTTATCGTCATCCTATTCCTAGACTAGATGATATGCTTGATGAATTAAGTGGCTCTACAATTTTCTCCAAAGTTGATTTGCGTAGTGGATACCATCAAATTCGTATGAAATTGGGCGATGAATGGAAAACAGCATTTAAAACTAAGTTTGGATTATATGAGTGGCTAGTCATGCCTTTTGGGTTAACTAATGCACCTAGCACTTTCATGAGATTAATGAACGAGGTTTTACGTGCTTTCATTGGACGATTTGTGGTAGTCTATTTCGATGATATATTGATTTTTAGTAGATCTTTGGAGGAACATTTGGAACATTTACGTGCTGTTTTTACTGCGCTACGTGATGCACGTTTGTTTGGTAACCTTGGGAAGTGCACCTTTTGCACCGACCGAGTATCTTTTCTTGGCTATGTTGTTACTCCACAAGGAATTGAAGTTGATACAGCCAAGATCGAAGCTATTGAGAGTTGGCCGCAGCCCAAAACGGTCACACAAGTAAGGAGTTTTCTTGGCCTCGCTGGTTTCTATAGGCGTTTTGTGAGAAATTTCAGCACCATTGCTGCGCCTCTCAATGAGCTTACAAAGAAGGACGTGCCTTTTTCTTGGGGTACCGCACAGGAAGAAGCCTTCACGGTCTTGAAAGATAAGTTAACACATGCTCCTTTACTCCAACTTCCTGATTTTAATAAGACTTTCGAGCTTGAATGTGATGCTAGTGGAATTGGGTTAGGAGGTGTGTTACTACAAGATGGTAAACCTGTTGCGTACTTTTCTGAAAAATTAAGTGGGCCTAGTCTGAATTATTCTACTTATGATAAGGAATTATATGCTCTTGTTCGGACTTTGGAAACATGGCAACATTATTTATGGCCCAAAGAATTTGTTATACATTCTGATCATGAATCTTTGAAACATATTAAAAGTCAAGCAAAACTGAACCGTAGAAATGCTAAATGGGTTGAATTCATTGAGACTTTTCCTTATGTCATTAAACACAAGAAGGGTAAAGACAATGTTATTGCTGATGCTTTGTCTCGTCGTTATACTATGCTTTCACAACTTGACTTTAAAATATTTGGTTTGGAGACCATCAAAGATCAATATGTGCATGATGCTGAATTTAGAGACGTGTTGCAGAATTGTAAAGAAGGGAGAACATGGAACAAGTTCGTTATTAATAATGGATTTGTGTTTCGTGCTAACAAGCTATGCATTCCAGCTAGCTCCGTTCGTCTTTTGTTGTTACAGGAGGCGCACGGAGGAGGATTAATGGGACACTTTGGCGTGAAGAAGACGGAGGACGTACTTGCTACACATTTCTTTTGGCCAAAGATGAGACGGGATGTTGAGCGTTTTGTTGCTCGCTGCACTACATGTCAAAAAGCTAAGTCACGACTCAATCCTCATGGTTTATATATGCCTTTACCTGTACCTAGTGTTCCTTGGGAGGATATATCTATGGACTTTGTTTTAGGTTTACCTCGAACAAAGAAGGGGAGGGATAGCATATTTGTTGTCGTGGATAGATTTTCTAAAATGGCACACTTTATACCATGTCATAAAAGTGATGATGCTGCTCATGTTGCTGATTTGTTCTTTCGTGAAATTATTCGGTTGCATGGTGTGCCAAATACAATTGTTTCCGATCGTGATGCTAAATTTCTTAGCCACTTTTGGAGATGTTTATGGGCTAAGTTGGGGACTAAACTGCTTTTTAGTACTACATGTCACCCCCAAACTGATGGCCAAACTGAAGTAGTCAATAGATCATTGTCTACTATGCTTAGGGCTGTTTTGAAGAATAACCTGAAAATGTGGGAAGAATGCTTGCCTCATATTGAATTTGCTTATAATCGTTCGCTACATTCTACCACTAAGATGTGCCCTTTTGAAGTTGTGTATGGTTTCTTACCTCGTGCACCTATTGATTTGTTGCCTCTTCCGTCTTCGGAGAAGGTTAATTTTGATGCTAAAGAACGTGCTGAATTGATATTAAAGATTCATGAGTTAACTAAGGAAAACATTGAGCGTATGAATGCTAAATACAAACTTGCTGGAGATAAGGGTAGAAAACATGTTGTCTTTGCACCTGGAGATCTTGTTTGGTTACATTTGCGTAAGGATAGATTTCCTGATTTGCGCAAGTCAAAGCTAATGCCACGTGCTGATGGTCCTTTTAAGGTGTTAGAGAAAGTAAATGATAATGCATATAAACTTGAGCTGCCTGCAGAGTTTGGGGTTAGCCCCACTTTTAACATTGCAGATTTGAAGCCTTATTTGGGTGAGGAAGATGAGCTTCCGTCGAGGACGACGTTAGTTCAAGAAGGCGAGGATGATGAGGACATCCCTACTAATGTTACACCCACCCCGACTGCTATACATACAGGACCAATTACTAGAGCTCGCGCACGTCAATTGAATTACCAGGTACTTTCGTTTCTTGGAAATCCTTCTAATATTCATGAACATATGATGCTGCCTAAATTAGATACTTTTGTTTTACTTATGAATGAAGGACCTATCATGGATAAGAAGGATGACCATTGGAGCGGGATCAAGCATGGAGGAGAAGGTGCGTGCGCGGGGAAGAACATTGGAGCTTCCAGTGATGATTTTCGCACATTGAAGCCACCATAATGGGAGTGGGAAGCTGTGGACGAAATATGCATGATGCCACTTTATAAAATTCGTCCATAGGCTAATATAGGTGCTGCGCCACCTTAATTTTGGGCCAGGCCCATGTAATTTCGAAATACCATATTATAGGCTGTTTTTAGAGTCCGTATGTATGGGGAAACTGACTTAGGGTTGGTTTCGGACCCCTCCTCCAAGGGGCCACGAAATTCCCTTCTATTCCCCCATATATACAGCCCTTAGGGCTTCGTTTTAGGTTTGGGTTTTGTTTAGATTACAAGTTCGCCATAGCAGCAACTTCGCGTTCTTCGTTTGTGTTCCGCGACCAGACAAAGGCGTCACAGAACCCCACTTCATCAATAAAGCTTTCCTCTTATATTCGCAATATCCAGATTGCAATCTTAGTTTCTTGCTTGTTCTTCGTTTGCGTGCAGGAAATAGACCCTCGTGGTCAGGTTGATCGTGCTCCGGCGTGGTCAATAACCTCTCAGAGTTGGTTTAGCGATTGCTAAGGCGCGACGTCTCACACGTTCGTAGTCGGATCGTCAAAGTCTACTCCACCAAAAACGATAGCCACCATCTCATCGAAAGACAGGGACAACTTCGCCTATATCATCTAGTATGGTCTAGCCTAGGACCAGCACAGTATCGTTGTTGAGCGTTTATTCAACATTGCATCTCTGAATTGATTATTGCTAATCTTTTGCTACCATATATTAAGCCTTCCAGGATCCACATATTTCTACATCATGTATACATACGTTCACCTGGTAATCGCTTTACCCAATCTTTGGAGACATTGACACCGTCGGTTGCCGGTCGCCACCTGCTGCATGGTAAGAATTTGTAAGACATTGATATTTGCTTTATTGTAAGCGTTTTACCACCACATCCCAGTAGTTCATAGGAAAAATATACTTGGATCTTTGTTTCTTGTTTCTATTAGTCTTGACAGGATCCAGAGTTGTCAGTTCATGGGCTTCTTCAATCGTGGGAGACGTGCCACCACAAAAACCGATACGAGAGATGCAAAGAGATCCAAATGCACATGATCAGGTTAATGTTTCTATACCTCCATTTAATGGCCGATTTAGACCTGCTTTACATATCGAGTGGGAGTTTGAAATAAATGAAATATTTGCTTCCCATAATTTTACTGCATATAAGAAAGTTAAGGTCGCAGTTGGTTCTTTCACTGGTTATGCTTTAGTTTGGTGGAGCGAATATCGTCGGTTACACAAAGATATTATACCTACTACTTGGGATGATTTGAAACTTGCCATGAGACACACATTCGTTCCTGCTTATTATACTCGTGACAAGCTTAAAAAGTTACAATATTTAAAACAAGGTAGTGACATCGTAATGAAATATTATGATAATTTACAAATGACCTTGTTGCATTCCTCATTAGAAGAAAGTGAAGAAGATTTTATGGATAGATTTTGGGGAGGATTAAACCGTGATATTCAGGAGATACTAATTCATGAAAAGTGTTATTCTATGGATCGTTTGTTTCGTCTTGCTTGCAAAGCTGAACAGGAAATAAATCAACGCATTGCCCAAAAGGAAATAGAGCGCAAGGTGCTCATTCCAAGAGTGGATACAGTTGTTCCTTCAACTACTAGGCGTACTGTGACAACCACATCAATTCTTGTGAGGGCTACATCACCTACACCACGTAACACGTCACCATCGAGACTGCCTACATCATCTGAGTTGATCATAAAAGGTAATGGCAAAGGTATTGATCTTCCACCTCCACATGAGTATGTTGAATGCCTTGTCAATTCCAATGTACCTTGTGATGAGCTACCCATTACTTTGATCACACCATCTATTTTAGAGGACTATGTTCATGATTTTACTTCGTCATGTGATCAAATAACTACAATATCAACAATTGTAAGTGCACCCATTGAATTAACTATTGATGAGCAAGAACCGTGTGAATCAGAAAATCAATCAAATTTGGGTCAAATATGTTTGAAAATAATTATGTCGGTGTTTAATCATTTTGGTATGACCTCCAATCTTGGTGATAATTCTGTGTCAAATGACATGTTGCATGTTTGCTTATTTAAGCATGTTGTAGCATCCAAATTTGAAACGATTCACATTCATCTACCAATATTGGGATGGTATAATGATGAACATTATGAATCTTTTGATATGAACAAGGACTTCACTTATATGTGCAAACTGAGTTGTAATATTGTCATGCCTTCTACTTCCTGTGATGATTTTTTGGCTTCATATTTCATGACATGTGATGAGTGCCCTAGCATATATGTGTCACATGTGTCACAATTGAGAATAATAAAAATGGATGACAAATACATATATGATGTGTACAACTTTTCTCTTTTGGTAGCCACATTTCAGATTAAGCAACGCCGAGGACGGCTTTGTTTTCAAAAAGGGGAGGATGATGAGGACATGACTACCTTCGATACGACCAAAAATATTGCATATGTGCATATTTGTGAGGTGAATTCTTATAATAATTATGCAATAATTTATTTATGTTATCCGGAACGAAAATACTTCACCTATTTTTGTTTTATGCCTAAATGCAGAATGACCGAACACCTGTATGAACCACGTGTGATGACAAAGGGAGAGGAAATGGTTGGATGCTATTTAAGAGGTCCTCTCACGTTAAAATAAATAATTAGGTGCTGTTCAAGAAGTTCTATCACGTCACTTTTAGCCCAAGAGAAGATAGAGTCCAAATCTCTCACGTTCTGGACTCAGATTCGGACTGCACAGACACACCTATCTCAAAACGCCAATAACTTTTTCATACGGACTCGGAATTGGGTGATTCTTTTTTTGCTGGAAACTAGATTTTATATGCGCTCCATTCCTGCTGGAATCACCTAAAAATTCGTCCAGATCGCAAAGATATCGACGAAACAATCTGACATTGCAGCAGAATATGCGTCAAACTACAAGTCCAAAGGTGTTGCATCACCTCCACTTGGGCCCATGGGCCTTGTACGACCTAGGGTTGGTTTTAGGGTGTCTTGGGACGTCCTCCCACCTGCTTGGCCACCACCCCTTGCTCCTATATAAGTAGATCAATCTAGTAGCTTTTCCTTTGGGTTTTTGTTTAGTTAAAAGTTAGCCATTGCAACTTCGTGTACTTTGTTTGTGTCCAACGACCAGACCAAGACCGCTTTCGGAACCCCACCCTTATCAATACTTCATCTATATTCGCATTATTCAGATTGCATTATCATATTCTTGCTTGTTCTTCGATTGCTTGCAGGAATAGACCTTCGTGGTCAGGTTGATCGTGCTCCGACGTGGTCAATAACCTCTTGGAGATTGGTTTAGCGATTGCTAAGGCGCAACGTCGTGCACGTTTGTAGTCGGATCGTGAAAGTCGTCTCCACCAAATCGATAGTTATCATCTCATCGAAAGATCGGGACCCTCGCATCTATCACTTGCCATGCATTTGTGACCCATGCTTTGCATCTCACACGACACTTGAGTGTATGACTTGTATGTGTGTTTGCAAGCTTGGTGGAGATATTCCTTATTATTGTCATGTTTGCTTTGTGACCCATGCCTATGATGATGCTTTTCTCTTGCTTTGTGTCCGTGCTTGCGATATGTCATGTGCATTATTTATGCCCACTATTTGTTCACATGACATGATTGCCATGCTTTTGTCTAGTATGTTGCATCTTCACACTACTAGCTTGCACGATATGATTACTATGCTTGAATTGATTGCCTCACACATGTTGAACACTCGCTCTTTCTATTGTGTTGAGTGCCTCACTACCTTCACTACACGATGTGCACATTATGCTTGGATTGTATTGCACTTGCCCCATGTGTTTAGATACTTCATATTACTTGGTGTTGTGAATGATTCATATGCCTACCATAGACCATTTGTTGATTGCTTTGTGCATATGTGCTATGACCATGAGGTAGATGCTTGTTATTTTGTCACACATATTTGCATCACTACCTCACCTAGGCATACTTGTTTCCATGATTGCATTGCTTATGCTCAATTTGTATGCTTACATGCCATGACACAATCCCTTGTAACAACATATGTTATGCATGACGACAACACTCGTGCGATGATTCACCACTTGAATGCTTAGTTTTGCACTAACGCTAACCACATTTGTTTTTCCAAGTGTTTGTCGTATTTTCTCCTTTTGAAGGAATTCCAAGATGGTGAGACATTGGAGAGTGCCCCTTTAGAGCGTGATGATGATGAGTGCTTGATTATGCTCCACTTCTACATGGCGGCGCCTTCTCCTTCCCATGGTGATTTGGATTTTGATCCGAGGAGGATCTTTCCCAATGGGAGGGGATGATGCCGAGCATCTTACAGATATCACCATGACAAGAGTCTGTTTGGCAAGTGAGACGTGCCACGACTACTTCACATACACAAAGGTCAACCATCTCATTTACACGTGCTCACTTGACCATCTCGAGGATGGTATACTACTTGACACTCCAATCGTGTGCATTCTTTGGAATGGACGGAGCTTCACGGACGATGAGGAGGAGTGCGAGCAACTACGTACAGCTACACCATCCGTGAGGGACGCTTGGAAGCGAAGACAAAAGAAGACGGAGTCCAGAAGCAAGAGGAAGAAGAGTCCCAGGCGACCCCATGCGCACGACCTCCCAAGACCCCATGCGCATGAGGGTAGCCGAAGCTTCCTCGACATTCCGTGCACACGGGCCCAAAAGACCCCATGTCCACGAGACACGCCCGTGTGCATGGGATAAGTGGATGCTGACCTGGAGACCCCGTGCACACGGGCTCCACTTACCCCGTGCACACGGGGCTGCCTGAGGGCACCGGTTGGGCTTGGCCCATGTATCCCCATTTCGCCCCTCCTTACCCCTTCATGCCTTGGACCTATATATACTCTCCTCCCTCCTCCATCTAGGGTTAGCTATTGTTTTGCACTTGTGAGCATATCTCCATTACTTGAATCTCTTGAGGAGTTTGTCCTCCTTTGGGAATGGATCCAAGTGATGCCAACGCCCCTCAAGAGGGAAGATCCCTAGTGGATTTAAGGCCCCATCTCCCCATGGAATTTGGGATGAACTGTACCATGTATCCTATTTACCTTTGTTGTTCATGTACCTTTGTGGATCTTGTGTGTGGTGAGTCTAGTGGATGTGTGATTGGACTTGTTCTTGAGTATTTCCTCTTGTGCTTTCCCCCTCGTGTTCTTCGTGTTCTTGAGGTTTCCCCCTCCAATTCGTGAAAGATCGACACATATGGGTTTGCCCCGTATCACTACTAGTTCAAACCGTCAGCCCCGATGGTGGACTACTCCCTCCTCATCATGGACTCCGTCGGGATGATTAAGATGGCCACCAGAGATGATCTACCCTCTTTGATAGGGTAGGGTTCATATTACAAAATAATATAAAACAAGTACAAAATGTAAAACAAGTAAACAAGTACAAAATATAAAACAAGTACAAAAAATAAAAATTCCTCTTCTTCTTCTACTTCTTCTTCTTTTTTCTTCTCCTCTTTTTCTTTTTCTTTTATTCTACTTCTTTTTTCTTCTCCTCTTTTTTCTTCTTACTTCTTCTCCTCTTTTTTCTTATCCACTTTTTTCTTCTTTTTTTTCTTCTACTCTTCTTCTTTTCCTTCTTCTTTTTTTCTCCTCTTTTTCTTTTTCTTTTATTATACTTCTTTTTTCTTCTCCTCTTTTTTCTTCTTTTCTTATTTTCCTTCTAAATTTCTTGTTCTTGTTGTTTTACTATTCCCTTTTTTCTAACCTAACTAACCTAACAGAAAAAAATGTGTGTGGGGGAGGGGCCGGCGGCCGTTGGGGCAGAGGGGGGCTGGTTAGGGTGGCAGGGGCGGTCGGTGCTGCAGGCGCCCGAGCGACGGATGCGGCCATGCGGGGGTGGGGCGGGGGCACCTGGCGGCGTGGCGGCTAGGGGCAAGGGCGGCCGGTGGCGGGCGGCGAGGCGGCCTGGCGGCGAGGCGAGGGAAGAGGGGGGCGCGGCATGGGTGGAATGGACGGAGTTGGGAAAATTTGGAGCGTGCGGGGGTCAATGAAAATTTAGCAGTAGCACTTGTTTGGAACCAGCGCTACTTCTAAGCTTATTTATTATTATTTTCCTTTTCTTGTTTTTAGTTTTCTCTTCTTTTTATTATTTTCCATTCCTTTTCTGTTTACTTTTCTTTTTCTTTTGTATTGCTTTATCCCTTTTGTTCTTGTTTTTTGTTTCTCGCCCGACGGCCTCACACGCAGTCAACGAGAATGGCGATGTCCCTCCCACACTTCTACGCGAATGTATATCACCAGAAAAATGTGGTGGTAATTGAAGGGGATACGATGTATATATCATTTGACCGATAACGATTACTTAAGTGCATACACAAAATAGATATATATATATAGATGATGGTTTCTCATTTGCTTCGACGACGTTTTGCATTGAGCTTCTTCTTCCCTTTCTTGTTCGTTGTCGAATAATTGAGCCCCTCTTTATGACTTTTCTGGCACCATGGAGTACAATTTTTCTTACGTAGTGTAGTCTTGATTCTTCTATTCACGTACGCTTCATCGTCATCGTCATCTTCCCTCATCGGGTTGCCGTAATGGCGTAGTCTTCCTTGTTGGCGACTCCATCCATTCTGACGATGCTCCTTTTGCCTCTCCTCATGACAACACGGACGAGATTGGTCGGGTCAGTTATGAAGAAGCATTGTCAAGTGCTTAGCGTATACCCATGGCTCAGTTTTGGCGATGACGTTAACCTTCACAGTAGTGTTATTCGTGTCGGGTATAGACATGGTAGTGAAATACTTCTTTTCTCTTATGACGTCCTTAGCCCATCTGACACGGAACATCGGCGCATTGTCCATTCCAGCGTAGTCAAGCTCTCAGATCTCTTCGACCCTTCCATAGAATCTTTCAGTTGTGTCGTTGGCATCGATCACGCATTCAATCGTCGCCCCTGAGTTCTGGTAATCACTGTCCATGTCTTTGGCCTCCGTGTAGAACGGGTACCCGTTGATATCATATGCTTGATAGGACGCCAATTTGGGCACGGGGCCATGTGCTAAGGCGTGTATGAGCAATTCATCCGAACTGCCCTGTTCCGGGAATTTAGCAAGAATATGCTCTTTGAACCAACGCAAGAAAGTGGCATTGTGCTCTACAGTAACTTCGTCGTCCGTCTTGCGCATCCCTTGATCACGGTACTTCTTTGCGATGGTTTCTTTGTGCAGTGTCACATAATCATCTACCTCATCTAGGTGTTGTATCACTACTAAGTTAGCACTGTCAAAATCGTCCCGTCGATTCGAGTAGTCCATGTGCAATTCCCTCCGGCCATTGTTGTGACCTTCTCCTCCAAGCCTACCAAGGTGCTTCTTGACGGGAAAACCAACAACAGGGTCTCCGCCGCCTATATAATTCTCGCAAAAGGAGATGCACTCTTGGGTCAGATAACCCTAGACGATACTCCCATCGGGACGGGACATGTTACGAATGAATCCTTTGATGACCCCATTCATCCTCTCAAACAGCATCATGTTGTGAAGGAATGTCAGACCGAGGTCGATGATGTTGTCCACGATGTGGACACATAGATGCACCATGATGTCAAAGAACACGGGCGGGAAGTACATCTCAAGCTCACATAGTATGACAATGATATCTTCCTATAGCCTTCGAAGCTGCTTCACACTAATGGACTTTCGAGAGATAACGTCGAAGAAGTTGAAGAGACTAGTAAGCGTGTCATGGACGTGCTTCTCCATTATCCCTCTAATGGCAACCGGGAGTATCTACGTCATCATCACGTGACAGTCATGAGACTTCATCCCGCTGAACCTTTTCTTCTTGGTGTCTAGAAATCTGCTTATCATCCCACAGTAACCGGAACTAGCTTTGATTCCCGTAAGGCACTTGATGAATTGACCGATCTCCATCGCACTTAAGGTGAAGCAAGAAGGGGGGCAATTCTCCTCCTTCTTGTTGACTTTTCTACCCCTTGGCGCCGCCTTCGCCTTTGTCTCCTTCTCCTATGTTGACTTTTTACGGGGCATGTGGAGATTTTTCCTGATCTCCAAATATTCGAAGTCTTTCCTTGCCTTTGGCCCATCCTTGGTCTTCTCCGGCATGTTCACCAGTGTGCCAAGCAAGCTCTCAAGGACATTCTTCGTGATATGCATTTGATCAAGGCAATGAGGCGTGTCGTGATTGTGCCAGTACTCCAAGTCCTAGAAAACACACCTTGTTTTCCATACCTTCAGCAGTGACTCCAGCGCCATCTTTCCCGACGCGGGGCATTGTTCCCAGTTAGTCAACAACTCCTTGATTTCGGCGCCGCTCCTCTTACGTGAAGGTCCTCGATGCTCAGCCAAACCATTGAATAGATCTCCATGTTTTCTCCACGGGTCATCCTTCTCGAGCCATCTATGATGCCCCATGTACACAATTTTCCCAGAGCCGCCATTTTTCGTTGGCGTAAGCTGCTGAGACATTGTATCATCCACGCACCTCATGCATCCGTAGTATACATGGAACACATGTCCTGAGGTGTACCCATAACCGAGATAGTCGTGCACCGTCGTCATCGGCGCGACTCTCATATAGAAATAATTTACTTTGCTGATGTCCCATGTCTTGACTGGTGATTTCCATAACGTGTCTAGCTCCTCTTTCAGAAGCCCCATATATAGGTTAATATTGTTTCCCGGTTGTTTTGGCCCTTGAATCAACATGCTCATGTGTATGTACTTTGTCTTCATGCACTTCCATGGGGGGAGGTTGTACATCCATACAAAGACGGGCCATGTGTTGTGGTTGGTGATCTGCTTTCCAAACGGATTCATGCCATCGGTACTCGCACCAATCACGATGTTCCTTGCATCTTCTCCAAAAAATTGATATTCGGCGTCCACTCGCTACCATATGTGAGGTGTCTCAACTTTGGATCATCTCCATCGTTGGGCTTCTTCCTCTCCGTGTGCCAGCGCATGAGCTTTGCTTCCTTAGGATCTACGAAATACCGCTACAGACGGGAAGTGATCTGAAAGTACCATACAACTTTCTGAGGAGTTTTCTTTCCTGCCTTCTTGTACGAGAAGCATCGCACATTGGACAACTGGTTATTTCCGCGTGCTCCCCCCGATAAATGATGCAATCGTTGATGCATGTGTGGTATCTAATGTGCGGCAGATCAAGAGGGCAAATGATTTTCTTGTCCTTCTCGACACTAGTAGGACACAGGTTCCCCGCGGGAAGATCTTTACTATGTGGATACTTCAAATGCTCATCGTGGCTTTTGTGTGTCCATTTGTTTTTGGCCTTCGTCTTTAGAAGTTCGAGCATGAAACTCAAGCGGGTCACCTCGGGATCACAACAGTCATACAATGGAGTCTTCGAGTCTACTTCAAGTTGCACCAGCTTAGCCTCCTCTCTAGAAGCAGCTCTGTTGGTAGTCGTACTCTTGCGAAGGAGGTCTCGAACATGAGGGTCCTGCACGACTGAACTTAGTAGCATCGAAGATTGCGGCGTGGCCGTCTATTCTCCGTCATGTCTGGACTCTTCTTCGTCATGTCCGGAATCTTCTTCTCTGCCATTTCTGGACTCTTCCCAGCCGCCATGTCTGGTGCCATCCTCTATGCATCGATCAGTCATCTCTTTGTCTAGCCCCATCATGTCATAATTCCCTACCATGTGGATGTCATCATCATCATCTTCACTTATCCACCGAGTATAGCCATCCATGAAACCATACACCATTACATGCGCCTTCAAACCGCCATGATCAAAAGGGTCCAAAATGACTCCTTCTTTGCATCTTGTACACGAACATCTAATCTCTCTCCGATTATTCGCATACATGTCCATCACCGCGCATTGCAATTATCGCTCCACCTTCCTTATACTCACCATCATGAATGCACGGTATAACAAGCAAAAGTCATATAAAAATTTGGCATGACCTTTCCTAAAAATAGGACATATCAAGTTTGCTCGAAATCTGCCAAAACGGAAATAAATCGACATTTCAGCAATACATAAGCAACTCACGGGGCTTGTCACTCACACGATATCCCTTCATATCGCAAACACACATATTCCCATTCCTGGAATGCACAACTTTTTACTAACCTATACCCTGAGAGAGATTGTACAAGGTATTAGATCATTAGGCCTTCGCGACTAATATAGGGATCGAGAGTGGATGGCTAAATAGCTAGCTAGATATAGTTGTTGGGAGGAGAGATGACTCTAGCTAACTAATGGAGAGGAGAGAAATATGGAGGAGAATTATGGTGGAGGGGGCATTAATGGGGAGAGAAGAGAGGTAGAAGGAAGAGAGAAGATGGGCAATAATGGTGGAGAGGGGAGAGTGCAAAGGGGGAGGAATAAGGGGGAGAGAGGGGGCATTAATGGGGAGAGAATAGAGGTAGAAGTAAGAGAGAAGAAGGGAAAAATGGTGGAGAGGGGGAGGGCAAAGGGGGAGGAAGAAGGGGGAGAGAGGGGGGCATTAATGGGGAGAGAAGAGAGGTAGAAGGAAGAGAGAAGAAGGGCAATAATGGTGGAGAGGGGATAGGGGAAAGGAGGGTAGAGGGCAAAGGGGGAGGAAGAAGGGGGAGAAGGGGTGGGTGAAAAAGGTGGCTATAGCGCTTATTAGTAGCGTTGGAATACACAGCGCACTACTGCTATGAGGCTTAGCAGTAGCACTTTCTGGGAACAGCGTTACTACTAAGTGGGGGCCCATATCAGTAGCACTTCCCTCACGGCACGCGCTACTGCTAGGAGGCTTAACAGTAGCACTTTCTTGAGGACAGCGTTGCTACTATAAAAACTGTCGGTGGGATCGTCGGGACCCCCTTAGCAGCAGTGCTTTTCTAGTTTCTAGCGCTACTGCTAAGCCCATACTTGTAGCCCTGCCCAAATACAGCGCTGCTGGTACTTAGGAGCAGCCTTTGTATTTTTCTAGCGCTACTAGTAGGCTCCTGCCTATAAGGTTTCTCCTAGTAGTGTAAGCTCACGTTGCACAACCATAAGGAGAAGACGCTAGCTTGATTGCACATTTGGGCATGATTCACCACTTGACACCAATCCTATTCATGCAAGCATACGTTTCCTATTCCAAGTATCCTGATGCACAAGTATCTCTATCCATGCTCAACTCTTTGCTTATAAGCTTTGATCTTTCTTTCTTGCTTAGAAGCTTTTTTCTCTTTTTATCTTCCTTTCAACTATTCTTATTAAGCCTCAACCAACTATATGAGATAAATATTGCAAGATATGCACGGGAGCAAGAAATTGCACTATGTGATATTTCAAACGATGCAACAATATGATATCATATCACTAAGGTGCACAAGTTTTCGTGAAGCCCGGCAATGCTCGGATAGCTAGTCTCAATAGGTATGAAGGTAACCGCAAAGATGGTGGGGCTAACAAGATGTAATGGCAAGGAAGGAAAAGTGTATAACGGAATGTATACCTTCATCACATTTAACCTTTCACAGACTCGGGGTGAACCGGCCTTGCTTCCGGTTGAAGATGGTCTCAAAGGATGGATGGTCGTCATCAATGTCGAACGTCAATGGTCGATGAAGATGATGGACCGGTACAAGTCACCGGTGGTTCATGAAGAAGCAACCATCCCTACATAGCCAAAACACCTTAGGAGACTCAAATCACAACTCAAACAACCACAAAGGCAAAGGAAACCGAAATGGGTTAGGTTGCAGATGTTTTGGGTGGAGGTGTGGAAGTTATGGTGGAAGGCCTATGCAAAGATGCCAAAATTTGAAACTTTTGAAGTGGTCAAATGATGGTAAAATCAATATGAGCAGCTTGGACACGTCTATAGCTTCAAAACGAGCCAAAGAACACTCAAATTGGAGTTCGGGAGCAAAAGTTATGGGCAAAATGGTGAAGTGGATGTTGTTATTTCTGGGAGGGCCGTGGACACGGGGTTTGAGGCCCATGGACACGGGGTCCCATGCGCATGGGACAAGGCCGTGGACATGGGGTGTCCAGGAACTTCGCGCGCGAGGGATGGGGGGACGTGCGCACGGGGTGGGGACTCCGTGGATAGGGGGTAGGTGGAAATTTCGTGATTTTGGAGGCCAAGTTCGACGGGGAAACGAAGAATTGGGCCTAGGGAACGCCAAGGGAGATGGATCCACTTGCCAAACACTAGATCCACGGATCAAAATCAACAAAAACTCACTAGGAACAACAAATCACAAAAAATTGGTATGGCTCTTTTTGTGGGGATTTTCAAATTTGGGTGAAATGAAACAAAATCAAGCTAGAAATGAGGAGAGGGGGCTCCAAATTCGTGATCAACGTGGCTCATGATACCATTTGATATGGGGCAAGACCCGTGTGTGTCTATCTTTGATGAATTGGAGGGGGGAAAGCTCAAGAACACGAAGAACACGAGGGGGAAATCACAAGAAGGAAACACTCAAGAACAAGTCTAATCACACATCCACTAGACTCACCACACACAAGATCCACAAAGGTACATGAACAGAAAAAGGATATAGGATACATGATAGAGTTCATCCTAAATCCCATGGGGAGATGGGGCCTTGAATCCACTAAGGATCTTCCCTCTTGAGGGGCCTTGGCATCACTTGGATCTACTCCCAAAGGAGGACAAACTCTTCAAGAGAGTCAAGTAATGGAGCTATGCTCACAAGTGCAAAACAATAGCTAACCCTAGATGGAGGAGGGAGGTGAGTATATATAGGTCCAAGGCATGAAGGGGTAAGGAGGGGCGAAATGGGGATACATGGGCCAAGCCCAATCGGTGCCCTCAGGCAGCCCCGTGTGCATGGGGTCTCCAAGTCGGCGTTCACTTAGCCCATACGCACGGGCGTGTCATGTGGACACGGGGTCCTGTGGGCACGAGGTCTTCTGGGCCCGCGTGCACGGAGTGTCCAGGAAGCTTCGGGTACCCTCGTGCGCACTGGGTCTTGGGAGCCTAGGACTCTTCTTCCTCTGGCTTCTGGACTCCGTCTTCTTCCGTCTCTGCTTCCAAGCGTCCCTCGCGAATAGTGTAGTTGTACGTAGTTGCTCGCACTCCTCCTCATCGTCCATGAAGCTCCGGCCATTCCTATGCATGCACACGAGAGGTGTGTCAAGTAGTATACCATCCTCGAGGTGGTCAAGTGAGCACATGTAAAGGAGATGATTCGCCTTTTGTCGGTGTGAAGACCCGCGGATCTCGGATAGGGGGTCCTGAACTGTGAGGCTAGGATCGCCGGTAATAGGAGACGAAGGGGACACGAGTTTACCCAGGTTTGGGCCCTCCTATGGAGGTAATACCCTACGTCCTGCTTGATTGTATTGATGGTGTAAAAGGTTACAGAGTTGATCTATCTCGAGATCGTATGTCTAAACCTAGATGAGTTGTCTCTCTATTCCCTAAAACCCTCTGGCTTATATAGATGTCGGGGTTCCCTTTACATATGGTCGATAACATGCTGGAGAGATAACTTGCCTAACTACAGCTAATAACTTAGAGAATATGTCTGGACTTCATGAAGCTTCCATCCTGGCATAGATGGTCCTCGATCCTCCGATGCCTGCCTTGCAGCCCATATAGTCCAGCCCATGAATAATGGTCGGCTATCCGAGGACCCCCTAATCCAGGACTCCCTCGGTAACCCCATCTTCTTCCTCCCTATCGTGATTCAAACCACGTCTTCTTCCTCCCTATCGTCAGAAACTCCCAGCGGAAGCTCTACGCAAAACATGTCTAATGCTCCAGTTCCTCAAAGGGCCCTTACGGACAACACCTAGGCGACTGGACCAGCTGCTTTGTCACACTTATGAGGCTCTGCAACCTGGAGACCCAAGGGTACCTTCCATTATCAGATCTGGTGACAACCTGCACTAGCCGAGTCGCTTATGGCGATTAGTTCTTTGACGAGCGCTTCCCCAATCCAAATAGAGGGGAGCGTGTTTGCTTCGTCCCATTCCTCCTCCGAGGCCTGGGATTTCCAGTCCACCCATTTTTGAGGGGGTTACTAGAGTTCTACGAAATTCTACTCCACCATCTCACCCCGGGGTCAATCCTGCACATCTCGGGCTTCGTTGCCCTTTGTGAGATGTTATTAGGGTGCGAAGCTCACTTCGATCTGTGGAGGAAATATTTTTGCCTTGTCCCCCGAACTCAAGACAAGGGCATCTTAAAGGTCGGTGGAGCCGAAGTATGCCGCATAGCGGGAATGGGGTATCCGTCCAGCACACCGAAGAAATCCGAAGAATGGGCTCCGGGGTGGTTTTACATTGAAGACGTCCCCCTGTTCGAGCCAACTTGGACAGGTCTGCCCGAATACTCTGACCTCCTCATGAAAAAGAGGTACAACTGGCGACCCAAGTGCTCTCAGGAGGAGAGCACCGAAGTGCAACGCCTGGCCTTGCAAGTGCGGATGCTTGCCCATCACCGGCTGACCATGATCGACGTCATGGACGCCGCTATCTCCCGATGTGTGCAGCCCCTCCAACAAAGGGTGCACCCCTTATGGCGATACAACGGGACAAGCGATGCCACGCGTTCTCGAAAGTTAGGTCCTGCCAATCCAACAACATTGGCCGCCGCACTTGTTGACCTATACAAAGGAGAGCAAGAAGACTTCATTTGGCGGTCAACCAACGAGGGGTATTCAGCCCACAATCCAATCGAACAGGTAAACCTTCCTTCTTTTCAATCATGAAATAGTTCAGGGCTTCATTCCGCACTCTATTTGATCAAGGCCTTGGCGTGAATAGGAATGGAGGAGCTTCATCGAGACAGTCAGCTGTCTGGCTCCTTAGCCTGAGAATCATTCACGTGACAACAATCTGGGCTTCAACAAGGACCCGGATCTCCATCTTGACTTTGAAAATGGAGTCTACTATCAGGACAACATCGTCCAGACCCCAGTGGTAATCATAGATATGATTACCCCAAGTCATTCTCCATTCCATCCACGAGCAAGAAGAAAAATTCGTCTCAAAAGAGGCCTGCTACTAAGAGCGCCCCGGACGTGCCGGTCCCAGCCCCCGAGCATCATCGATCAGCACATCTTGCACCAACAGTTGAAGCTACAGACAAGTCAGAGGTCGGCCGGGCCCTTGCAAAGGAGCTGGACACACGGACGAATCCACCCGTCCGCAAATCCCATAGGTACACTGTTCGGTTATCCGTTTTATCGTTATGCTCAACAAAATCTTATAGACGCTTGTTCTTTAGCTAGGCGGAACACCCAATCTCCACCTACCGAGGGGGCTGCCTGGATGTCAGGAGACGCCCGGAGCTCCCGAGCCACCGTCCATGCGGCTTCCGCTACGGAAGCCCCCATGGCCAGTCCGATGCCCGCCGAATCTGGCGACGGAGTATCAGTCACCAAATCGGAAGTGGAGAGTGCCATGCATCATTGGCACCGAAGGGAGGCCATGCGACACCCAATTTTCTCCGACTAGGAGTTCGGCGCCCTACGCTCGGCGGATGCACACCTTGGGGCCGCTCGAACTGGATTCGAAGAAGCTATGAAGCTGATAACAACCAGTATTCAAGTAAGTGGTCGATTTTTGTAGAGTTTGTATGCTTGTATAAGCCTTGTAGCCCCCGAGCCTTAATTTGATTTGAAAAAATGAATTAAGGATCTCACAACTGCTTAACTGCTGACGAGGCCACAAAGCAAAAGTCTGAACAACTGGCCAAGGCCCTCGAGGAGAGCCACGCGGAGGTGCAGTCCGTGAAGGCCGAACTAGCACAAGTGAAAAACTTTACGCGCGAGGCCCATGGTAAGTGTGCATTTACTGCTAGTCAATAGAATATATGGAGTCCATGCCCGACATATGGATTATGTGTAGCAGCCAAATCAATAGGACATATGGAAAGGCAGCTGGCACAAGCCCGGGATTCACAAAGGTATGCGGAATCCCAGCAGCAAACTGGTTGTCTTGTTATACAAAAATAGGTCGATGAAATAAAGAATTTGAATACTCAATTGGCCCAAGCTCAAGAAGAAAATTAGAATAATCGATGATCTCGATCAGCAACTGAATATGTAATTTGCATATTCATGTGTAAAACAATCCGTATTGTAAACTTTGTCTTAACCGGCCATCGGCTTGTCCCTCCCGAGCGAATAGCTCAGGGGTGTTCCTTCTTTTTATTCCTTTGTCGAATAGCGAATTTGTATTCGAGGAACCAGGCAATCCGGCCATGTGGTGCGAACAGACAGAAGGCACATGGAAAGGTATGTTATATAACGACGTAGCGTAAGAAACATCTTTCGATGAAAATAGTACCGCTAACGAGACCTTTCGCCAAGGTTCTACAAAGAATGTAGATAGCGGTCTGCATACTCACAGTATGCGGCTAAGTACTTTTTGGGAACAAGATTCCCAATAACAAAAATAGCAACCAGGGTTGTATAAGGTGTTTCCGTCCAAGCCGACCAATTGTCTACGTAAGATAGCTAGCTTTCGACTACACCCGTCTGAGGTATGTGTCCGGATGACCCGGTCGTAACAATCGCAGAGGTGCTCCCTTTACTCTCTAGCCGAATGAGCGGAAACGTAGAGAGTAACCACAGGAGCGAGGCAACCCAGCTTGGCAAAATCTTAGTTCGAATTGATGCATATGATGGCAAAAACATGAAAAAAGAAACGTGCGCACATGACAGGTGCGTGCAAATAATTGCAATAGAAAAGATGGCTACTAGAAGAAGCCCCCATGTGTTTTTTTGGATGTAACACTCTATGGTGTAACCCGATAACCTTAGTACATGATCGGTTTAACCGAACATGGGAAGAAGAACAGGTGATCCTATCAAACAACAAAGTGGGAAGCAAAGAAAAAGAAATGAAAATACAAACAAAAAAAGCAAAAATGTAAAATGTGCGGGAATTCGGACAGGACTGATCTATCCGTAGAAACGCCGAAGACGAGTCGCGTTTCATGGGTTTGGTTCAAGGCGATTATTTGGTGAGTTCCAAAGACGATAGGCTCCTCCCCCGAGTACTTCATCGATGATGAAGGGGCCTTCCCATTTGGGGTTGAGTTTATGCTTTTGCTTCTCCGAGAGTCGTAGGACGAGTTCACCTATGTTGTATGTTTGTGCCCTAACCTCCGTACTCGGGTAGCGTCGCACTTGTTGCTGATAAAGCACAGAGCAAGCCAGAGCTATATCGCGTTCTCCCTCCAAGGCGTCCAGGTCATCCTGCCGATCCAACTCGGCTTCCTATTCCTCCTACATGCGCACTCTTGGTGCGTCGTGAATAATGTCGCAAGGGAGGACTGCCTTTGCCCCATAGACCATGAAGAACGGTATGAAGCCCGTTGATCTATTTGGGGTGGTACACAGGCCCCATAGTACGGAGTCGAGCTCCTCAACCCAATGACAGTCGGACTCGTGAAGAGATCGGACCAATCGTAGCTTAATGCCGCTCATAATGAGACCATTGGCACGTTCGACTTGTCCATTGGTCTGTGGATGGTAGACTGGTGCGTAATCGAGCTTAATACCCATTTTCGCGCACCAGTCCTTGACCTCTCAGGCCGTAAAATTAAATCCATTATCCGTTATTATGCTATGCGGTATACCGTAACGGTGTACTACGCCGGATATGAAGTATATAACTAGTCCGGACTTGGCTGATTTAACAGGCTTTGCCTCCATCCATTTGGTGAATTTGTCAACCATGACCAGCAGATATTTGTTTTTCTTGGTCCCCCCATTAAGGGGTCCGACCATGTCAAGCCCCCAAACCACGAAAGGCCAAGTGATCGGAATAGTCTGAAGAGCCGTTGGGGGCATGTGACTTTTGTTTGCGAAGAGTTGACACCCCATGCAGTGCTTGACAAGTGATTGTGCGTCCATCCGAGCTGTGGGGCAGAAGAAACCTGCTCGGAAGGCCTTGCTAACTAGGGCTCTTGTCGCGGCATGATGGCCGCCCATGCCTGCATGTATTTCGGCAAGAAGTTCCCGCCCTTCTTCCTCGGATATGCACCGCTGTAGTACACCGGTTGTGCTTTTCTTGTATAACTCACCCTTGTGAATCTTGTGGGCTTTGGAGCACCGGACTATGCGACGTGCCTTTGTCTGGTCGTCGGGGAGTTCCTTTCGAAGAAGGTAGGCGACGAAGGGCTCGGTCCAAGGTGCAATTGCTGCCATTACCTCATGAGCCAAAAGCGTTTCATTCATTATGGAGCCGCGTATTATTTGGTCGTCCAGTTCGTTGACAGGGGGGACAACCACGTCCGATGTTCTAGAAAAGTGTTCTTTGGGACAGGATCGTGCTTAGCTCCTAGACGAGCTAATATGTTGGCGGCTTGGTTGTTGTCGCGAGCGACATGGTGGAATTCCAGCCCCTCAAAACGAGTTGATATCTTGAGGATGGTGCTTCTATATGCTGCCATTTTCGGATTTTTAGTTTTGAATTCGCCGTTAATTTGGTAGATGGCTAGGTTGGAATCTCCCCGCACCTCTAGCCGCCGTATGCCCATTGATACAGCCATCTGGAGACCATGAAGAAGGGCCTCGTATTCGGCTGCATTGTTGGAGTCCGCATACATGATTTGCAACACGTGTCGCACGTTGTCGCCTGTGGGGGATATGAGGATAACTCCAGCCCCTAGTCCGGCCAGGGTTTTGGAGCCATCAAAGTACATTGTCCAATGGGAGTATGCACCATATTCCTTGGGGAGTTCGGCCTCTGTCCATTCGGCCAAAAAGTCCTCCAGAACCCATGATTTGATGGCATGGCGTGGCTTGTAGGTTATTTCAAAGGGGAGGAGCTCAATGGCCCACTTGGCAATGCAGACAGTGGTATCCCTGTTGTTGATTATGTCGTTCAAGGGGACTTCCAATGCTATCGTCACCACGCACTCCTGGAAGTAGTGTCAGAGTTTCCTCGATGCAATGAATACTCTGTAGGCAATTTTTTGATAGTGTGGATATCTGGACTTGCACTGTGTTAGCACCTCTGACACATAGTATACCGGCCTCTGAGTCTAGAATTTATGCCCCTACTCATCTCGTTCAACGACGCGCACCGCACTGACGACTTTGTTGGTGGCCGATATGTATAACAACTTGGGCTAATCGGCGCCTGGTGCCGTGAGTATGGGGTTGGTTGCCAGTACTGCTTTGATTTCTTCCAATGCAGCCGCTGCTTCAAAGGTCCATTCAAAATTGTTCGTCCATTTCAGCAGTTTGTAGAGCGGCAGAGCCTTTTCTCTGAAGCGGGAGATAAAGCAGCTTAACACCGCTACGCACCCGAATAGCCTCTGGACATGCTTCAGTTCCGTGGGGATTGCAAGTTTTGATAGAGCGCGGATCTTAGCTGGATTTGCCTCTATTCCTCTATAGGAGACGATGAATCCAAGCAGCTTAGCAGAGGGAACTCCAAATACACATTTTCCGGATTGAGCCGGATGTCCTATTCGCGTAAATTAGCGAAAGTTTGGCGTAGGTCATCAATCAACTGGTCGATGTGTTTGGTTTTCATTACCACATCGTCCACATATGCCTCAACGGTTTTCCTGACCTACATAGAGAGACAGGTTTGGATCATGCGTTGGTAAGTAGCCCCAGCGTTTTTTAGCCCGAAGGGCATCATGTTGAAGCAGAAAGGCCCGTAAGGGGTGATGAAAGTCGTAGCAGCTTGATCGGATTCCTTCATTTTAATTTGATGGTATCTGGAGTAAGCATCAAGGAAACACAATAGATTGTGTCCAGCGGTGGCATCAATGATCTGGTCGATGCACAGTAAGGGGAAAGGGCCCTTAGGGCATGCTTTATTAAGGTCTTTAAAATCGACACGTAGCCACCGGGATTTGTCTTTCTTAGGTACCATCACCAGGTTTGCTAGCCACTCGGGGTGTTTAATATCCCTAATAAATCCAGACTCGAGCAGTTTAGCTAATTCTTCACCCATGGCCTGTCACTTGGGTTCGGAAAAACGATGCAGAGTCTGTTTCACGGGTTTGAAGTCCGGAATAATGTTTAGGTTGTCTTCGGCCAGCCGACGTGGAATTCCAGGCGTATCAAAAGGATGTTAGGCAAAAATGTCCTAGTTCTCGCGGAGGAAATGCTGCAAAGCTTCGTCCATAAGGGGATCGAGCTGGGCTCCGATGGATGATGTCTTATTGGGGTCCATTGGATGCACCTGAAATTTGATGATTTGCTCCGCAGGTGTGAAGGATGTAGACTTGGGTCTTTTGCTGAGGATCACATCATCTCTATTGACTGTCGACCGTAAAGTGGTCAACTCTTTGGCGGCGAAAGTTTTTGCTAGTGTCTCAAGTGCAAGCGCTGTCGTTTTGTTTTCGGCCCGAAGGACTATATTCGGATCGCTGGTGATCGTGATCACTCTGTTTGGTCCTGGCATTTTTAGTTTCATGTACCCATAATGGGGTATAGCCTGGAACTTTGTGAAGCCGTCATGTCCCAATAGGGCATGATTGCCACTTGGGAAAGGCACGATGTGGAAGAGATGTTCTTCAGATCGATAGTTTTCAGGTGTACCAAACACCACGTCTAGGATGATACATCCGCAACATCGTGCCTCGTTTCCTGGGATGATTTCCCGGAATGTTGTGTTGCTACGCTCGATGCGAGATCGGTCGAAATGCATTTTTCCAGCGTGGCTTCCTAAATGAGGTTAAGACCACTGCCACCGTCCATTAGTACTTTATGTAGCCTGTATCCATCGATGATGGGATTCAAGACCAGAGCGGTCGGTGAATGTCTGAAAAGAATGAGCGGCCGGTCAGTGTCCTCGAAAGTAATCGGTATGTCTGCCCATGGGCTAGTGGCTGCTACGTCATAAACTTGCTCGTGCTCTTTAAGAGCTCTCTTGCGTCTGTTCCTTAAGGGGAAGATTTCGTACACAGTCAGGACTTCGGCATCGAGTTCGGGTGGCGAAGGAGAACGTCTACTCGACAGAGGTGTGTCAAGGATAGCTTCGCCGATTTTTGTGACTTGCCTGACGGCCCAGCAAGCTCGAAGGTTGTGCGTTGGGTTCGTGTTTAGTAATACATAATGTATGGCACAGGGTTTATCCAAAAGCCCATCGAAGAAAGTGCAGGCACCCAAAAGGGGCTTGTTTCGTTTCCCCACAGGTTCATGCCTGGCTGACCGATTAGTAGGCATCCTCGTTTTCTGAGCCCCTCTAGGGTGTTTGCGGATTTTGGATTCGAGAACAGCCACTCGGGTTGCCAGGCACTCTCCATGGCACGGTATTTCTGTACCAATTTGGATAGCTCCGAGAAATCGCTAATGCGTCGGTGGGCTAGGGCATTAAGAATACCCTCGTCGTGGCAATTGCGAGTCAAAATTGTCGTTAAATCTTGGTTGCTGAGACCTTTTACTCTGCTCCTAGCGAGCAGCAGTCTTGCCCGAAAGTGGTGTACTGACTCTCCTCCCAGTTGCTTTATGTTCTGGAAGTCCGGATATACAAGCTTCGGTGAAAACCTGGGATTGTCATCCTGTGCGGTGGATGGGCAAAAACTGGATTCTATGCCAAGTTGAGTATCCGGGGATGCAAGCTCCGAATTGGGGCATAGATCTAGGACCGATGACGGTCTGGCTTCAAGGTAGCCTCTGGCGCCTGTCCCGTCTTGGTGATCAGAGACCGGGGCGTAAACTGTTTTCAATTCTGACTGTCGGGATGAATCCACGACCGGGCACTCGACAGTAGCGACAAGGTGGGTGACAGGAGGGAAGTGAATATCCCTATCATCGGGTCTAATCCCGAGCCGGTCACAGATCGGAACCTGGTCATCCGGTATACGCATTGCTTCGAGCCGATCGAACGATTCGTTTAAGAACGAAGCAATGGCAGGGTGTGTGTCACTAATACGAATGGATTCGTCAAGTGGGGTGGCGGTTCTAGAGTCACGCCGAAGCGGGTCTTCGTTCCGTTCTCTCACGAGGTCTGATGACTCAGACGTTAAGGCATCCGGAATTATAGGTCTTTCTTCGAAGGTTGAGGGTTCCATTGGAACGACTGTCCCCCGTGAATCAGCAACGAACTCTAGGGTTCCAAACTTGATACTCTGATGCGGGGCGAACCTTCCGATCTGGCCATGAAGGTTGATCGGGTTGGCTTGCGACAAGATGTCGTTGCTAGTGAAACTCTGATCGGGGGCGAAAGTCCCCTCGATGCAGACCTTGCCACCTGTGAAGAGGCGGGCCATCGATGCCTTCAGTGCTCACACTAGAACTCTCAATGAAAGCACCAATGTCGGTTTGGAAACCGGTAGATCGGCGGTAGGGGGTCCCAAACTGTGAGGCTAGGATCGACGGTAATAGGAGACGAAGGGGACACGAGTTTTGATGAGGACATCCCTGCTAATGCTACACCCACAACTCTGACTGCTATACATACAGGACCAATTACTAGCGCTCACGCACGTCAATTGAATTACCAGGTACTTTTGTTTCTTGCAAATCCTTCTAATGTTCATGAACATATGATGCTGCCTAAATTAGATACTTTTGTTTTACTTATGAATGAAAGACCTGGCATGGACAAGAAGGATGACCATGGGAGCGGGATCAAGCATGGAGAAGAAGGTGCGCACGCGGGAAAGAACAATGGAGCTTCCAATGATGATTTTCACACTTTGAAGCCACCATAATGGGAGCAAGAAGCCTCAGACGAAATATGCATGATGCTACTTTATGAAATTCGTCTATAGGCTAATATAGGTGCTGCGCCACCTTATTGTTGGGCCAAGCCCATGTAATTTCGAAATACCATATTATAGGCTGTTTTTAGAGTCCGTGTGTATGGGCAAACTGAGTTAAGGTCGGTTTCGGACCCCTCCTCCAAGGGGCCACAAAATTCCCCTCTATTCCCCCATATATACAGCCCTTAGGGCGTCGTTATAGGGTTTGGTTTTGTTTAGATTACAAATTTGCCATAGCTGCAACTTCGCGTTCTTCGTTTGTGTTCCACGACCAGACAAAGGCGTCACAGAACCCCACTTCATCAATAAAGCTTTCCTCTTATATTCGCAATATCCAGATTGCAATCTTAGTTTCTTGCTTGTTCTTCGTTTGCGTGCAGGAAATAGACCCTCATGGTCAGGTTGATCGTGCTTTGACGTGGTCAATAACCTCTCGGAGTTGGTTTAGCAATTGCTAAGGCGTGGCATCATCACATGTTCGTAGTCGGATCATCAAAGTCTACTCCACCAAAAATGATAGTCACCATCTCATCGAAAGACAGGGACAACTTCGCCTCTATCAAGTGGTATCAGATTTCCAGGTTGCTCGGTGAGATTTTACGAGTTTTCGTAGTTTAGATCGCATCAGTTTTTCATACCTTTAGTCCACGAAAAGCCACAAAAAAATTAGGGTTAGATCATCATATCCGAACCAATCTGAGCCTTTGCATAGTCTTTTCAGTATTTTGCTTTGTTGAATTTGCGGTTACATCGTCGTGTCGAGTTGCTGGTCTTAGTGTCTAGTCCTTTAGAGTTGTGAGTTCTATTCATAGGTTGTCATGCCGCCACTGCATCGTCTTCATAGTTTCCATATACCACCACCATCATCACCGCTGCCATATATCACCACCCACCATCACCATCCATTGGTGTCCATATATACCACCACAACTTCGCCACCAATCCGAGTCCAGCTCGTTTTAGGTTTAGTTTCGAGATCCTTTTGATTTTGGATTCGTGTTTTGCTACCTGCGTAGGTGTCAGAAAAAAAAAGTCTCGCATGCTTTGCAGAGCACGTTTTGGCCCCAAAAAAATCCGGCTGAAAATATTTTTTCCCTATCTTGATTTTAGGTTCTTCGGAGCGTTTTGAGACACTTGCCATCATAGTAATTATTGTCGAAATTTTTGGTCGTCGCGGCCCTCGAATTGCTCCAGAAAAAAATCAGTCCAACAAATTTCGTGCCCATCTTGCTTATACGACGTGGGAAGAGTTTTGATACACTCGCCATTGTGGTGAATTTTTTTGAGCAAAAAATAAGAGCGCAAAAAAAAAAGAGGCGCCGAAAAAAAAATCAGAGTGTGCTTTCCCTCGATTACATGTAGCGTCGTGCTTTTGTTGGTGTTTTAGGCTCGCGTCTCTAGTACGGTCTAGCCTAGGACCAGTACAGTACCGTCGTTGAGCGTTTATTCAACCTTGCATCTCTGAATTGATTATTGCTAACTCTTTTTGCTACCATATTATAAGCCATCCCAGCTCCACATACATCTACGTCGTGTGTTTGACACCACCTGGCAATCGCTCTATCCAAGCTTTGAGAGTTTTGACTACAACGATTGCCGATCACCGCCTGCTGCTGGGTAAGAATTGGTAAGAATTTGAGATTCGCTTAACGGATTTGTGACACACCACCACCACCACGTCCCAGTAGTCTGTAGGTTTCATATTCTTGTGTGTTTCCTATTTCTGCTAACCATGTCAGGATCACACGACGATGGGAGCGACTGGGAGAGCATGACCAACAAAGAGCTCTATGATAAATTTCAGCAAATGATGGCTGACCAGGTACAAGACTTCATGACCAACTTTGGAGAGGCCATGGAGAAGCTCGATGGTTTGGAGAAGACATTCGACACCAAGATGGACGCCAAGTTCAATGAGGTGCTTGCCCGTCTACCACCACCAGCTGCAGCTCCTATCCCTTTCGATCAACGAGCGTGATGTGTGCCTCTCGGCCAAGCCCAACATACTGGTATTGTTGATACTGTTGCTACTTCTGTGGCTCCTGCTGCTATTATCGTTGAGCAGGTTGAAGATTATGAGGGTGATTACGATGATGAGGGAGAGATTGCTCTAGATCGTCCTCAGGGGCAACCACCACGATACGCACCAGTCGACCACATGGCTACAACCGTAACGGTAGGGCTGCACCACCCCCTCAGGTACGGGATCATGACCATCTCCCATAACTTAAATTGAATATTCCGATGTTTGAGGGTAGATATGTTCCTGATATATATCTTACATGGGAGTTAGAAACAAAACAATGTTTTACATGCTTACAATTTCCTGAGGATAGACGTGTTGCTGCTATTGTTTGTTCTTTCACAAGTTTTGCTTGTGTTGATGGTCAGAACATTGTAGAATACATGATGAGGACATGACTACCTTGGATACGACCAAAAATGTTGCATACATGCATATTTGTGAGGTGATTTCTTATAAGAATTATGCAATAATTTATTTATGTTATCCGGAACAAAAATACTTCACCTATTTTTATTTTATGCCTAAATGCAGAATGGTCAAACACTTGTATGAACCACGTGTGATGACAAAGAAAGAGGAAATGGTTGTGTGCTATTCAAGAGGTCCTCTAATGTCAAAGGAAACAATTATGTGTTGTTCAAGAAGTTCTCTCACGTCACTTTTAGCCCAAGAGAAGATAGAGTCCAAGTCTCTCACGTTCTGGACTCACATTCGGACTGCACAGACACACCTGTCTAAAAATGCCAACAACTTTTTCATACGGACACGTAATTGGATGATTTCTTTTTTGCTGGAAACTAGATTTCAGATGCGTTCCAGCCCAGTTGGAATCACCTTAAAATGCATCCGGACCGCGAAGATATCGACAAAACAATCTGACGTTGCATCAGAATCCGAGTCAAACTACAAGTCCAAAGGTGTTGCATCACCTCCACTTGGGCCCATGGGCCTTGTACGACCTAGGGTTGGTTTTAGGGTGTCTTGGGACGTCCTCCCACCTCCTTGGCCGCCACCCCTTGCTCCTATATAAGTAGATCAATTTAGTAGCTTTTCCTTTGGGTTTTGTTTAGCTAAAAGTTAGCCATTGCAACTTCGTGTACTTCGTTTGTGTCTAGAGATCAGACTAAGACCGCTTTCGGAACCCCACCATTATCAATACTTCATCTATATTCGCAATATTCAGATTGCATTATCATATTCTTGCTTGTTCTTCGATTGCTTGCAGGAATAGACCTTCGTGGTCAGGTTGATCGTGCTCCGGCGTGGTCAATAACCTCTTGGAGATTGGTTTAGCAATTGCTAAGGCGCAACATCGTGCACGTTAGTAGTCGGATCGTCAAAGTCATCACCACCAAATCGATAGTTATCATCTCATTGAAAGATCGGGACCCTCGCATCTATCAAGTGGTATCAGTTTTCAGGTTGCTCAGTGAGAATTTCCAATTATTCGTAGATTAGATTTATTTTCCTTACCTATTGCCCAAGAAAAAGCCAGAAAAAAAAGTTAGATCTATTCATCTTTACTCCAAGCCAGTCTGAGCCTTTGCAATTTTCTTTTCAGTGCATGCATAGTTGAATTATCGGTTGCATCGTCGTGTCGAGTTGCTGATCTTAGCGTCTAGTCTTTTAGAGTTTCGAGTTCTATTCACAACTTGTCACACCGGCGTCGCACCATCTTCATCGTTGCTGCCATATACCACCACCACGCCAGTGTCATCCCTTTCGTTGTCACCGACCACCATCCATCAATTTTCACCACATGCTACCATTGTTCATTGTCATTATCACACTTGAGGTCGTTCACATGTACGCTTGATCCGATGTACATCTTATCTAATTTGTTGGATAGAAAAAAAAGGGAGAGAGACAAAAAAGTGAGAGAAAAAAAAGAGAAAAAAATTGGTGAGAAAAAAAATAGAGAAAAAAAACAAATTTCGAATCTATTTGACTCAAATCTCGTGTCTGAATTCGGAGTGAAACCTGTTTTGTGCAGTGTTCAGTAAAACAAGCGTATCTTCCTCATACGAACTCGGAATTGAGTGATTCTTTTTGCATACGAAAGCTTGAGTCAGTAGCATTCTTGAGGAAAAATATCAAAATTTTGACATATTATATTACATAGGAAAGTTGTAGAGAGAGTTTTGGTATATCCTGCTTGGCGATCATTTATCATCATTGTCTTTACTGCCATTGTGGTCTTCACTTATATCTTGTTGTCCAAAGCTAATTCATATCATCCTTTGCTGTTATTTGTCCTACGTCGTGACTCCATTAGTGTTCTAGGCTCGCGTCTCTACTACAGTCTAGCCTAGGACCAGCGCAGTACCGTCGTTGAGCGTTTATTCAACATTGCATCTCTGAATTGATTATTGCTAATCTTTTGCTACCATATATTAAGCCTTCCAAGTTCCACATATTTCTACATCGTGTATACATATGTTCACCTAGTAATCGCTTTACCCAATCTTTGGAGATATTGACACCGTCGGTTGCCGGTCGCCACCTGCTGCATGGTAAGAATTTGTAAGACATTGATATTTGCTTTACTGTGAGCGTTTTACCACCACATCCCAGTAGTTCATAGGAACAATATACTTAGATCTTTGTTTCTTGTTTCTACTAGTCATGACAGGATCCAGAGTTGTCAGTTCATGGGCTTCTTCGATCGTGGGAGACGTGTCACCACCAAAATCGATACAAGAGATGCAAAGAGATCCAAATGCACATGATCAGGTTAATGTTTCTATACCTCCATTTAATGGTCGATTTAGACCTACTTTATATATCGAGTGGGAGTTTGAAATAAATGAAATATTTGCTTCCCATATTTTACTGCACATAAGAAAGTTAAGGTCGCGGTTGGTTCTTTCACTGGTTATGCTTTAGTTTGGTGGAGCGAATATTGTCGGTTACACAAAGATATTATACCTATTACTTGGGATGATTTGAAACTTGCCATGAGACACACGTTCGTTCCTGCTTATTATACTCGTGACAAGCTTAAAAAGTTACAATATTTGAAACAAGGTAGTGACACCGTAATGAAATATTATGATGATTTACAAATGACCTTGTTGCATTCCTCATTAGAAGAAAGTGAAGAAGATTTTATGGATAGATTTTGGGGAGGATTAAACCTTGATATTCAGGAGATACTAATTCATGAAAAGTGTTATTCTATGGATCGTTTGTTTCGTCTTGCTTGCAAAGCTGAACAGGAAATAAATCAACGTGTTTCCCAAAAGGAAATAGAGCACAAGGTGCACATTCCAAGAGTTGATACTGTTGATCCTTCAACAACTAGGCATACTATGACAACCACATCAAATCTTGTGAGGGCTACATCACCTTCACCATGTAACACGTCACCACCGAGAGTGCCTACATCATCTGAGTTGATCATAAGAGGTAATGCCAAAGGTATTGATCTTCCACCTCCACATGAGTATGATGAATACCTTGTCAATTCCACTGTACCCTATGATGAGCTACCCATTACTTTGATCACACCACCTATTTTAGAGGACTATGTTCATGATTATACTTCCTCATGTGATCAAATAACTACAATATCAACAATTGTGAGTGCACCCATTGAATTAACTATTGATGAGCAAGAACCGTGTGAATCAGTAAATAAATCTAATTTGGGTCAAATATGTTTGAAAATAATTCTGCCGGTGTTTAATCATTTTGATATGACCTCTAATCTTGGTGATAATTCTGTGTCAAATGACATGTTGCATGTTTGCTTATTTAAGCATGTTGTAACATCTAAATTTGAAACGATTCACGTTTATTTACCAATATTGGGATGATTTAATGATGAACATCATGAATCTTTTGATATGAATAAGGACTTCACTTATATGTGGAAACTAAGTTGCAATATTGTGATGCCTTCTACTTCTTGTCATAATCTTTTGGCTTTATATTTGATGACATGTGATGAGTGCCCTTGTATATATATGTCACATGTGTCAGAACTAAGAACAATAAAAATGGATGACATATACATATACAATGTGTATGCCTTTTCTCTTTTGGTAGCCACATTTCAGATTAAGCAACGCCGAGGACGGCTTTGTTTTCAAAAAGGGGAGGATGTGAGGACATGACTACCTTGGATACGACCAAAAATGTTACATACATGCATATTTGTGAGGTGATTTCTTATAAGAATTATGCAATAATTTATTTATGTTATCCGGAACAAAAATACTTCACCCATTTTTATTTTATGCCTAAATGCAGAATGATCGAACACTTGTATGAACCACGTGTGATGACAAAGAAAGAGGAAATGGTTGGGTGCTATTCAAGAGGTCCTCTAATGTCAAAGGAAACAATTATGTGTTGTTCAAGAAGTTCTCTCACGTCACTTTTAGCCCAAGAAGATAGAGTCCAAGTCTCTCACGTTCTGGACTCAGATTCGGACTGCACAGACACACCTGTCTCAAAACGCCAACAACGTTTTCATACGGACTGGGAATTGGATGATTCTTTTTTGCTGGAAACTAGATTTCATATGCGTTCCAACCCAGTTGGAATCACCTTAAAATACATCCGGATCGCGAAGATATCGACGAAACAATCTGACGTTGCATCAGAATCCGAGTCAAACTACAAATTCAAAGGTGTTGCATCACCTCCACTTGGGCCCATGGGCCTTGTACGACCTAGGGTTGGTTTTAGGGTGTCTTGGGATGTCCTCCCACCTCCTTGGCCGCCACCCCTTGCTCCTATATAAGTAGATCAATTTAGTAGCTTTTCCTTTGGGTTTTGTTTAGCTAAAAGTTAGCCATTGCAACTTCGTGTACTTCGTTTGTGTCTAGAGATCAGACTAAGACCGCTTTCGGAACCCCACCATTATCAATACTTCATCTATATTCGCAATATTCAGATTGCATTATCATATTCTTGCTTGTTCTTCGATTGCTTGCAGGAAGACCTTCGTGGTCAGGTTGATCGTGCTCCGGCGTGGTCAATAACCTCTTGGAGATTTGTTTAGCGATTGCTAAGGCGCAACGTCGTGCACGTTAGTAGTCGGATCGTCAAAGTCATCACCACCAAATCGATAGTTATCATCTCATCGAAAGATCGGGACCCTCGCATCTATCAATACACCATGCTAATATTCCAACTACTTGGGCCGCTTTGAAAACAGCTATGCGTAATCGTTGGGTGCCACCTTATTATCAACGTGAATTTCTTCAAAATTTGCAGCGTTTAAGACAAGGAAAAAATTCTGTAGAAGAATATTATCAAGAATTACAAACTGGCATGATTAGATGTGGTAGTGTTGAGGAGAATGAAGCTATGCTTGCACGTTTTATGGGTGGATTAAATAGAGAGATTCAGACTATTCTAGAGTATAAGGAGTATAACACTATCACTCGTTTATTTCATCTTGCTTGCAAAGCTGAATGTGAAGTGCAGGATCGACAGGCAATGGCGAGAACTACTTTTTCTGCAGGTCGCACTTCATCATGGACGCCATGTACCTCCTCTACTTTCGCACATCCTGCTGCAACACCACCTACTTTCACCTCCAACTCCAACCGCGATACCAGGAAACAGGCTCCTACTCCACCCTCTGCGAAGAGCACACCTTCTGGGCCTGCACAGAGCTCTTCTTCATCTATTGCATCCACAGGGCAAACACATGAGGTTATATGCCGTCGTTGCAAGGGTGGAGGTCACTTTGTGAAAGAATGCCCTTCCAAGCGTGCAATGATTGTTACTGAGGATGGTGGATATGCGTCCGCTAGTGATTATGATGAGGAGACTTTGGCTCTCATTACAAGTGAAGAACAGGGTGGCGAACCAGAGACACACTACATGGCTGATGATTACGCTGACAGGTGTGAAAGTTTAGTTGCTCAACGTGTTCTCAGTGTGCAGGTTACACAGGCTGAGCAAAATCAGAGGCATAACTTGTTCCACACAAAGGGAGTTGTGAAGGAGCGTTCTGTTCGCGTCATCATCGATGGAGGGAGTTGCAATAACTTGGCTAGCATGGAGATGGTGGAGAAGCTACTTCTAACCACCAGACCACATCCTCATCCTTATTACATCCAATGGTTCAACAATAGTGGCATGGTTAAGGTAACACGTACTGTTCGTGTGCATTTTAGCATTGCTACATATTCTGATTATGTGGATTGTGATGTGGTACCCATGCAAGCATGTTCCGTTCTACTTGGTAGGCCATGGAAGTTTGATAAAAATTATGTACACCATGGTAGGACAAATCAGTATACTCTTGTTCATAAGGATCAAAATATCACTTTGCTTGCTATGTCTCCGGAACATATTATGAAAGATGACATTGCTAGAGCTAGTAAAGCAAAACAGGAGAAAAATAAGAGTGAAAATCAGATTGTAGTACAGGAATTTGAGTAATACCATAAGCATAATAAACCATCATCTAATGTTGCATCCGAAATAAAATTGAAGAGTGGATGTTTACTTGCTACTAAATCTGATATTAATGATTTGGATGTTGCTACATCTGTTTGCTATGCTTTTGTATGCAAAGAGGTATTATTTTCATTCGAGGACATGCCTCCCTCTTTGGCTCCTGCTGTCATTAACATTTTGCAGGAGTTCGCTAATGTCTTCCCACAAGACGTCCCACCGGGATTACCACCTATTCGCGGGATTGAGCATCAGATTGACTTAATTCCCGATGCATCCCTACCCAACCGTGCGCCATATCGTACCAATCCAAAGGAGACAAAGGAGATTATGCGTCAAGTACAGGAGCTGCTTGACAAAAGTTATATACGTGAATCCCTTAATCCTTGTGATGTTTCTATTATTCTAGTGCCTAAAAAGGATGGTACATCGCGCATGTGTGTGGATTGTAGAGGCATTAATAATATTACTATTCGTTATCATCATCCTATTCCTAGACTAGATGATATGCTTGATGAATTAAGTGCTTCTACAATTTTCTCCAAAGTTGATTTGCGTAGTGGATACCATCAAATTCGTATGAAATTGGGAGATGAATGGAAAACAGCATTTAAAACTAAGTTTGGATTATATGAGTGGTTAGTCATGCCTTTTGGGTTAACTAATGCACCTAGCACTTTCATGAGATTAATGAACGAGATTTTACGTGCTTTCATTGGACGATTTGTGGTAGTCTATTTTGATGATATATTGAATTTTTGTAGATCTTTGGAGGAACATTTGGAACATCTACGTGCTGTTTTTATTGCTCTACGTGATGCATGCTTGTTTGGTAACCTTGGGAAGTGCACCTTTTGCATCGACCGAGTATCTTTTCTTGGCTATGTTGTTACTCCACGGGGAATTGAAGTTGATAAAGCCAAGATTAAAGCTATTGAGAGTTGACCGCAGCCCAAAACTGTCACACAAGTGAGGAGTTTTCTTGGCCTCGCTGGTTTCTATAGGCGTTTTGTGAGAGATTTCAGCACCATTGTTGCGCCTCTCAATGCTTACAAAGAAGGATGTGCCTTTTTCTTGGGGTACCGCATAGGAAGAAGCCTTCACAGTCTTGAAAGATAAGTTAACACATGCTCCTTTACTCCAACTTCCTGATTTTAATAAGACTTTTGAGCTTGAATGTGATGCTAGTGGAATTGGGTTAGGAGGTGTGCTATTACAAGATGGTACTTTTTTGAAAAATTGAGTGGGCCTAGTCTGAATTATTCTACTTATGATAAGGAATTATATGCTCTTGTTCGGACTTTGGAAACATGGCAACATTATTTATGGCCCAAAGAATTTGTTATACATTCTGATCATGAATCTTTGAAACATATTAAAAGTCAAGCAAAACTGAACCGTAGACATGGGTTGAATTCATTGAGACTTTCCCTTATGTCATTAAACACAAGAAGGGTTAAGAAAATGTTATTGTTGATGCTTTGTCTCGTCGTTATACTATGCTTTCACAACTTAACTTTAAAATATTTGGTTTGGAGACCATCAAAGATCAATATGTGCATGATGCTGAATTTAGAGATGTGTTGCATCATTGTAAAGAAGGGAGAACATGGAACAAGCTCGTTATTAATGATGGATTTGTGTTCCGTGCTAACAAGCTATGCATTCCAGCTAGCTCCGTTCGTCTTTTGTTGTTACAGGAGGCACACGGAGGAGGGTTAATGGGACACTTTGGCATGAAGAAGACGGAGGACGTACTTTCTACACATTTCTTTTGGCCAAAGATGAGACGGTATGTTGAGCGTTTTGTTGCTCGCCGCACTACATGTCAAAAAGCTAAGTCACGACTCAATCCTCATGGTTTATATATGCCTTTACCTGTACCTAGTGTTCCTTGGGAGGATATATCTATGGACTTTGTTTTAGGTTTACCTCGAACTAAGAAGGGGAGGGATAGCATATTTCTTGTCGTGGATAGATTTTCCAAAATGGCACACTTTATACCATGTCATAAAAGTGATGCTGCTGCTCATGTTGCTGATTTGTTCTTTCATGAAATTATTCGGTTGCATGGTGTGCCAAATACAATTGTTTTGGATCGTGATGCTAAATTTCTTAGCCACTTTTGGAGATGTTTATGGGCTAAGTTGGGGACTAAAATACTTTTTAGTACTACATGTCATCCCCAAACTGATGGCCAAACTGAAGTAGTCAATAGATCATTGTCTACTATGCTTAGGGCTGTTTTGAAGAATAACCTGAAAATGTGGGAAGAATGCTTGACTCATATTGAATTTTCTTATAATCATTCGCTACATTCTACCACTAAGATGTGCCCTTTTGAAGTTGTGTATGGTTTCTTACCTTGTGCACCTATTGATTTGTTGCCTCTTCCATCTTCGGAGAAGGTTAATTTTGATGCTAAAGAACATGCTGAATTGATATTAAAGATGCATGAGTTAACGAAGGAAAACATTGAGCATATGAATGCTAAATACAAAATTGCTGGAGATAAGGGTAGAAAACATGTTGTCTTTGCACCTGGAGATCTTGTTTGGTTACATTTGCGTAAGGATAGATTTCCTGATTTGCGCAAGTCAAAGCTAATGCCACGTGCTGATGGTCCTTTTAAGGTGTTAGAGAAAACAAATGATAATGCATATAAACTTGAGCTGCCTGTAGAGTTTGGGGTTAGCCCCACTTTTAACATTGCAGATTTGAAGCCTTATTTGGGTGAGGAAGATGAGCTTCCGTCGATTCAGTTCAAGAAGGGGAGGATGATGAGGACATCCTTGCTAATGGTACACCCACAACTCCGACTGCTATACATACATGACCAATTACTAGAGCTCGCGCACGTCAATTGGATTACCAGGTACTTTCGTTTCTTGCAAATCCTTCTAATGTTCATGAACATATGATGCTGCCTAAATTAGATACTTTTGTTTTACTTATGAATGAAAGACCTGGCATGGACAAGAAGGATGACCATGGGAGCGGGATCAAGCATGGAGAAGAAGGTGCGCGCGCGGGAAAGAACAATGGAGCTTCCAGTGATGATTTTCGCACTTTGAAGCCACCATAATGGGAGCAAGAAGCCTTGGACGAAATATGCATGATGCTAATTTATAAAATTCATCCCTAGGCTAATATAGGTGTTGCGCCACCTTATTGTTGGGCCAGGCCCATGTAATTTCGAAATACCGTATTATAGGCTGTTTTTAGAGTCCGTATGTATGGGGAAACTGAGTTAAGGTCAGTTTCGGACCCCTCCTCCAAGGGGCCACGAAATTCCCCTCTATTCCCCCATATATACAGCCCTTAGGGCGTCGTTTTAGGGTTGGGTTTTTTTAGATTACAAGTTCACCATAGCTGCAACTTCCGTTCTTCGTTTCTGTTCCACGACCAGACAAAGGCGTCACAGAACCCCACTTCATCAATAAAGATTTCCTCTTATATTCGCAATATGCCGATTGCAATCTTAGTTTCTTGCTTGTTCTTCGTTTGCGTGCAAGAAGCAGACCCTCGTGGTCAGGATGATCGTGCTCCGGCGTGGTCAATAACCTCTCGGAGTTGGTTTAGCAATTGCTAAGGCGCGGCATCATCACACGTTCGTACTCGGATCGTCAAGTCTACTCCACCAAAAATGATAGCCACCATCTCATCGAAAGACAGGGACAACTTTGCCTCTATCAAGTGGTATCAGATTTCCAGGTTGCTCGGTGAGATTTTACCAGTTTTCATAGTTTAGATCGCATCTGTTCTTCATACCTTTAGTCCACGAAAAGCCCCGCGATGACATTGCCAAGAGGGAGTCACGCCGCGAGCCCTATGAGTCAGGCGACTTCGAGGAACGACTCTTCAAGCCCTCCGTGGCGCCACCAACCGAGGATCTGGCACCACGGAGTGAAGTGCTCCCCCCACCATCGCCCTCGGGAGCTCCAGACTATGGTCCGGCCTTAGGAGCCTGGCTGCTCTTGGCGCTGGAGCCTCAGGCCGATGACTGGATGCAGGAGTTCAGGGCGTACCTACTTCACGGCACGTTGCTGGAAAAGGGGGAAGACGTGGAGCGCGTGGCACGACAGGCCACAACTTACTGCCTGCAGGATGGCGACCTGCACCGCAGGTGCCCGAATGACATCGTGTTGCGGTGCATTTCCAGGGAACAGGGGTGCGAGCTGCTGGCCGACATTCATGGAGGAGACTACGAACACCACTCCTCATTGCGCACCCTTGCAGGGAATGCATTCCGATCTGGCCTTTACTGGCCCATGACGCTCAACGACGCCATCGAGCTTGTCCGGTCCTGCAAGGCCTACCAGCTCCACGCCAAGCAGATTCACCAGCCAACGTAGGGCCTCCAAACCATCCCGCTCTCCTGGCCCTTCGTGGTCTAGGGGTTAGACATATTGGGACCTTTCCCATGGGTAGCAGACGGGTACCGCTACCTCTACGTCGCCATCGACAAGTTTACCAAGTAGGCAGAGGTGGAGCCCGTCCGCACCATCCCTGTCGGATCGGCCGTCAAGTTCATCAAGGGCCTCGTGAGCCGCTTCGGTGTCCCCAACCGCATCATCACCAATAACGGTTCGTAGTTCACAAGTAACCTCTTTAGGACCTATTGCGCTAACTTTGGAACGCAGATATGCTACGCCTCGGTGCCCTACCCATGGAGCAATGGCTAGGCAGAATGTGCCAACACGGAGGTCCTGCGGGGCCTCAAGGCAAGGAGCTTCAAGAAGAAGCTTGAAGCTTGTAGTAGGGGTTGGATCGATGAGCTTCAGTCCGTGTTGTGGTCCATCCGCACCACCGCGACTAAGCCCGCTGACGAGACCCCGTTCTTCCACGTCTACGGAGCTGAAGTCGTCCTCCTGCATGAGGTCAAGCACTCGTCCTCGCAGGTTTTGGCATTCGACGAGGAGCGTCAGGATGCCACGTGAGGAATTGACCTCGTGCTTGGGGAGGAACATGTTCTCGAGCCTCGCTTCGAGCTGCGAGGTACCAGCACGCGTTGCGGCATTACCATTCTCGTAACATCTGCTCCAGGACCCTCGAAGTCAGAGACCTCGTCCTGAGGCGGGTCCTCTCTAGGGAAGGCTTGGACAAGCTCTCGCCCATGTGGGAGGGCCCGTTCAAGGTCGCCCACGTATCCAGGCCTGACGTCGTGCGCCTGGAGACTCAACAGGGTTCCCATCCAGAATGCCTGGAACATCCAGTACCTCCGCAGATTCTACCCGTGACACTCTCACGTAATAATGAGTGGGTTGTATACGCCCGGAGCCCCCTGAGGACGCGGAGGGGTTCTCACCCACGCCCAAGTGGAAGCCCCATGCTCCACACTGGTGGAATACACTGCCCTCCAATGGCTATGCCCACGCAACGTGGATTCCCTACACTCTGCGCTGGGGGAAGACGAAGATGAAGACTAGCGTAGGTGTCGGACGCGACTGTTATTTGCTTTTCTTGTGTTCGAATTCGCCAACTTTTCTGGAACAAAACTCGGGTTTTTTCCCATCATATTTGAAGGAAAAAGGGTCAGGGGTTTTCTTCTCATTCCCGGTTCTTATCTTGAAATTTCTATATTTGGGTCGAGCACTTACCTGCTTCTCTCCCCCTTGCACCCCGCGAGCGGGGGCTATGGGGCACGGTGCTCGCACCTCGCCAAGGCCTTGGCGCCATAGTCCTCGCATGGCGCTCTCGAGTGAGTTAGCAGGCACGAGTCACTGAATATTCGCTCGAGATCTCCGCTGCGGCCCGGCGCGCCACCTTCGAGGCCTGCGCCTCCCGAGGCAAGAAATAAAAAAATTTGGGAGCCGCTTGAGCATCAAGGGGGGCTCCTGAGCAACGCGCCTCAAGAGCCTTACCGGTCATATAGCCCCTCGCCCCTTGGTGTCGTCCTGGTGATCCGGTCTCCCCGAGGGTGTCGAGGCCTCACCCCGCAGTCACGTCCTGGTGATCCGGACGCCCCTTATGGTGGTTGAGGAATGTGAGGGACTGGGACCTGCCGACGTAGAGCGCTACTTGAGCGTAAAGGGGGGCTCCTGAACAGCGTGCCTCAGGAGCCTTATCGGTCATATAGCCACTCGCCCCTTGGTGTTATCCTGGTGAACCGGTCGCCCCAAGGGTGTCAAGGCCTTGCCCTGTAGACACGTCTTGGTCATCCGGACGCCCCTTATGGTGGTCGAGGAATGTGCGGGACTAGGGCTCGCCGACGTAGAGTACTGAGAGGGCTCCCAACCTGCCTCACTCGTAAGAATAAGAAGCCCCTGAGACATCCAGACTCCACAAGCGCCACTGCCGAACCTCCCCGACACAGAAGCCTATCACAAGCATGTCAAGCTAAGTACCCTAATCGGGACCAGGAAGAAGTCTCAATTAACAATAATGCACGGACCAAGACACATGATAAGAGTGCTAACAAAAGGGCGCGAGCACTGAAATTCATTACACGCCCATAAGGCTCCCCTTGATTCTTTGATTGCACGAAAGGGAAAATAGGAGGAGAAAGAAAATGAGGAAGCCCCCTCGGGGGCTGCCGCTCCGGGAGCCCTCGCTTCGGCACACCAACACTCAGTCGGAACCCTCCTCTTCCTTGATGGGCCCGTGCAGGTGCACCGGTGTGACCGCTTCCTGAGCAAAGGAGCGACACCGTGTCAGCTGGCTACCCCCCGAGGTCTGGGCGCGCCAGAGCGGTGGCGTGCCGTAGCTGCTGTCGCTCGGGCTCTCCTTGGAGGAGGTGTCGCTGCTGCTAGAAACGCGACGGCCGTCGCCAAGGGCAAGCTCATCTCCAAGATCGCCACTGTTGTCGCCCTCCATGCAGCACCTCAAGCGTCCGTCGTCTTCCCCGAAGACCTTGACGAAGAGCGTCATGGCACCGTCGTGCTTGAAGAGGAGCATGAGCCTCCCCTCCAGGCCATGGGCATGAGCAAAGGTCTGCCACCTGTGGCTCAAAAGGTGTGGCCTGCGGAGGCAACCTTGACCTCCACCCACAACGCGCCACAACAGCATCCATTGGCCTACAACCACAAACTGACAGACTCGATGTCCCGCAACACAGTCGCGAAGAAGTGTGGGAGCCAAAGCCAAGGGACCATGGGCTCCTACACCAACACCAAGAACTCCTGGCCCGCATCAGCCGTGCGGGCATGCGGGCGCGGCGGTTGGACGCCTGTTGCGGGCCTTGCTCCCTGGCCACGACCGCTGCGCCCGCCGCTTCTACTGGTGTCGACCGAGGCGCCGGTCCACATGGAAGCATGGCCACGCACTCGGGGCGCCTCGGTCGATGGCTCGGCGTACTTGCATGGGCGGACCCGGCCCCTCCTGGGAGACTGATGGACCGGCCCCGTCTCGCAGGCTTTCCCCTTCCTGGTAGCAGAAAACCTCCTCACTGGCGTCATGGGTTAGGAAGCATAGGATGAATACGGAGTTACTATCGGCATTCTAGGAACGGGAATACCCGGACCTGCCTGCATGCGGCCCAGGGTGTGGCCCACCTCGTCAGCCTAGCGCGGTTAGCGCGACCCCGCTCAAGACAAGGCCCTCGCGAGAGCCCGAGCTTGCGAGGGAAGCAGCACCAAGACCCGCGAACAACAGGCCTCCCAGGCCCCTCCGGAGCGGCAGAGATCTCTATGCAGCACTTGGCCTCAGGAGGCCAAGGATGACGTAAGGCGGGACAGGAGAGCACTAGCACGCAAGGCGGGACAGTTTCCCCTTTGGTGCAAAGGAGTCAAGGACGTACGTAGGTTCCCAAAGCATTTCCCAAAGGTTTCCCTTCCGGTGCAACAAGACCACAACCACAAGCCCTGCAGGATAGATGTCATCGCCGATCCCACCTCTGCATCATCAACAACTACTTTGCAGGCGAGGACCACCTTTTGTTAGGATAAAGACGTACACCCTATCCCCCTTCGAAATTAGCTGTTGTGGGATCCCTTCCCACTATAACGATATGGGAAGAGGACCCGGGCCACTATAAATAGAGGCTAGGCTACTCCATGGGGCAGGGGGAGAGAAGAGAGGCAAGACCACCAGAACGCCTTCACGAGGCAACTCACCATTGTACTAGTTCATCCACAAACCTCCTTGTGAGGCAATCCACCAAAGTAGGAGTAAGGTTTTACGCTTCATAGCGGCTGTGTGCATGTTCCTTGAGCCGGCACTGATTTATAGGAAAAAGGCCTCGGAATCCAATTGTCATGCCAAATTCGTACATGTTCTCCGTTCCCAACTCTCCATATCAGTCCTCTCTTGAGGAGGTCAGGGCCATAGCCGATTGTTGTCCAAGTAAATGATGCATTAGCATGGAAAATCGTATCCTCAAGTTTACCGTTGAGGTAATATTTACTTTTCAACAACCATGCACATAAACTTTCTGGTCTGGTTAGCAATCTCCAAGCCCAGCGTGCTAATAGAGCTTGATTACACAAACGGAAATCTCTAAAGCGAGCACCACCCTTACTCTTTGGTTGTTGAAGTTTCAGCCAAGATTTCCAGCGAACCTTTCATTTGCCGTTTCCAGCTCCCCACTAAAAATTCCTCACCATTTCAGTCAGATCATCGCATACCAAGAAGGGTAGTTTAAAAACTCCCATCATATATATACAGGCAGCGCTTTCGCAACTGGTTTGATGAGTACTTCTCGACTAGGCTGAGCTAAGTGGCCATCACCCCATTGTACTAGCCTCTTCATAAGCTGTGTTTGCAGATTTGAAATCTTCCCTCTGTCATGATTTTGTCACGGCAGATGTCCTCGTGCAAGGACTTAGGTGTGAGGCCATCGCTGTTTGGTGGTGACTCAAATGGATCGAACGGGAACGGGAGGCAAGTTTACCTAGGTTTGGCCCCTCCGATGGAGGTAATAGCCTACGTCCTACTTTGTGTCTATATTGATGGAGATATCGATTACAAGGGTGCGGAATCACTAACCTGGCTTTCGAGGAGGTCTCGCATGGCTTGAGACTGCGTCGATATTTCCCCAAAGAGGAAGGGATGATGCAGCACAACGACGGTAAGTATTTCCCTTAGTTATGTAACCAAGGTATCAATCCGTAGAGGAAGATCATGCACCGACATAAATAGCACGTGCACACAAACAACAAATACTTGCAACCCGATGCGAAAGAGAGGTTGTCACGCTCTCTACAGTAATAAGATAGATTAGGTAATGATGGATAGGAGAGATATATCTCTCAAGAACACAAAATAAAAGAGTAAATATGCAGCGATATCTTTGTGGGTTTTTGGTTATGTAGATCTAAAAACAAAGATTGCAATAACATAGATCAGAAAGCAATATGATGGAAAAGTAGACCCGGGGGCCATAGGAACTAGTGGCTTCTCTCATGAGTAAGTGCACGGTGGGTGAACAAAATACTGTTGGTCAATTGATAGAAAATCGAATAGTCATGATGATATCCAGGGCAATGATCATTATATAGGCATCACGTCCAAGATAAGTAAACCGACTCCTTCCTGCATCTACCACTATTACTCCACACATCGACCACAATCCAGCAAGCATCTAGTGTATTAAGTTCATGGAAAAACGGAGTAATGCAATAAGAACAATGACATGATGTAGACAAGATCTATTCATGTAGGAATAGACCCCCATCTTGTTATCCTTAATAGCAACGATACATGCGTGTCTTGCTGCCCCTTCTGTCACTGGGAAAGAACAATGCAAGATCGAACCCATCACAAAGCACCTCTTCCCATAGCAAGAAAAATCGATCTAGTTGGCCTAACTAAACCAAAGATTCAAAGAAGAAATACGAGGGTATAAGCAATCACGCATAAGAGATCAAAGAAGATTCAAATAATATTCATGGACAGAAATTGATCATGAACTCAAAATTCATCGGATCCCAACAAACACACCGCAAAAGTTTACATCAAATAGATCTCCAAGAGACCATTGTATTGAGAATCATAAGAGAGAGAGAGAGAGGAAGCCATCTAGCTACTGCCTACGGACCCGTAGGTCTATGGTGGACTACTCACGCATCATCAGAAAGGCACCTATGATGAAGATCAACCCCTCCATGATGGTGTTTAGATTGGATCTCGAGGTTATGGAACTTGCGGCGGCTGGAATTGTGTTTCGTCGACTCCCCTAGGGTTTTTGGATTTTCGGGAAATTTATAGGCATGATAGTTGGTTGAGTGGGTGCCGGAGGATCCCAGCATCCACCAGGGCGCGCTAGGGGGGCCTCTGGTGCCCATGTGGGTGTTGGCCACCCTGGGACCTGCTACCTCTTGAGCGTGTGTTGGTTTTCCCTTAAAGATGAAAGGGTGATGCAACGAAGTAGATAAGTATTTCGCTCAGTTGTTGAGAACCAAGGTATCAATCCAGTAGGAGGAACAAGCAAGTCACCAATGGTTGCACCTACACAAACAATCAAACTCTTGCACCCAACGCTATAAAGGGGTTGTCAATCCCTTCACGATTATTTGCAAGGATTAGATCCGATAGATATAGATGTAAACAAGAACGAGAAGTAAAAGGTAATTAAATTGCAACAAGTATTTTTGGTATTTTTGGTTTATAGATCTGAAAGTATATTATGGAAAGTAGACCCGGGGGCCATAGGTTTCACTAGAGGCTTCACTCTTGAAGGCAAATATCATGGTGGGTAAACAAATTACTGTCAAGCAATTGATAGAAAAGCGAATAATCATGTAGTTATCCAAGGCAATGATCATGCATATAGGCATCACGTCCGTGTCAAGTAGACCAAAACGATTCTGCATCTACTACTATTACTCTACACATCGACCGACTCCTGCCTGCATCTAGAGTATTAAGTTCATGAAGAACAGAGTAGCGCATTAAGAAAGATGACATGATGTAGAGGGATAAACTCAAGCAATATTATGAAAAAACCCATCTTGTTACCCCTGATGGCAACAATACAATACGTGCCTCGCTACCCCTACTATGTCACTAGGTGAGGACACTGCAAGATTGAACCCAAAACCAAGCACTTCTCCCATTGCAAGAAATACCAATCTAGTTGGCCAAACCAAACCAATAACTCGAAGAGACTTGCAAGGATATGAAATCATGCAAATAAGAATTCAGAGGAGATTCAAGTAAGATTCATGGATAATCTGAATATAAACTCACAATTCATTGGATTTGGACAAACACACCACAAAAGAGGGTTACATCAGATAGATCTCCATGAAGAACATGGTATTGAAGATCAAAGAGAGAGAAGAAGCCATCTAGCCACTAGCTATGGACCCGTAGGTTTGTGGTGGACTACTCACGCATCATCGGAGGGGCAATGGAGCAGGCTTGTGGCTCCCTAGCACCTCCCCTGTCGTGCACTCCAAGCTTGATCGATTTGTTTCATTCCAATAAAAAATCCTTCTAAAGGTTTTATTCCGTTTGGACTCCGTTTAATATTCCATATCTGCAAAACTCAAAAACAAGGAAAAAACATAAACTGGCACTAGGCTCTAGATTAATAGGTTAGTCCCAAAAATAATATAAAATAGCATATTAATGCATATAAAACATCCAAAACAGATAATATAATAGCATGCCATCATAAAAATTATAGATATGTTGGAGACGTATCAGCATCCACAAGCTTAATTCTTGCTCGTCCTCGAGTAGGTAAATGATAAAAACAAAAAAATTGATGTGGAGTGCTACCTAACATATTTATCCATGCAATATTCTTTATTGTGGTATGAATATTCAGACCCGGAAGACTCAAAACAAAAGCTTAATATTGATATAAAAACAGTAATGTTTCAAGCATACTAGCAAAGCAATTGTATCTCTTGAAAATATAATGGCAAAAGAAAGTTAGCCCTTCAATATCCTATGGTCTGGCTATGCTCCATCTTCCCCACACAAAGTATTTATATCATGCACAACCCCTGTGAAAAGTCAAGCAATTGTTTTCACACCTTTATTTTCTCAAACTTTTTCAACTCTCATGTAATACATGAGCGTGAGCCATGGATATAACACTATTGGTGGAATAGAATATGGTGGAGGTTGTCAAGGAAAGGGAGAAGATAGTCTCACATCAACTAGGCATATGAACATGCTATGGAGATGTCCATTAATAGATATCAATGTGAGTGAGTAGGGATTTCCATGCAATGGGTGCACTATAGCTATAAGTGTATGAAAGCTCAAAAAGGAACTAAGTGGACGTGCATCATGAACAAAAATTCCACTAGCTATATGAAAGTGACAAAATAGGAGACTCTCTATCATGAAGATCATGGTGCTACTTTGAAGCACAAATGTGGAAAAAGGTAGTAGCAATGTCCCTTCTCTCTTTTCTCTCATTTTTTTGGTGGGCATCTAAGGCCTCTTTTATTCAGTTTTTTGGGCTTCGTTGGCCTATTATTTTCATAAAGTCCGGAATCTCATCCCCACTTGTGAGGGAATCATAGCTTCCATCATCCTTTCCTCACATGGGACATGCTCTATTAATGACAATCATCACACTTTTATTTACTTACGACTCAAAAGAAAATTATAACTCGAAACCTATGACAAAATACGACTCTAAATGCAATATGGAAGTGATGGTGCATGTCATAAAAGGAAACGACAGAAGTTGCATGGAAATATATCTCAGAATGGTTATAGAAATGCCATAATAGGTAGGTATGGTGGCTGTTTTGAGGAAGGATATATGGTGGCAGTTTTTAGGAAGGTATATGGTGGCTGTTTTGAGGAAGGTGTTTGTTGTACCAACGAAAGTTGTGCGGTACTAAAGAGGCTGGCAAAGGTGGAAGGGTGAGAGTGCGTATAATCCATGGACTCAACATTAGTCATAAAGAACTCACGTACTTATTGCAAAAGTCTATTAGTCATTGAAGCAAAGTATTAAACGCATGCTCCTAGGGGAGAGGTTGGTAGGAGTTAACCATCATGCGCTCCCGGCCCTCACACAAAGGTCGACAATATATAAACAAGTCATGCTCCGACTTCCTTACATAACAGTTCACCATACATGCATGCTACGGGGATCACAAACCTTTACACAAATATTTTTACCAAATCACAATTACTACCTAAAATGTCTCTTAATATTACCATCTTTATATCTCAAAAATTTATGCAAGGAATCAAACTTCTCATAAATACCCAATGCACTTAATATGGAAGTTTTTATTATATCCTTCTTGGATGTCTATCATATTAGGACTAAATTCATAACCTAGACCAATTACCATGATTTTTTAGAGACTCTCAAAATAATATAAGTGAGGTACGAGAGTTCAATTATTTCTATAAAATGCAAACACCACCGTGCTCTACAAAATATAAGTGAAGCACATAGAGCAAAATTGCCCAACTCAAAAGATATAAGTGAAGTACATAGAGCATTCTAACAAATTCACGATTCAGAGTGTCTCTCTCAAAAGATGTGTGCAGCAAGGATGATTGTGGCAAACTAACAAGCAAAGACTCATATCATACAATACGCTCCAAGCAAAACACATATCAAGTGGTGAATAAAAATATAGCCTCAAGTAAATTCACCAATGGATTGAAGACAAAAGAGGGGATGCCTTCCGGGGGCATCCCCAAGCTTAGGATCTTTAGCATCCTTGAATATGACTTGGTGTGCCTTGGGAATCCACAAGCTTAGGCTCTTTCCACTCCTTATTCCGTAGTCCATCCAATCTTTACCCAACACTTGAAAACTTCACAACAGAAAACTCAACAGAAAAATCGTGAGATCCGTTAGTATAAGAAAATAAATCACCACTTTAGGTACTATTATGAACTCATTATTTATTTATATGGGTGTTATACCTACTGTAATCTAACTTCTCCATGGTTCATACCACATGATACAACCCAAAGATTCATCAAAATAGGCAATCAACTCAAAGAAAACAGAATCTGTCAAAACCAGAACAGTTTGTAGCAATCTGAAAACTTCGTGTACTTTTGTAACTCAAAACATTCTGAAACATTAGGACAACCTGAGAAAATTATATATTAATCTTGTGCAAAAATGTCAGACTCATTCGATGCTCTGGAAATTTTAGAAAATTCCTGGACCAAGCACAAAAGTTTCTATTTTTCAGCAAGATCAAATCAACAACTACCATAGATCACCCCAAAGGTTTTACTTGGATGAAACACTAATTAAAACACCAAAACACAATTACTAGAGAAGTAATAATGTGGTAAACACTCAAAAACATAAGCAAAAACAGAACACAAAAATAAAATTGGGTTGCCTCCCAACAAGCGCTATTGTTTAACGCCCCGAGCTAGGCAAAACGTAATAGATCTAGGTGTTGTCATAATAATAATAAGGGAGATCATCCATGATCATCTCATACTCCCTTCTTTCAGTAGCAAGTTTCCTTTGTGGCAAGCAAAAATAATCAAAAGGGCTGAATTTGATAGGATAAGGATCCTTAAGATCAAGTGCGGGAGGAATAGGTTCCTCCTTTGGACCCCTATATTGTATAACCAATTCATCATTATAAGCCTTCCTTTGGGTGAAGGTCATAAGCCTATTTCTTAGAATGAACTCTAATCCGTTGTTTTATATAGGAAAATTATCACCGAGTTTAGAAATATTATCAACTAAAACCTTGGTAGGGACCCTTTTTCTCAAATTTTCATTATAAGCAACATAATCACGAGATTGCCATCTCATTATCTCTTCTTGATTAAAAAGGATCTCCTCAATGGGGGGCATCCACCATTAATTTTATAATGAGCAAAAATTTCACTAGCCTCTTTCATGATAAATCTAAACTCGTGGGCTATGAATATAGTGGCGGCACGCAACGAAAGAATGCTGAATATTAGAGAACTCAAGAAAAATCCTTTGTATGCAAGGGTGCATATGAACGAATTGCCTCTCAAGTTCAATTATTAACAAGGTTATAGCATCCGTGAGACTATTAGTTTTATTGAGAATAGAACCTCCTAAGTTAGGAAGCGTTCCCGCACACGTAAAGAAGTATTGAACCCAAAACCAAGCAGTTCTCCCATTGCAAGAATTACCAATCTAGTTGGCCAAACCCAACCAATAACTCGAAGAGACTTGCAAGGACATGAAATCATGCAAATCAGAATTCAGAGAAGATTCAAATAAGATTCATGGATAATCTAGACATAAACTCACAATTCATCGGATCTTGACAAACACACCACAAAAGAGGATTACATCGGAAAGATCTCCATAAAGATCATGAAGAACATGGTATTGAAGATCAAAGAGAGAGAAGAAGCCATCTCGCTACTAGCTATGGACCCGTAGGTCTATGGTGGACTACTCACGCATCATTGGAGGAGCAATGGAGTTGATGTAGATGCCCTCCGTGATCGAAAACCCCTCCCGCAGATTACCGGAAAAGGTTCCAAGATTGGATCTCTCGAGAATGGAGGCTTCCGGCGGCAAAAAAGTATTTGCATGACTCGTTCTGGTGTTGGGGGAATATTTGGGAATTTATAGGCCAAGAATTAGGGTTAGGAGACCTGCGAGGAGGCAACAAGCCTACTAGGCGCGACGAGGGGGCCACGCCTAGCAGGCTTATGGCTCCCTGGAACCTCCCCTACCGTGCACTCCAAGCTTGATCGATTTGTTTCATTCCAATAAAAAATCCTTCTGAAGGTTTTATTCCGTTTGGACTCCGTTTAATATTCCATATCTGCAAAACTCAAAAACAAGGAAAAAACATAAACTGGCACTAGGCTCTAGATTAATAGGTTAGTCCCAAAAATAATATAAAATAGCATATTAATGCATATAAAACATCCAAAACAGATAATATAATAGCAGGCCATCATAAAAAATTATAGATACGTTGGAGACGTATCAGGCCCCCTCTTCTGGTGTTCTTTGGCCCATCTGGTTTATTCTGGTCCGTAAAAATCCACAAAAATCCCCGCAACGTTTCATCTCTATTTGGTACGGATTTCCTGGGAAGTAAAAAAACAAGCAAAAAACAGCAACTGGCACTTTGGCACTATGGTAATAGGTTAGTCCCAAAAAATGATATAAAGTTGTAATAAAATGATTGTAAAACATCCAAGAATGATAATATAATAGCATGGAACAAGCAAAAATTATAAATATGTTGGAGACGTATCAGCATCCCCAAGCTTAATTCCTACTCGTCCACAAGTAGGTAAATGATAAAAACAGAACTTTTGATGTGGAATGCTGCGTAACATGTTCATCATATTCTTTTCTTCTTTGTATAGCATGGACATTTGGACATGTAAATGATTCAAAGCAATAGTCTAGTTTTAACATAATGACTTCAATAGTCAAGCATATCAACAAGCAACCATGTCTTTCAAAATATCAACGCTAAAGCAAGTTATCCCTAGCCCATCATGCTCAATCATTGATCCATTCACAATACAAACTCAAATATTAGCTACACCTTATGCTCAAGTACGATCATAGTGCCCCCTAGTTGGTGCTTTATAATAGAAGATGGAGACTCGAGTTTCAAAAATAAAAAATGCATAAAGTAAATAGATGACCCTTCAAAGAGGGGAGTAGGGATTTGTAGAGGTGCCAGAGCTCAAATGCTTAAATTGGTAGAGAAAACATATTTTGAATGGCATGCCTTTCCTGTCAACGAAAACGACTGGTAGATTTCAATATCTTTCCACACTAGATGCATTATAGGCGGTTCCCAAACATAAACTAAAATTTATTCCTTTTCCCACCAAACTTTCACTTTCCATGGCGGGTTGATGTCTACTATGTAACTTTAATTCTTGTAGACTTGTTGGGCCTCCAAGCATAGAGTTTTATAGGACGATAGCAATTCTCCCTCAAGTGGATGACCTAAGGTTTATCAATCTCTGGGAGGCGTAGGATGAAGATGGTCTCTCTCAAACAACCCCGCAACCAAATAACAAAGAGTCTCTTGTGTCCCCAACACACCCAATACAATGGTAAATTGTATAGGTGCACTAGTTCGGTGAAGAGATGGTGATACGAGTGCAATATGGATGGTAGATATAGGTTTTTGTAATCTGAAAATATAAAAACAGCAAGGTAACTAATGCTAAAAGTGGGCACAAACGGTATTGCAATGCTTAGAAACAAGGCCTAGGGTTCATACTTTCACTAGTGCAAGTTCTCTCAACAATACTGACATAGTTGAATCATATGTAAATCCCTCACGTGCGATAAAGAGTTCACTCCAAAGTCAAAAATAGCAGAGAAAAAACGAAGAAATTAGTGTAGGGTACGAAACCACCTCAAAGTTATCTTTTTTGATCAATCTTATGAGCTATCCCTATAAGTGTCACGATCAGCCCTAGAGTTCGTACTAAAATAACACCTTAAGATACACATCAACCAAAACCCTAATGTCACCTAGATACTCCAATGTCACCACGAGTACCAATGGGCTTGATTATACTATATGCATCACACAATTTCAGATTCATCATGTTCGATCCAACACAAAGAACTTCAAAGAGTGCCCCAAAGTTCCCTATGCATAGATTCCCAAGGTCATGGAACCCGCAAGTTGATCACCAAAACATACATCAAGTTGATCAATGGAACATCCCATTGTCACCACGGATATCCCATCGCAAGACATACATCAAGGTTCTCAAATCCTTAAAGACTCAATCCGACAAGAGAACTTCAAAGGGAAAACTCAATACATCACAAGAAGATAGAGAGGGGAAAACTCCATATGATTCATCTATATTAATAAAGCTCGCGGTACATCAAGATCGTGCCATCTCAAGAACACGCGAGAGAGAGAGGTCAAACACATAGCTACTGGTACATACCCTCAACCCTGAGGGTGAACTACTCCCTCGTCATGGAGACCGCCAAGATAATGAAGATGGCCTCCGGTGATGGTTTCCCCCTCTGGCAGGGTGCCGAAACGGGCTCCCGATTGGTTTTTCATGGCTACAGACACTTGCGGCGGCGTAACTCCCGATCTAGGTTTCTTTCTGGAGGTTTCTGGATTTATAGGAGTACTTGGCGTTGGAATCACATCAAGGGGACTCCCGAGGGACCCACAAGCCAGGGGCACGCCCTAAGGGGGGCGCCCTGGTGGCTTGTGGCTGCCTCGTGTTGAAAATATGCCCTAGAGGCAATAAATAAAGTGTTTATTATTATATTTCCTTGTTCATGATAATTGTTTATTGTCCATGCTATAATTATGTTGATTGGAAACTAAATACATGTGTGGACATATAGACAAACACTGTGTCCCTAGTATGCCTCTAGCAGGCTAGCTTGTTGATCAAAGATGGTTAAGGTTTCCTGGCCATGGACATGAGATGTCATTTGATATCGGGATCACATCATTAGGAGAATGATGTGATGGACAAGACCCAAACTATAAACGTAGCATATGATCATGTCAGTTTATTGCTATAGTTTTTCTGCATGTCAATTATATGTTCCTATGACCATGAGATCATGCAACTCACTGACACCGGAGGAGTGCCTTGTGTGTATCAAACGTCGCAACGTAACTAGGTGACTATAAAGGTACTCTACAGGTATCTCCGAAGGTATCTGTTAAGTTGGCATGGATCAATACTGGGATTTGTCACTCCGTGTGACGGAGAGGTATCTCAGGGCCCACTCGGTAATACAACATCACAACAAGCCATGCAAGCAATGTGACTAAGTGTTAGTCGCGGGATCTTGTATTACGGAACGAGTAAAGAGACTTGCTGGTAACGAGGTTGAACTAGGTATAGAGATGCCGACGATCGAATCTCGGGCAAGTAACATACCGAAGGACAAAGGGAACATCATACGAGATTAACTGAATCCTTGACATAGTGCTTCGACCGATAAAGATCTTCATAGAACATGTAGGAACCAATATGGGCATCCAGGTCCCGCTATTGGTTATTGACTGTAGAGGTCTCTCGGTCATGTCTACATGGTTCTCGAACCCGCAGGGTCTACACACTTAAGGTTTAGTGACGTTTCGGTATAGATGAGTTATGTGTGTCGGTGACCGAAGGTTGTTCAGAGTCTCGGATGAGATCCTGGACGTCACGAGGAGTTCCGAAATGGTCCGAAGGTAAAGATTCATATATGGAAAGTTGGTGTTTGAGTTCCGGAAAAGTTCCGTGACCTGCAAGTGGTGTGACGGAGTGCCGGAAGTGTTCCTGGGGGTCCATCGGGTGGGCCCATCTACTCCAAAGGGCCACATGGGCTGTGAGAGGGTGCGAACCAGCCCCTGGTGGGCTAGCCGCACCTCCCACCTCAAGGCCCATGCGGCTAGAGGCTTGGGCTGGGCCAAAAGGGTGGGCTAGCCACCAAACTTGGTGGCCAAGCCACCCTGGCCACCGCCCCACCTCTCTTGGCCGCCGCACCAAACCCTAGGGGAAACCCTAGGGCGGCCAGCCCCTCCTCTTCCCCTATATATATATGAGAGGGGAGGGAGGGCTGCAAACACAAGTCACGGCGCAACCCTTCCTCCCTCCCCGATTACCCTTCCTCTAGTAGATCGGTTTGGCACCGCTTAGCGAAGTGCCAGATCAGCTCCACCACCGCCGCCGCCATGTCGTTGTGCTGCCGGCGAACCCATCTACCTCTCTGCTCCCTCTTGCTGGATCAACAAGGTGAAGATCTTCATCGAGCTGCACGTGTGTTGAACATGGAGGTGCCGTCCGTTCGGTACTTGATCGAGAGTTCGTGGGACGGCTTGTGATTTGGATCGCGGAGACGTACCACTACATCAACCACGTTCTTTAACGCTTCCGCTTAGCAATCTACAAGGGTATGTAGATCCAATCTCTCCTCTCATAGATGCTCATTACCTAGATTGATCTTGGTGAAGCGTAGGAAAATTTTTGTTTCCCATGCAACGTTCCCCAACACCTCGGGACTCCTCTCTGGTATCTTTTTCTTCCACTATTTTTTATATTTTCCAAAAATATTCTCCGTAAATTTCCAGCCCATTCTGAGAACTTTTATTTCTGCACAAAAGCGGCACCATGGTAGTTCTGCTTAAAACAGCGTCAGCCCGGGTTAGTTCTAATAAAATCATACCAAAATCATATAGAATTATTGTAAACATGGCATGAATACTTCATAAATTATAGCAACATTGAAGACGTATAGCATCCCCAAGCTTCATTCCTTCTCGTCCTCGAGTAGGTAAATGATAAAATAAATAATTTATGAAGTGTGAATGCTGCCTAACATATTTATCCATGTAATATTCTTTATTGTGGCATGAATGTTCAGATCCATAAGACTCAAAACAAAAGCTTAATGTTGACATAAAAACAGTAATACTTCAAGCATACTAACAAAGTAATTGTGTCTCTTCAAAATAACATGGCAAAAGAAAGTTATCCCTACAAAATCATATAGTCTGGCTATACTCCATATTCCCCACACAAAGTATTTATATCATGCACAACCCTGATGACAAGTCAAGCAATTTTTTCACACCTTTTCTATTCTCAAACCTTCTCAGCTCTCACGCAATACATGAGCGTGAGCCATGGATATAGCACTATAGGTGGAATAGAATATGGTGGAGGTTATGAAGAAAAAGGAGAAGATACTCTCACATCAACTAGGCATATCAACGGGCTATGGAGATGCCCATTAATAGATATAAATGTGAGTGAGTAAGGATTGCCATATAATGGATGCACTAGAGCTATAAGTGTATGAAAAATCAAAAAGAAAGTAAGCGGGTGTGCATCCAACCTGCTTGCTCATGAAGACCTAGGGCATTTTGAGGAAGCTCGTCATTGGAATATACAAGCCAAGTTATATAATGAAAAAATCCCAATAGTATATGAAAGTGACAAAATAGGAGACTCTCTATCATGAAGATCATGGTGCTACATTGAAGCACAAGTGTGGAAAAAAGATAGTAGCATTGTCCCTTCTCTCTTTTCTCTCATTTTTTTATATTTTTTTGGTGGGCATCTTTGGCCTCTCTTTTTTATTTGGGATTCATTGGCCTATTTTATTTTTCATAAAGTCCGGAGTCTCATCCCAACTTGTGAGGGAATCATAGCTTCCATCATCCTTTCCTCACATGGTACAATGCTCTAATAATGATGATCATCACACTTTTATTTACTTACAACTCAAGAATTACAACTCGATACCTAGAACAAAATATGACTCTATATGAATGCCTCCGGTGGTGTACCGGGATGTGTAATGATCTAACATAGCAAATGACATCACAAAAATGGACAAGCCATGAAAACATCATGCTAGCTATCTTACGATCATGCAAAGCAATATGAAAATGATTGTGTATGTCATAATAAACAGAACGGTGGAAGTTGCATGGCAATATATCTCGTAATGGCTATGGAAATGCCCTAATAGATAGGTATGGTGGCTCTTTTGAGGAAGGGTGCATGGTGAGTTTAATGCACCGGCGAAAGTTATGCGGTACTAGAGAGGCTAGCAAAGGTGGAGGGGTGAGAGTGCGTATAATCCATGGACTCGCATTAGTCATAAAGAACTCACATACTTATTGCAAAAGTCTATTAGTTATTGAAGCAAAGTATTAGACGCATGCTCATAGGGAAGAGGTTGGTAGGAGTTAACCATCGCGCGCGCTCGACTCTCACACAAAGGTCGACAATATATAAACAAGTCATGCTCTGACTTACATAACGGTTCACCATACGTGCATGCTACGAGAATCACAAACCGTTACACAAATATTTTTACCAAATCACAATTACTTCCTAACATGTCTCTTAATACTACCATCTTTATATCTCAAAACATTATGCAAGGAATCAAACTTCTCATGGTTTCAATGCACTTTATATGAAAGTTTTTATTATATCCCTCTTGGATGCTCATTATATTAGGACTATTCATAACCTAAGCATATTACCATGCTATTTAGAGACTCTCAAAATAATATAAGTGAAGCATGAGAGTTCATCAATTTCTATAAAATGAAACCACTGTCGTGCTCTACAAAGATCAATTTCTATAAGTAAAGCACTAGAGCAAATTGACAAACTACTCCAAATAGATATAAGTGAAGATCAATGAGTAGGTAAACAATCAAATAGCTATGTGAGGTCTCTCTCTATCCCTCTCTCAATAAATATTTTCATATATGAGTATTCTATTCAACAGCAAGCAAAAGAAAAATAGCACTTCAAGAATAGCACGCATCATGTGAACGAATTAAAATTTAGGCTCAACATAGGCTAACCGATAATTGTTGAAGAAGAAAGGTGGGATGTCAACCGGGGCATCCCCAAGCTTAGATGCTTAAGACTCCTTAAAATATTAATTAGGGATGCCTTGGGCATCCCCAATCTTGAGCGCTTGTGTCTCCTTAATTCCTCTCATATCATGGTTACCCTAATTCTTATAAACTTGATCCACACAAAACTCAACAAGAACTCGTGAGATAGGTTAGCACACATAAGAATAAATCAACACTTCATGTACTACCAAGATAAGTTGCACAATAATTTTCAAACATCATCTACTATTTACTATCATTTCCACATTTATATCTACCAATATAGGCTATGGAAACTATAGGATAAGTAGATAACACAACTATGACAACAATCTGTCCAAACAGAACAGACTGTAGAAATTTATGAAAACAATGTACTTATGTAACTCAAAAAATTATGAAACTTTAGTAAAAGCTAAATAATTTATATGAAAACACTATGTAAAAAATTCAGAAACTTTCCACGTTCCAGTAAAATATTAAAATTCTAACGCTACAGCAAAAGTTTCTGTTTTTACACAGCACGCATCAAAACATGCAATGCAAGCATCGTAAGACGATTCTTGGAACTTTTATTAAAAAATAAGATTATAAATAACACCTAACAGAGAAAAACAAAATAAAATGATGCTTCAAGCAAAACTCATATTATGTGACGACTAAAAATATAGTTCCAAGTACGATATACCGATAGTGTTGGAGACGAAAGAGGGGATGTCGAGGCCTTTCGGGGCATCCCCAAGCTTGGGTGCTTGAGTGTTCCTTGGATATTACCTTGGGGTCACTTGGGCATCCCCAAGCTTAGGTTCTTTTCCCTCCTTATTCTCCCCATATCGGTGTCCCACCCAAAACTTAAAAACTTCAATCACACAAAACTTAACGGAACTTCGTGAGAAGGGTTAGTGTAATAAATAAAGATCATTCACTTAGGTACTGTCAAGACAAGATTAATAATTGTTCTCACATAATACCTACTATACTCTATCATTTCCATAATTTATATCACTGAATATAAGCTATGGGAACACTAAAACAAGCAAACTATGCATGCAAAATAGAATCTGTCAAAAAAAGAATAGTGTGTGAAGATTTGTAGTATAACCATACTTCCCTGTCTCTACAAATTATAACACATTAGGAAAACCTGAACAATTTGTATATCAAGACTGTGTAAAAATTTCAGATCATTATCACGCTCCAGTAAAAATGAAAATTCCTGTACTGGAGTCAAAAGTTTATGTTTTGGTTCAACATCAATTCTACTCATCTTGTGAGTCATCCTAAAGGCTTACTTGGCATTTTATTAAAACAGAAGACACAAAACATGATTACTACAGTATATTAATCATGTGATCACACAAAAATGGAAAGGAAAAGTGTCGGGTTGTCTCCCAACAAGCGCTTTTCTTTAATGCCTTTTAGCTAGGCATGTTGATTTCAATGATGTTCATATAAGAATAGTAGTCGAAACATGTAAGAGAGCATCATGAATCTCATGACAAGCATATTTAAGTCTAACCCACTTCCTATGCATAGGTATTTTGTGAGCAAACAATTTATGAGAACAAGAATCATCTAGCATAGGAAGGTAAAATAAGCATAACTTCAAAACTTTTAACACATAGAGAGGAAACTTGGTAATATTGCAATTCCTACAAGCATATGTTCCTCCCTCATAATAGTTTTCAGTAGCATCATGAAGAAGTTACACAATATAACTATCACATAAAGCATTATCTTCATGATCCACAAGCATAGAAATTATGTCACTCTCCACATAAGCAATTTTCTTTTCATTCATAATAGTGGGAGAAAACTCAACAAAATAACTATCATGAGATACTTGATTGACATAACCACATTGAATATTAAAATCATGATGACAAGTTTCATGGTTACCATCACTCTTTATAGCATACATGTCATCATAGTAGGCATTTCATTATCATAACAAATTTGCTCATCAAAACTTAGGGGGCTAAAAATATAATCTTCATCAAACATAGCATCCCCAAGCTTATGGCTTTGCATATCATTAGCATCATGATATTCAGAGAATTCATACTAGTAATATTGCAATCATGCTCATCATTCAAGGAATTCTCATTAAGTATTTTCATAAATTCTTCCTCTACCAATTGAGCACAATTTTCCAAACCATCATTTTCACGAAAGACATTATAAAGATGAAGTATATGAGGCAACCTCAATTCCATTTTTTGTAGTTTTCTTTTATAAAACCAAACTAGTGAAAAACAAGAAACTAAAAGATTTGATTGCAAGATCTAAAGATATACCATCAAGCACTCACCTCCCCGGCAAGGGCACTAGTAAAGAGCTTGATGTCTACTACGCAGCCTTCTTCTTGTAGATTTGTTGGGCCTCCAAGCGCAGAGTTTTGTAGGAGAGTAGCAATTTCCCTCAAGTGGATGACCTAAGGTTTATCAATCCGTGGGAGGCGTAGGATGAAGATGGTCTCTCTCAAACAACCCCGCAACCAAATAACAAACAGCTCTTGTGTCCCCAACACACCCAATACAATGGTAAATTGTATAGGTGCACTAGTTCGGTGAAGAGATGGTGATACAAGTGTAATATGGATGGTAGATATAGGTTTTTGTAATCTGAAAATATAAAAACAGTAAGGTAACTAATTATAAAAGTGAGCACAAACGGTATTGCAATGCTTAGAAACAAGGCCTAGGGTTCATACTTTCACTAGTGCAAGTTCTCTCAATAATACTGACATAGTTGAATCATATGTAAATCCCTCATGTGCGACAAAGAGTTCACTCCAAAGTCACAAATAGCAGAGAACAAACGAAGAAATTATTATAGGGTACGAAACCACCTCAAAGTTATCTTTTTCGATCAATCTTATGAGCTATCCCTCTAAGTGTCACGAACAGCCCTAGAGTTCGTACCAAAATAACACCTTAAGATACAAATCAACCAAAACCCTAATGTCACCTAGATACTCCAATGTCACCACGAGTACCCATGGGCTTGATTATACGATATGCGTCACACTATTTCAGATTCATCATGTTCAATCCAACTCAAAGAACTTCAAAGAGTGGCCCAAAGTTTCTACCGGAGAGTCAAAACGAAAACATGTGCCAACCCCTATGCATAGATTCCCAAGGTCATGGAACCCGCAAGTTGATCACAAAAACATACATCAAGTGGATCGATAGAACATCCCATTGTCACCACGGGTATCCCATCACAAGACATATATCAAGTGTTCTCAAATCATTAAAGACTCAATCCGATAAGAAAACTTCAAAGGGAAAACTCAATTCATCACAAGAAGATAGAGAGGGGAAAACTCCATATGATTCATCTATATTAATAAAGCTCGCGGTACATCAAGATCGTGCCATCTCAAGAACACGAGAGAGATAGGTCAAACACGTAGCTACTGGTACATACCCTCAGCCCCGAGGGTGAACTACTGCCTCCTCGTCATGGAGACCGCCGGGATGATGAAGATGGCCTCTGGTGATGGTTTCCCCCTACTGCACGGTGCCGAAACTGGCTCTTGATTTGTTTTTCGTGTCTACGAAGGCTTACGGCGGCAGAACTCCTGATCTAGGTTTCTTTCCGGAGGTTTCTGGATAAGAGTACTTGGTGTTGGAATCAGATCAAGGGGATTCCCGAGGGACCCGCAAGCCAAGGGGCGTGCCCTGGTGGCTTGTGGCTGCCTCGGGACTCCTCCCGGGTATCCTTTTGCTCCAGTATTTTCTATATTTTCCAAAAATATTCTCCACAAATTTTCAGCCCATTCCGAGAACTTTTATTTCTGCACAAAAACGACACCATGGTAGTTCTGCTGAAAACAACATCAGTACGGGTTAGTTCTAATAAAATCATATAGAATTATCGCAAACATGGCATGAATACTTCATAAATTATAGAGACGTTGAAGACGTATCACGGGTCGTATCCATGGTTGCCTTCCATACCAACACTTTCCAAGGAATTTATTATTTGACAACATAAAGTAAATATTTTTTCTTGTTCATTTTGGGACTGGGAATCCCTATTACTGCCATACTCTCGTGCAATGACAAGTGAATAAACACTCATCTTGAGAATAACACATAAAGCATGAAAAAATATCGGTCACCCCCTACCGTTTCATGAGTGGTACGAGCACACAAAAAGGAAAAATTGTTTTGAAAGTTTAGCGATGGCACATACAAATTTGCTTGGAATGGCATGGAAATACCATATATAGGTAGGTATAGTGGACTCATATGGCAAAACTTGGTTTAAGGATTTTGGATGCACACGTAGTATTCCTACATAGTACAAGTGAAGGCTAGCATGAGGTTGAGAAGCATCCAACTAAGAAACGAAAAATCACATAAGCGAGCATTAAGCATAACTAACACTGAATAATGCACCATAGGTAGGATGTAATTTTGTAGCACAACTATTGACTTTTGTTCTTGCATTGGAAATCACAAACCTTAACACCAATATCCTACTAAGCATAATTACTCATGTTTCAAAACTATTACAAGGAATCAAGTTTAATTTTTACAATGATCTCCGTGATAGTTTTTATTATATCCTCCTTGGATATCTATCGCTTTGGTGCTAGTTTCATATGTTGCCATTGCTTTTGATAAGCTCACATGGATATAAGTGAAGAACATGAGCATACAAGTTTCATCTCTCAAAAAGGTATAAGCGAAGCACGTGATGATTTATTCAAAAAATTACTAACTCTCGAATTAATATAAGTGAAGCATGAGAGGATTTCTACAAAAGTTTCCAAGCACACCGTGGTCAAAAAGATATAAGTGAAGCACTAGAGCAATTCTATAGCTCAAAAAGTTTAAGTGAAGCACATAGAGCAATTCTAACAAATCATAGAATGATTGTGTCTCTCTCAAATACGTGTGTACAACAAGGATACAAAGGAAAAACTAACAAACCAAGCAAGCAAAGATACAAGATGCTCCAAGCAAAACACATGATATGTGACGAATAAAAATATAGCTCCAAGTAGTATATCGATGGTTGTTGGAAGAAAGAGAGGATGCCACTCGGATGCAAACGAAAAGAGGGGGCGAATAAAACGGCAAATTGATGAAGTGGGGGAGAGGAAAACGAGAGGAAAATGGAAAATAATGTAATTGCAAGGAGATGAGATTTGTGGTTAGGAACCTGGTAGATGAGATTGCTTCCTCCCCGGCAATGACGCCAGAAATTCCATTGACATGGCTTGAGACTGCGTTAGTATTTCCCCAAAGAGGAAGGGATGATGCAGCACAACGACGGTAAGTATTTCCCACAGTTATGAAACCAAGGTATCAGTAGAGGAAGATTACGCACCCACGTAAACAACACCTGCACACAAACAACAAATACTTGCAACCCGACGCAAAAGAGAGGTTCTCACGCTCTCTACGGTAATAAGATAGATAAGAGAGATAGATCTCTCAAGAAAACAAAATAAAAGAGTAAATATGTAGCAATATATTTTTGGGTTTTTGGTTTTGTAGATCTGAAAACAAAGATTGCAAAAAACATAGATCGGAAAGCAATATGATGGAAAAGTAGACCTAGGAGCCGTAGGATTCACTAGTGGCTTCTGTCATGAGTATAGCACATGGTGGGTGAACAAATTACTGTTCGGCAATTGATAGAAAATCGAATAGTCATGGCGATATCCAAGGCAATAATCAATATATAGGCATCACATCCAACATAAGTAGACCAACTCCTGCCTGCATCTACCACTATTACTCCACACATTGACCGCTATCCAGCATGCATCTAGTGTATTAAGTTCATGGAAAAACAGAGTAATGCAATAAGAACGATGACGTGATGTACACAAGATCTATTCATGTAGGAATAGACCCCATCTTGTTATCCTTAATAGCAATGATACATATGTGTCTTGTTGCCCCTTCTGTCACTGGGAAAGAACACCGCAAGATCGAACCCATCACAAAGCACCTCTTCCCATGGCAAAAAAAAATGATCTAGTTGGCCTAACTAAACCAAAGATTCGAAGAAGAAATACGGGGGTATAAGCAATCATGCATATAAGAGATCAAAGAAGACTCAAATAATATTCATGGATAAAAACTGATCATGAACTCGAAATTCATCAGATCCCAACAAACACACCGCAAAAGTTTACACCAAATAGATCTCCAAGAGACCATTGTATTGAGAATCATAAGAGAGATAGAGAGGAAGCCATCTAATAGAGGCGAAGTTGATGAGGACATCCCTACTAATGCTACACCCACAACTCCGACTGCTATACATACAGGACCAATTACTAGAGCTCACGCACATCAATTGAATTACCAGGTACTTTCGTTTCTTGCAAATCCTTCTAATGTTCATGAACATATGATGCTGCCTAAATTAGATACTTTTGTTTTACTTGTGAATGAAGGACCTGGCATGGACAAGAAGGATGACCATTGGAGCGGGATCAAGCATGGAGAAGAAGGTGCGCGCGCGGGAAAGAACAATGGAGCTTCCAGTGATGATTTTCGCACTTTGAAAGCCACCATAATGGGAGCAAGAAGCCTTGGACGAAATATGCATGATGCCACTTTATAAAATTCGTCCCTAGGCTAATATAGGTGTTGCGCCACCTTATTTTTGGGCCAGGCCCATGTAATTTCGAAATACCATATTATAGGCTATTTTTAGAGTCCGTATGTATGGGGAAACTGAGTTAGGGTCGGTTTCGGACCCCTCCTCCAAGGGGCCACGAAATTCCCCTCTATTCCCCCATATATAAAACCCTTCGGGCGTCGTTTTAGGTTTAGGTTTTGTTTAGATTATAAGTTCGCCATAGCTGCAACTTCGCGTTCTTCGTTTGTGTTCCACGGCCAGACAAAGGCGTCACAGAACCCCACTTCATCAATAAAGCTTTCCTCTTATATTCCCAATATCCAGATTGCAATCTTAGTTTCTTGCTTGTTCTTCGTTTGCGTGCAGGAAACAGACCCTCGTGGTCAGGTTGATCGTGCTTCGGCGTGGTCAATAACCTCTCGGAGTTGGTTTAGCGATTGCTAAGGCGCAGCGTCATCACACGTTCGTAGTCGGATCGTCAAAGTCTACTCCACCAAAATGATAGCCACCATCTCATCGAAAGACATGGACAACTTTGCCTCTATCAAGTGGTATCAGATTTCCAGGTTGCTCGGTGAGATTTATCAGTTTTCATAGTTTAGATCGCATCTGTTTCTTCATACCTTTAGGCCACGAAAAAGCCAAAAAAAAATTAGGGTTAGATCATCATATCCGAACCAATCTGAGCCTTTGCATAGTCTTTTCAGTATTTTGCTTTGTTGAATTTGCGGTTACATCGTCGTGTCGAGTTGCTGGTCTTAGTGTCTAGTCCTTTAGAGTTTCGAGTTCTATTCACAGGTTATCACGCCGCCAACGCATCGTCTTCATAGTCGCCATATACCACCACCATCATCACCGCTGCTAGATATCACCACCCACTATCCATTGGTGTCCATATATACCACCACCAATCCGAGTCCAGCTCGTTTTAGATTTAGTTTCGAGATCTTTTTGATTTCGGATTCGCGTTTTGCTACCTGCGTAGGTGTCGGAAAAAAAAAGTCTGGCACGCTTTGCAGAGCATGTTTTGGCCCAAAAATAATTCGGCCGAAAATATTTTTTCCCTATCTTGATTTTAGGTTCTCCGGAGTGTTTTGAGACACTTGCTATCATAGTGATTTTTGTCGAAATTTTTGGTCGTCGCAGCCCCCGGATTGCTCCAAAAAAAATAGTCCAAAAAAATTCCGTGCCCATCTTGCTTATACGACGTGGCAAGAGTTTTGAGACACTCGCCATTGTAGTGATTTTTTGAGCAAAAAAAAAAAGAGGCGCCGACAAAAAATAATTCAAAGTGTGCTCTTCCCTTGATTACGTGTAGCGTCGTGACTTTGTTGGTGCTTTAGGCTCGCGTCTCTAGTACGGATCTAGCCTAGGACCAGCACGGTACCGTCGTTGAGCGTTTATCCAACCTTGCATCTCTGAATTGATTATTGCTAACCCTTTTTGCTACCATATTATAAGCCATCCTAGCTCCACATACATCTACGTCGTGTGTTTGACACCACCTGGCAATCGCTCTATCCAAGCTTTGAGAGTTTTGACTACAACGGTTGCCGATCACCGCCTGCTGCTGGGTAAGAACTGGTAAGAATTTGAGATTCGCTTAAAGGATTTGTGACGCACCACCACCACCACGTCCCAGTAGTCCGTAGGTTTCATATTCTTGTGTGTTTCCTATTTGCTAACCATGCCAGGATCACACGACAATGAGATCGACTGGGAGAGCATGACCAACAAAGCGCTATATGATAAATTTCAGCAAATGATGGCTGACCAGGTACAAGACTTCGTGACCAACTTTGGAGAGGCCATGGAGAAGCTAGATGGTTTGGAGAAGACCTTTGACACCAAGATGGACGCCAAGTTCAATGAGGTGCTTGCCCGTCTACCACCACCAGCTGCAGCTCCTATTCCTTTCGAACGACGAGCACGACGTGTGCCTCTCGGCCAAGACCAACATACTGGTACTGTTGATACTCCTGCTATTTCTGTGGCTCGTGCTGCTACTGTCGTTGAGCAGGTTGACGAGTATGATGGTGATTACGATGATGAGGGAGAGGTTGCTCCCGATCAGCCTCAGGGGCAACCACCACCATACGCATCAGGTCGACCACATGGCTACAACCGTAACGGTAGGGCTGCCCCACCCCCTCAGGTATGGGATCATGACCATCTCCCTAAACTTAAATTGAATATTCCGATGTTTGAGGGTAGATATGTTCCTGATATATATCTTACATGGGAGTTAGAAACAGAACAACGTTTTACATGCTTACAATTTCCTGAGGATAGACGTGTTGCTGTTGCTGTTTGTTCATTCACTAGTTTTGCTTGTGTTTGGTGGTCAGAACATTGTAGAATACACCATGCTAATATTCCAACTACTTGGGCTGCTTTGAAAACTGCTATGCATAATCGTTGGGTGCCACCTTATTATCAACATGAATTGCTTCAAAATTTGCAGCGTTTAAGACAAGGGAAAAATTCTGTAGAAGAATATTATCAGGAATTACAAACTCGTATGATTAGATGTGGTATTGTTGAGGAGAATGAAGCTATGCTTGCACGTTTTATGGGTGGATTAAATAGAGAGATTCAGACTATTCTGGAGTATAAGGAGTATAACACTATCACTCGTTTATTTCATCTTGCTTGCAAAGCTGAACGTGAAGTGCAGGATCGACAGGCAATGGCGAGAACTACTTTTTCTGCAGGTCGCACTTCATCATGGACGCCACGTACCTCATCTACTTCCACACGTCCTGCTGCAACACCACCTACTTCAACCTCCAACTCCAACCGCGATACCAGGAAACAGGCTCCTACTCCACCCTCTACGAAGAGCACACCTTCTGGGCCTGCACAGAGCTCTTCTTCATCTATTGCATCCACAGGGCAAACACATGAGGTTATATGCCGTCGTTGCAAGGGTGGAGGTCACTTTGCGAGAGAATGCCCTTCCAAGCGTGTCATGATTGTTACTGAGGATGGTGGATATGCGTCTGCTAGTGATTATGATGAGGAGACTTTGGCACTCATTGCAAGTGAAGAACACGATGGCGACGATGCAGAACCAGAAACACACTACATGGCTGTTGATTATGCTGACAGGTATGAAAGTTTAGTTGCTCAATGTGTTCTCGGTGTGCAGGTTACACAGGCCGAACAAAATCAGAGGCACAACTTATTCCACACAAAGGGAGTTGTGAAGGAGCGTTCTGTTCGTGTCATCATCGACGGAGGGAGTTGCAATAACTTGGCTAGCATGGAGATGGTGGAGAAGCTGTCTCTAACCACCAGACCACATCCTCATCCTTATTACATCCAATGGTTCAACAATAGTGGCAAGGTTAAGGTAACACGTACTGTTCGTGTGCATTTTAGCATTGCTACATATTCTGATTATGTGGATTGTGATGTGGTACCCATGCAAGCATGTTCTGTTTTACTTGGTAGACCATGGCAGTTTGATAAAAATTTCTGTACACCATGGTAGGACAAATCAATATACTCTTGTTCATAAGGATCATAATATCACTTTGCTTCCTATGTCTCCCGAACATATTATGAAAGATGACATTGCTAGAGCTAGTAAAGCAAAACAGGAGAAAAATAAGAGTGAAAATCAGATTGTAGCACAGGAATTTGAGCAACACCATAAGCATAATAAACCATCATCTACTGTTGCATCCGAAATAAAATTGAAGAGTGGATGTTTACTTGCTACTAAATCTGATATTAATGATTTGGATGTTGCTACATCTGTTTGCTATGCTTTTGTATGCAAAGAGGTATTATTTTCATTCGAGGACATGCCTCCCTCTTTGCCTCCTGCTGTCATTAACATTTTGCAAGAGTTCGCTGACGTCTTTCCACAAGACGTGCCACCGGGATTACCGCCTATTCGCGGGATTGAGCATCAGATTGACTTAATTCCCGGTGCATCCCTACCCAACCGTGCGCCCTACCGTACCAATCCCGAGGAGACAAAGGAGATTATGCGTCAAGTACAGGAGCTGCTTGACAAAGGTTATATACGTGAATCCCTTAGTCCTTGTGTTGTTCCTATTATTCTAGTTCCTAAAAAGGATGGTACTTCGCGCATGTGTGTGGATTGTAGAGGCATTAATAATATTACTATTCGTTATCGTCATCCTATTCCTAGACTAGATGATATGCTTGATGAATTAAGTGGCTCTACAATTTTCTCCAAAGTTGATTTGCGTAGTGGATACCATCAAATTCGTATGAAATTGGGAGATGAATGGAAAATAGCATTTAAAACTAAGTTTGGATTATATGAGTGGTTAGTCATGCCTTTTGGGTTAACTAATGCACCTAGCACTTTCATGAGATTAATGAACGAGGTTTTACGTGCTTTCATTGGACGATTTGTGGTAGTCTATTTTGATGATATATTGATTTTTAGTAGATCTTTGGAGGAACATTTGGAACATTTACGTGCTGTTTTTACTGCGCTACGTGATGCACGTTTGTTTGGTAACCTTGGGAAGTGCACCTTTTGCACCAACCGAGTATCTTTTCTTGGCTATGTTGTTACTCCACAGGGAATTGAAGTTGATAAAGCCTAGATTGAAGCTATTGAGAGTTGGCCGCAGCCCAAAACGGTCACACAAGTAAGGAGTTTTCTTGGCCTCGCTGGTTTCTATAGGCGTTTTGTGAGAGATTTCAGCACCATTGTTGCGCCTCTCAATGAGCTTTCAAAGAAGGACGTGCCTTTTTCTTGGGGTACCGCACAGGAAGAAGCCTTCACGGTCTTGAAAGATAAGTTAACACATGCTCCTTTACTCCAATTCCACTAGCATCACATTCAAGCTCGAAAGTCCTTTTAAAATCAGGAAGTTGGAGTAAAGGAGCATGTGTTAACTTATCTTTCAAGACCGTGAAGGCTTCTTCCTGTGCGGTACCCCAACAAAAAGGCACGTCCTTCTTTGAAAGCTCATGGAGAGGCGTAGCAATGGTGCTGAAATCTCTCACAATACGCCTATAGAAACCAGCGAGGCCAAGAAAACTCCTCACTTGTGTGACTGTTTTGGGCCACGGCCAACTCTCAATAGCTTCAATCTTGGCTTTATCAACTTTCAATTCCCTGTGGAGTAACAACATAGCCAAGAAAAGATACTCGGTCGGTGCAAAAGGTGCACTTCCCAAGGTTACCAAACAAACGTGCATCACGTAGAGCAATAAAAACAACACGTAGATGTTCCAAATGTTCCTCCAAAGATCTACTAAAAATCAATATATCATCAAAATAGACTACCACAAATCGTCCAATGAAAGAACGTAAAACCTCGTTCATTAATCTCATGAAAGTGCTAGGTGCATTAGTTAACCCAAAAGAAAAGATACTCGGTCGGTGGCACGTTTTGTGGGAAGACGCCAACGAACTCCTGCAAAATGTTAATGACAGGAGGAGGCAAAGAGGCAGGCATGTCCTCGAATGAAAATAATAGCTCTTTGCATACAAAAGCATAGCAAACAGATGTAGCAACATCCAAATCATTAATATCAGATTTAGTAGCAAGTAAACATCCACTCTTCAATTTTATTTCGGATGCAACATTAGATGATGGTTTATTATCCGTATGGTGTTGCTCAAATTCCTGTGCTACAATCTGATTTTCACTCTTATTTTTCTCCTGTTTTGCTTTACTAGCTCTAGCAATGTCATCTTTCATAATATGTCCGGGAGACATAGGAAGCAAAGTGATATTTTGATCCTTATGAACAAGAGTATACTGATTTGTCCTACCATGGTGTACGAAATTTTTATCAAACTGCCATGGCCTACCAAGTAAAACAGAACATGCTTGCATGGGTACCACATCACAATCCACATAATCATAATATGTAGCAATGCTAAAATGCACACGAACAGTACGTGTTACCTGAACCTTGCCACTATTGTTGAACCATTGGATGTAATAAGGATGAGGATGTGGTCTGGTGGTTAGAGACAGCTTCTCCACCATCTCCATGCTAGCCAAGTTATTGCAACTCCCTCCATCGATGATGACGCGAACAGAACGCTCCTTCACAACTCCCTTTGTGTGGAACAAGTTGTGCCTCTGATTTTGCTCAGCCTGTGTAACCTGCACACTGAGAACACGTTGAGCAACTAAACTTTCATACCTGTTAGCGTAATCAGCAGCCATGTAGTGTGTCTCTGGTTCTGCATCCTCGCCACCCTGTTCTTCACTTGCAATGAGAGCCAAAGTCTCCTCATCATAATCACTAGCGGACGCATATCCACCATCCTCAGTAACAATCATTACACGCGTGGAAGGGCATTCTCTCGCAAAGTGACCTCTATCCTTGCAACGACGGCATATAACCTCATGTGTTTGCCCTGTGGATGCAATAGATGAATAAGAGCTCTGTGTAGGCCCAGAAGGTGTGCTCTTCGCAGAGGGTGGAATAGGAGCCAGTTTCCTAGTATCGCGGTTGGAGTTGGAGTGGAAGTAGGTGGTGTTGCAGCAGCACGTGCGGAAGTAGAGGAGGTACGTGGCATCCATGATGAAGTGTGACCTGCAGAAAAAGTAGTTCTCTCCATTGCCTGTCGATCCTACACTTCACGTTCAGCTTTGCAAGCAAGATGAAATAAACGAGTGATAGTGTTATACTCCTTATACTCTAGAATAGTCTGAATCTTTCTATTTAATCCGCCCATAAAACGTGCAAGCATAGCTTCATTCTCCTCAACAATACCACATCTAATCATGCCAGTTTGTAATTCCTGATAATATTCTTCTACAGAATTTTTTACTTGTCTTAAACGCTGCAAATTTTGAAGCAAATCACGTTGATAGTAAGGTGGCACCCAACGATTACGCATAGCACTTTTCAAAGCAGCCCAAGTAGTTGAAATATTCACATGGTGTATTCTACAATGTTCTGACTACCAAACACAAGCAAAGCTAGTGAATGAACAAACAGCAGCAGCAACACGTCTATCCTCAGGAAATTGTAAGCATGTAAAACATTGTTCTGTTTCTAACTCCCATGTAAGATATATATCAAGAACATATCTACCCTCAAACGTCGGAATATTCAATTTAAGTTTAGGGAGATGGTCATGATCCCGTACCTGAGGGGCGGGTGCAGCCCTACCGTTACGGTTTTAGCCATGTGGTCGACCTGGTGCGTATCGTGGTGGTTGCCCCTGAGGCCGATCTGGAGCAACCTCTCCCTCATCATCGTAATCACCCTCATAATCTTCAACCTGCTCAACGACAGTAGCAGCAGGAGCCACAGAAGTAGAAGCAGTATCAACAGTACCAGTATGTTGGCCTTGGCCGAGAGGCACACGTCACGCTCGTCGTTTGAAAGGGATAGGAGCTGCAGCTGGTGTTGGTAGACGGGCAAGCACCTCATTAAACTTGGCGTCCATCTTGGTGTCGAATGTCCTCTCCAAACCATCGAGCTTCTCCATGGGCTCTTCAAAGTTGGTCATGAAGTCTTGTACCTGGTCAGCCATCATTTGCTAAAATTTATCATAGAGCGCTTTGTTGGTCATGCTCTCCCAGTCGATCCCGTCGTCGTGTGATCCTGACATGGTTAGCAGAAATAGGAAACACACAGGAATATGAAACCTACAGACTATTGGGACGTGGTGGTGGTGGTGGTGGTGTGTCACAAATCCTTTAAGCGAATCTCAAATTCTTACCAGTTCTTACCCAGCAGCAGGTGGTGATCGGCAACCGTTGTAGTCAAAACTCTCAAAGCTTGGATAGAGCGATTGCCAGGTGGTTTCAAACACACGACGTAGATGTATGTGGAGCTGGGATGGCTTATAATATGGTAGCAAAAAGGGTTAGCAATAATCAATTCAGAGATGCAAGGTTGAATAAACGCTCAACGACGGTACTGTGCTGGTCCTAGGCTAGACCGTACTAGAGACACGAGCCTAAAACACCAACAAAATCACGACGCTACACGTAATCAAGGGAAAAGCACACTTTGAAAAAAAAATCGTTTTTTTTTCGGCGCCTCTTTTTTTTGCCCTCTCTTTTTTCTTTGCTTAAAAAATCACTACAATGGCGAGTGTCTCAAAACTCTTCCCACGTCGTATAAGCAAGGTGGGCACGAAATTTGTTGGAATAATTTTTTTTTCTGGAGCAATTCGGGGGCTGCGACGACAAAAAATTTCGACAAAAATCACTATGATGACAAGTGTCTCAAAACGCTCCGAAGAACCTAAAACCCAGATAGGGAAAAAATATTTTCAGCCGAATTTTTTTCTGGCCAAAACGTGCTCCGCAAAGCGTACCAGACTCTTTTTTTCGACACCTACGCAGGTAGCAAAACACGAATCCGAAATCAAAAGGATCTCGAAACTAAACCTAAAACGAGCTAGACTCGGATTGTTGGAGGATTTGTGTTGGTATATATGGACACCAATGGATAGTGATGATGGGTGGTGATATATGGCAGCGGTGATGATGGTGGTGGTATATGGCAACTATGAAGACGATGCGGTGGGGGCGTGACAACCTATGAAAAGAACTCGGAAATCTAAAGGACTAGACACTAAGACCAGCAACTCGACACGACGATGTAACCGCAAATTCAACAAAGCAAAATACTGAAAAGACTATGCAAAGGCTCAGATTGGTTCAGATATGATGATCTAACCCTAATTTTTTTGTGGCTTTTTCATGGACTAAACGTATGAAGAACAGATGCGATCTAAACTACGAAAACTGGTAAAATCTCACCGAGCAACCTGGAAATCTGATACCACTTGATAGAGGCGAAGTTGTCCCTGTCTTTCGATGAGATGGTGGCTATCGTTTTTGGTGGAGTAGACTTTGACGATCCGACTACGAACGTGTGATGACGCCGCGCCTTAGCAATCGCTAAACCAACTCCGAGAGGTTATTGACCATGCCGGAGCATGATCAACCTGACCACGAGGGTCTGTTTCCTACACGCAAACGAAGAACAAGCAAGAAACTAAGATTGCAATCTGGATATTGCGAATATAAGAGGAAAGCTTTATTGATGAACTGGATATTGCGAATATAAGAGGAAAGCTTTATTGATGAACTGGGGTTCTGTGACGCCTTTGTCTGGTCGTGGAACACAAACAAAGAACGCGAAGTTGCAGCTATGGCGAACTTGTAATCTAAACAAAACCCAACCCTAAAACTATGCCCTAAGGGCTGTACATATGGGGGAATAGAGGGGAATTTCGTAGCCCCTTGGAGGAGGGGTCCGAAACCGACCTTAACTCAGTTTCCCCATACATACGGACTCTAAAAACAGCCTATAATATGGTATTTCGAAATTACATGGGCCTGGCCGAACAATAAGGTGGCGCAGCACCTATATTAGCCTAGGGACGAATTTTATAAAGTAGCATCATGCATATTTCGTCCAAGGCTTCTTGCTCCCATTATGGTGGCTTCAAAGGGCGAAAATCATCACTGGAAGCTCCATTGTTCTTTCCTGCGTGCGCACCTTCTTCTCCATGCTTGATCCCGCTCCCATGGTCATCCTTCTTGTCCATGCCAGGTCCTTCATTCATAAGTAAAACAAAAGTATCTAATTTAGGCAGCATCATATGTTCATGAACATTAGAAGGATTTGCAAGAAACGAAAGTACCTGGTAATTCAATTGACGTGCGCGAGCTCTAGTAATTGGTCTTGTATGTATAGCAGTCGGAGTTGTGGGTGTAGCATTTACAGGGATGTCCTCATCACCATCTAGCTACTGCCTACGGACCCGTAGGTCTATGGTGGACTACTCACGAATCATCGGAGAGGCACCTATGATGAAGATGAACCCCTTTGTGATGATGTTTAGATTGGATCTCAAGGTTCTGGACCTCGCGGTGGTTGGAATTGTGCTTCACCGACTCCCCTAGGGGTTTTGGATTTTTTGGGAATTTATAGGCACGATAGTCGGTTGAGGGGGTGCCGGAGGAGCCCAGCACCCACGAGGGTGCGCCAGGGGGCCTCTAGCGCGCCCATGTGGGTGCTGGACACCCTGGGCCCCCTCTTCTGGTGTTCTTTGGCCCATCTGGTTTCTGCTGGTCCGTAAAAAATCCACAAAAATCCCCGCGGCGTTTCATCTTTGTTTGGTACTGATTTCCTGTGAAGTAAAAAAACAAGCGAAAATAGCAACTGGCACTTTGGCACTATGTTAATAGGTTAGTCCAAAAATATGATATAAAGTTGTAATAAAATGATTGTAAAACATCCAAGAATGATAGTATAACAGCATGGAACAAGCAAAAATTATAGATACGTTGGAGACGTATTGAGGTCTAACTTAAGTCTCCTTGTCCTAGGGGCTCGGCTTTATATACAGGTCGATCCCCTAGGGTTTACAACAGAGTCCAAACCATATCATGACTCGTAACCTATCATGTCTTTAACACACCTTGACTCTCAAGCAAGGAGTCTTCTGAGGTCATCTTCCCTGTGGGCCTTGAGTCATCCTTTCTATGTGCTTGGGCCGCCTGGCGACTTACTTAGTAAATGTCATGTTCGCCTTATCTCCATAGCGTGGCCCATCTTAAGCATTATTCCAGAGCCGCCATCATACTGACCCGGACCAGTAGGGGAGGTCATATCACGGGGTTATATCCCCGAGATTAGGCCCCACATTGATTTGAATTTATTCATGTCAATTCCTTTTACCTTCTCTTGGTGGCTTACCATCTGCTTGCACCTATGTTCTTCATGGATCCCGAAGTGCCGGCTCGCAATGCTTCCAGACTTGTTATCCTTCCAGTATTTGTCTATCAGTGACGTCATTCTTGCTGACCGTTGCCCTTCAAATTTATCATGACTAATCTTTTGAAAACTGCGCCAAATCTAGGCCGATGCGAAAATCGAGGCACACTCCTAGCCACAAATTTACCGTAGCCGTTTTGCTTTTTCACATCGTCGTTCCATTTCCCCCTCTTATAAATAAGTCCACTAAGCCCTCGCAGTAACTTTCCGTCATCTTCATCCTCTTTGATGAGGACATCCCTACTAATGTTACACCCACCCCGACTGCTATACATACAGGACCAATTACTAGAGCTCGCGCACGTCAATTGAATTACCAGGTACTTTCGTTTCTTGGAAATCCTTCTAATATTCATGAACATATGATGCTGCCTAAATTAGATACTTTTGTTTTACTTATGAATGAAGGACCTATCATGGATAAGAAGGATGACCATTGGAGCGGGATCAAGCATGGAGGAGAAGGTGCGCGCGCGGGGAAGAACATTGGAGCTTCCAGTGATGATTTTCGCACATTGAAGCCACCATAATGGGAGTGGGAAGCTTTGGACGAAATATGCATGATGCCACTTTATAAAATTCGTCCATAGGCTAATATAGGTGCTGCGCCACCTTAATTTTGGGCCAGGCCCATGTAATTTCGAAATACCATATTATAGGCTGTTTTTAGAGTCCGTATGTATGGGGAAACTGACTTAGGGTCGGTTTCGGACCCCTCCTCCAAGGGGCCACGAAATTCCCTTCTATTCCCCCATATATACAGCCCTTAGGGCTTCGTTTTAGGTTTGGGTTTTGTTTAGATTACAAGTTCGCCATAGCAGCAACTTCGCGTTCTTCGTTTGTGTTCCACGACCAGACAAAGGCGTCACAGAACCCCACTTCATCAATAAAGCTTTCCTCTTATATTCGCAATATCCAGATTGCAATCTTAGTTTCTTGCTTGTTCTTCGTTTGCGTGCAGGAAATAGACCCTCGTGGTCAGGTTGATCGTGCTCCGGCGTGGTCAATAACCTCTCAGAGTTGGTTTAGCGATTGCTAAGGCGCGACGTCTCACACGTTCGTAGTCGGATCGTCAAAGTCTACTCCACCAAAAACGATAGCCACCATCTCATCGAAAGACAGGGACAACTTCGCCTCTATCAAGTGGTATCAGATTTCCAGGTTGCTCGGTGAGATTTTACCAGTTTTCGTAGTTTAGATCGCATCTGTTCTTCATACCTTTAGTCCACGAAAAAGCCAAAAAAAAAATTAGGGTTAGATCATCATATCCGAACCAATCTGAGCCTTTGCATAGTCTTTTCAGTATTTTGCTTTGTTGAATTAGCGGTTACATCGTTGTGTCGAGTTGCTGGTCTTAGTGTCTAGTCCTTTAGAGTTTCGAGTTCTTTTCACAGGTTGTCACGCCGCCACCGCATCATCTTCATAGTTGCCATATACCACCACCATCATCGCCGCTGCCATATCTCATCATCCATCATCACTCTCCATTGGAGTCCATATATACCACCACAAATCCTTCACCAATCCAAGTCCAGTTCGTTTTAGGTTTAGTTTCGAGATCCTTTTGATTTCGGATCCGTGTTTTGCTACCTGCGCAGGTGTCGGAAAAAAAAAAAAAAAAAAAAAAGAGTCTGGCACGCTTTGCAGAGCACGTTTTGGCCCAAAAAAATTTCGGCTGAAAATATTTTTTCCCTATCTTGATTTTAGGTTCCCCGGAGCGTTTTGAGACACTTGCTATCATAGTGATTTTTGTCGAAATTTTTGGGTCGTCGCAGGCCCCGGATTGCTCCAGAAAAAAAAAATAGTCCAAAAGAAAAATTCGTGCCCATCTTGCTTATACGACGTGGCAAGAGTTTTGAGACACTCGCCATTGTAGTGAGTTTTTGAAAAAAAAAAAAAAAAAAAAAGAGGCGCCGAAAAAAAAAAAAAAAGAGGCGCCGAAAAAAAAAAAAGAAAAAAACGAAAAAAAAAAATCCGATTGTGCTTTTCCCTTGCTTAGGTGTATCGTCGTGTTTTTGTTGGTGTTTTAGGCTCGCGTCTCTAGCACGGTCTAGCCTAGGACCAGCACAGTACCGTCGTTGAGCGTTTATTCAACCTTGCATCTCTGAATTGATTATTGCTGACCCTTTTTGCTACCATATTATAAGCCATCCCAGCTCCACATACTTCTACGCCGTGTGCTTGACACCACCTGGCAATCGCTCTATCCAAGCTTTGAGAGTTTTGGCTACAACGGTTGCCGATCACCGCCTGCTACTGGGTAAGAACTGGTAAGAAATTGAGATTCGCTTAAAGGATTTGTGCCACACCACCACCACCACCACGTCCCAGCAGTCTGTAGGTTTCATATTGTGTGTTTCCTATTTCTGCTAACCATGCCAGGATCACACAATGACGAGATCGACTGGGAGAGCATGACCAACAAAGCGCTCTATGATAAATTTCAGCAAATGATGGCTGAGCAGGTACAGGACTTCGTGAACAACTTTGGAGTTGCCATGGAGAAGCTAGATGGTTTGGAGAAGACATTCGACTCCAAGATGGACGCCAAGTTCAATGAGGTGCTTGCCCGTCTACCTCCACCAGCTGCAGTTCCTATTCCTTTCGAACGACGAGCGCGACGTGTGCCTCTCGGCCACGCCCAACATCCTGGTACTGTTGATACTGCTGCTACTTCGGTGGCTCGTGCGGCTACTGTCGTTGAGCAGGTTGAAGATTATGATGGTGATTTCGATGATGAGGGAGAGGTTGCTCCAGATCCGCCCCATGGGCAACCACCACCATACGCACCAGGTCGACCACATGGCTACAACCGTAACGGTAGGGCTGCACCACCCCCGCAGGTACGGGATCATGACCATCTCCCTAAACTTAAATTGAATATTCCGACGTTTGAGGGTAGATATGTTCCTGATATATATCTTACATGGGAGTTAGAAACAGAACAACGTTTTACATGCTTACAATTTCCAGAGGATCGACGTGTTGCTGCTGCTGTTTGTTCATTCACTAGTTTTGCTTGTGTTTGGTGGTCAGAACATTGTAGAATACACCCTGATAATATTCCAACTACTTGGGCTGCTTTGAAAACTGCTATGCGAAATCGTTGGGTGCCACCTTATTATCAACGTGAATTGCTTCAAAATTTGCAGCGTTTAAGACAAGGAAAAAAATCTGTAGAAGAATATTATCAGGAATTACAAACTGGTATGATTAGATGTGGTATTGTTGAGGAGAATGAAGCTATGCTTGCACGTTTTATGGGTGGATTAAATAGAGAGATTCAGACTATTCTAGAGTATAAGGAGTATAACACTATCACTCGTTTATTTCATCTTGCTTGCAAAGCTGAACGTGAAGTGCAGGATCGACAGGCAATGGCGAGAACTACTAATTTTGCAGGCCGTACTTCATCATGGACGCCACGTACCTCCTCTGCTTCCGCACGTCCTGCTGCAACACCACCTCCTTCAACCTCCAACTCTAATCGCGATACCAGGCAACAGGCTCCTACTGCACCCTCTGCGAAGAGCACACCTTTTGGGCCTGCACAGAGTTCTTCTTCATCTATTGCATCCACAGGGCAAACACATGAGGTTATATGTCGTCGTTGCAACGGTGGAGGTCACTATGCGAGAGAATGCCCTTCCAAGCGTGTAATGATTGTTACTGAGGATGGTGGATATGCGTCCGCTAGTGATTATGATGAGGAGACTTTGGCACTTATTGCAAGTGACGAACAGGGTGGCGAGGATGCAGAACCAGAAACACAATACATGGCTGCTGATTACGCTGACAGGTATGAAAGTTTAGTTGCTCAACGTGTTCTCAGTGTGCAGGTTACACACGCTGAGCAAAATCAGAGGCACAACTTGTTCCACACAAAGGGAGTTGTGAAAGAGCGTTCTGTTCGCATCATCATCGATGGAGGGAGTTGCAATAACTTGGCTAGCATGGAGATGGTGGAGAAGCTGTCTCTATCCACCAGACCACATCCTCATCCTTATTACATCCAATGGTTCAACAATAGTGGCAAGGTTAAGGTAACACGTACTGTTCGTGTGCATTTTAGCATTGCTACATATTCTGATTATGTGGATTGTGATGTGGTACCCATGCAAGCATGTTCTGTTTTACTTGGTAGACCATGGCAGTTTGATAAAAATTCTGTACACCATGGTAGGACAAATCAGTATACTCTTGTTCATAAGGATCATAATATCACTTTGCTTCCTATGTCTCCCGAACATATTATGAAAGATGACATTGCTAGAGCTAGTAAAGCAAAACAGGAGAAAAATAAGAGTGAAAATCAGATTGTAGCACAGGAATTTGAGCAACACCATAAGCATAATAAACCATCATCTACTGTTGCATCTGAAATAAAATTGAAGAGTGGATGTTTACTTGCTACTAAATCTGATATTAATGATTTGGATGTTGCTACATATGTTTGCTATGCTTTTGTATGTAAAGAGGTATTATTTTCATTCGAGGACATGCCTCCCTCTTTGCCTCCTGCTGTCATTAACATTTTGCAGGAGTTCGCTGACGTCTTTCCACAAGACGTGCCACCGGGATTACCGCCTATTCGCGGGATTGAGCATCAGATTGACTTAATTCCCGGTGCATCCCTACCCAACCGTGCGCCCTACCGTACCAATCCAGAGGAGACAAAGGAGATTATGCGTCAAGTACAGGAGCTGCTTGACAAAGGTTATATACGTGAATCCCTTAGTCCTTGTGCTGTTCCTATTATTCTAGTGCCTAAAAAGGATGGTACATCGCGCATGTGTGTGGATTGTAGAGGCATTAATAATATTACTATTCGTTATCGTCATCCTATTCCTAGACTAGATGATATGCTTGATGAATTAAGTGGCTCTACAATTTTCTCCAAAGTTGATTTGCGTAGTGGATACCATCAAATTCGTATGAAATTGGGCGATGAATGGAAAACAGCATTTAAAACTAAGTTTGGATTATATGAGTGGCTAGTCATGCCTTTTGGGTTAACTAATGCACCTAGCACTTTCATGAGATTAATGAACGAGGTTTTACGTGCTTTCATTGGACGATTTGTGGTAGTCTATTTTGATGATATATTGATTTTTAGTAGATCTTTGGAGGAACATTTGGAACATTTACGTGCTGTTTTTACTGCGCTACGTGATGCACGTTTGTTTGGTAACCTTGGGAAGTGCACCTTTTGCACCGACCGAGTATCTTTTCTTGGCTATGTTGTTACTCCACAGGGAATTGAAGTTGATACAGCCAAGATCGAAGCTATTGAGAGTTGGCCGCAGCCCAAAACGGTCACACAAGTAAGGAGTTTTCTTGGCCTCGCTGGTTTCTATAGGCGTTTTGTGAGAAATTTCAGCACCATTGCTGCGCCTCTCAATGAGCTTACAAAGAAGGACGTGCCTTTTTCTTGGGGTACCGCACAGGAAGAAGCCTTCACGGTCTTGAAAGATAAGTTAACACATGCTCCTTTACTCCAACTTCCTGATTTTAATAAGACTTTCGAGCTTGAATGTGATGCTAGTGGAATTGGGTTAGGAGGTGTGTTACTACAAGATGGTAAACCTGTTGCGTACTTTTCTGAAAAATTAAGTGGGCCTAGTCTGAATTATTCTACTTATGATAAGGAATTATATGCTCTTGTTCGGACTTTGGAAACATGGCAACATTATTTATGGCCCAAAGAATTTGTTATACATTCTGATCATGAATCTTTGAAACATATTAAAAGTCAAGCAAAACTGAACCGTAGACATGCTAAATGGGTTGAATTCATTGAGACTTTCCCTTACGTCATTAAACACAAGAAGGGTAAAGACAATGTTATTGCTGATGCTTTGTCTCGTCGTTATACTATGCTTTCACAACTTGATTTTAAAATATTTGGTTTGGTGACCATCAAAGATCAATATGTGCATGATGCTGAATTTAGAGACGTGTTGCAGAATTGTAAAGAAGGGAGAACATGGAACAAGTTCGTTATTAATAATGGATTTGTGTTTCGTGCTAACAAGCTATGCATTCCAGCTAGCTCCGTTCGTCTTTTGTTGTTACAGGAGGCGCACGGAGGAGGATTAATGGGACACTTTGGCGTGAAGAAGACGGAGGACGTACTTGCTACACATTTCTTTTGGCCAAAGATGAGACGGGATGTTGAGCGTTTTGTTGCTCGCTGCACTACATGTCAAAAAGCTAAGTCACGACTCAATCCTCATGGTTTATATATGCCTTTACCTATACCTAGTGTTCCTTGGGAGGATATATCTATGGACTTTGTTTTAGGTTTACCTCGGACAAAGAAGGGGAGGGATAGCATATTTGTTGTCGTGGATAGATTTTCTAAAATGGCACACTTTATACCATGTCATAAAAGTGATGATGCTGCTCATGTTGCTGATTTGTTCTTTCGTGAAATTATTCGGTTGCATGGTGTGCCAAATACAATTGTTTCCGATCGTGATGCTAAATTTCTTAGCCACTTTTGGAGATGTTTATGGGCTAAGTTGGGGACTAAACTGCTTTTTAGTACTACATGTCACCCCCAAACTGATGGCCAAACTGAAGTAGTCAATAGATCATTGTCTACTATGCTTAGGGCTGTTTTGAAGAATAACCTGAAAATGTGGGAAGAATGCTTGCCTCATATTGAATTTGCTTATAATCGTTCGCTACATTCTACCACTAAGATGTGCCCTTTTGAAGTTGTGTATGGTTTCTTACCTCGTGCACCTATTGATTTGTTGCCTCTTCCGTCTTCGGAGAAGGTTAATTTTGATGCTAAAGAACGTGCTGAATTGATATTAAAGATTCATGAGTTAACTAAGGAAAACATTGAGCGTATGAATGCTAAATACAAACTTGCTGGAGATAAGGGTAGAAAACATGTTGTCTTTGCGCCTGGAGATCTTGTTTGGTTACATTTGCGTAAGGATAGATTTCCTGATTTGCGCAAGTCAAAGCTAATGCCACGTGCTGATGGTCCTTTTAAGGTGTTAGAGAAAGTAAATGATAATGCATATAAACTTGAGCTGCCTGCAGAGTTTGGGGTTAGCCCCACTTTTAACATTGCAGATTTGAAGCCTTATTTGGGTGAGGAAGATGAGCTTCCGTCGAGGACGACGTCAGTTCAAGAAGGGGAGGATGATGAGGACATCCCTACTAATGTTACACCCACCCCGACTGCTATACATACAGGACCAATTACTAGAGCTCGCGCACGTCAATTGAATTACCAGGTACTTTCGTTTCTTGGAAATCCTTCTAATATTCATGAACATATGATGCTGCCTAAATTAGATACTTTTGTTTTACTTATGAATGAAGGACCTATCATGGATAAGAAGGATGACCATTGGAGCGGGATCAAGCATGGAGGAGAAGGTGCGCGCGCGGGGAAGAACATTGGAGCTTCCAGTGATGATTTTCGCACATTGAAGCCACCATAATGGGAGTGGGAAGCTTTGGACGAAATATGCATGATGCCACTTTATAAAATTCGTCCATAGGCTAATATAGGTGCTGCGCCACCTTAATTTTGGGCCAGGCCCATGTAATTTCGAAATACCATATTATAGGCTGTTTTTAGAGTCCGTATGTATGGGGAAACTGACTTAGGGTCGGTTTCGGACCCCTCCTCCAAGGGGCCACGAAATTCCCTTCTATTCCCCCATATATACAGCCCTTAGGGCTTCGTTTTAGGTTTGGGTTTTGTTTAGATTACAAGTTCGCCATAGCAGCAACTTCGCGTTCTTCGTTTGTGTTCCACGACCAGACAAAGGCGTCACAGAACCCCACTTCATCAATAAAGCTTTCCTCTTATATTCGCAATATCCAGATTGCAATCTTAGTTTCTTGCTTGTTCTTCGTTTGCGTGCAGGAAATAGACCCTCGTGGTCAGGTTGATCGTGCTCCGGCGTGGTCAATAACCTCTCAGAGTTGGTTTAGCGATTGCTAAGGCGCGACGTCTCACACGTTCGTAGTCGGATCGTCAAAGTCTACTCCACCAAAAACGATAGCCACCATCTCATCGAAAGACAGGGACAACTTCGCCTCTATCACTCTTGCTCCTTCCTCGGTCGAACGCCAGCGGAGTTTTGCAGGCATCATCGGGGTCCTCAATTCCTTCTTCAACATCCCCAAGTCTCCTCGCAATCATCGAAGCTAGTGCGGCCATCTCCATTTTTGCTGCAACAAGATCTGGTATGACACCCCTCCCATTAGGGTTTGATTCATCTAGTGTGCATACCAAGTTTGTCGTGTTCGTCCAATATGTAGTTTGGAGATCCATGCATTCGATATTGTTTACTATTGCATAGCTTTTAGTATGGCCTCCGCCTTGTTTTCCTCATAAGTAGATCTAAAATGAGCTACCGAGGCTATCCTTTCAATGTCGTTGTTTCGGTCTTTCTGTCTACAAGAACACATATTTCCTTGTTTTTCCTCATTTAATTAGATCCGCCCGAAAGAGAACTTTTGTAGAAACCTGTTTGTGACCCAATATGATTTGCTAAGTGTTGCTGGAGTATGTCTTCGACCTTCTTTGATTTTGTCGACTTAAAATAGCAAATTAGTATAGGCGGCTTGTAATTCATGTCGGCTCATTTTTATCATTGCCTTTGTAGTTGCTTCATAACTCGCCATGGCTCCAAAGAACTCCAAAGCCTGAAACTGGGCCAAGACCAAAGAATCCAAACTCACTTTAGGTAAACTCGTGGATCAAGGTTTCTTGCCATCTTAAAAAGTCATAGAGTGGTGGGATCCCTAAGAAGAGTCGTACCCATAGCCACGACAAGGAGAAGTTGTTGTCTTCAGCGATCATCTGCGTATAGGTTTTCGTCCCCCCGGCTCAAAGATTTTTAGGGATCTTCTGCACTTCTTCGAACTCAGGCCTCAAGACATTAGTCCAAACTCCATGATCAATATATGTCAATTCCAAGTGTTATGCGAGGTATATCTCTAGGTTGAGCCGTTTGTGACCCTTTTAGGGAATTTTTCTATCTCTCGTCAAACTGAAGTAAATAATGGTGTTGTTTGCGAACCTGGTGGGGTTACCATTCAAAAGAGAAAGGACAACGCCTTTCCTGAATCAAAGTTGGCAAGTCATCCAAAAGTATGGAACAAGACCTGGTTTTACTACAAGAATACTGCACGTGAGGGAGAAAAAACCCTGCCGGGCTTCAGATTGGAAAGACTCGGCAGCAAAGTGAAATTTCCGGGTTGTCCAACATATGAAAAGAGGGCTCCATTGGCTCCTCTTCATGCAAAATTGAGGGCTCTGATTGCACATGGCTTAACTGGTAATAATCTAATCCGTTGCTGGCTAATGTGGCGGATCCATCCTATCAGTGTAATAGGCAACTTAATGTGCAAGTACTCAGGTGCCTCATCTGACCCTGGGCGCTTTTCTCATGAAGACTGACTGATGACGCCCTTAACAAGGAAACTAAGAGATTCTTTTATAACTCAAAAGAGCAATGCAATGTTATCGGCTTGGGTCCATTTTATCTGCGCGACCTGCCACCTCCAGTACTGACAACTTTTTATTGTCTTTTATCAAATCATTGTGATCTGTCGTTCGTTATCACATGTTTTTGCGGGAGAGCTCTACTTTCTGGAAAGTTGCACCTCTAGCCCCTGTTCCTTCCTCGGGTAGAAAGGACAACCTGACCCCCGTGTCCTTCTTGGGAGGAATCCGAGGTAGAACTTGATTCTCTTGGTCTTCTTTTTCATGAGCTTGCTGATGCACCTTCTTATCAGGGTGATTTGGAATCTAGCCAAGCTAGCAAAATTGAGGTAACTTTTGCATCTTCCGGTTTAGAAATGTTTGTTCCCAGAAAGGCAAGACAGGTCGTCCGGAAGGTTATGTTGATACACCTAGATGCTCATTTGGCTCCCGATTTTCTTTTGAAGAAAACGCAATTCGCCGGCTCATCAAAACGCAAGACCCGGAGTGGATCGGGCGACTCACACAGTGATTTATCTGATGCACCGCTGGCTCAAAAACCATGCTTTGAGGTGCCTCATAGTCCAACCAACTCTCATCCTAGAGCCAGTTTGTTAAGCAACCTCTTAGTCCTTCGAATTCGCTTTATCAGGTCTCCCCTTCATCTTCGGATGCCACAATGGCAACGCAACTATTGACACACGAACACGTCACCAGGTACCCTTGACGTCGGGGGTGATGCACCACAGCTCACGTCGAGGGAGGTCCGTCCGGTAGCGCGATACGCAAGACAGCCGGCGGACGCTTTTGCAGACCCGAAACCCCGCACGCCCGGAGGGACCCCGTCAGGGCACGCGGCGGCTATGGGCTGCCCTAGGTCGATCTGATCGCCCCTAGGGCCTCGTAGATTGCTGCCCTCCAAGAGAAGAACGAATGAAGAACGAAGAAGAAGATATAAGGGTAAGAGATAAAAGTAGATGAACACGAAAGTGTAATTGGTAGATTGGTTCGATTGTGTGTTGTTAATCGGCCGTCACCTCCAACATATATAAGAGGTGGTTGGACTTCCCGTACAAGCAAAGGATTCGTCTAGGATTTCCTTACAAGAAAATTACATCAATTCACGTCCTAGAGTCCTAGTTCTAATTCCACTCGGATTCAGCCCAAGTCTGGCCCAATCTTCTGTCTCGCTTCTTGCGTGGGTCGTGGAATCTACATATGACCTCCGATGGAGACGGTCCAAACATCAATTTTGTGTGCCTCGATCAGGCCAACAATCCGTATGTTGATCACTTTCCCAAATAAAGCCATCTTGAATACTCCACGAGGTCATCTTTAACTTCGAATCGGACTTGATCACGTAGCAGACTCGACTATCCGAGTGTTGTAGTGTCTCTCCAGACCGTATACTATCTCAGATGATAATGACCATAAAAACAAAGTTGACCGCTTCGACGTTTCGAACAACTTTCATGTTGAACACTTTTCCATCCGAGGCCATTTTAAACTTTCACTCGACCGAAACTTTCACTCGACCGAAACTGTCACTCGACGGTGATTTTTACTCGAATGGCAATTGCACTCGGGCCGAAACTGTCACTCGACGGTGATTTTTACTCGGACGGCAATTGCACTCGGGCCAATATTTTCATTTGACCAAAACTATCACTCGACGGTGATTTTCACTCGGACGGCAATTGCACTCGGGCCGAAACTATCACTCGACGGTGATTTTCACTCGGACGGCAATTGCACTCGGGCCGAAACTGTTACTCGGCGGTGATTTTCACTCGGACGGCAATCTTTCACTCGGAAATCCCGAGTGAAACCTTAGGCTGATTTTGTTTTGCCTCTCTAGGTCGCATACGACCTCGGATTGAGAAGATTTATATATCAAAATCAATCGTCTCGACGACGCGAAACTTTTTCATGTTGTAAGTTTTCCCATCCGAGGACGTTTTGAGGGCCGAGTGACTCACGCGACCCATCAGACATGTGTCTGATTTCCTGTGCCACATTCCGCTTTGTGGTAGGGTTGCACTCTGGTTGCTCTAACTTTTGCATACGATCTCTGATTGAGATGATCTATATACCAAAATCGATCATCTCGATGAGGCGAAGACAATCCATGTAGAGCATTCCTTCATCCAAGGTTGTCTTGGATGCGTAATGGACCAAAAATCACTCAGAACATCTACATGACAATCCAAGTGTGATTTGGCCTTTGAAATGATGTTGAATGGTGATGGCCTAAACATCAAGGTTGTTTCAGTCGGCAATATGGACTTTCTTGTAGGAAAAACCTTTTCGCTTGAGTCCATCTTTATTGCATTTTGCACCGTGCCAAAATCAGGTGTCAACAGATGCCCCCCTGTTTTTCGGCAAAGCTAGCATGCCGAAAATTAATTTGCACCATGTTTGCTCTAAGGACGATGTCAACACTCCATCGGCTGTGTATGCTAAGGACAACAATTATTATCGGCCATATGCTCAGGCACTCCATGGGGATATTAGAACCATTCAACGATACACCATTCTGGTTGTCGAACGATTACGACCATGCACCTCAAAGGAATACCATCAACTATTCAGCAATACAAAATCATCAAAGATCAAATTGTATATTAAGCCATGTGCCGAACAATCTTGCTTCACTCGGATCCTGCAAATGACCGACACTCGGCTTTCTTCCAGTCAGCTTCCTGAATAGCCTTCATCACTGGCTGAATCAACTAAGGTGTCAGTCACATGTAGTTTTCCTGGCCGATTCGAAGATGAGTCAGCCGTATTTTCCTCACGAGCCGAGTGAATAAATAAGTCGGTCATATTTGAATTGGCTACACCAAGCATCAGACTGTTCTGATGTGAAAAAACATGTTTCTTGTTGGATCAACTCCATCTGAAGTTATTTGAACAGTTCTGATAGGTCCATCTTCAGTTTTATCGATATTACCCGAGTGGCGATCCACATGGACTTAAAATCACCCAGATCGCAAGTTGATGCTTTAGGACCAGTCGGGTCATCGCAAAGATTTTCAATCGGACATACCGACTGTATTTCACTCGTTTCGAACCTTGGCAATATTACCTAAATGACGATCCACTCGAATTCAGCTGAGGTAGTAGCCTAACGCTTGTTGTACCAACATGACGATATCTCAGGACGATAAACAAATATCGGCCATGCGTCATCATCTCAAAGGATCTGGGGAACCTGCCCACCAAAGTGTGAACAGCCGAAATAAATCAGAAATTTCAGCTAGCGATAAATTGTTGGGCACAAACTCTAATGGGACGGATGAAGAACATGGATGATGCACTGTCTGGAGTCTCCTATTGTGACATGAAAATCGTTGTTTATGCCTACCGGCTTCACGCTTGTCCTCCCTTACTCCTGCAACGGGAGCTGTCACATCATTCTTGCCTTGACGACTTCCTTTGGGGACCCATGCCATGTTCCTCTTCTCTAGCTCATAGGCCCTAGGCCGCTTCAGCTTCTTCTCTTGCGAATATGATAAGACAAGTGGGCATCTCGGCCATGGCTTTGTTTTATGCACTGGCAAGTTTTTCTTGGCTTTGGGAACCTCCAACTTGGCCTGTTGAAATTCGGCAATTGGATCCTTGAAAGTTACACGCTTCATCTCCTTGCCTTTAGGAGCTAACGTAGATTCAACTGGCTTTTTGTCGTCCGGTGTCGGATCTGAAAGAGCACACTTGCGTCCATCCTGTTTTACTCGGGAAATTTGCTTGACCACGTCCATCTTTTTTGCCAAGCTATAGACCGATTCTTTTTGGTTCAGTGGGTCTTTAACATGTGGTTGTTGAACAAACAATGATCCTCTCGGAGCTACATAATTTTGGTGAGGTGGTTTAGAATATGATGGACGGTGATCCCTCGATTTATACATGTCCCATGATTGATATGAATAATAGTAGGCGTGAGGAGGTACGTATGACATCGGCATTGGTGGCCCAAAAGGAGGATATGAAGTCAACTTCTTCCTTCACCAATCCCGGTATTCAGATTTATTCCTTGAGGGTGACTTCGATGCCTTTGTTTCACTCGGCTGATAAGCACTCTTGGCCTCACTTATCTTCTGATATTTTTCCAATAACTGCGCGAAAGTGACTTTCGGCTTTTTATCTTTGTGCTTACCACGGCCTTTGCTTTCTTTGGTTTTGAGTGCATCGATCTTTGAATTTTCTTGTTGCCCCCTAGTGTTAGATGTGTCAGTTGTAACTTTGATGGAATTTCTGTCTTCAATATTATTGCTGATGCATTTTGAATAAATACCTCACTTGAAGATTTGATCCCATCATCATTAGCGTCTTTGAATAAATACCTCACATGTCCGTCTTTGGATGAGCCAGCTTGAGGTAGCTGAGTCAACACTTGATCACGTTCAAAACCAATCTGAGTCGACTAGCCATATGCTTGTGCCTCAACAAGCTCCAATCGTCCTTTGTTGGCCGATTCTGTGGCTTGATGAATCACATTGTTATCTTTGACATTCTGTTCAAACGAACATTGCACTTGTTCTTGTTTTGACAGCTCGGCATTGTGATCAATTATAATAATAGGATTAGTCGGTGATGCACCGACGATGTGATCACATATGCCTAGACGGAAGGTGGACTGCTCATCCCTTAACTGATATTGTGATACCGGCTCTGAAACAAAACAGCCCAGTGGTGTCGACTTAACGTCATCCGACTCGGCTATGCACAGATTTTTGTTCTCCTTTCCCGATGCTCTTGAATCGGCTATCTCGGAGGACTTTGGACCTGGCTTTATGTTTCTGTAACCAGAATAATTATAGAATATACGTCTCATCTGAGACCAAATGTTAGCTAGGCATAAAACAAACAAAGTTGTCCATATGAATATAAAGTTTAGCCGACATGATGGGAACAACTTTGGCTGTGATAAGTCATCACTATTAGCTTCTATGAATGGTGCCATGTGTTGATCAGCATGAATAGTGACAAGATTATTCCAAACAAACAGATTACTCATCTCGATTGGTCTTTCAAAATTAATTAGAATCTTGCTAACAGGTGGATCAACAATATGATTTTGACTAAATCGAAAATTGAGTAAACTGTCATCTAGGCGTACCTTTGTGAAGACGTTGGGAGGAGAAGATGGTTGCATCACTGGAACAATATCTTGCTCTACTTCTAAATAATTCTCCAATGCCCCTTCCTCTTCTGCTAGATCTCGTGCATCATCACTTGGATTTCTCGTGTAGATTTCACTCGGACTATCCAAATGGATTACACTCAAACGCTCTTGGTCAGCTGAACTTTGCTTAGCAACATGTGCTTGTTCTTGATGTTCATCGTTAATCGAACTATGTTCGGACATATTACTTTGTTCTTGATGCTCATCAATTTCTTTAGCTCGAAACTCATAGGGCAGCATGTAAGCTCCCTCACATCCAAAAAAATCGAGCACGGCCAATTTGCTGTGTTTGTTGCTCCTTTGCTCGGTGAAGCTTGCATCATCTGCTTTGGTACACTCAGCAACAACTGGCTCGATGCACTCGACATTAGCCGGTGATGCACTCAATGCACTCGACTGACTTGATGCACTCGGCCTTAACTGGCTCGATGCACTCGGTTGGCTCGATGCACTCGACATTGACTTTATGCACTCGACCTTGGCCGTCTCGGTGCTCAATCTGATTTCAACTGAATCAATCATTGTCTTGGCTTTAAAGGAACCGTTTGACTCGGCTATAGACGACTTAGTCATATTTGACTCGGTTTCTACCGAATCAACCGTATTAACCGAGTGAATCATTTTTTGTTGTTTGGCTTGCAAAGCTTCTGTTTTATCTTGCCTCAATATCGCAGAGGGACTAACATGGTTGCTGCATAAAGGAAGGGACCTGACATATTCTTGCAAATCTTCCTCCTCACGCTTCTTCTTGAGTGCTTCATAAGGCTGTCGATATTCTGTTGGTAACTCCTCAAGAGTCGGTGTGGTAAAATTGTTGACGCAATTTCCTGTGAGCTTTGGATTGACCTTGTCCATTCGGGCAACATATTTTTCTTTAAATTTGTCCCTGCTTGGATTGGCTTCTCCCCCAATGTTTTTACGATCTTTTGTCAATGAACTGATGTTACCAAAACTTTGCAATTGTATAGGGGGTGTATGACACGCTGCAATGATAGGTGAAGACGTATGCACTGTTGTTGAACCATATTTCCTCTTGCCAATTTGGTCAATTGGCAACACATTGTCTTCTTGCAAAACCTTAGCTCTTATTGCCTCATAATCAGGTACCAATCCCTTATCATGTTGCTCAAGGCAAAGAGTAGTAATCTGCTTATTCTGGGCTAAACTTTTAAAAGCAGCCAGAGCCACCTCATCTTTTGCAATATTAGACACAGATGCTCCTATAGAATTTCCACTCACTCGGCAATAACCATGAAGGTGAGCCGAGTCATGAATATTTTTATTTGCATATGTTGCTGAACAATTATCCTCATGAGATGTGGTATATGATGAGTGAGGATAACCGGCCAAATAGCTAATGGAAGCATGGCCGATTCCCCCATCCATCGGCATGTTGGGGGACGAACCCGCATATTGCGAGCCGGCTGCCGATGGACAAAACTGTGAAACACCCTCCTGTGCATGAGGTGTCTTATATTGATCACTCAAACTCATCGTGTTGTTCACCGGCATATTGAAGGGAGTTGCCGATGCACGAAAGTTCAGATCTATAAGTTGCATGTCACAATTATGTAATTCCCAAGCTTCTTCAACAGGATACTTAGTCGGCCTTTGCTCGTTAGGGCTAGCCGACATGGTATGCCCATCAAAGGATCTAGTGACAGCAATATAATGGCTATTTGCATCTATGTAAGCAGATTTATGATACATGTTACCGTGTACTCCTTCCGTTCCTCTATATAAGGTGTATTTGTTTTTTGATAAAATTTCAGAATGTAAGGTGCATTTCTTTTGATTCTCCATAATTCCCTTGTTAGCCCTCCAAAAAAAGGAAAAAATATATTTTCCGATTGTCTGTGTTTCTTTTTATAGCAAATGAAGGAAACCATCTCTTTGCCGATTGCATGTATCCTGGACTAATTGATTCACTTTCCACTGACCAACAAATTTTCCAAGGGTAATTTAGTCTTTACATGTCTATAATTATGTGTCTTGATCACCGTGCCAAAAATAATACACCTTACATAAAGAAACGGAGGGAGTAGATTGCAGCCGCTTGATGACGCTCTCCTCGTAGCAACAATGGGCTGGAGACCGTTCAAAGCTTGTTCCCCAACGGAGTCGCCAAAAAGTGTGTTGACACATGAACACGTCACCGTGTACCCTCGATGCCAGGGGTGATGCATAGTAGCTCACGTCGAGGGAGGTCCGTCCGGCAGCGCGATACGCAAGACAGTCGGCGGACACTTTTGCAGACCCGAAACCCCGCACGCCCAGGAGGGACCCCGTCAGGGCGCGCGGCAGCTATGGGCTGCCCTAGGTCGACCTGATCGCCCCTAGGGCCTTGTGGATCGCTGCCCTCCAAGAGAAGAACGAACGAAGAACGAGGAAGAAGATACAAGGGTAAGAGATAAAAGTAGATGAACACGAAAGTGTAATTGGTAGATTGGTTCGATTGTGTGTTGTTAATCGGTCGTAACCTCCAACATATATAAGAGGCGGCTGGACTTCCCGTACAAGCAAAGGATTCATCTAGGCTTTCCTTACAAGAAAATTACATCAATTCACGTCCTAGAGTCCTAGTTCTAATTCCACTCGGATTCAGCCCAAATCTGGCCCAATCTTCTGTCTCGCTTCTTGTGTGGGCCATGGAATCTGCATATGACCTCCAATGGAGACGGTCCAACCATCAATTTTGTGTGCCTCGATGAGGCCAACAATCCGTATGTTGATCACTTTCCCAAATAAAGCCATCTTGAATACTCCACGAGGTCATCTTTAACTTTGAATCGGACTTGATCACATAGCAGACTGGATTGTCCGAGTGTTGTAGCATCTCTCCAGGCCGTATACTATCTCAGATGATAATGACCATAAAAACAAAGTTGACCGTTTCAATGTTTCGAACAACTTTCATGTTGAACACTTTTCCATCCGAGGCTATTTTAAACTTTCACTCGACCGAAACTTTCACTGGACTGAAACTGTCACTCGACGGTGATTTTTACTCGGACAGCAATTGCACTCGGGCCAAAACTGTCACTCGACGATGATTTTCACTTGGAGGGCAATTGCACTCGGGCCAGTATTTTCACTCGGCCGAAACTGTCACTCAACGGTGATTTTCACTCGGACGGCAATTGCACTTGGGCCGAAACTGTCACTCGACGGGGATTTTCACTCGGACGGCAATTGCACTCGGGCCGAAACTGTCACTCGATGGTGATTTTCACTCGGACGACAATCTTTCACTCGGAAATCCTGAGTGAAACCTCAGGCTGATTATGTTTTGCCTCTCTAGGTCGCATACGACCTCGGATTGAGAAGATTTATATATCAAAAATCAATAGTCTCAATGACGCGAAACTTTTCCATGTTGTAAGTTTTTCCATCCGAGGGCGTTTTGAGGGCCGAGTGACTCACGCGACCCATCAGACATGTGTCTGATCTCCTGTGCCACATTCCACTTTGTGGTAGGGTTGCACTCTGGTTGCTCTAACTTTTGCGTACGACCTCAGATTGAGATGATTTATGTATCAAAATCAATCAGCTCGATGAGGCGAAGACAATCCATGTAGAACATTCCTTCATCTGAGGTTGTCTTGGATGCGTAATGGACCAAAAAGCACTCAGAACATCTACATGACAATCCAAGTGTGGTTTGGCCTTTGAAATGATGCCGAATGGTGATGGCCTAAACATCAAGGTTCTTTCACTCGGCAATATGGACTTTCTTGTAGGAAAAAACTTTTTGCTTGAGTCCATCTTTATTGCATTTTGCACCATGCCAAAATCAGGTGTCAACAGCAACTTCTCGCTTTCATCATCAACCGTGGGTAAGTTCCTCGACTTGCACTCATCTGCTTATGTTGTCTTAAACCTTGAGTTATATTTTCCTTAGCACAATATTTGATCTTTGCAACTGTAGGGTCAAGGCCACTTTGTCCTGGAAGGTCGATAGGTCATCTTTTGGCACCGCAAACTGCAACATGTCAGCCTCCCCGCCAGTGAAAACAACAACAAGAATTGACCCTTTTGCACAGAAAGACCCAAATGCGAGTGTTCAAGCGGCAAACGACGTTGAGACACCTAGACCAAATGAGCCAGCTTTTATGGATATACCACCTGAAGCCCAGGACACATCGGATGAGCCATCTACTAGGCAGCCAAGCCCAGTTCTTCCTTCCAGCCCGGCGACTCGTTTGGGTGACCCAAGACGCCAGCAGACGCAAACCTTCCGGATGTTATCAATATGAAGGAGGGTTTTCAAGTTCCAGTTGCTTCCACTTCTGTGGCTAAGACTGTGGCTAAGGCTGAACTAGTTAACTTGGAAAAAGGGAAAGCAAAGCTAGAGATTCGAGAGTTGTCTGCACTTGGTATTGAAGATTTACATCAGCAGTACTTGACCCGGTTGTCTAGAAGCCGGGAAATTGAAGTAAGCATGATAAATGCCACGAAGGAGAAGTATGAGGTAATCTCCTTGTTTTACCATTATCTTTGTACTCTCATTAGCCTCCGAGGACCAGTTTATTAAGATATGTTGGGTCTTAAAATAATTGATCTGTAGTTGTAGCCTCCAAGAGCCAGCTCATTTTCTGGACATGAGTTGGATCTTGTTAATACTTTGTTAAGAATTCAACCTGTGGCCCCCAAGGACTGGCTCATCTTCTTGAGATAAGTCAGGTCTTTACCTTATATGTTCGAAGAATTCAACCTGTAGCCCCCAAGGGTCGGCTCATCTTCTTGAGGTAAGTCGGGTCTTTACCTTATATGTTTGAAGAATTCGACCTGTAGCCCCCAAGGGTCGTCTCATCTTCTTGAGATGAGTCGGGTCTTCACCTTATATGTTTTAAGAATTCGACATGTAGTCCCCAAGGGCCGGCTCATCTTCTTGAGATGAGTTGGGTCTTCTGCATACCTTAGTTCTGATAGAACTGATATGCATTAGCCCCCAAGTGTTAAGGATATTGCTTGCAGTCTGCTTGGGACTTGATAGAAAGAGTAATTCACCATAAGGTGGCTTCAAAGTTGTTGTAAGAACGCTTGCTGATATTGTTTTTACATCTGCGTGGAATATGTTGATGATGCTGAGTCAGTTGCTATGAAACTGCAGAAATGGCTCAAAGAAGAAAGAAAGCTTAAAACTGATGCTGAGCTCATGGCAGCTCATTTTGAGGATTTTGCACGCCAGGAAAATCAACGCCTGGAACAAGCCATCAAGTTGTTTGAAGCAAAAAAGGCCACCCTTGTAAGACGTGCAGAAAAAGCAGAAAAGAAACTTGATCCATTGAAGGAAAATATGCCCTTCTTGTGAAAAAGATGAATGAAATGCCGACGGCAATCTTTGGTATGTTTTCTGCTTCTCTTCTTTTTTCTAGTGTACCGACTGGTCATTGAATGGAGTGATAAAAGCAAGGGTCCCGATCTTTCTATGAGATGATAACTATCAATTTGGTGGAGAAGACTTTGACGATCCGACTACGAACGTGCACGATGTTGCGCCTTAGCAATCGCTAAACCAATCTCCAAGAGGTTATTGACCACGCTGAAGCACGATCAACCTGACCACGAAGGTCTATTCCTGCAAGCAATCGAAGAACAAGCAAGAATATGATAATGCAATCTGAATATTGCAAATATATATGAAGTACACATATAAGGGTGGGGTTCCGAAAGCGGTCTTGGTCTGGTCGTTGGACATAAACGAAGTACACGAAGTTGCAATGGCTAACTTTTAACTAAACAAAAGCCAAAGGAAAAGCTACTAGATTGATCTACTTATATAGGAGCAAGGGGTGGCGGCCAAGGAGGTGGGAGGACGTCCCAAGACACCCTAAAACCAACCCTAGGTCGTACAAGGCCCATGGGCCCAAGTGGAGGTGATGCAACACCTTTGGACTTGTAGTTTGACTCGGATTCTGATGTAGTGTCAGATTGTTTCGTCGATATCTTCGCGATCTGGACGAATTTTAAGGTGATTCCAACCAGGCCGAAACGCATATGAAATCTAGTTTCCAACAAAAAGCGAATCACCCAATTCCGAATCCGTATGAAAAAGTTGTTGGCGTTTTGAGACAGGTGTGTCTGTGCAGTCCGAATCTGGGTCCAGAACGTGAGAGACTTGGACTCTAATCTTTTCTTGGGCTAAAAGTGACGTGAGAGAACTTCTTGAACAACACATAATTGTTTCCTATGACATTAGAGGACCTCTTGAATAGCACCCAACCATTTCGTCTTCCTTTGTTATCACACGTGGTTCATACAAGTGTTCGACCATTCTGCATTTAGGCATAAAATAAAAATAGGTGAAGTATTTTTGTTCCGGATAACATAAATAAATTATTGCATAATTCTTATAAGAAATCACCTCACAAATATGCATGTATGCAACATTTTTGATCGTATCGAAGGTAGTCGTGTCCTCATCGTCCTCCCCTTTTTGAAAACAAAGCCGTCCTCGGCGTTGCTTAATCTGAAATGTGGCTACCAAAAAAGAAAAGCCGTACACATTGTATATGTATTTGTCATCCATTTTTATTGTTCTGAGTTGTGACACATGTGACAAATATATGCAAGGGCACTCATCACATGTCATGAAATATGAAGCCAAAAAATCATGAGAAGAAGTAGAAGGCATGACAATATTACAACTCAGTTTGCACATATAAGTGAAGTCCTTATTCATATCAAAAGATTCATAATGTTCGTCATTAAACCATCCCAATATTGGTAGATAAACATGAATCGTTTCAAATTTAGATGCTACAACATGCTTAAATAAGCAAACATGCAACATGTCATTTGACACAGAATTATCACCACGATTGGAGGTCATATCAAAATGATTAAACACCGCCAGAATTATTTTCAAACATATTTGACCCAGATTTGATTGATTTTCTGATTCACACGGTTCTTGCTCATCAATAGTTAATTCAATGGGTGCACTCACAATTGCTGATATTGTAGTTATTTGATCACATGACAAAGTAAAATCATGAGCATAGCCCTCTAAAATAGGTGGTGTGATCAAAGTAATGGGTAGCTCATCACAAGGTACATTGGAATTGACAAGGCATTCAACATACTCATGTCGAGGTGGAAGATCAATACCTTTGCCATTACCTCTTATGATCAACTCAGATGGTGTAGGCACTCTCGATGGTGACGTGTTACATGGTGAAGGTGATGTAGCCCTCACAAGAATTGATGTGGTTGTCACAGTACGCCTAGTAGTTGAAGGAACAATTGTATCCACTCTTGGAATGTGCACCTTGCGCTCTATTTCCTTTTGGGCAACACGTTGATTTATTTCCTGTTCAACTTTGCAAGCAAGACGAAACAAACGATCCATAGAATAACACTTTTCATGAATTAGTATCTCCTGAATATCACGGTTTAATCCTCCCCGAAATCTATCCATAAAATCTTCTTCACTTTCTTCTAATGAGGAATGCAACAAGGTCATTTGTAAATCATCATAATATTTCATTACGGCGTCACTACCTTGTTTTAAATATTGTAACTTTTTAAGCTTGTCATGAGTATAATAAGCAGGAACGAATGTGTGTCTCATGGCAAGTTTCAAATCATCCCAAGTAGTAGGTATAATATCTTTGTGTAACCGACAATAATCGCTCCACCAAACTAAAGCATAACCTGTGAAAGAACCAACTACGACCTTAACTTTCTTATGTGCAGCAAAATTATGGGAAGCAAATATTTCATTTATTTCAAACTCCCATTCAATATATAAAGCAGGTCTAAAACGACAATTAAATGATGGTATAGAAACATTAACCTGATCATGTGCATTTGGATCTCTTCGCGGCTCTCGTAGCGGTTGTTGTGGTGACACGGCTCCCACGATCGAAAAAACCCATGAACTGACAACTCTAGATCCTGTCATGACTAGTAGAAACAAGAAACAAAGATCCAAGTATATTGTTCCTATGAACTACTAGGATGTGGTGGTAAAACGCTCACGGTAAAGCAAATATCAATGTCTTACAGATTCTTACCATGCAGCAGGTGGCGACCGGCAAACGAAGGTGTCAATATCTCCAAAGATTGGGTAAAGCGATTACCAGGTGAACGTATGTATACACGATGTAGAAATATGTGGAGCTTGGAAGGCTTAATATATGGTAGCAAAAGATTAGCAATAATTAATTCAGAGATGCAATGTTGAATAAACACTCAACGATGGTACTGTGCTGGTCCTAGGCTAGACCGTACTAGAGACGCGAGCCTAGAACACTAATAGAGTCACGGCAAAGGACAAATAGCAGCAAGGGATGATATGAATTAGCTCTCGACAGCAATATATAAGTGAAGATCACAATGGCAGTAAAGACAATGATGATAAATGATCGACAAGCAAGATATACAAAACTCTCTCTTCATCTTTCCTCTAGAAAATATTATGTGAAATTTCTGATATTTTTTCTAAAGAATGCTACTGACTCAAGCTTTCGTATGCAAAAAGAATCACTCAATTCTGAGTTCGTATGAGGAAGATATGCTTGTTTTACTGAACACTGCGCAAAACAGATTTCAATCCAAATTCACATACGAGATTGAGTCTAGGTAGAGCCGAAATTTGTTTTTTTCTCTTCTCTCTATTTTTTCTCTCACTTTTTTTCTTTTTTTCTCTCTCACTTTTTTTTCTCAACCAAATAAGAAGCATATTGGATCAAGCATAGATGTGAACGACCTCAAGTATGATAATGACAATGAACAATGGTAGCATGTGGTGAAAATTGATAGATGGTAGTGGGTGACAACGAAAGGGATGACAGTGGCATGGTGGTGGTATATGGCAGCAGAGATGAAGATGGTGTGACGTCGGCGTTACAAGTTGTGAATAGAACTCGAAACTCTAAAAGACTAGACGCTAAGACCAGCAACTCGAAACGACGATGCAACCGATAATTCAACTATGCAAGCATTGAAAAGAAAATTGCAAAAGCTCAGACTGGCTTGGAGTAAAGATGAATAGATCTAACTTTTTTTCTGGCTTTTTCTTGGGCAGTATGTAAGGAAAATAAATCTAATCTACGAATAACTGGATATTCTCACCGACCAACCTGAAAACTGATACCACTTGATTAAAAGCGAGGCTCCCGATCTTTCGATGAGATGATAACTATCGATTTGATGGAGAAGACTTTGACGATCCGACTACGAACGTGCACGACGTTGCGCCTTAGCAATCGCTAAACCAATCTCCAAGAGCACGTGCACGACGTTGACCACGCCGGAGCACAATCAACCTGACCACGAAGGTCTATTCCTGCAAGCAATCGAAGAACAAGCAAGAATATGATAATACAATCTGAATATTGCGAATATATATGAAGTATTGATAAGGGTGGGGTTCCGAAAGCGGTCTTGGTCTGGTCGTTGGACACAAACGAAGTACACGAAGTTGCAATGACTAACTTTTAACTAAACAAAACCCAAAGGAAAAGATACTAGATTGATCTACTTATATAGGAGCAAGGGGTGGCGGCCAAGGAGGTGGGAGGACGTCCCAAGACAGCCTAAAACCAACCCTAGGTCGTACAAGGCCCATGGGCCCAAGTGGAGGTGATGCAACACCTTTGGACTTGTAGTTTGACTCGGATTCTGATGCAACGTCAGATTGTTTCGTCTATATCTTCGCGATCCGGACGAATTTTAAGGTGATTCCAACTATTATGGAACCCATATGAAATCTAGTTTCCATCAAAAAAAGAATCATCCAATTCCGTGTCCGTATGTAAAAGTTGTTGGCATTTTGAGACAGGTGTGTCTGTGTAGTCCGAATTTGAGTCCAGAACGTGAGAAACTTGGACTCTATCTTCTCTTGGGCTAAAGTGACGTGAGAGAACTTATTGATCAACATCTATTTGTTTCCTTTGACATTAGAGGACCTCTTGAATAGCACCCAACCATTTCGTCTTCCTTTGTCATCACACGTGGTACATACAAGTGTTCGACCATTCTGCATTTAGGCATAAAATAAAAATAGGTGAAGTATTTTTGTTCTGGATAACATAAATAAATTATTGTATAATTCTTATAATAAATCACCTCACAAATATGCATGTATGCAACATTTTTGGTCGTATCGAAGGTAGTCATGTCCTCATCATGGAGGCTCACTATCTTTCTCGTTACTTACAGGGCGGAAAGATCATAATCTTGTAGAGCTTCCCATTGTGAAATTGAAAGCTATTTTCACATATGTAGAGACTCTGTCCACAAGATCTATGTATTCCATCATGGCGGTGAAAAATCTAAAGTATCCTCCAAGAAACATCAAGGACATGTTGAAGCAGCTTTCTATCATACCCCATTGGGTGACCGAGACCCTGAAATCGGCGACTTGGGGAGGGGCGAACATGGCACTGGCTCGAGCAAAGGCATACTTGCCTGAATTGGATGTGGAGCTACTAAAGGGCGGCTTCCCCAAGTTCAAACTCGATGGCTCCTCATTCACTCAGTCAGAGTATGTGAAATGCATCATAGAGACATGTCATTTGGCGACTCTAATAGCTGAAGGAATTAACCACACGAGCTATCATGCTGCATATACTAGTGATAATGAGCGTATTAACCCGCCCAAGGATGATCTGGCAGAGTTGGTCCCCCCCCCCCGACGTAAGAGTTCTTTTGCCCCTAATGTTGACCCATCATCTCTTATTGAGGGAACATCAAATTTTCAATCATTTAACTCGATTCGATGGAAACAAAAGGGCCAGCAGGTTGACGAGGATGATAAGTCGGGGGATGCAAATCCAGAGGCGGCTGATGAGGAAAGAGCATGAAGGCATTCCTGAAGATGAATGAGTCACCGTACTAAGTCATCCCCCAAGTAGTTTAGAAAAACTTAAGTATTTTGGAGCTCCATTGTGGGCTTGTAATAGTGGTAGTCTAAAAAACTTCCTCCAAATCCTTGGCCATGCCATCGTGCATGTGTGCATCTTTGTTGGTCCAGAACTCCAGTCTTTTGAGCTTGTTGCTTTGATATGATTTTGCCACTCTTTTTATTTTCCCTTGTATGTCTCTGTTGTTGTGCCCAATGAGTTTGCTGACACAAACACATGTCAAAAAAAGTCGGCAAAGGAGCTGGATTGTCAAGACTCATGTCTGAAATCTTCCTTCAATAGTATTGAAGATATAGGATTTGAACCCGGCCATAATATGACCATTGTTGTTAACCCGGTTACTTAGGTATGAGCCAAAGCAGGGACAATACCGTGCCTGAAATTTTTCATCATGATAAAAAATCATAGAAATTTTATTAGTGAGCCGGCTCAATGAGACTCAGCAAAAAAGAGATTGGCTTTCGAGGCTCAAGTCTTGCTTCAGTGAAGCGGGTGTGATATGTTGGAAATATGCCCTAGAGGCAATAATAAATTAGCTATTATCATATTTCCTTGTTCATGATAATCGTTTATTATCCATGCTAGAATTGTATTGATCGAAACTCAGATACATGTGTGGATACATAGACTACACCATGTCCCTAGTATGCCTCTAGTAGACTGGATCGTTGATCAAAGATGGTCAAGGTTTCCTAGCCATTGACATGCGATGTCATTTGATAACGGGATCACATCATTGGGATAATGATGTAATGGACAAGAACTATAAACGTAGCATATGATCGTGTTAGTTTGTTGCTATAGTTTTCTGTATGTCAAGTATTTTGTTCCTATGACCATGAGATCATACAACTCACTGACACTGGAGGAGTGCCTTGTGTGTATCAAACGTCACAACGTAACTGGGTGACTATAAAGGTGCCCTACAAGTATCTTCGAAAGTGTCTGTTGAGTGGGTATGGATCAAGACTGAGATTTGTTACTCCGTGTGACGGAGAGGTATCTCAGGGCCCACTCGGTAATACAACATCACAACCAGCCTTGCAAGCAATGTGACTAAAGTTTTAGCCACAAGATCTTGTATTACGAAACGAGTAAAGAGACTTGCCGGTAACGAAATTGAATTAGGTATAGAGATACCGACGATCGAATCTCGGGCAAGTAACATACCAAAGAACAAAGGGAACAACGTACAGGATTAACTGAATCCTTGACAAAAAGGTTCAACCGATAAAGATCTTCGTAGAATATGTAGGAACCAATATGGGCATCCAGGTCCCGCTATTGGTTATTGACCATAGAGGTGTCTCGGTCATGTCTACATAGTTCTCGAACCCGCAAGGTCTGCACACTTAAGGTTCGGTGACCTTTCGGTAGTATAGAGTTATGTATGGTGGTGACCGAAGGTTGTTCGAAGTCCCGGATGAGATCCCGGATGTCATGAGGATCTACCAAATGGTCCGGAGGTAAAGATTGATATATAGGAAGTCATGTTTTGGTCACCAGAAAAGTTTCGGGCTCATCGGTAGTGTACCGGGAGAGACGGGAGGGTACCAAGGGACCATCGGGACGGGTGTCTCGACCCAAGGGGCCACTGTGGGAAGAGGTAAACCAGCCCCTAGTGGGATGTCCAAACCCCCACTAAAGTGTCATTTGGCTGGGGTGGACAAACCCAAGGTGGAAAGAGTTTGCAAGTGGGAAGGAGGAGTCCTAATCCTACTAGGATTGGAGGAGGACTCCTCCTCTCCTCCTTGCGGCCGGGGCAAAGGAGCCAGACCTAGGGCGCAGGCCTCCTCCCTCCCTCCTCCTATATATACTAGAGGTTTTGAGGGTTTTGAGACACAGAAATAAGCCACGTGCTCCCTCTTCCTCTAGATCGTAGTTCCTCCTCTAGATTGTTTCAACAAAGCTTAGGCGAAGCCCTGCTGGAATAGTTCCACCACCATCGCCACCGCGTCGTCGCGCTGCCGGAGAACTCATCTACCTCTCCGCTCCCTCTTGCTGGATCAAGAAGGCGGAGATCGTTATCGAGTTGTACGTGTGTTGAACGCGGAGGTGCCATCCGTTCGGCGCTAGATCGGGACGGATTGTGATTGGATCACGGGACGCTAGGCAATTTGGATTGCGAAGATGTTCGACTACATCAACCGCGTTTCTTAACGCTTCCAGCTTAGCAATCTACAAGGGTATGTAGATCCACTATCCCCCCTCGTAGATGCTTATCACCATGGATAGATCTTGCGTGTGCGTAGGAATTTTTTGTTTCCCATGCAATGTTCCCCAATAGTGGTATCAGAGCCTGGTTTATGTGTAGATGAGATCACGAGTAGAACACAAAGGAGTTTGTGGGCGTTGATGCTTAGATTGCTTCCTCCCTTGGTCGTGTTTCGATTCATCGTTATTGTGGGATGAAGCGACATGGATCAACCTTACTCGTACGCTTACGAGAGACCGGTTTCATCGACTGACGTGTAACTTTGTTGGACAAAGATGGCTGGCGGGTGTATGTCTCTCCTACTCTAGTTGGATCAGATTTGACAAAGGCGGTCCTTGAGAAGGTTTAGTAGAAATTTGAGTATCACTTTTGTGGTTTATGCATAGGTGAGAATTGTTATTGCTAGATACCCATAGCAGCCACATAAAGCTTGCAACAACAATTAGAGGACGTCGAACTTGTTTTTGCAGGGTATGTTGTGATGTGATATGGCCAATTACATGAGGAGATATATGTGATGTATGAGATGATGATGTTTTGTATAGAATATCTGTCACACCCCACGTTTTGCCTCATGACTAATTTAACATGACTCAAAAATTAGGGCCAATTAAAACTTTTTCAGTGCTTATGAATGCTTGACTTATGTGCAATTTGCTTGTTTGTTTGATTGCTTGTTGGTGCTCTATATTCATAAAACTCCTCTACTCTCAACTCCTTTCCTTGATCTAAACTCTTGCCCAATGATCATGCCATGTGTATAGGAAATAAAACTATTTTTTATAAAAAATTATTTTGGCCAAAATGGACTTATTCAAATTAGGTTTTCCAAAACCCCTAAATTGAGGTTTGTACTACAAGTACTCAAATTGGGTGGATTGTTTTCCACAAAGGCTCTATTTGAAACCTACTATATATAAGACTTTCCAAAACCACCAAATATTAATTTTAAAGATTATTTTGCTATTTTATTTAAAGGCTTTTTCTTAAGGCCAAACATGATATTTTATAGGGAAAAATTATTTAAATGCTTGAAAAATATTTGAAAATTTTAGGGAAACTCAGAGGACATATATTTTCCATATATGTAAGCTTCAACACATGGTCATGTTCAAAATCATGGGCAAAACCCCTCAAAACCCTTTTTGTCTAAATCAAGCTTTTGAATATTCCTATAAGAAATATTCCCCATAAATTCCAAGAAACATCTAGCAAGTCACACATGTTATATGTGATCATCTTGCAAAGTTTCATCTCAATCCCAATTGATTAGGTTCATCAAAATATTCCAAAACCCTCTCTATCCAGATCCAAATTTGAGAACTCTACATTACCAACTGTCTCCATTTATACTGAAACTTTGTGTACATGTTCTAGTCCTCTAATAATGCATCCACGCCAAGTGGTGTAGCAAGGAGAACAGATACACTTGTCCAAATCCCCCCCAAACCCCTTTCTGTTGATTTCAAGAATTGGGGACTTACGTATTGTCAAGTTTCTCCTATTGATCCCTAACTTTGTGAGCATGTTCTATTACCCAAATGATGATGGTTCATCAAGTAGAATAGTTTTGCATGCCTAGATCTACAGAAACCTGATTCTGTTTATTTCTAGGGATTACAAAGTTTACATTATCAACTTTCTTCAAATGAGTTCATAATTGGTGATCAAGCCCAATTCCATCCCTCATTTCTTCTTGTTAAGTTTCATCTCCAGAAAAGGAGCTTAGCTAGCCCAAACACTGACCAACACCTTCTGGTGCATTATTGGGATCAATAATTGAAGCACCATAGGTGCTCTCCTTGAGCCCAAATTTTTACCACACCTCCATCATACCTCTCCCCCACTCTAGTAACAAACCCAGCACCAGCTCCATGATTGAGGGGGGGTAAAACCCAAAGATTCCCTCTTTTGGACAGTATTGGCTTGCCTCTCTTCCTCTCTCCTATTATTCCATGCATGCTATTGCCCCCCAAGTTTGACCACAACACCTATGGAATGCCAATGCATCATCACACGTCCAAATATGGCATGCTCATATGGAAAATATGAGTAAACCATCTAAAACTAGATTGTGATAGCAAATATAGCTTTGTACTGCAAGTGCTAATTATACTCATCTCCCTGAGATGCAAATTTGTGGGCATATAGTCCTTTCATGCCTATGACCACTGGACAAGGTTTTGTCCAAAGTTCTCTCAAGTAAAAACTCTTTTTCTAAGTCCCAAGTTTGCTGCTACAAACTTACCCACAGAGAAAACCAGACCCACTCAGCTCCATTTTCTCTGAGACTTAACCAGAGCACTCAAGTACGCATGCCTTGCATGCCAGACATCATTGGCCGACCAGACTGATGCATTGGACACAAAGTGGTCTGGTGACCATGCCATTGACCTGCTAAAGTGGTACTCTGCCACTTGGGCTCGTCCTGCAGCTTGCGTCTAGCCTCGGCAAAGCGCCCCAGCGCGCCTAAGATCCCCCTGAGCCTCCCACTTTCCTTCCAGATGCCAGCAAGTGGCCAAGGGCACCTCAGGCACGCGTGCTCACCGCGCGCGAGAGCATATGAAGCATGCCCGAGCTCCCTCTCCCTCGCCCCCTCTATTTCTTCTCTCCCTGAGCTCAATCTCACGTGAATGCAACTCCTCTCCCTCCCACAGAGCTCCTGGGCCAAGCCAACGCAGCTCCCATGCCCTCCTTCAGTCCCCATGGCCGCCGTGACGCCGCCTCGTCCTTCGACAAATTCGCGTTTCCCCACCTCCCTCCTTCCCACTAAGCTCCACCTGCGTGCCCTAACTGATAGAGGCGAAGTTGTCCCTGTCTTTCGATGAGATGGTGGCTATCGTTTTTGGTGGAGTAGACTTTGACGATCCGACTATGAACGTGTGATGACGCCGCGCCTTAGCAATCGCTAAACCAACTCCGAGAGGTTATTGACCACGCCGGAGCATGATCAACCTGACCATGAGGGTCTATTTCCTGCACGCAAACGAAGAAAAAGCAAGAAACTAAGATTGCAATCTGGATATTGCGAATATAAGAGGAAAGCTTTATTGATGAAGTGGGTTTTTTTGACGCCTTTGTCTGGTCGTGGAACACAAATGAAGAACGCGAAGTTGCAGCTATGGAGAACTTGTAATCTAAACAGAACCCAACCCTAAAACGACACCCTAAGGGTTGTATATATATGGGGGAATAGAGGGGAATTTCGTGGTCCCTTGGAGGACGGGTCCGAAACTGACCTTAACTCGGTTTCCCCAAACATACGGACTCTAAAAACAACCTATAATATGGTATTTCGAAATTACATGGGCCTGACCAAACAATAAGGTGGCTCAGCACCTATATTAGCCTAGGGACGAATTTTATAAAGTAGCATCATGCATATTTCGTCCAAGGCTTCTTGCTCCCATTATGGTGGCTTCAAAGTGTGAAAATCATCACTCGAAGCTCCATTGTTCTTTCCCGCACGCACACCTTCTTCTCCATGCTTGATCCCGCTCCAATGGTCATCCTTCTTGTCCATGCCAGGTCCTTCATTCATAAGTAAAACAAAAGTATCTAATTTAGGCAGCATCATATGTTCATGAACATTAGAAGGATATGCAAGAAACGAAAGTACCTGGTAATTCAATTGACGTGCGCGAGCTCTAGTAATTGGTCATGTATGTATAGCACTCGGAGTTGTGGGTGTATCATTAGCAGGGATGTCCTCATCATCCTCCCCTTCTTGAACTGAAGTTGTCCTCAACTGAAGCTCATTTCCTCACCCAAATAAGGCTTCAAATCTGCAATGTTAAAAGTGGGGCTAACCCCAAACTCTACAAGCAGCTCAAGTTTATATGCATTATAATTTATTTTCTCTAACACCTTAAAAGGACCATCAGCACGTGGCATTAGCTTTGACTTGCGCAAATCAGGAAATCTATCCTTACGCAAATGTAACCAAACAAGATCTCCAGGTGCAAAGACAACATGTTTTCTACCCTTATCTCCAACAATTTTGTATTTAGCATTCATACGCTCAATGTTTTCCTTCGTTAATTCATGCATCTTTAATATCAATTCAGCACGTTCTTTAGCATCAAAATTAACCTTCTCCGAAGATGGAAGAGGCAACAAATCAATAGGTGCACGAGGTAAGAAACCGTACACAACTTCAAAAGGGCACATCTTAGGTAGAATGTAGCGAACGATTATAAGCAAATTCAATATGAGGCAAGCATTCTTCCCACATTTTCAGGTTATTCTTCAAAACAGCCCTAAGCATAGTAGACAATGATCTATTGACTACTTCAGTTTGGCCATCAGTTTGGGGATGACATGTAGTAGTAAAAAGTAGTTTAGTCCCCAACTTAGCCCATAAACATCTCCAAAAGTGGCTAAGAAATTTAGCATCACGATGTGAAACAATTGTATTTGGCACACCATGCAACCGAATAATTTCACGAAAGAACAAATCAGCAACATGAGCAGCAGCATCACTTTTATGACATGGTATAAAGTGTGCCATTTTGGAAAATCTATCCACGACAACAAATATGCTATCCCTCCCCTTCTTAGTTCGAGGTAAACCTAAAACAATGTCCATAGATATATCCTCCCAAGGAACACTAGGTACAGGCAAAGGCATATATAAACCATGAGGATTGAGTCGTGACTTAGCTTTTTGACATGTAGTGCAGCGAGCAACAAAACGCTCAACATCCTGTCTCATCTTTGGCCAAAAGAAAAGTGTAGAAAGTACGTCCTCCATCTTCTTCACGCCAAAGTGTCCCATTAATCCTCCTCCGTGTGCCTCATGTAACAACAAAAGACGAACGAAGCTAGCTCGAATGCATAGCTTGTTAGCACGGAACACAAATCCATCATTCATAACGAACTTGTTCCATGTTCTCCCTTCCTTACAATGCTGCAACACATCTCTAAATTCAGCATCATGCACATATTGATCTTTGATGGTCTCCAAACCAAATTTCTAAAGTCAAGTTGTGAAAGCATAGTATAACGACGAGACAAAGAATCAGCAATAACATTTTCTTTACCCTTCTTGTGTTTAATGACATAAGGGAAAGTCTCAATGAATTCAACCCATTTAGCATGTCTATGGTTCAGTTTTGCTTGACTTTTAATATGTTTCAATGATTCATGATCAGAATGTATAACAAATTCTTTAGCCATAAATAATGTTGCCATGTTTCCAAAGTCCGAACAAGAGCATATAATTCCTTATCATAAGTAGAATAATTCAGACTAGGCCCACTCAATTTTTCAGAAAGTACACCTCCTAACCCAATTCCACTAGCATCACATTCAAGCTCGAAAGTCTTATTAAAATCAGGAAGTTGGAGTAAAGGAGCATGAGTTAACTTATCTTTCAAGACCGTGAAGGCTTCTTCCTGTGCGGTACCCCAAGAAAAAGGCACATCCTTGTTTGTAAGCTCATTGAGAGGCGCAGCAATGGTGCTGAAATCTCTCACAAAATGCCTATAGAAACTAGCGAGGCCAAGAAAACTCCTCACTTGTGTGAGGAGTGAATCACGTAGAGCAATAAAAACAGCACGTAGATGTTCCAAATGTTCCTCCAAAGATCTACTAAAATTCAATATATCATCAAAATAGACTACCACAAATCGTCCAATGAAAGCACGTAAAACCTCGTTCATTAATCTCATGAAAGTGCTAGGTGCATTAGTTAACCCAAAAGGCATGACTAACCACTCATATAATCCAAACTTAGTTTTAAATGCTATTTTCCATTCATCTCCTAATTTCATATGAATTTGATGGTATCCACTACGCAAATCAACTTGGAGAAAATTGTAGAACCACTTAATTCATCAAGAATATCATCTAGTCTAGGAATAGGATGACGATAACAAATAGTAATATTATTAATGCCTCTACAATCCACACACATGCGCGATGTACCGTCCTTTTTAGGCACTAGAATAATAGGAACGGCACAAGGACTAAGGGATTCACGTATATAACCTTTGTCAAGCAGCTCCTGTACTTGACGCATAATCTCCTTTGTCTCCTCTGGATTCGTACGGTATGGCGCACGGTTGGGTAGGGATGCACCGGGAATTAAGTCAATCTGATGCTCAATCCCACGAATAGGTGGTAATCCCGATGGCACGTCTTGTGGGAAGACGTCAGCGAACTCCTGCAAAATGTTAATGACAGCAGGAGGCAAAGAGGGAGGCATGTCCTCGAATGAAAATAATACCTCTTTGCATACAAAAGCATAGCAAACAGATGTAGCAACATCCAAATCATTAATATCAGATTTAGTAGCAAGTAAACATCCACTCTTCAATTTTATTTCGGATGCAACACTAGATGATGGTTTATTGTGCTTATGGTGTTGCTCAAATTCCTGTGCTACAATCTGATTTTCACTCTTATTTTTCTCCTGTTTTGCTTTACTAGCTCAAGCAATGTCATCTTTCATGATATGTTCCAAAGACATAGGAAGCAAAGTGATATTTTGATCCTTATGAACAAGAGTATACCGATTTGTCCTACCATGGTGTACAGAATTTTTATCAAACTGCCATGGCCTACCAAGTAGAACAGAACATGCATGCATGGGAACCACATCACAATCCACATAATCAGAATATGTAGCAATGCTAAAATGCACATGAACAGTACGTGTTACCTTAACCTTGCCACTATTGTTGAAACATTCGATGTAATAAGGATGAGGATGTGGTCTGGTGGTTAGAGACGGCTTCTCCACCATCTTCATGCTAGCCAAGTTATTGCAACTCCCTCCATCGATGATGACGCGAACAGAACGCTCCTTCACAACTCCCTTTGTGTGGAACAAGTTGTGCCTCTGATTTTGCTGAGCCTATGTAACATGCACACTAAGAACACGTTGAGCAACTAAACTTTCATACCTGTCAGCGTAATCAGCAGCCATGTAGTGTGTCTCTGGTTCTGCATCCTCGCCACCCTGTTCTTCACTTGCAATGAGAGCCAAAGTCTCCTCATCATAATCACTAGCGGACGCATATCCACCATCCTCGGTAACAATCATTACACGCTTGGAAGGGCATTCTCTCGCAAAGTGACCTCCACCCTTGCAACGACGGCATATGACCTCATGTGTTTGCCCTGTGAATGCAATAGATGAAGAAGAGCTCTGTGCAGGCCCAGAAGGTGTGCTCTTCGCAGAGGGTGGAGTAGGAGCCTGTTTCCTGGTATCGCGGTTGGAGTTGGAGGTGGAAGTAGGTGGTGTTGCAGCAGGACGTGCGGAAGTAGAGGAGGTACGTGGCGTCCATGATGAAGTGCGACCTATAGAAAAAGTAGTTCTCGCCATTGCCTGTCGATCCTACACTTCACGTTTAGCTTTACAAGCAAGATGAAATAAACGAGTAATAGTGTTATGCTCCTTATACTCTAGAATAGTCTGAATCTCTCTATTTAATCCACCCATAAAACGTGCAAGCATAGCTTCATTCTCCTCAACAATACCACATCTAATCATGCCAGTTTGTAATTCCTGATAATATTCTTCTACGGAATTTTTTCCTTGTCTTAAGCGCTGCAAATTTTGAAGCAATTCATGTCGATAATAAGGTGGCACCCAACGATTACGCATAGCAATTTTCAAAGCAGCCCAAGTAGTTGGAATATTAGCATGGGGTATTCTATAATGTTCTGACCACCAAACACAAGCAAAACTAGTGAATGAACAAACAACGGCACCAACACGTCTATCCTCAGGAAATTGTAAGCATGTAAAACGTTGTTCTATTTCTAAATCCCATGTAAGATATATATCAGGAACATATCTACCCTCAAACGTTGGAATATTCAATTTATGTTTAGGGAGATGGTCATGATCCCGTACTAGAGGGGGGTGGTGCAGCCCTACCGTTACGGTTGTAGCCATGTGGTCGACCTGGTGCGTATCATGGTGGTTGCCCCTGAAGCTGATCTGGAGCAACCTCTCCCTCATCATCGTAATCACCATCATAATCTTCAACCTGCTCAACAACAGTAGCAGCAGGAGCCACAAAAGTAGCAGCAGTATCAACAGTACCAGTATGTTGGGCTTGGCCGAGAGGCACACGTCGCGCTCGTCGTTCGAAAGGGATAGGAGTTGCCGCTGGTGGTGGTAGACGGGCAAGCACCTCATTAAACTTGGCGTCCATCTTGGTGTCGAATGTATTCTCCAAACCATCGAGCTTCTCCATGGCCTCTCCAAAGTTGGTCACGAAGTCTTGTACCTGGTCAGCCATCATTTGCTGAAATTTATCATAGAGCGCTTTGTTGGTCATGCTCTCCCTATCGCTCCCGTCGTCATGTGATCCTGACATGGTTAGCAGAAATAGGAAACACACAAGAATATGAGACCTACAGACTACTGGGACATGGTGCTAGTGGTGGTGTGTCACAAATCCTTTAAGCGAATCTCAAATTCTTACCAGTTCTTACCCAGCAGCAGGCGGTGATCGGCAACCGTTGTAGTCAAAACTCTCAAAGCCTGGATAGAGTGATTGCCAGGTGGTGTCAAACACATGACTTAGATGTATGTGGAGCTAGGATGGCTTATAATATGGTAGCAAAAAGGGTTAGCAATAATCAATTCAGAGATGCAAGGTTGAATAAACGCTCAACGACGGTACTATGCTGGTCCTAGGCTAGACCATACTAGAGACGCGGGCCTAAAACACCAACAAAATCACGACGCTACACGTAATCAAGGGAAAAGCACACTCTGAAAAAAATCATTTTTTTCCGGCGCATCTTTTTTTGCGCTCTTTTTTTTTGCTCAAAAAATCACTACAATGGCGAGTGTCTCAAAACTCTTCCCACGTCGTATAAGCAAGATGGGCACGAAATTTGTTGGACTATTTTTTTTCAGGAGCAATTCGGGGGCTGTGATGACCAAAATTTTTGACAAAATCACTATGATGGCAAGTGTCTCAAAACGCTCCGAAGAAGCTAAAATCAAGATAGGAGAAAAATATTTTCGGCAGATTTGTTTTGGGGCCAAAACATGCTCTACAAAGCGTGCGAGACTCTTTTTTTCTAACACCTACGCAGGTAGCAAAACACGAATCCGAAATCAAAAGGATCTCGAAACTAAACCTAAAATGAGCTGGACTCGGATTGGTGGCGGATTTGTGGTGGTATATATGGACACCGATGGATAGTGATGGTGGGTGGTGATATATGGCAGCGATGATGATGGTGGTGGTATATGGCAACTATGAATACGATGCGGTGGCGGCGTGACAACCTATGAATAGAACTCGAAACTCTAAAGGACTAGACACTAAGACCATCAACTCGACTCGACAATGTAACCGCAAATCCAACAAAGCAAAATACTGCAAAGACTATGCAAAGGCTCAGATTGGTTCGAATATGATGATCTAACCCTAATTTTTTTTGGGCTTTTTCGTGGACTAAAGGTATGAAGAACAGATGCGATCTAAACTACGGAAACTGGTAAAATCTCACCGAGCATCCTAGAAATCTGATACCACTTGATAGAGGCGAAGTTGTCCCTGTCTTTTGATGAGATGGTGGCTATCGTTTTTGGTGGAGTAGACTTTGACGATCCGACTACGAACATGTGATGACGCCGCGCCTTAGCAATCGCTAAACCAACTCCGAGAGATTATTGACCATGCCGGAGCACGATCAACCTGACCACGAGGGTCTATTTCCTGCACGCAAACGAAGAACAAGCAAGAAACTAAGATTGCAATCTGGATATTGCGAATATAAGAGGAAAGCTTTATTGATGAAGTGGGGTTCTGTGACGCCTTTGTCTGGTCGTGGAACACAAACGAAGAACGCGAAGTTGCAGCTATGGTGAACTTGTAATCTAAACAAAACCCAACCCTAAAACGACACCCTAAGGGTTGTATATATGGGGGAATAGAGGGGAATTTTGTGGCCCCTTGGAGGAGGGGTCCGAAACCGACCTTAACTCAGTTTCCCCATACGTATGGACTCTAAAAACAGCCTATAATATGGTATTCCGAAATTACATGGGCCTGTCCCAACAATAAGGTGGCGCAACACCTATATTAGCCTAGGGACAAATTTTATAAAGTAGCATCATGCAATTTCGTCCAAGGCTTCTTGCTCCCATTATGGTGGCTTCAAAGTGCGAAAATCATCACTGGAAGCTCCATTGTTCTTTCCCGCGCGCTCACCTTCTTCTCCATGCTTGATCCCGCTCCAATGGTCATCCTTCTTGTCCATGCCAGGTCCTTCATTCATAAGTAAAACAAAAGTATGTAATTTAGGCAGCATCATATGTTCATGAACATTAGAAGGATTTGCAAGAAACGAAAGTACCTGGTCATGTATGTATAGCAGTCGGAGTTGTGGGTGTAGCATTAGCACGGACGTCCTCATCACCCCGACCTCCACCAGGCATGTTCATATGGAAGGTGGCCACAAGGACCTGTATTAAGTTGGACCACCAACCCATGGACAAGTGACCACCCAGAACAAATGACTGCCTCTCTCGCACATCCCATGAGCAATGTGTTTATGCGGTATTTGGAGGAATATGTTGTTATCCTCACGGATGACATACTTATTTACCAAATAGGAAAAGGAACACCTTGGTCATGTTTGGACAAGCCACATGAACACCAATTACCATGCCTCTCAAGTGTAAGGTTTCACCTTGAAAGAGTTGGACTACTTGAAGCACCCTCCCGTCAGCAAAAGACATTCTTGCGCAAGCAAGACGAAGGACCACTACGTTTAAGTAACCCGACGAACAAGATGAAGCAGGAGAAGTCAACCACCACTCCTCTGCCAGCGACATCAACTAGACTATACCAAGAAGCACCAACGTCCAAGCACGATGAAGCCCTTGCACATCAATAGTACTAAGGAACCCCTTGTTATGAATGGTTATCCATCATTCCTGACTAGGAAGGAATCGAGAAGTTGACAACACGTCTCACTCCACCTTGATGGTGTACGGTGGGCATGTCGTCCCCCTCCTTTCAGATGCCTGGAATGAAGTGGGACGATAGTCATGACTTCATTATTAGCCCCTTTTTGTTACATCTACGGCGTAAACCCTAACTCGATAATGGTGAAACACCCATCAAAGGTAGTTCACCCCGCTTGCCAAGCCTCAGACCCTGGGGGATTGGATGGGTTGTCCATACTCTCGCGTAGCTAGCTCATCCAGGACCCATTAAAAACTTTCCAAGAGGATAGAAACAGTTTTGCCTCTCTGAGCTTAGTATTAGGGACGAGATTCAGCCCTGACCTTCCCACAATGGCTATAGAGAGACCAGTAGACCAAACACTCGAAGACCCACCAGAGACACGCGTCCGCGACGACGAGGACAAATGACCTAAGAAGAATGAAGAATCGCCCGGGCAACTCTCTCAAGCAGAAGACCTTGACAAGAAGCCTACGCCAACAAACTTTGACATCCTTATTTTAAAGACCACGAGCACTAGAAGATCAACCGCTCCAACAAAGTCGACGATTTCCTGTCACCAGGAAATTGCGTCAAGACATTGACCCTCTCGTCTAAGCACGAGACATCCAGATGTCACTAACCAGCGTTAGCAACCTTGGACCAGCACGCAGACACATTATCTTGCCCCGTATTCCGGCTTTGGAATACACACGCGAGCCAGACCTTTGCTCGGACCTCGTTCACCAAACCCTTGACCTTTAGGAAAGCCTAACATATTACAAGAAACCCGTTAACCCTTAGACCAAGTCAACAATGCACTCGAACACATATCATCAATCCCTTAAAGATCCAGAAGGACAACCACGCCGGAGCAGGAGCAACATGGAACGTGAAGACTACCTCACCTGTGAATTCCCACACCTTTTTCTACGCCTAGCCTAGGAATCTCGGGGACGAGATTATTGTAAGGGGGGTAGGTCTATCACACCCTGTGTTTTGCCTCATGAATAATTTAACATTACTCAAAAATTAGGGCCAATTAAAACTTTTTGAGTGCTTATTAATGCTTGACATGTGTGCAATTTGCTTGTTTGTTTGATTGCTTGTTGGTGCTCTATATTCATAAAACTCCCTCCTACACTCAAAACTCCTTTCCTTGATCTAAATCTTGCCCAATGATCATGCCATGTGTGTAGGACATAAAACTATTTTTTATAAAAAATTATTTTGGCCAAAATGGATTTATTCAAAGTAGGTTTTCCAAAACCCCTGAATTGAGATTTGTAATACAAGTACTCAAATTGGGTGGATTGTTTTTCACAAAGGATCTATTTGAAACCTACTATATATAAGACTTTCTAAAACCACCAAAGATTAATTTTAAAGATTATTTTGCTATTTTATTTAAAGGCTTTTTCGTAAGTCCAAAAATAGTCTTTTACAGGGAAAAATTATTTAAATGCTTGAAAAATATTTAGGGAACTCAATGGACACATATTTTCCATATATGTGAGTTTCAACACATGGTCATGTTCAAAATCATGGGCAAAACCCCTCAAAACCCTTTCTGTCCAAATCAAGATTTTCAAATATTTATATAAGAAATATTCTCAATAAATTCCAAGAAAATTCCAGCAAGTCAAACATGTCATATGTGATGATCTTGCAAAGTTTTATATTAATACCAATTGATTTGCTTCATCAAAATATTCCAAGACCCTCTCTGTCCAGATCCAAATTTGAGCAACTCTACATTGCCAATTGTCTCCATTTATGCTCAAACTTTGTGTACATGTTCTAGTCCTCTAATAATGCATCCACACCAAGTGGTGCATCAAGGAGAATAGATATACTTGTCCAAATCCCCCCCAAACCCCTTTCTGCTGATTTCAAGAATTGGGGACTTATGCATTATCAAGTTTCTCCTATTGATCCCAAACTTTGCGAGAATGTTCTATTACCCAAATTATGATGCTACACTATGTGGTTCATCAAAGAGAATAGTTTTGCAGGCCTAGATCTATAGATACCTCATTCTGTTGATTTCTAGGGATTACAAAGTTTACATTATCAAGTTTCTTCAAATGAGTTCAAAATTGGTGATCAAGCCTAATTCCATCCCTCATTTCTTCCTGGTAAGTTTCATCTCCAGAAGAGGAGCTTAGCTAGCCCAAACACTGACTAAACACCTTCTGGTGCATTATTGGGATCAATAATTGAGGCACCACAGGTGCTCTCCTTTAGCCCAAATTTTTACCACACCTTCATCATACCTCTCCCCCACTCAAGTAACAAAACCAGCACCAGCTCTATGATTGAGGTGGGGTAAAACCCAAAGATTCCCTCTTTTGGACAGCATTGGCATGCCTCTCTTCCTCTCTCCTATTATTCCATGCATGCTACTGCCCCCAAGTTTGACCACAACACCTCTGGCATGCCAATGCATATCACACGCCCAAATATGGCATGCTCATGTGGAAAATATGAGCAAACCATCTGAAACTAGATTATGACAGCAAATAGTGCTTTGTACTGCAAGTGCTAATTATGAAAATTTGTGGGCATATATTCTGTCCATGCCTATGTCCACTCGACAAGGTTTTGTCCAAAGTTCTCTTTAGTAAAGACTCTTTTTCTAAGTCCCAAGTTTGCTGCTGCAAACTTACCCACAAAGAAAACCACACCCACTCAACTCCATTTTCTCTGAGACTTAACCAGAGCACTCAAGCACGTATGCCTTGCATGCTAGACATCATAGGCCGGCCAAACTGATGCCCTGGACACAAAGTGGTGTGGTGATCACGCAATTGACCTGCAAAAGTGGTGCTCTGTCACTTGGGCTCGTCCTGCAGCTTGCATCCAGCCTCGGCAAAGTGCCCCAGCACGCCTAGGATCCCCCTGAGCCTCCCACTTTCCTTCCAGATGCCAGCAAATGGACAAAGGCACCTTAGGCAAGCGTACTCACCGCGCCCGAGAGCATCTGAGGCATGCCCGAGCTCCCTCTCCCTCGCCCCCTCTATTTCTTCTCTCCCCGAGCTCACTCTCGCGCGGATGCAACTCCTCTCCCTCCCACGGAGCTTCTGGGCCAAGCCATCGCAGCTGTCGGGCCCTCCTTCAGTCCCCATGGCCGCCATGACGCCGCCTCGTCCTTTGGCAAATTCGCGGTACCCCGCCTCCCTCCTTCCCTTCGAGCTCCACCTGCGCGCCCCAACTCCACCGCATAGCCCTCCCCATGCCTCATTTCCTCTCCTCCATGGCTGTGGCGCCATGTCTGTCATCACCGTCGGCCTCCTCAGCCAAGGCGATGCTGCGCTCGGGCCCATTCTTCCCTGGGGTCAAAGAACTCTCAGGCGGGTGCGGCAGGATGCCCCGAGCCCATCGGTGGCCGGAGCACCGCCGGAGGTGGCCGGAGCCACCGGGGCGAGCGCCGACACCGCTCGGTCCCGCCTCCCCGTGTCTCACTGATTGGGCGGGAGGTGGGGAACGACTCGACGGGCAGGCCCCGCCTATCGGTGATAGCCCCCCCCCCCCGTTTAAGTAGAGCCAGGAGCCACCCGGAGCCGCCTTCTCCCGAGGAAGGCATATTTCCTGGGGGCGCCTTCGAAGTAATCATTTCCCCCCGCTCGACCGAGTTGTTGGGCTGGCCCATTTGCAGATATGCGCAATATAGCCCTTAGGTATAAATTCTGTCCTTTTCTTTTTCCAAAGTACTTCAACAATTCCTAGGAAATTCATATTAGCTCCAAATTTGGTGATGCACATTTCTACAAAATCCTAAAATCATGTCCTATGAAAATATGTGCAGTGCACATTTTAAGAGCAAACTTTTCTGTATAGTTCAAACTCAAATTCAAATTTGAACTATGCAGGTCCCCCATTGCAAAATTCCTAGAGGTTCCAAATCAACTTCAAATGGAGTGATTCAACTCCTATGTGTACCTATATTCATGCACTAAGTGGTGAACATTTTTGCTCACACTTATTCTGCTATGTCAAATACTGGGCCATTTCTTCATGTATGATCCACTTTGAAAATCCCTAGGAAAATCATGCCAACTCCAAATCCAGTTAAACCACTTCTTGAAACCTTCTAAAATCATGCCCTATATGTTGGGTGGATCCACTCATTCTTACTAAAACATTTTATGTAGACTTCTAATAGGATCATCATTTCATTCTTTTCCCCCATTCAAAAATCCCCCTTGATCCACATCCAATGAAACCTCCTTGGTTATTTTTCTTATGACCAGAGGTGTCCAAGAAAAATTAAAACTCCTATTTATAGAGCACTTTTATTTGTCTGCTTGTTGTGTTGCTTGTTGTGTTGCTTATTGCGGTTGTTTCTGGCGATAGTTGACGAAGTAAACGAAGTGCTCAGATTGGGAGAAGCGTATGAAGACATCGAAGACTTTGCTGAAGCAGGCAAGCAACCCTTTTACCATGACTATGAAACCCTTTTATTGCATGGCATATAGCACTTTATTTCTTGATGTTGATCATGTTGATGTGTTGACCACTACGGTGGGATGCCTCCGATACTTTCTTGTTGATACTTGCATCGTGCATGACCCTACCTCCTTATGAGGGTTATGCGGGTGGGAGTAGATAGGATGCTTAGTAAATGCTGCACAAAGTGGGACGGGAGTATGCATGGTGACAAAAACAAAGTGTTTTCAAAGACTTTTTGAAAAACCCATCAGGTGCCACTGATGCCCGAGGGAGATGATGTTTAGTTGGGTAACCACTTGAGAAAGAAGTGGTGTACCGGAGCAAGTGAGTGTGTGTGGTTTTCGAAAACGGATTGGTGTAAGTTGCAACCGTTATTCCAACCTTACATGTACGACCACGATACCCCTTATGGGACAGGGCTTTATTGATTACCTTGGTGGGTACTAGCATAGAGCCCGCATTACTAGTGGCGGGAGTGAAGTGGTCACTCTCGATATGGGGTCATACCGAAATGGACGATCATGCGCTGTCTTTACAGGCACCGGGCACACCGTTGCGTGCCCTCATGGATGATACGTGTGATGTATATCATGAGGGATGGCACCAATGAGTGGACTCTCTATTTAGTATCGCTAGGGGAAAGGCAATGTTCGGGTGCGGGTATGTAATATACCGCGGGTCGTGGATGACACGGAAGTTACCCGAGTCTTGTGAGTAAAGCTTGCAACCTCTGTAGAGTGTAAAACTATTTGAATAGTCGTGTCCACGGTCAAGGACGGTTGGGTGACCACTCTTGTGCTACGTCCATATGTTTTCGCAAACTTGGTGTGTGTGTGTGTGTGTGTGGATGACACAGAGATGATACGTGAGATAAGTGAGATAAGTGAGATGACTTGACGTGATGACTGAACATGAGATGTTCAACCCCTTGCTATTGATAATATCTATGGCTGGTTCATATGGATACCTGTCAACAGTTGATGCATGCTTAGTCAAGTTACTTGACCATATCATTGCACTTAAAACTAGCTTTCTGCAAAACTTTCCTACTTAGTGCTATATCATGCATTGTTGTACCTTGTTCCAAAACTTGGGTTGCTTGCGGGTACATTCAAAGTACTCATTGGCTTGCCACTCGTGATTTTATTGGCTAGGCATGAAAGTTCAGGTTATGATGAAGATTACCTTGGTGATGAACATGCGAGCTAGGACACTTCCCAGTCATAATGCTTGTAGGATTAAGGCAGATGGCATGGGTTCACGCTATCGTTGAAGATTTCTGTTGCAAGATTACGAAGAATTGACCATAAAGGCCATACTTGAGCACAAACGGCATGTAATGGATGTAAGACTCTTGTTATTCGGTTTCCGTGTGTTTAGTGAGCATTGATCTCTGGGATCACTGTGCACGTACATTCGGTGATCACGGCTTATGAGTCGGGGTCCCCACAGAGTTGGTATCAGAGCCATCCTGATTGTAGGAAGCCCTTAGTTAGCATGGACGTTAGTTAGGACAAAACTATTTTTCCAAACCCTTCAAAATTACTTACAAATCCACTAAAATTCTCACCTCTCCTAAAATTTCAAAGGAAGCAAAGGTTTTTGCCTTAGCACTTCCACCACCTTGCTCTTAGCTCTCCTTGTTTGCTTTTCAAAACATCGTAAATGGTTGCTACTACCCTTGTGCCCCTGACCATTGGATTCGTTGAAATCCTCGTGGGTAACCTTGAAGGAAGCCACCTTACCAAACACTTGCCCACATATTTTGGATACTAGTTGGCGACATCAGACAAGACGATACCAACAGAAAATACCCTCTTGAAGGATGAGAATATCAAGACTCGCAAGATGGTGACACCCTTGACACTGCCCCAGGATGATATGACCTTGGCCTATGATAAACGGGGCATAAGAAATGCAAGGTCATTATATGCATCGCTAACAGAGAAATCCCATCATTACAGTTGTTATGTCGGTAACCACCGGTGGATAAGAACCTCGTCGTTTTGTCCGCCTCACTATAGTGAGCAAGAAAACGGTTCTCAACATCCCCCGCTCTTGGTGCCGATGATATCGTCAACGTGACCGGAAAGATACAACTCTACCATGCCTTGTTAACGTCATTGCATAAAGGGTTGCCTCCCTGGAACCCTCGACGTCTTAGAAGACAAGGGGGATTGTCACGATTACGAAGACACCAAAAGACTCTGTCAACAACAGCTGTGAAGAATCACCTTCGTCACCAACTCACCAGACCCGAAGTCTTCAAGGACTCTTCAGGCGCAACTAGTATCATTTTGATGAACAACAACCAGAGACATAGCGACACTGAAGAAGACCCAGAAGACTAAGCGGACTCCTCCCCAAGACACGAAGCAAGCACGACCATTGAGTCTGAGGACCCCTAGGGTAGGATAGGTCGTGTGTCCCTATGCAAAGTCGAGTCCATGTGGTGGTTCACATAGAACCATGAGTGTGCGTTGGTTATTTTTGCTTGTTTTTGCTTGGTGTAAGTCGCACTCTTGCCCCGGCAACAAGCGTGCGACTATATCACCTTCCCTACCTTGATGTTGTGTTTGGCCTTTTCGGCACTTGTTTGATTGCAATTGCACTATACCACCCCTTTAGGCATTCTCCTCTATGCTACTTTCCCTCTTCCCCCTCTCGTCAATTGAAGACCGGCAAGACAAGATGCACCAAGTACCCACCTCGACGGATAGCTAGCGTTGAAGACTATGACTACAATGTACTCAATCAGATGCAACCCCGTAGGGTTAGGCTCTCCCTCAAGATTGTAAACCCCTCCCCAGACCAACCTAGACCTCACAAGCTCCCATAGCACAAGCCTCTGATCACTTGTTTAATACATGGATTTGCCAGAGCACTTATTGAGCTTTGATAACCCCTGCTTAACATTGGGTTCATTATGGAGCTAGTAATCATAGTGAACAAACATGCTTCATTCTTACGCTAGCACTAGAACCTTGATGCCATAGGAAGGATCATTCTAAGGGTATACGATTTGTGGGCAATGACTTGATTTATACATAAGAGATGTCTTGAGGAAGCAATTAAGACCCTTTGGTGGGTTACGAGGCTTAATGTTGACAGACGAACCTTGTGGATCAAGTTGATAGAGTAGCATAGTTTACTTCCCCCTTTAGCAAATTGGGATTAGTAGGACCATTGTGATCACAAGTTGAATTTTTTGGTGGATAAATGACTTGACTTTGGCAAGTAATATTGATAATGGATTGATGATGTTACAATAGTAACTGGAGTAACTAGTAGGAAATTCTTACTAGCTGTGAACCTTGGATTTAATAGGTGGTTCTAATGGGTTCTCAGGATCAACGATACTACATGTTTTGGAGTTATTTGGATTTAGCACAATGATCTTGATCATGGTGCCATGTTTCCCGGTGGATGATGAGTAGAAGAAATCGGATGATATTAGGGATAATTTAGGGATCTATATAAGCTCGACCTTGGAGTTAGTTGGTCACGAGATTGGAAGTTCGTGGATATACTGTGATAATAGTCCTTGCAATGATATGTGGATTTTATGAACTCGAGGAGATTATATTGGACACCATCGATGCTGGATTTATAGCAGTAATGGATCATGTAATAGTGGATGATATTCGTGGATCGACTAAGTTGGATTTGTAGGAAGGAAACAAGATCTTGGATTTCTAAATTACGAGTTTCCTTAGCATAGTAATGTAGTACCTTATACCTTGGATAGGTCAGCAGGACACTTGGATTGGTAGTGTCATGATCAGGCTTAGCGGCTTGTGAATTATCCCGAGGATTTTTATATAGGGATATATGTGAGATAGCTACAGTGTACATATGAGATTTTGGTATAGTCCTTCTCTCAAAACCTTGGAGATATGAGTAGCATGTGTAATATTGGAGTCGACTTATACGAGATGATACCTTCAATGATATAGGGTGATTTTGTTTGGAGTAATAGGCAGTACTATTGGCATCTAAGAACTGTGCTCGAGGATAAGATGGTAGACGTTCACTCACATCCCAAGCTCCTTGGAATCTCCAAGCTTTACTGAGCCACAGTGTGATCACGTTATGACCATAGGTCTTGGTTCTAAGTCATCTGACTGTGGCCGATACTCCACCCCGACCTCCACCAGGCATGTTCATATGGAAGGTTGCCACAAGGACGTGTATTAAGTTGGACCACAAACCCATGGACAAGTGACCACCCGGAGCAAACGACCGCCTCTCTTGCACATCCCATGAGCAATGTGTTTATGTGGTATTTGGAGGAATATGTTGTTATCCTCATGGATGACATGCTTATTTACCCAATAAGAGAAGGAACACATTGGTCATGTTTGGAGAAGCCACGGGAACACCAATTACCATACCTCTCAAGTGTAAGGTTTCACCTTGAAAGAGTTGGACTAGTTGAAGCAGCCTCCCTTCAGCAAAAGACATTCTTGCCCAAGCAAGACGAAGGACCACTACAGTTAAGGAACCCGACGAAGAAGATGAAGCAAGAGAAGTCAACCACCACTCCTCTGCCAGCTACATCAACTAGACTATACCAAGAAGCACCGACGTCCAAGCACGATGAAGCCCTTGCACATCAAGAGGACTAAGAAACCCCTTGTTATGACTGGTTATCCATCATTCCTGGCTAGGAAGGAATCGAGAAGGTTATAACACCTCTAACTCCACCACCTTGACGGTGTACGGTGGGCATGACATCCCCCCTCCTTTAAGATGCCTGGAATGAAGTGGGACGACAATCATGACTTAATTATTAGACCCTTTTTGGTCCCATCTAGGGCGTAAACCCTGACTAGATCATGGTGAAACACCCGTCAAAGGTAGTTCACCCCGCTTGCCTAGCCTCAAACCCTGGGGGATTGGATGGGTTGTCCATACTCTCGGGTAGCCAGCTCATCCAGGACCCGTTAAAAACTTTTCGAGAGGGTAGAAATAGTTTTGCCTCTCTGAGCTTAGTATTAGGGACGAGATTCAACCCAGACCTTCCCACAATGCCTACAGAGAGACCAGTAGACCAAACACTCGGAGACCCACCAGAGACACGCGTCCGCGACGACGAGGACAAACGACCTCAGAAGAATGAAGAATCTATCGGGCAACTCTCTCAAGCAGAAGACCTCGACAAGAAGCCTACGCCGACAAACTTTGACATCCTTATTTTGAAGACCACGAGCACCGGAAGATCAACCGCTCCAACAAAGTCGATGATTTCACGTCACCAGGAAACTATGTCAAGACATTGACCCTCTCGTCTAAGCACGAGACATCCAGATGTCACTAACCAGCATTAGCAACCTTGGACCAGCACGCAGACACATTATCTTGCCCCGTATTCCGGCTTTGGAATACACACGCGAGCCAAACCTTTGCTCAGACCTCGTTCACCAAACCCTTGACCTTTAGGAAAGCCTAACATATTGCAAGAACCCTGTTCACCCTTAGACCAAGTCAATAATGCATGTGAACACATCTCATCAAGCCCTTCAAGATCCAGAAGGACAACCACGCCGGAGCAGGAGCAACATGGAACGTGAAGACTACCTCACCTGTGAATTCCCACACCTTTTCTACGCCTAGCCTAGGAATCTCGGGGACGAGATTATTGTAAGGGGGCTAGGTCTGTCACACCCTGTGTTTTGCCTCATGACTAATTTAACATGACTCAAAAATTAGGGCCAATTAAAACTTTTTGAGTGGTTATGAATGCTTGACATGTGTCCAATTTGCTTGTTTGTTTGATTGCTTGTTGGTGCTCTATATTCATAAAACTCCCTCCTACTCTCAAAACTATTTTTATAATGTTTTCCAAAATGATAATGCCATGTGTATAGGACATAAAACTTTTTTTTATAAAATTTTATGTTGGCCAAAATGGATTTATTCAAACTAGGTTTTCCAAAACCCCTGAATTGAGGTTTGTACTGCAAGTACTCAAATTGGGTGGATTGTTTTTCCACAAAGGCTCTATTTGAAACCTACTATATATAAGACTTTCCAAAAGCAGTAAATATTAATTTTAAAGATTATTTTGCTGTTTTATTTAAAAGCTTTTTCTTAAGGCCAAAAATGGTCTTTTACAGGGAAAAATTATTTAAATGCTTGACAAATATTTGAGAAAATTTAGGGAAACTCAGTGGACACATATTTTCCATATATGTGAATTTCAACACATGATCATGTTCAAAATCATGGGCAAAACCCCTCATAACCCTTTTTGTCCAAATAAAGCTTTTGAAATATTTATATAAGAAATATTCTCAATAAATTCCAAGAAAATTCAAGCAAGTCACACATGTCATATGTGATGATCTTGAAAAGTTTCATATAAATACCTATTGATTTGCTTCATCAAAATATTCCAAGACCCTGTGTGTCCAGATCCAAATTTGAGCAACTCTACATTGCCAACTGTCTCCATTTATGCTCAAACTTTGTGTACAGGTTGTAGTCCTCTAATAATACATCCACAGCAAGCGGTGCATCAAGGAGAACAGATACACTTGTCCAAATCCCCCCAATAGCCCTTTCTGCTGATTTCAAGAATTGGGGACTTGTGCATTATCAAGTTTATACTATTGATCCCAAACTTTGTGAGCATGTTCTATTACCCAAATTATGATGCTACACTATGTGGTTCATCAAAGAGAATAGTTTTGCAGGCCTAGATCTACAGAAACCTGATTCTGTTGATTTCTAGGGATTACAAGGTTTACATTATCAACTTTCTTCAAATGAGTTCAAAATTGATGATCAAGCCTAATTCCATCCCTCGCTATCGTGCGGATGCAACTCCTCTCCCTCCCATGGAGCTCCTAGGCCAAGCCATCGCAGCTCCCGTGCCCTCCTTCAGTCCCCATGGCCGCCATGACGTCGCCTCGTCCTTTGGAAAATTTGCGCTACCCCGCCTCCCACCTTCCCTGTGAGCTCCACCTGTGTGCCCCAACTCCACCGAATATCCCTTCTCGCTCCTCATTTCCTCTCCTCCATAGTTGTGGCGTCGTGTCCGTCATCACCATCGGCCTCCTCAGCCGGGGCGATGTTGCGCTCGGGCCCATTCTTCCTCGGGGTCAAAGACCTCTCAGGCGGTGCGACAGGCTGCCCTGAACCCACCGATGGCCGGAGTGCCGCGGGAGGTGGCCGGAGCCACCGGGGCGAGCGTCGGCACCCGCTCGGTCCCGCCTCCCCTCGTGTCTCCCTGCACGGGCGGGAGGTGGGGGACGGACCCGATAGGCGGGCCCCACCTATCGGTGACAGCCCCCCCGGTTTAAGTGGAGCCGGGAGCCATCCAGAGCCGCCTTCTCCCGGGGAAGGTGTATTTACCCGGGGAGCCTTCAACGTCATCATTTCCCCCCACTCGAACGAGTTGCTAGGCTGGCCCATTTGCAGATTTGCTCCCTGCGCGGAATATAGCCCTTAGGTATAAATTCTTTCCTTTTCTTTTTCCAGAGTACTTCAAAAATTCCTAGGAAATTCATATTAGCTTCAAATTTGGTGATTCAAGTTTCTACAAATTCCTAAAATCATTTCCTATCCAAATATGTGCAATGCACATTTTAAGAGCAAACTTTTCTGTATAGTTCAAACTCAAAGGTCCCCCATTGCAAAATTCCTAGAGGTTCCAAATCGACTTCAAATGGAGTGATTCAAGTTCCCAGGTGTACCTAAATTCATGCACTAAGCGGTGAACATTTTTGCTCACACTTACTCTGTTGTGTCAAGTATTGGGCCATTTCTTCATGTATGATCCACTTTGAACATCCCTAGGAAAATCATGCCAACTCCAAATCCAGTGAAACCACTTCCTAAAACCTTCTAAAATCATGCCCTATATGTTGGGTGCATCCACTCATTCATACTAAAACATTTTATGTAGACTTCTAATAGGATCATCATTTCATTCTTTTCCCCCATTCAAAAATCCCCCTTGATCCACATCCAATGAAACCTCCTTGGTTATTTTTCTTATGACCAGAGGTGTCCAAGAACAAAACAACTCCTATTTATAGAGCACTTTTATTTGTCTGCTTGTTGTGTTGCTTATTGCGGTTGTTTTCGACGATAGTTAACGAAGTAGACGAAGTGCTCGGATTGGATGAGAATTGTATGAAGACATAGAAGACTTTGCTGAACCAGGCAAGCAGCCCTTTGACCATGACCATGAAACCCTTTTATTGCATGGCATATAGAACTTTATTTCTTGATGTTGATCATGTTCATGTGGTGACCACTATGGTGGGATGCCTCCGATACTTTCTTTTTGATACTTGCATCGTGCATGACCCTACCTCCTTATGAGGGTTATGCGGGTGGGAGTAGATAGGATGCTTAGTAAATGCTACACAAAGTGGGACGGGAGTATGCATGGTGACGGAAACAAAGTGTTTTCAAAGACTTTTCGAAAAACTCGTCGGGTGCCACTAATGCCCGAGGGAGATGATGTTGAGTTGGGTAACCACTTGAGAAAGAAGTGGTGTACCGGAGCAAGTGAGTGTGTGTGGTTTTCGAAAACGAATTGATGTAAGTTGCAACTATTATTCCAACCTTACAAGTACGACCATGATACCCCTTATGGGACATGGCTTTGTTGATTACCTCGGTGGGTATTAGCATAGAGCCCGCATTACTAGTGGCAAGAGTGATGTGGTCACTCTCAATACGTGGTCGTACCGGAATGGACGATCATGCCTTGTCTTTACAGGCACTAGGCACACCGTTGCATGCCCTCATGGATGATACATGTCATTTATATCATGAGGGATGGCACCACGAGTGGACTCTCTATTTAGTATCACTAGGGGAAAGGCAATGTTCGGGTGCTTACCTTGGGTATGTAATATACCACGGATCGTGGATGACACGGAAGTTCCCTGAGTCTTGTGGGTAAAGCGTGCAACCTCTGCAAAGTGTAAACCTATTCGAATAGCCGTGTCCACGATCAAGGACAGTTGGGTGACTGCTCTTGTGCTACATTCATATGTTTTCGCAAACTTGGTGTGTGTGTGGATGACACAGAGATGATACGTGAGATAAGTCATATGACTTGACGTGATGACTGAACATGAGATGTTCTAGCCCTTGTTGTTGATGATATCTATGGCTGGTTCATATGGATACCTGTCAACCGTTGATGCATGCTTACTCAAGTTACTTGACCATATCATTGCACTTAAAACTAGCTTTCTGCAAAACTTTCCTACTTGGTGTTATATCATGCATTGTTGTACCTTGTTCCAAAACTTGGGTTGCTTGTGAGTACATTCAAAGTACTCATTGGCTTGCCATTGGTTATTTTATTGGCCAGGCATGAAAGTTTAGGTTATGATGAAGATTACCTTGGTGACGAACATGCGAGCTAGGATGCTTCCCATTCAGAATGCCAGTAGGGTTAAGGCAGATGGCATGGGTTCACGCTATCGTTAAAGATTTTTCGCTGCAAGATTATGAAGACTTAACCATAAAGGCCATACTTGAGCACAAACGGTATGTAATGGATGTAAGACTCTTGTAATTCAGTTTTTGTGTGTTCGGTGAGCATTGATCTCTAGGATCATTGTTCACGTACATTCGGTGATCACGACTTATGAGTCTGGGTCCCCATAATATCACGACTTGCATGTCGATGAGTACGGCAACCTGCAGGAGCCATAGGGTTGTCTTTAATTATTTTTGTCGTTTTTGCTTTACTTTATCGCTATGAGTTAGCAATAGTCGTGGAAGCAACAGCCGGTGCAGCAACCCCGATGGCGACGGTTTGATGGAGATCAAGATGATGGAGATCATGGTGTCATGCCGATGACGATGGAGATCATGTCGGTGCTTTGAAGATGGAGATCAAAAGCACAAGTTCATGGCCTTATCATGTCACTTATGGATTGCATGTGATCTTAATCCTTTTATGCACCTTGTTTTTCTTAGGACGACGGTAGCATTAGAAGGTGATCCCTCACTTAAATTTCAAGATGAATTGTGTTCTCCCCGAGTGTTCACCGTTGCGAAAGTTCGTCGTGTCGAGACACCACATGATGATCGGGTGTGATAGACTCTACGTTCACATAAAATGGGTGCAAGCCAGTGTTGCCCGTGCGGAACACTCGGGTTAAACTTGACGAGCCTAGCATGTACAAACATGGCCTCGAAACACAAGAGACCGAAAGGTCGAACATGAGTCATATAGTAGATATGATCAACATGAAGATGTTCACCATTGAGACCACCTCAACTCACGTGATGATCGGACTTGAGTTGGTGGATTTGGATCATGTGACACTCGAATGACCCGAGGGATGTCAATTTGAGTGGGAGCTTTTAAGTAATATGATTAACTAAACTCATTATCATGAACATAGTCAAAATGTCTTTGCAAATTATGTTGTAGATTACTAGATCACGTTGCAGCTCCCTTGAATATTTTATATGTTCCTAGAGAAATAGAGTTGAGAGATGATGGTAGCAATAATGCGGACTGGGTTCATGATCTGAGGATTTTCCTCATTGTTGCACAGAAGGCTTATGTCCTTAATGCACCGCTCGGGGCGCCACCCTCTCAAACGGCGACTGTGGATGTTGTGAACATCTGACAGTCACGTTTTGATGACTACTTGATAGTTCAGTGCGTCTTGCATTACGGCTTAGAATTCAGGATCCAAATACGTTTTGAACGTCACGGAGCATATGTGATGTTCCAAGAGCTGAAATTGGATTTCAGGCTTGTGCCCGTGTTGAGAGGTATAGGACCTCTAACAAGATTATTTGCCTGCAAGATGAAGGAGAATAGCTCAATTGGTGAGCATATGCGCAAACTGTCTCGACATGCTAATCACTTGAGTCGAGTGGGAGTTGATCTTCGAGGTAAGATAGTGATTGATATAGTTCTCTAAGTCACTGTCACCAAGCTGCTAGAGCTTCGTGATGAACTATAAACCTGCCAGGTATGGAAATAATGATCCCTGAGCTGTTCACGATGTTTGACATCACGAAGGTAGAAATCAAGAATGAGCATCAAGTGTTGATCGTTAGGTAAAACCACTAGTTTCAAGAAGGGCAAGGGCAAGAAGGGAAAAACTTCAAGAATGGCAAGCCAGTTGTCGCTCTAGTGAAGAAACCCAAGGTTGAACCCAAACCCGAGACTAAGTGCTTCTATTATGAGGAGAACGGTCGCTGAAGCGAAACAACCCTAGATACTTGGTAGATAAGAAGGTTGACAATGTCAACAGAAGTATATTTGATATATGTGTTATTGATGTGTACCTTGCTATTACTCCTAGTAGCACCTAGGATTTAGATACCGATTCGGTTGCTAAATGTTAGTAACTCGAAATAAAAGCTACGGAATAAACAGAGGCTAGATAAAGGTGAGGTGACGATGTGTGTTGGAAGTGTTTCCAAGGTTGATGTGATCACCACCGCACGCTCTCTCTACCTTCACGATTAGTGATAAACCTAAATAAATGTTATTTGGTGTTTGCATTGAGAATGAACGTGATTAGATCGTGTTTATTGCAATACGGTTATTCATTTAAGTTAGATAATAATGGTTATTTTGTTTACATGAATAATACCTTCAATGGTCATGCACCCAATGGGAATGATTTATTGAATCTTGATCGTGGTAATACACATGTTCATAACATTGATGCCAAAAGATATACAGTTAATAATGATAGTACCACATACTTGTGGCACTACCACTAAATGTCATGTTGGTATAAATCGCATGAAGAAACTCCATGCTGATGGATGTTTGGACTCATTCTATTTCAAATCGGTTGAGACATCCGAACCATGCCTCATGGGCAAGATGACTAAAGACCCCGTTTTCGGTATGATGGACCAGGCTACTAACTTATTGGAAATAATACATGTTGATGTATGCGGTCCAATGAGTGTTGTAGCGTGCAGTGTATATCGTTATTTTCTTACCTTCACCAATGATTTGAGTATATATGAGTATATTTACTTAATGAAACACAAGTCGGAAATGTTTGAAAAGTTCAAACAAAGTCAGAGTGAAGTTTAAGATCATCGTGACAAGAAGATAAAAATGTCTACAATATGACCGTGGAGGTGAATATCTGAGTTACGAGTTTGGTATACAACTTAAGACAATGTGAAAGTTGTTTCACAACTCATGCCACCTGGAACACCATAGTGTGATGGTGTGTCCAAACGTCATAGTCGTGCTCTATTGGATATGGTGCGTACTATGATGTCTCTTATCGTTTTGCCACTATCGTTTTGGGGTTATGCATTAGAGACAACTACATTCACTTTAAATAGGGCACCATCTAAATCCGTTGAGATGACACCGTATGAATTTTGGTTTGGCAGAAACATAAGTTGTCATTTCTTAATGTTTGGGGCTGCGACGCTTATGTGAAAAAGGGTTTTCACCTAATGAGCTTGAACCCAAAGGGGACAAATGCATCTTCATAGAATACACTAACGGTACATTTGGGTAAACCTTCTATCTTAGATCCAAACACAAAGTGTTTGTTGCTAAAACGGGTCCTTTCTCGAGAAAAAGTTTCTCTCGAAAGAATTGAGTGGGAGGAAGATATAACTTGATGAGGTTGTTGAACCTTTGTTTCAACCAGAGAGTAGCGCAGCGCAGAAAATTGTTTCTGTGGAGCCTACGTTGGTTGAAGAGGAAGTTAATGAGGATGATCATGAAGCTTCAGATCAAGTTACTATCAAACCTCGTAGGTCGACAAGGACGCATACTGCTCCTGAGTGGTACGATAACCCTGTCTTAGAGGTCATGTTGTTGGACAACGATGAACCTACGAACTATGGAGAAGCGATGATGGGCCCTGATTCCAACAAATGGTTAGAGGCCATGAAATCCAAGAAAGGATCCATGTATGAAAACCAAGTATGGACTTTGGTAGACTTGGCCGTTAAACGGCACGTCGTTGAGTACAAATGGACCTTTAAGATGAAGACAGACGCTGATGGTGAATGTCACCATTTATAAAGCTCGACTTGTCGCAAAGAAGTTTCCGCCAAGTTCAAGGAGTTGAGTACTATTAGACTTTCTCACCCGTAGCGATGCTAAAAGTCTGTTGGAATTATGTTAGCGGTTGCTGCATTTTTCAATTATGAAATCTGTCACATGGATGTCAAAACATCGTTTCCTTAACGGTTTACTTGAGGAAAGGTTGTATGTGATACAACCAGAAGGTTTTGCCAGTCCTAAGGATGCTAAAAGGTGTGCAAGCTCCAGCAATCCTTCTATGGGCTGGAGCAAGCATCTCGGAGTTGGAATATATGCTTTGATGAGGTGATCAAAGTTTTTGGGTTTATACAAAGTTTTCGAGAAACTTTTATTTACAAGAAAGTGAGTGGGAGCACTATAGAATTTCAATGAGTATGTGTGGTTGACATATTACTGATCAGAAATGATGTAGAATTTCTGGAAAGCATAAACGGTTGTTTGAAAAGAGTTTTTCAAAGGAATACCTAGATAAAGCTACCTAATTTTTGGGCATCAATATCTATAGAGATAGATCAAGATGCTTGATGAGACTTTCAATGAGTACATACATAGACAAGATTTTGAAAGAGTTCAAAATGGACCAGTCAAAGGAGTTCTTGCCTGGTTTGTAAGGTGTGGAGTTGAGTGAGACTCAAAGCTCGACCATGGCAGAAGAAAGAGAAAGGACGAAGGTCGCCCCCTATGCTTTATCCATAGGCTCTATATAGTATGCCACGTTGTGTACCGCACCTATGTGTGCCTTGACATGAGTCTGTCAAGGGGTACAAGTGTGATCCAGGAGTGGATCACTGGACAGTGGTCAAAATTATCCTTAGTAACTAGAGGACTAGGGAAATATCTCTCGATTATGGAGGTGATAAAGAGTTCGTTGTAAAGGGTTACATCGATGCAAGCTTTAACACCAATCCGGATGACTCTTAGTAGCAATCCGGATACGTATAGTGGAGTGGCCATTTGGAATAGCTCCAAGTGGAGCGTGGTAGCAGTGTCTACAGTATGACATAGAGATTTTCAAAGTACATACGGATCTGAATGTCGCAGACCCGTTGACTAAAACCTCTTTCACATGCAAAACATGATCGAACCCCATAACTCATTGGGTGTGAGATTCATAACAAATAACATAGCGATATGAGTTAGATTATTAACTCTAGTGCAAGTGGGAGACTATTGGAAATATGCCCTAGAGGCAATAATAAATTAGTTATTATCATATTTCCTTGTTCATGATAATCGTTTATTATCCATGCTACAATTGTATTGATCAGAAACTCGTATACATGTGTGGATACATAGACAACACCATGTCCCTAGTATGCCTCTAGTAGACTGGCTCATTGATCAAAGATGGTCAAGGTTTCCTAGCCATTGACATGAGATGTCATTTGATAACGGGATCACATCATTGGGAGAATGATGTAATGGACAAGACCCAAACTATAAACATAGCACATGATTGTGTTAGTTTCTTGCTATAGTTTTCTGTATGTCAAGTATCTGTTCTTATGAACATGAGATCATACAACTCACTGACACTGGAGGAGTGCCTTGTGTGTATCAAACATCGCAACGTTACTGGGTGACTATAAAGGTGCTCTACAGGTATCTCCGAGAGTGTCTATTGAGTGGATATGGATCAAGACTGGGATTTGCTACTCAGTGTGACGGAGAGGTATCTCAAGGCCCACTCGATAATACAACACCACAACAAGCCTTGCAAGCAATGTGACTAAAGTGTTAGCCACAACATCTTGTATTATGGAACGAGTAAAGAGACTTGTCGGTAACGAGATTGAACTAGGTATAGAGATACCGACGATCGAATCTCGGGCAAGTAACATACCAAAGAACAAAGGGAACAACGCACGGGATTAACTGAATCCTTGACATAGAGGTTCAACCGATAAAGATCTTCGTAGAATATGTAGGAACCAATATGGGCATCCAGGTCCCGCTATTGGTTATTGACCGTAGAGGTGTCTCGGTCATGTCTACATAGTTCACGAACCGCAGGACCTGCACACTTAAGGTTCGATGACGTTTTGGTAGTATAAAGTTATGTATGGTGGTGACCGAAGGTTGTTCGGATTCTCGGATGAGATCCCGGACGTCACGAAGAGCTTCGGAATGGTCTGGAGGTAAAGATTGATATATAGGAAGTCCTGTTTTGGTCACCGGAAAAGTTTCAGGCTCATCTGTAGTGTACCAGGAGTGCCGGGAGGGTACCGGGGACCATCGGGAGGGGTGTGTTGACCCAAGGGGCCACATGGGCTGTGGGAATAGGTAAACCAGCACCTAGTGGGCTGGCCAAAGCCCCACTAAAGTCCCATGCGACTGGGGTGGAAAAACCCAAGGTGGAAAGAGTTTCCAAGTGGGAAGGAGGAGTCCTAATCCTACTAGGATTGGAGGAGGACTCCTCCTCTCCTCCTTGCGGCCGAGGGAAAGGAGACAGACCTAGGGCGCAGGACTCCTCCCTCCCTCCTCATATATACTAGAGGTTTTGAGGGTTTTGAGACACAAAAATCAGCCACGTTCTCCCTCTTCCTCTAGATCATAGTTCCTCCTCTAGATTATTTCAGCATTGCTTAGGCGAAGCCCTGCTGGAATAGTTCCACCACCGTCGCCGTCGCGCTGCCGGAGAACTCATCTACCTCTCTGCTCCCTCTTGCTGGATCAAGAAGGCAGAGATCGTCATCGAGCTGTACGTGTGCTGAACGCGGAGGTGCCATCCGTTCGGCGCTAGATCAAGACGGATCGTGATTGGATCGCGGGACGCTCGGCGATTTGGATCGCCAAGACGTTTGACTACATCAACCGCGTTTCGTAATGCTTCCCGCTTAGCGATCTACGAGGGTATGTAGATCCACTCTTCCCCTCGTAGATGCTCATCACCGTGGATAGATCTTGCGTGTGAGTAGGAAATTTTTTGTTTCCCATGCAACGTTCCCCAACATGATAACACATGCTTTATCATAGCTTTCTGTATGCCGGATCTCGCATGACTCAAGCCAATGTTTTAACCTTGAGATGTTCAGGGTCCTAAAAAGGATTGACTTACAAGAGTACATGGGGTCATCTGATTGGAGTCACATCAAGCAAACAGACAGGTTTAACCATGTATTATGTCGCTTTTTTTGCCGGGTCAAAAGGGTGAGAATGCTAAACTCGATGAGTTGGAAGCCCCCAAGTGACCTATGTTACAAATAATAAAGACTCATGCTCCATATATAGGCTGAAGCAACAGAGACCTCGAGTTTCGAGGGTGTCGACTTTATTATATTTGAACATAAAGAAGTATATCCAGAATTTGCAGGGGGGTTACATAAATAGAGCCCGTGGCCCTTCTAAGTATAATAAGGCCGCAGTTGAGCGATGTTCCAGGGCCGGGTTGTTTGCTCCTCGGAAGTGTATTTTCCTTCTCGTAAGTCCACTAGATAATATGACCCGTTGTTAAGGTTTCTGCTGACGACAAAAGGACCCTCCCAAGGTGGAGAAAGTTTATGCCTCCCTGTCTGATCTTGAATCACACGTAGCACTAAGTCGCCTTCTTGAAAAGTACGGCTTCGGACTCTACGGCTATGATAGCGGCATATGTCTTGCTAATAAATGACAGATCTAGATGCTGCCAAATCATGTTCTTCTTCCAAGGCATCCAAGGAGTCTTGACGTGCTAGCTCATTGTCCGCCTCAACATAAGCAGCAACTCGAGGCGAGTCATGGCGAATATCACTTGGTAGAATTGCCTCGACCCCGTATACCAAGAAGAAAGGTGTGTATCCAGTGTATCTGTTTGGCATTGTGCGAATACTCCAGAGTACGGCAAGGAGTTCTTCAACCCAACAACCCGGAGTGCGCTCAAGTGGTACCGTAGGTCGAGGTTTGATCCCTCTGAGGATCTCCTTATTAGCCCGTTCAGCTTGTTTGTTGGACTATAGATGTGCCATCGCTGCCAGGTCAAGCCGGATGTGTTCCCATTGACAAAACTGCTTCATGGATCCCTTAGACAAATTGGTACCATTATCAGTGATAATGCTATGAGGGTAGCCAAAGCAGATAACTTTTTCAAGAACTTGACCGCAGTCTCAGCATCACAACTACTAACGGGCTCTGCTTCACCCCACTTGGTAAACTTATCAACCACCACCAAGAGATGGGTCTTCTTGTCAGAAGACGGTTTAAATGGACCAACCATGCCAAGCCCCCAAACTGCGAACGACCAAGTAATTGGAATCATGCGTAATTCCTGAGCCGACACATTGGCCCGTCGGCCAAACTTTTGGCACCCATCACACTTTGCACAATTTCTTCTGCATCTCCATGAGCCGTCAGCCAATAAAACTCATGCCGAAAAGCTTTTGCCCCGGGGATCGTGAGCCGGCATGATGTCCACAGTCGCCGACACAGATCTCATTAAGGATCTCCTAACCTTCCTCAAGGGAACACAACGCTAGAACACGCCCGTGCTGCTTCGCCGATGTAACCCGCCCTTGATGGTAGGCATTGACTTAGACCGGCGAATTATTTGTCGAGCTATAGTTTCCTCATTCGGGATCTCACCTCGAGTCAAATATGCTAGATAAGGAATAGTCCAGTCTGGAGTAGCATGGAGAGCCGCCACCAATTGTGCCTCCGTGTCAGGGATAGCGATGTCTTCCTCAGATGGCAATTTAACAGAAGGATTGTGAAGGACATCTAAGAAAACATTGGGGGGAACTGGATTCCTTTGTGAACCAAGTCGTGACAGGGCGTCGGCTGCCTCGTTAAGCCGACGGTCTATATGATCGACGTGATAGCCTTGAAAGTGACCCGCCACATCCGAAATTGCTTGTCGATAAGACGCCATTAGGGGGTCTTTAGAGTCCCAAGTCCCTGAAACTTGATGAGCCACCAAATCTGAGTCGCCAAAACACATGACCCGACTCAAATTCATCTCCTTTGTTATTCTAAGACCATGCAGGAGGGCCTCATATTCAATTGCATTGTTAGTGCGAGGGAACATAAGCCGCAATACATAGCAAAACTTGTCACCTTATGGTTAAGACAATATGACTCCAGCCCCCGAGCCTTCCATCTGTCTGGACCCATCAAAATATATGGTCCAGTAGGTATTATTTGGCATGTCCTCTGGAATCTGCAACTCTGTCCGGTCATTGATGAAATCCACTGGAGCTTGGGATTTGATAGCAGTCCGGGGCACATATTTTAGATGGTGATCGCGAAGTTCAATTGCCCACTTAGCAAACCGTCCCGTGGCCTCCCAGTTCTGTATTATATAGCCAGGGGGTGTTGAGCTAACCACTGTGATCGGATGCTCCTGGTAATAGTGCTTAGCTTCTAGCTCGCCAAGAAAATCTCGTGAACGAGTTTTTTTCCAATCTAGGTACCAATGCTTGGAAGAAGTCAAAACTTCGCTGGCGGAATAAACTGGGTGTTGAACCGGATATTCCTTTCCTTCCTCCTTCCTCTCAACCACTACTTCTACATTCACCACTTTGGAATTAGCGGCGATGTACAGGAGCATCGACTCTTTGTCAGTAGGAGTGGCTAAGACGGGCGGATTAACAAGCTATTTCTTGAGCGCCTCAAAAGCCTCATTGGCGACGTCAGTCCACTTTAAGTCGCATGTCTTCTTCAACACTTGATAAAAAAAGTGATGGATTTTCCCCCAGGCGGCTTATGAAGCGACTTAAAGCTGCGATGCGACCCGCCAGGCGCTAAACCTGGTTTACATTTGCCGGTGCAGCCAGCGAGGTTATTGCCTTGATCTTGTCCGGGTTAGCTTCAATGCCTCGCTCTGACACAAGGAAACCCAATAGTTTGCATGCGAGGACACGGAGGGAGTCCTGGATTAGGGGGTCCTCTGGAAGCCGACCTATTATTATGGGCCGGACTATATGGGCTACTTGTCGAACACTGGAGGATTTGAAGGCCCTGTCTCCAGGATGGAAGCTTCGGGAAGCACGGCTTGCGCTCCATGTTTGATGTAGTAAATAGGCATGTTTATCTCTTCGGCATGTAACCGACCATGTGTAAACCCTAGGCATCCTCGACATCTATATAAGCCGGAGGGTTTTAGGGTATAGGGACAGAACAACTCATCTAGGGTTAGCTATTCGATCTCGAGGTAGATCTTCTCTATAACCCTCCATCATCAATACAACCAAGCAGGACGTAAGGTATTACCTCCACAGGAGGGCCCGAACCTAGGTAAATCTATGTCCCCTTCGTCTCGTGTTATCGTCGATTCTAGTCTCACACTTCGGGACCCCCTACCCGAGATCCGCCGGTTTTGACACCGACATTGGTGCTTTCATTGAGAGTTCCTCTGTGAGCAAGATGGAATTGACGTCTCGCATTGTCATCAACGAAGAGGTCTGCAACATGGACACTTTTGTCCCCGGATAGATCTTCGCCTTCGGCAGCGTTGTCGTGCACGCTGCTTCCGCTGGCCACCTAGGCCACCTTGAGAGCTTCGCCCCTGATCGAGAGGTCAGATTTGGAAACCTAGAGTTCTCCGTCAACTCTCGGGGTGACTTGTCATTAATCAGGCTCGCAGCTTCACCTATAGCCTCCGAGGACTCTTAGGCTTTAACCTCAAGCCCCTTCTTCGGACATGCCGATGGGGTCACCCATAGTGATGAGCCGATCTCTTATCCCGGTCCGGCCATTAAGCCCGATGAACGTACACGTGTTCTTGCCGAACACTTCCCATGTCCGGACGTCTTGGAGGTTAACTCCACAAGTTCCGAACAGCTAGATCCGATCGGGCCCTCAACGGTCGACGAGGCCCTGGATCGAATCTCGTCGATGAAAATCACCGACGATTCAGCCCCGATCTACGCTCGGTTTGGTTATGGTGCGGGCCAGGACGGATTTTTCGACCCACCCACCACCCACTTGATAGCTATTGTCGAGGATTTAACCAACATGATGGACTATGCCTCTGAGGAGGCAGAATACATGGATGAGGAGGATCGTGCTCCCACCCCCGTTAACACCGGGAGTTGGGCCGCCACTTCCACATATGACGTCTACATGGTAGATACTCCTGCCACTAATGGCGACAACATGCCTCACAACGACGGCGACAAATCAGGCGATGCGCCATCAAGGCGCCGGAAACCGCATAAGCGGTCCAAAGGCAAAAAGGGAAGAAAAGCTATTATCAGCAACGGGGGCGGTAATACCCGCATTGATCATGGCAATCCCGATATCCCCAAGCACCCGTTAGAGGGTCCGGAAGGGCGTGAGGACCAAAACAACCCCGATAACGTCAATGACTCCGAAGATGATAATTACCTTCCCCCCATCGAGGAGGAAGATATACCAGAAGCCGATGACTTGTACATCCCTGATAACTTCGAAGATCAAGAAAAAGCCGGCAATGACTCATAGCAACTGCTCGCAGCCTAAAGGCTAAAGAACGACAACTCAAAGCCGAACAGGACGACCTCAATGATTGATGGACGAAAGTCCTCTCAACTGATAAAGTATACGGCACCGGTCTATCAGACCAGCCCAAAAGCTACCCTCAGAGAAGGTTGCTGCCACAATTCAATGATGAACTCACTGATACTACGTCTCCAAACCGTACTCCATACGACAAGTCGGACCGCCCCCTCGTGGTCAGGATAGGACGGCTGACGACACCGGCTATACACCGACAGTGCCCCGAAGACGGGGTAAGGAGCTATTAGAGCCCAATGACAGGTTTGACTCGCGAGATGACCTGGATCATAGAGCAGGTCGTACAAGATCCATCTATGGATCCAGAGCGTACTCACCCGATAGACGGGCCAGATACAGACCATGATTCGACCAAAACAACAGAGTCTGGGAACGCAACCAGCCCCATACAAACGCCGAATACAGGCACGACATAGCACGGGTCAGAGGCGCCGCTCACCCACTGTGCTTCACAGATGAGGTAATGCATCATCAGTTCCCCGAGGGGTTTAAACCCGTGCATATAGAATAGTATGATGGGAACACTGACCCAACCGTATGGATTGAGGACTTCCTCCTCCATATCCACATGGCACGAGGAGACGATCTCCATGCCATCAAATATCTCCCTCTTAAGCTTAAGGGGCCAACTCGACACTAGTTAAACAGCCTCCCCGAAAACTCCATTGGATGCTGGGAAGACCTGGAGGATGCGTTCCATCTAACTTCGAGGGAACCTATGTCCGCCCGCTGGACTCTTCCGATCTCAGCAACGTCGTCCAGAAGCCCGGCGAGTCTCCTCGGCAATTCTGGAAACGGTTCTTAACTAAGAAGAACCAAATCGTCAACCGTCGGGATGCTGAGGCCATAGCCTCCTTCCAGCACAATATTCGAGGCGAATGGCTGGTTACGGTGCGGGTCAGGACAAACCTCGGACCATGTCCGCCCTTACCTCGCTCATGACCCGCTTTTGCGCGGGCGAAGACAATTTGCTGGCAAGACGCAGCCACAATTCTGAAGATCTTGTAGCACTTGAAGCCCGGGATGGCAACTTAAAACCAAAGCGCAATAAGAATAAGCGCCGGCACAATAGTAGCGATGCCGATGACACGGTTGTAAATGCCGGATTCTTCAACTCCCGACCTGGGCAGCGGAAGAAGCCTCCTAAAGGCGATCACAACGGACCCACTAAGGTGGAGAAGATCATGGAAAGGCCTAGCCAAATCCATGGGACTTCGGAAAAGCCCGCCAACCACACACACGGCAACTGCTAGGTGTTTAAACAAGCCGGCAAGATACCACCCGAGGACCAAGGCAAAAGCTCTCGCAGCGAGGACGAGGATGAGCCTTTGGGTCCAATTGGTGGCGGACAAAAGAAATTCCCTCCCGAAGTCAAAACGGTGAACATGATATATGCCACCCATATATCCAAGGAGAGAAAACGCGCCCTTCGGGAGGTCTATGTTGTGGAACCCGTAGCCCCGAAGTACAACCCATGGTCGGCATACCTAATCACCTTTGATCGGCGTGATCACCCGACCAGTATCCGTCATGGGGGTTCGGCCGCCCTCGTCCTAGACCCCATTATAGATGGGTATCACCTCACGGAAGTCCTAATGAACGGAGGAAGTAGCCTCAACCTGATTTACTCAGATACGGTGAGAAAGATGGGCATAGATCCGTCAAGGATCAAACCCAGCAGCACTACCTTCAAAGGAGTAATCCGAGGCGTTGAGGCCCGATGTACGGGTTCCGTAACGCTGGAAGTTGTATTCGGCTCGCTCGATAACTTTCGCAGCGAAGACTTGATCTTTGACATCGTGCCCTTCCGTAGCGGCTATCACGCGCTGCTTGGTCGGACAGCGTTCGCTCGTTTCAACGCGGTCCCACACTACGCATACCTCAAGCTCAAGATGTCGGGCCCCAAGGGGGTCATTACTATCAATGGCAATATAGAGCGCTCCCTTAGAACTAAGGAACATGCACTGGCCCTAGCGGTCGAATTCAGCTACAAAGAAGATCGGCAAGTTCCGACATCTGCCATAAAGGCACACAAGGCTGGGAAGCGAGTTTGGCTTCAGATCAAAAACTCAGATCCTTCCTCCTCCCCTTTATAGGGACTCGCCCCCCACCGCACAACCTCAAGACCAGGAAAGTATGTGTCTAGGAGGCACAACTTCGCACTTAAGATTCCATGGGTAGCGGTGGGGAAATAAAGATGGGTTTTCAGCTGGCCCGAACTTCTACCATCAACACGTCTTCGGACAAAATGCAGACCCTCCTAAAAGAGCCTGCCTACGGTGTAAAGCTCACCTACAATTCGGCGGCCTCTCAAGACTTTGTTTGCAAAATCCGCCCATTAAACACTAACACCCATCAAGGTGCATCTAAGAGCAGGAGTCAACTAGCAATGGGGCATATCGAGGATGTCAGGTTGCCAATCGAAGACCCCCGGTACAACAACTCATGCATATTTTTATTTCTTTCACATACCTATAAACAGTTGCTTCGGCAATCCGAGCTATAGGAGTTGTTGAGAAAATGCAAAATTGTGTGGCGCAAGTTCGCCTCGTCTATCCTTTTTTTGGCGCATATTTTTTCTCCTCTCTCCCTCGTGAACCTGTTCGGTATGACGCGAGGTAACCGGCTAATAGACCGGGGGCTCGACTTCAAACACAAATCGCCTTATCTATCATGTGTTCGGCATCCTAGCATTCGCTTTATATGCATCGGTTCTGAACTATGTCTTTGGTCAATAAGTTGGGTTGCCCGGTTCCTGTGCTTGCCCCTTTACGTTATGCTCGTTAAGGCTAAAAGGGCAAAGTGAGCACCCCTGCGATTGTGCTTCCGGATAGTCTGGTCAAGCACCTCAGGGGAGAAAGCCAAAAACAGACTGTCATAGTATGCGCGATCCGGGCTATGAAATCCGAGATGGAAGTGTTATACTTCAATCCACATAAGCGGTTATTCCGTGTTATACGAGGAACTTGCCCTTTGTGCAGACATTATGATACCGACTTCGGCCACAGTTCGTCTGAACATTACAACACTTCGGTGGCTAATCTTACGCTTCCTGTAGTCCTTTTCGTGCCCCTATGACTAAGTGAAAGAAATAAAGCACTATAGTCTAATTGCCTAGTCTGCTACACTGTACCGCCTTTGGGTTCCAATAATATGGCTAAGGGACATACTGCATTGGCATAGACACCCCATGTAGTATCTACGTGGGGGTTGAAGCCGACGACTCGCATCTTTCAGTATTAAACAACCACATAGGAGTTATAAAGGAATGCAAAACCATATAAGAACAAATACTAATATCATTAAAAGTTTGGGCAAGTCTTCTGACGCATTACAGCTCATTCAAACATGTTAATGCCCGAACACTGTGACGTTGTCATCCGACCACTCTCCATCACTCCATCAAAGTATAGCTCGGGGCGTCGATGCTCCTTCCCGGGTGGCAGCGGGTCGGTGGCTACCTTCATCGGATTTAGCCCCGGCCAGTGCACCTTGGCCTTGGCAAGGGCCATCCGGACTCCTTCGATGCAGGAGGAGCGCTTGATGGTGTTAAAGGGGGGCAAAGCAGCAATATACCTCCACCAGGCCAAAGCAGCTGCCTCGCAGCGGCTCGCCGGGCCATAAACGGATGCAGAGGTCCTTCATGGCCGGCTCCGCCATCTGGTGCAGCTCCATCAGCTATTTCAGCTGCTCCACCAGAAGAGGAGGACGCTTAAGGGCTCCGAACTGTGCCCAGAACAGCCGAGCTTCATCTCCTTCTCCCCGCAAGGCGAACAGCTAATTGGCATCCGCCACGCTCTTTTGGAGATCGGAGGATGCGCCTCAGGATTGCCACACCCGGGTAAGCAATGCGAATTTGCTATCCCCGAATACGCACTTTAGTGAGTACGACTTACCATCTACCATGTCCTTGGCCTGGCGCACTTGCTCCTTGTAGAACCGTCTGTTCATCCGCTCCTTCTGGAGTTCGGTTTTCAAAGTGGATAGTTCGGCCGAGCTCGCCTTATTCTTCTACTCCAAGGCCTTGCATCTTTCGATGGCATCCTTGAGCTCCTGTTGGACCTCTGCCACATGAGCTTCATGCTTGCCACTAGTGGCCCGCATGGCGGAAAGGGCGACAACCGTTTCCTTAGCAGCCGCCCTCTCGGTGGCCGTTTCATCCTCCGCGAGCTGGAGCTCGGCCTTGAGCCTCTCCATCTCCTTCGTCGATGTTGCGCGTGCATTATACAATGTTAAAAAGCTGCATTGACAGTATCCGAATGGTAGAGTTCAGACAAAGGCATTCGGATTCTCTTTTGACATACCTTGAGCCTCGTCGAACCTTCGGTTAAGGGCCTCAACTTCGTCTTCGGAGCGCTTCAACTTCCGATTTAGCTCTTTCAGCTCAGCACCATTTATGGCAGCCGCCGATGACGAAGCCTGCATTACACACACAGTTCATACATCACATGGGCTCTTAATTCCCGAATTATGGACAATCCGATCATATGTCGAGTTATTCTAACATGTCGGACACTTAAAGTGCATCTAGTTCGATATCGGATACAGACGTGACCCCTAGGTGAGCTTTTTTACCTCACCTAGGGCTCGGGGTTGTCATGTATATAGTGAGAATAAATAAAATCTTTGCAAATAAACACATCGGGTGGCTTACTTGAAAACCCATAAGGAGACCTTTGAAGGCCTCCTTCAATCCGTTGTCAATGGACCGGATGCCATGTACTACCGCACCCATAAGGGTGCGGTGATCCTCGGGGATGGAGGCGCTCGATAGAGCCTCCTCCATGACCGACCACCTATTGGTCGGCGGTGCTGATGATGACCGGATTCCCCGATCACCCACCGGGGATTGGAACCGGTGCCTCCGACGGCATAGTGCGCTCCAGAGATGTTCTCGGGGGGGATTGAGCGCCCGCTCGTCCGGCCTCCTTGGTATCCGGGCAGGGTGTTGCCCCCCGGTCTTTAGTGGCTGAGGCGTTAGCCTCGGCCATGGTACGGTCCGCCTCCATAGGAGTGTGCTAGGACGACACCTCCACGGCGTCCCTCGTGGCGCCTGGAGTGGTGAGATGCGAGGCATCCCCGCTCTCCGCCAGTTTGGCGGGCGGGGTCTCCCCATCCGATGTCACCTCGGTGGGGATAACGCGCTGGGGGCTGCAAGGCTAACAACTTGCATGTTAGCAAACTCTAAATCTATTCGTAATGAATAGGAGGGTCTTCAGATGCTAACCTTTTCGGGGGGGCTTGACCCGTAGGCTCCTTCGTGGAACCTCCTCGAGGTCTTCGGACGCGGTGTCCGAGTCCGAACTATCATCGGACAGAATCACCCGCGTCCACCGCACCCTCTTCTGGGCAGGAGAGGGGACCTGCTCCGGAGCGTCCGAAGACACCGCTCTCTTCCTGGAACAGGGGGAATTGCCTCCCCCCTCGCCCTCGACCTCGGCCTCCTCCTCCTCCTCTTCTTCCTCTTCCTCCTCCTCGGCCTCCTCCTGATTCGAGGAGGTGAGGGTATCCTCGGATGCAACGTCAGGCTGGTCCTTGATGCGGATGCCAGCCTGGCTTGGTTTCTTCTTCTTCTCTTTCCTCGTGGGAGCCTCATAAGGCTTTACCACGAGCATTTTTGCTAACAACCCGGTCCTCTCGTCTTCGGGCTGAGGCGCCACACTGTTAATGTTGACGGCTTTCTTCAGCCATCTCTGCGAAGACAGATCGGATAAGGGGTTATGAGATCTTCCTATGTAATGAAGCCGACCAAGCTAGGTTGTATCATACCTCGGAATAGGGCTTGGCGGCGTGCAGACCCTTGTCCTCCTCCTCGGATGGCCAGCTCTTCTGTGATTTGAAGAGCACCTTCCATAACTTCTCCCGCGTAGTGCGGAATAGATTCCGGACTATGGGCTCAATGTCGAGCTCACGAGCCCACAGGAGGCGTCCCGATGCTGGCAGGGGAGGGTGCCTCTTCGGAGCATCACCTGACCACATCGGTTAACTTGGTGCTCTCCTCAACCATAGAGCGAATGCGCTTCTGCAGGTCGCTCACCTCCTTGCCTGGTCCCCAGACAAGGCCCTTTTCGAGCCATGAAGCCAGTCTGGTGGGGGACCGGATCTGAATGCGGCAGCGGGATACTAACCTTCTTCTTGTGGTTCGGTGACGTAGAACCACTCCTTCTGCCACCCCTTGATGGTGTCAATAAGGGTGCCCGACGCCCGCCCAACGTGGGTGAGCTTGCCAATGATGGCCCCGCCGCAATCTGCGTGCTTGCCGCCGACGCACTTGGGCTAGATGTTGAACACCTGAAGCCAGAGGTCGAAGTGTGGCTCGATGCGGAGGAAGGTCTCACAGACGAGGATGAACACCGAGATGTGCATGATGGAGTTCGGCGGGAGGTCATGGAAGTCGAGGCCGTAGAAGAACATCAGCCCCCTAACAAAGGGGTGGAGGGGAAAGCTCAGCCCCCTGATCAAGTGGGGGATGAACACTCCCTTTCGCCTGGCTTGGGGGTGGGGAGCACTTGGCCCTCCTCTGCCGCGCGGTGAGGGATGTCGGCGGAGAGATAGCCGGCCTTCTTGAGGTCGAGAATGTCCCGGTCGGTGACCGTGGAAGCTTCCCATTGGTCGTTGGAGCCCGCCATTGATGAGCTCGGAGGTGAGGGTGAAAAGACCTCGATCTGAGCTTCAGAGGCGCAAAGGAATGGGAGGCGGAGAAGTCGAATGGAGAGTGTGAATAGCCTTCGGGGTTTTCCTCCTCTTTTTATGAGGACTATCGATTTGGACTCTCCTTGTTGCGCCGTGAATCCCTCCCGAGACGTGCGAGTCGTTGTGCGCGCGTAATTAAGTATATCCCATATAAAATGGGACACGATCGGTATATTGGTAGATCGTGATGATTAAAACGGCCACGAACCACGAATCGAGTCTATGCAACTAGCCTAGCGGTCGTGGTGGGCCGTGGCCTTTCGTTAGAGAGGTCGTCAGAGGAACGTTGTTTACCCCGTGACATTGGCCCTTCAAAGCCAATCAATTTGCAGTGTTCGGGCATGCCACTATGCGGAAAACTACTTATCATCGGAGGGCGAACTATGGTTCGGCGGGAAGGAACTCACCTCGCAAGCCGCAGACTTTGTTCACGAAGCAATTGGAGCTGAAGACCCTTCGCGTTGGAGGCAAGTTCGTGGGCTACTGAGGGAGTCCTGGATTAGGGGGTCCTCAGGAAGCCGGACTATTACTATGGGCCGGACTATATGGGCTACTTGCCGAACACTGGAGGATTTGAAGGCCCTGTCTCCAGGATGGAAGCTTCGGGAAGCATGGCTTGTGCTCCACGTTTGATGTAGTAAATAGGCATGTTTATCTCTTCGGCATGTAACCGACCATGTGTAAACCCTAGGCATCCTCGGCATCTATATAAGCCGAAGGGTTTTAGGGTATAAGGACAGAACAACTCATCTAGGGTTAGCTATTAGATCTCGAGGTAGATCAACTCTGTAACCCCCCATCATCAATACAACCAAGCAGGACGCAGGGTATTACCTCCATGGGAGGGCCCGAACCTGGGTAAATCTGTGTCCCCTTCGTCTCCTGTTATCGTCGATTTTAGTCTCATAGTTCGGGACCCCCTACCCGAGATCCGTCGGTTTTGACACCGACAGACACCAAAAACGCATTTGGCCGGGTTAAGCCTCATCTGATATACTCGAAGATTACTGAACGTCTCCTTGATGTCATCTAAGAGCGTCTCCTTCTTCAGAGATTTCACCACAATGTCATCAACATAGGCATGAACATTGCGCCCAATCTGCAGTTGCAGGCAATTTTGTACACACCGTTGGTAAGTCGCCTCGCACTCTTAAGTCCGAAGGGCATAGAGACATAGCAAAAAACACCGAAAGGAGTAATAAAAGCCGTCTTCTCCTGATCCTCAACAGCCATCTTGATCTGATGATAGTGGAGTACGCGTTCAGAAAACACAACCGCTCACAACCCGCTGTAGAATCAATAATCTAATCAATACGTGGGAGAGCAAAGGGATCTTTCGGACAAGCCTTATTGAGATTTGTATGGTCAACACACATGCGCCAAGTGTCGTTCTTTTTTAGGACAAGCATCGGGTTAGCCAGCCAGCCAGGATGAAAAACTTCAACGATAAACCCAACAGCTAGGAGCTGGGATACCTCTTCCCCAATAGCCTTGCGTCTCTCCTCGTTAAAACGATGGAGGTATTGGCGTACTAGTTTCATCTTTGGATCCACATTAAGGTGGTGCTTAGTGAGTTCTCTCGGGATTCCAGGCATGTCGGAAGGCTTCCATGCAAAGATGTCTCGATTCTCACAGATGAACTCGATGAACGCACTTTCCTATTTAGGCTCCAAGCCGGTCCCCATAGTGAACTGCTTGGACGAGTTTCCTAGCGTGAAATCTATCTGCTTAGTATCTTCAGATGACTTGAATTTGTGCGAAGGTTTCGACTTGGTGTTGGGTTTCTTGAGGGGGCTCGTATCAGTCAGATCAACATTAGCAGTGTAAAATTTTAATTCCTTAGCTGCGCAAGCCGACTCGGCATAAGCCGCGTCCCCTTCCTCACACTCCTGAGCTATCTTTCGGCTTCCCTCCATGGTGATAGTACCCTTGCGTCCAGGCATTTTGAGCTTGAGATAAATATAACAAGGTCGGGCCATGAAACAAACGTAAGAAGGCTGCCCAAAGAGGGCGTGATAGGGTCTCTTTATCTTGACTACCTCAAACATCAAGGGCTCGCATCTATAGTCATACTCATCACCGAAAGCAACATCGAGTTTGATCCGCCCGATTGGATAAGCCGACTTTCCATGAACAATCCCATGAAACACCGTCATGGAAGGAAGTAGCGAGCTCTCAAACAAGTTCATCCAGCGAAAAGTTTCGTAGTACAAAATATTTATGCTACTATCCCCCATCCATGAGGACTTTGATCAAAGTGTAACCGTTGACTTGAGGTGCCACCACCAAGGCTAACCCTCCAGGGTTATCAAGCCATGGAGGATGCTCTTCCCTGCTCCAAGTGATCGGGTGCTCGGACCAGTTGAGGTACCTGGGCACTGCCGACGCTACCATGTTGATTGCCCTGCTCTCGATCTTGTTGTCTCGCTTGCAAGTGCCAGTGGTAAAAGGATGATATTGGTCGTGACTCAACCGCTTGGATTTTCTTGGAGGAGCCTGGTTACTGCACCAATGCCAAAACTTACCCCCCGGAGCACCTTGTGACAGATCTGATACGCCAAGCACGAGCGGGTCTTGGGACATCTCTATCCCTATTGTAGAGGCAGCAGCCAGAAGAGGTGACTCTTGAAACTTATCGAAAAACTTGGTCTCATGAAACATATATGGTTGAGGCCGGCCAGGTTGGGCGCGCCGAGCCGGCTCAACGAGGTTGGTGCAAACGTCCGACTCGGGCACCACCGCACCGATCTAGCCAATGAAGACGTGGATCTTGCCGAAGGGGCCTCGATACCCGTACTCAATTGAGTCGGCCTCGGAACCCCATCCCGAATCATCGATGTAGATCTTGCTCCGACGACTCTTGGGCATACGTCCCATCACGTAGCTCTCGAAACCCGGAAGGGCTCCCTTTGGGAACTTAACTCCACCAAGTGAGAGCCCCACGGTGGGCTTCAACTGTCGTGGTTTTGTCACAGGAGATGTCCTCATGCAAGGACTTAGGTGTGAGGCCATCGCCGCTGGATGGCGACTCAAAGGGATCGAACGGGAACGGGAGGCGAGTTTACCCAAGTTCGGCCCCTCCGATGGAGGTAATAGACTACGTCCTGCTTTGTGTCTATATTGATGGAGATCTCGATTACAAGGGTGCGGAATCACTAACCTAGATTTCGAGCAGGTCTAACTTAAGTCTCCATGTCCTAGGGGCTCGCCTTTATATACAGGTCGAGACCCTAGGTTTTACAACAGAGTCCAAACCATAACATGACTTGTAACCTATCATGTCTTTAACATGCCTTGCCTCTCAAGCAAGGAGTCTTCCGACGTCTTCTGCCCTGTGGGCCTTGAGTCGCCGTTTCTACGTGCTTGGCCCCCCCTGGCGACTTACTTAGTAACTGTCGCGTTCGCCTTATCTCCACAGCATGGCCCATCTTAAGCATTATTCCCTAGCCGCCATCATATTGACCCGGCCCAGTAGGTTATATCGTGGGGTTATATCCCCGACACCCTTGAACATCCTACCATTTGGCGTCGGTAAACCCAAGTACTTATCCTCAAAGCTTGTGTCTATGACATTTAGAGCATCACGAACTTCATATTGGAGATTAGTAGGACATGCTTGCCCAAACATAATAGAGCATTTATTGTAATTTAAAAGTTGTCCCATGGCCCGAGCATAGAGATCAAGGCAAGACTTAACCTGTTCTACTTGGTCACGAGAGGCCTCAAAAAACGACAACGTGTCATCAACAAACAACAAATGCTTTATACCTGGTGCCCTTCTACAAATTTTGACTGGAGTAATAACACCCACTTCAACTTTGTGCCTTAGGATGGAAGAGAGCCCATCAACAACGAACAAAAAATAAGAACAAGGAGAGTGGATCACCTAGCCTTAGCCCACACGACGGTGCAAACGAATCCAAGAGGGTCCCATTATATGTCACGAATATCTCACCGACGTGACACAAGTCATAATCCAGTCAATCCATCGGTGGGCAAAACCCATCTTTTGCATCACTTGCCTTAAGAAGTTCCAATCAACCCGTTCATATGCCTTCGATAGATCTAGCTTGTAGGCACAAAAACTTTTTGACGGGTCTTTCTCCCGTTTGATGTAATGAATACATTCAAAAGCCATCAAGGCATTGTTAATGATCATCCTATCAGATATGAAGGCACTTTGTTTAGGAGATATTATGTCATCAAGTAAGGGTCTCAACCTGTTTACCAAGCATTTAGAAACAATTCTATAGATCACATTATAAAGGCTTATTGGACGAAACTCATATAATTTCGTGGGGTTAGCAACCTTCGAAATTAAAACAATAGAAGTCTCATTAACCCCTTGAGGCATGTTCCCTGTTCTGAAGAATTCTCTCACAACTTCGATGATATTATTTTTTAGCATGTCCCAACTATGCTGAAAGAACCTCGCGGGGAACCCATCCGGGCCCGCGGCCTTCAGTGGCCCTATCTGAAAGAGAGCATCAGATATCTCTTTATTTGGGAACTCACCACAAAAGCTTAGTATTATCCTTGTCTGAAATCACTGTATTGAAAAGGTCCACCACCCCGAAGCATCCAAATTTGGATCTGCGGTGAAAATCTCTTGGAAATATAATGTAGCCATGTGGCCCATGGTCACATCATCAGTGTGTATGTTGCCGTCCTCATCACGGAGCTCTCGTATTTTGGTTTTCCCTGCCCTCCAAACAACCTTACTCCGAAAAAACTTCATATTCCTATCACCCTCCTTTAGGCATGTGATCTGTGATCTCTGCAGCCAATCATTTCCTCTTTATATAACATTTCATTAAGTTAGTCCGAGACTCCTCTTATCTCTTCACTATCAACATTCATGTTCATAAGTTCTTCCAATCTAGTTCATGTCTTATTAATTTCCTTGGTTATGTTTCCAAACCTTTTGTTACTCTAGGATCTAAGAGAGTCCATGGTTGATCGTAATGCTTCATTCACTTGTCCTAGGTTTTCCATAACACCAAAAGCAGTCCAAGTTTTTTTAAGAATCTCCGAAAGGTCAGCATCATGCTCCCAGAAAATCTCATACCTGTGTAATTTTTTGTTTGGTGTTTGTTGTTCCGCTGTTCCCTTGATCAACAATGGGACATGGTCAGAATGTACCGAATATTGAGCAAACAAATTTCTACATGAGTTGGTAGCTACCGCGCGGTCTAGCCGGACACGTACATTGGTAGAACCCACTCTCATGTTATCATATGTATACGGGACACCATTGAACCCCAAGTCAACCAACTCGCACGTCGTGAGGACATCTCTGGACGCAACCATTTGTGGCTCAGGGCTCGGTGATGAGACATGTGTTCAAAGTTCCAGAGCTCCTCGTTGAAGTCTCCAACAACTAACCACGATAAATCTGAAACTTGCTTCAAGTTCTGCATGATAGCCCACATCAAGTGTCAGTTTTCTACCCTAGGCTCTCCATACATCACCGTCATTCTCCATTGATTAGCACCACCAGGACCAACCGTAACATGAACCGATCACCATTTCGTAGAACTGCAACCTGACACGATTCATGTCAAAATAGAGCTAGACCTCCACTTAGCCCATTGTTGTCCACACCTTCAAAACCTTGGAGGCCCAGCCGACCTTTTATCAACGTTGACCGAGAGACACATTAAAATGCATGTCGTAAAGGTCTCACATGATTTGGGTTTGGGATATATCGCACCGAACATAATCGTTCAATGGATGTTTCCCCGGCTTATGATGCGAGAGGGTTTAGGTTGGTAATCTATGGCACTCAACGGATAAGAGATATCACGGACCTTGTTTCTTTACATGTACTATACAAATTAAAAACAGTTGTAGTGTATTTATAACTCATGACAATGACAATGCAGAGGCAATTATCTAGTAAGCTAAAACAGTAGTCCATAATTTTTTATAAGAATACCAAGATTCTAAAAATTCACCATACCATCATAGGCGTTGCTGCACGAGATCCCCAACCCCAGTCCGCTCAACGCCATGATGGACCCTTCCTCTTCCTCCACCGCCCCCGCCCGCGCCCCTGCTCCGGCTGCTTCCACCCACAGCGGCGATAGCGGGGGCCCCGCCGCTGCCCTGTCGGCAGCGGTCGCCACGGCATCCCGGCGGTTTCAGCACTTGCTGGACCGGTCCACTCCGCACGTGGGCCGCCGTTGGCTGGGCCTCGCTGGGGTAGTGTTGGTGTACGCGCTGCGCGCGTGGTTCGTCGGCGGCTACTACATCGTGACCTATGCCCTCGGCATCTACCTCCTAAACCTTCTCATCGCCTTCCTCTCGCCTCAGGTCGACCCCGAGCTCGCCGAGGTGCTCGGCGAGGGGCCCTCGCTCCCCACGCGCTCATCGGACGAGTTCCGTCCGTTCGTCCGCCGCCTGCCCGAGTTCAAGTTCTGGTGCGATCCTTTGCTCTTGCTTGCGTAAACTGGATCTTGTGGTTATGGAATCTTTTGTCTCTATGTTTATAATAGAGTAACTGGAGTATAGATGCGTTTTTCTTGCTTGCTTGATGTGTTAGGGTCTTCTCTGTATGTGCTATGGTGGTCCGCGATGATCTTTGAGCGCTCCGTTGAGATTTGATGTTACTTTGAATCTGCTGACTTTTTTTTATCAATTCTGGCAACTAACCTACGAACACATCGCTACGGATAAGATCTACATAGTAATCTTGCCCGTGAATTTAACTAACCTCCCGCCTCCATATCCTCCCCTAAATTAATTTCGTAGGATTTTCTCCCGTAACTTCTGTATTACTCGGCAACTTGATATCTTGATAATATCGAGAGGTGATGGGGTTATTTGATGGTAGAGTTTCTCTTTTTTGAGGGTAGAGCTTCTTGGGTCGATAGGTCAGCAGCCAATTTCTGTCTTGGTTGAATTGCGGAATTTCTGGAGATTGATGCGGGAGCCAAGCATGACTGCTTGTGCAGCCAAGCATGACTGCTTGTTATCTATTTTCATTTTATGGCTATGTTCCGTGTAGGTTATCGATTGTTGAGGTGGGAGCTTGTTTGTGATTTCAATCTGTGAACACAGTCGCACTGGTCTTTGGTTTTGTGTCTTCTGTTGGCTTGCTTGGGAGCTGCAATTTGGCATGTGATCTAATTTTGTTTAGCATAGGTGTTCAAAGCAGCGGGTAAAAGAATCCAGTGTAAAACGCAAAATAACTTTTGAGATTGACGCGGGAGTGTGACGTAGCTGCAAAACTCTTGTGCAGCCAAGCATGACTGCTTGTTATTAGTTTGCTCATTTTATGTCTATGTTCCGTGTAGGTTATCAATTGTCATGGTGGGAGCTTGTCTGTGATTTCAATGCGTGAACACAGTCACACTGGTCTTTGGTTGTGCCTTCTGTTGGCTTGCTTGGGAGCTGCAATTTGGCATGGGATCCAATTTTGTTTAGCATAGGTGTTCAAAGTAGGGGGGAAATAAAATCCAGTGTAAAACACAAAATAACCATTGAGATTGATGCGGGAGTGGGATGTAGCTGATTCCTGCAAATCTCTTTTGCAGCCAAGCATGACTGCTTGTTATTTCTTTGCTCATTTTATGGCTATGTTCCGTGTAGGTTATTGATTGTCAAGGTGGGAGCTTGTTTGTGATTTCAATGCGTGAACACAGTTGCAATGGTCTTTGGTTCTGTGACTTCTGTTGGCTTGCTTGGGAGCTGCAATTTGGCTTGGGATCAAATTTTTGTTTAGCATAGATGTTCAAAGCAGTGGGGAAATAAAATCCAATGTAAAACACAAAATAACTTTTGCTATTTTCCGAATGGTATGTATTTATGGCTAGTTCTTTTCATCTTCCGAGACAACTTCTGAGTTGTGGAATCTAGAGCTGAAAAGAACTAGAAAAAGCCTCCTAGCTGCCTTGCTTCCGGCCTTTGTTTCCCTCGCAAAAATCTTCGGATGGAGAATTGGCCCCACTTCCAATTTTCAGCCGATCAGCGAGCTTCTGTAATTTGAACAAACCGTTTTTGCTTTGCCCCCCCTTTCATCATTATCTCCCTAGCGCTATCCCCTCGCCTGTCAGGCCCGGGCACTGACGAAACTGAAGAATGCTTCCTGTTCATCGTCCATTGCCGTGCCAGATACTCCCCCTAACCGTCCGATGTTGATCGAGCGGCCCTCGCTTACACGTACCGCTTCGCAACAGCAGGATCACTCCGGACCACACAACAGCAGGATCACTCCGGACCACCGATCGTCCATCCGACGGCAAGCGTCAAGGCGTCGCTGTTCACTTTTCCGACAAGCTTCACTTTTCCTTCTTCCGCTTTATTGCTTTTAGCTACTTTCTAGCTCTATTTAGGAGCCATTCTCAGGGTTGATGGACTCATTCTTGTGTAGGGGTTTGTCCCTAGTGCCGCCGTGTTCCGGCTGGCGACGAACCCTAGCATTTTGTACTCCCAAATCTAGAAATCCTTCCTCTGGAAGAGAGGTAATCGAAGTAAATTAAGCGCCAACTCCGAATGTTTTCCATAGATCGTTGCTTAGAGCCTGTCAATTGGTATCAGAGCTAGCGCTCCTCGGCGGCGAGTGAACTTGTGACTGGCGAAGTTGGCCCGTCGTAAAATCGTTCCTGGTGCACGAGTTCCGACAGCGATGGTGACCGGAGGCGTTTTGGTGGCGGTAGACTGCTCGGGTGCAGAATAGGTCTGGGCGTGGTTTCTGAAGATCATCCCCTTCAGTGTTAAATCCCACGCACCCAACCACTTCGGTGCATCTTCGGCGGCGTGGCGTTGGTGGCGGCAGAACTAGGAGCAGATCGGCTGGTTTCCGTTCGCGGTGTAAAATCCTTCCCATCTCCCTCCTGGCTTCTTGAAGTGGAAATGTTAACTATTTCCCATAGTTCGTTACACTTTCACTGCCCCAGTAACTGCCCCGATGACAAAGCCCACAGATTCTGAGGAAGTTCTGATCTCGATCTTGAGACTACTGGATATCAAGACTTCACGGCAGAATCATGAGGAAGATCGAAAAGAATTCCAAGAATTCATAGCAACTTGCAACAAAAACTTCGCCTGCATACGATCTCAAACTTAGACAAAATTCAGACCAACTTCAGGAAAATAATGGGGATTCATTCAGTGGAAACAGAGGAGGAAACGTGCGAGGCTTCAGCACAAAACAACCCAGGCCCACGAGTTCTTCTAACGGACACTCCTCCTGGTCGCGCAAAGCAGTTGCATACGCCTAGCACTACTGACAGATCAAGCAGTGCAGTTGGTGGCTCTGGTGTGCTTCATAATGCCCATGGAAAAAAGAGAAAAATTTGGACGGTTCAAGCAAAGTCCCATACAGGCACCCTAACCACCCAGCAAAGAAACAAGACCAGTTCCAAATTCAGCAAATTCAGAACATGTCTAAAGAAGACAACGATTGAAGAGGACCAACTAATGGTAGAGAAGTCAGACCGACTACTGAATTTAGAAGAAACTCTCTGTCTGTCAAGCCAGCTAAGCTGAATATAGTGAGTTTGAAGGCACTGATGCTGACTCATGGATACAAAACATAGAAACTGAAATTGCTATTTCCTATTAAAAAGGCCCCGTAGTACAATGGTGGAGAGGAATAGGTTTTGAGGCCTCCACATTGCCTTGGCACAGATTTTGCTCCTACCTCACTGATAGGTTTGCACTATCATCTGTTTGTGAAAATGTTAACGCTTTCCACTCCTTAAGACAAACTTCCACTGTCAATGCTTACATTACCCAGTTTGAATGCAAGATGAACTTGAGAGAAGAGATAATCCTGCACTTCCAGATGATTACTTTTCAGTAGTTTCATTGCTGGCCTCACTCCTTACCTGCATGATTACTTTTTCAGTAGTTTCATTGCTGGCCTCACTCCTTACCAGCAAAGTCATGTTGAAGTGCAGAAACCAACAAACATGCAGCAAGCAATCTGGTATGCTAGGAGGATGGAACCTGCCTGCCCCTCCTGTTCAACAACAACAAAAGTCCTACTTTCCTCAAGCAAAGAGGCAAGTGCACTTTGACTTCCCTAAACAAATCTCTGCACCCCCTAAGTCCTCTACCAACAACCCAACAAACTTTATACAACAAGCAAGATTGCAAGGTATCTGCTACAAGTGCAAGGAACTCTGGTTTCCAGGCCATAAGCAAGTATGCAAGCCGGCAAACAAATTGCAAATGTAAGCATTGCAAGCTCAAGTTAATGAGGAGCCTGAACTCATTTACATTACTGCCGACACTGAAGACCAGCTGCACCAGGAAACAAACAGTGACAGTGAACAACCACACATCAGTTTGCATGCCATGAAAGGGGAAGTAGAAGCAAAACATAAATACAGTTTCACTATCAGCTTGTCTATTAACAACTCCATGGCCACTGCACTTGTTGATAATGGAAGCACAACCACTTTCATCTCTCTGGAAATGGCCAAGAAAGCAAAATGCAACATCTCCCCAGTAAAGAAACTGCAGGTGAATGTTGCCAATGGGGAGAAATTATGGATTGAATTCAGTTGCAACAACATTGCTTATGAAATTCAGGGAGAGCAGTTCAATTCTGATTTCAGAATTCTCAACCTCAGGGGTTATGATGTTATCTTGGGAGTTGATTGGATGTACAAACATAGCCCTGTTATATTTGATCTTCCAAAAATGCTTATGCAGGCAAAATTGGACAACGGCAAAATTGCAACATTTTATGGCAACAGTCTGCCCTCTTCTCCTCTTGCTCTGATCACCTCTGAAGAGCTGGAACAAATCACCTCTGAAGAACTGGAACAAATGGAAGACACAGTTTGTGGAGCTCTCTTATGGGTTCAGCCTGTCCCACCTGAAGAATTGCTAACTCTGCAACCCATACCTCAAGTGCAACAACTGATTGACAAGTTCCCTCAACTTCTCTCTGAACCCACAACACTGCCCCCCCAAGAGAAGCTGTGATCAGGTTTGCGGCCGGGGGGCAGAAGTTCTAGGTTAATTTCTGTTTTTTTGGGGATTTATAGGATTTTTCAGCATTAGAATCACACGAGACGGAACCACAGGGTGGCCCCAAGGCAAGCGGGCGTGCCTGGGGGATGGCCGTGCCCTCTTGCCTTGGGGGCACCTGGTGGGCCCCCTCTGGTGGTTCTTCGTTCCAATATTTCTCATATGTTCTAGAAAAAATCGTCAAAGAGTTTCGGGCCATCCCTATGGAGAAAGGAGCTCCTATTGTTAATCAAAGATGCTACAGAATTCCTCACCATCAAAAAATGCAATGGAAGAAATTGTCCCAGATATGTAGCAGACAAATGTGATAAGAAACAGCTCCAGTCCCTACAGCTCCCTTGCCATATTAGTGAAGAAAAAATTGTGCAATGATTTCAGGAAAGTCAACTCTCACACAATCAAATATAAGTACCCCATACCAGTTATAGAAGATCTACTTGATGAACTCAATGGAGCTAAAATCTTCAGCAAGATTGATTTGAAAAGTGGGTATTACCAGATCAGGATGAAAGAAGAAAATATCCACAAAACTGCTTTCAGTACTCACACGAGACACTATGAGTATCTGGTAATGGCTTTTGGACTAACTAATGCCTCATCAACATTCCAACTCCTAATGAACTTTGTTCTAGGCCCCTACCCGAGGAAATTTGTGCTAGTTTTCTCCTCATTTTCAGTAAATCACTAGCTCTAGTCACTTATTTTGGGACGGAGGGAGTATTTGTACTAGAGTTAGTACAAAGTTGAGTCATTTTTGAGTCACTTATTTTGGGACGGAGGGAGTATTTGAGAAACCGAGAGAGCATTAGCTAATAGCCAAGCTTAGCAAGTGCACCTTTGCTCAAGACAAAGTGGAATACCTAGGCCATGTAATTACTGCTCAGGGTGTTGCTACTGACCCCTCCAAAGTGGTTGCAATTGTTCAGTGGCCTGCTGCCACTAATGTCACTCAATCGAGAAGCTTCTTGGGCTTAGCTGGTTACTACAGAAGGTTTATTCAGGGCTATGGCAGTGTGCAAAGCATTATTTAACTCTCTCAAGAAAGATTCCTTCTCCTGGACAACAGAGCAACAACAAGCATTTGATAAAGTAAAGCAGCTTATGACTACTGCTCCTCTACTAGCTCTACACAACTTTGCACAGCTTGTACCGGAGACAGATGCTTCTGGCCATGGTCGGAGCAGTACTAATGCAAAATGGCAAACCTATCTCCTTTATGAGCAAAGCCATTGGGCCCAAGGCAGCAGCACTATCCACTTATGATAAGGAGGCCCTTAACGAATGGAAACACTATTTTGCTGCATCAGCTCTTAGACCAGGAGAGTTTGAAACGAGCAAAGACTTACTGAAGGTGTGCAACACAAACTGCTCATTATGCTGTTGGGTTATAACTTCACAGTGGAGTATAAAAGAGGAAAAGAAAACAGATTTGCTGCATTATCCAGAGCTACTCATGCTGTTATGGCCATGTTCTCTTCTGCTGTACAGCCTGCCTGGATATCAGATGTTAGAGCTAGTTATGCAAGTGACCGAAAATGCAAGGACATCATCTCCCAACTTGCTGTAATTCCTAGCTCTCACCCCTATTACAGCCTTACTAATGGGGTGCTCAGACACAAAGGCCAAATTGTTATTGGCTCCAACACTGAATTAAGGAACTCCCTGATATCCTCCTTCCATAATTCCGAGCTAGGGGGTCATTGTGGAGAGAGGGCCACTTACAACAACAACAATAACAACAAAGCCTTTAATCCCAAACAAGTTGGGGTAGACTAGAGGTGAAACCCATAAGATCTCGTGACCAACTCATGGTTCTGGCACATGGATAGCAAGCTTCCACCTACCCCTGTCCATGGCTAGTTCTTTGGTGATGCTCCAATCCTTCAGATCTCTCTTTACGGACTCTTCCCATGTCAAGTTCGGTCTACCCCGGCCTCTTTTGACATTATCAGCATGCTTCAGCCGTCCGCTATGCACTGGGGCTTCTGGAGGCCTGCGTTGAATATGCCCAAACCATCTCTCAGACGATGTTGGACAAGCTTCTCTTCAATTGGCGCTACCCCAACTCTATCTCGTATGTCATCATTCTGGATTCGGTCCTTCCTTGTGTGGCCACACATCCATCTCAACATGTGCATCTCCGCCACACCTAACTGTTGCACATGTCGCCTTTTAGTCGGCCAACACTCAGCGCCATACAAAATTGCGGGTCGAATCGCCGTCCTATAGAACTTGCCTTTTAGCTTTTGTGGCACCCGCTTGTCACAGAGAATGCCAGAAGCTTGGCGCCACTTCATCCATCCGGCTTTAATTCGATGGTTCACATCTTCATCGATATCCCCAGCCTTCTGCAACATTGACCCAAAATATCGAAAGGTGACCTTCTGAGGCACCACCTGTTCATCAAGGCTAACATCCTCCTCCTCGTGCCTAGTAGTACTGAAAGCGCACCTCATGTACTTGGTTTTAGTCCTACTAAGTCTAAAACCTTTCGATTCCAAGGTTTGCCTCCATAACTCCAACTTCCTGTTGACCCCCGCCCGACTATCATCAACTAGCACCACATCGTCGGCAAAGAGCATACACCATGGGATATCTCATTGTATATCCCTTGTGACCTCATCCATCACCAAGGCAAAACGATAGGGCTCAAAGCTAACCCCTGATTCAATCCTATCTTAATCGGGAAGTCATCAGTGTCCCCATCACTTGTTTGAACACTTGTCACAACATTATCGTACATGTCCTTGATGAGGGTAATATACTTTCCTGGGACTTTGTGTTTCTCCAAGGCCCACCACATAACATTCCGTGGTATCTTATCATAGGCCTTCTCCAAGTCAATGAACACTATATGCAAGTCCTTTTGCTCCCTATATCTCTTCATAAGTTGTCGTACCAAGAAAATGGCTTCTATGGTCGACCTCCCAAGCATGAAACCAAACTTATCTTTTGTCACGCTTGTCATTCTTCTTGAGCGATGCTCAATGACTCTCCCATAGCTTCATTGTATGGCTCATCAGTTTAATTCCACGGTAATTAGTACAACTCTGAACACCCCTTTTGTTCTTGAAGATTGGTACTAATATACTCCGTCTCCATTCTCCTGGCATCTTGTTTGCCCAAAAAATGAGGTTGAAAAGTTTGGTTAGCCATACTATCGCTATGTCCCCGAGGCCTCTCCACACATCAATGGGGATACAATCAGGGGCCATCGCCTTGCCTCCTTTCATCCTCTTTAAAGCCCCCTTGACCTCCGACTCCTGGATCCGCCGCACAAAACGCCTGCTAGTATCATCAGAGGAGTCGTCTAGATTAATGGTAGAGCTCTCACTCTCCCCATTGAACAGCTTGTCAAAGTACCCTCGCCATCTATGCTTAATCTCCTCGTTCTTCTCCAGGAGTTGATCTGCTCCGTCCTTGATGCACTTGATTTGGTCAACATCCCTCGTCTTCCTCTCTCGGATCTTGGCCATCTTATAGATGCCCCTTTCGCCTTCTTTCGTGTCTAACCATTGGTAGAGATCCTCATACGCCTGACCCCTTGCTTCACTCACAGCTCGCTTTGCGGCCTTCTTTGCCATCTTGTACTTCTCTATGTTGTCTGCATTCCTCTCCAAATATAGGCATCTGAAACAATCTTTCTTTTCCTTAATTGCCTTCTGGCCATCATCGTTCCACCACCAGGTATCTTGAGCTTCTCTTCTACTTCCCCTGGACACTCCAAACTCCTCTGAGGCCACCTTAAGAATGCAAGTCGCCATCTTCATCCACATGGTGTCTGCATCACCTCCTTCCTCCCAAGGGCCCTCCTTAAAGACCCTCTCCTTGAACGCTTGAGCTACCTCCGCCTTGAGCTTCCACCACTTCGTTCTAGTGACTTTGGCATGCTTATCCCGATGGACACGAATTCGAAAGCGGAAGTCAGCAACCACAAGCTTATGCTGAGGGACAACACTCTCTCCAGGTATCACCTTACAGTCTAGGCATGCATGCCTGTCTTCTCTTCTCGAGAGGATGAAATCAATCTGGCTAGCCCATTACTGTAAGTCACTAGATGTGATTCTCTCTTCTTAAAGAGGGTGTTAGCTACGATCATGTTGTAGGCTAGCGCAAAGCTTAAGACATCTGCTTCTTGATTCCTGATGCCATAGCCGAACCCCCCATGCACCCCTTCAAAACCTATGCTAGATGTGCCCATGTGGCCATTAAGGGTGTGTTTGGTTGAGGAACCAACTTTCACGGAATGGAATGGTTCCATTCCAGAGGAACGGGTCGGTTCCGTTCCTGCGTTTGGTAGGTACAAAAAAGTAGGACGGGTTGGTTCCGTTTCAGTGTTTGGTTTGGAAGAATGGAATGCAAAATGGAATGACAAAAACACAAAATTTCGACAGCATTTCATTTGTATTTTGAAGAAAAACAACATAACAATATATATATTGACATAGAACACAATTGTCAACACTAATATCATCAGATAGCAAGTTCATTTGGCACATCCAAAAGCAATCAGCCAATACATGTCTTTGTTCACATACAACCCAAAGCAAAGTGCACTACAACCATACATGTTCACATACCAAATATCTAAAAGCAACCACATGGCATTACAACCATACATGTCAAGTGCACATACTTGAAAACCATACAACCATGTCGAATTTAGAAGTTCTTCACGTACCTACTCACCCAAACGGACTTGTTGGTGTCGGAAAGTTTCATGAACGCTCTTGCGGTCTTGGGGTTGTCAACAAGATTTGCATAGTAGTGGGCAAGGTGCTCTTCATCAAATTCTTTCAAACTGGAGACTACATCCCAAAGATCATCGGGTATATCATCATCATCTCCACCAGATTTCACAAGAGCTTTAGCCACAAGTTTAAACCCATCTTTGAGAATGGCACCTAGTGGATCCTCTAGAACTTCCACCACCTTGGCCTTCTTTTTCGGTGGTCCTTTGGGGTTAGTAGACTCACCAACTTGTGGTGACGTGTTCATCTCGCCATCCACCTCACCATTCTCCTCATCATCGAGGTCAATAGAAAGATCATTTCCAGACCTTGCATTCATCCCCTTAGCACCGGTTGTTCCAAAAATGGTTGCCATGGCATGATAGTGTTCAATTGGGTTGTTCAAGAAGGGAGCATCAGATTTGTGGGTCTACAAAAAAATTGCAAGTCATTAGCATAATGAAGGCAAAAAATGGAAGGATTTTGTTCATACATAAGCTTACCATACAATGACCTGCATAGTGTTCTTCACTGAGCCTAATTGTGCAAGTATCTTCATCCCATAGAGCTCCACTTAAATTCTTCAAGTTGACTACCCTAACCCAAATCTTCCTCCACTTCTTGAGATGGTCTCTAACTTGATCAGAGGTGACAGCTAGCTTGAATTGCTCATTCAAAACAGCAGCACACTGTTTAAGATGCGTCTCCTTGAATCCACTAGAAGTTCTTCGGATTGTTGCCCCACTCATTCAAATGGTACCTCACGCCACGGAAAGGTGGCAAGAACCCAGGCTTGGCTCCATAACCAGCATCAACTAGGTAGTACTTTCCTAAAAAGTTAAAAACAAATATTGGTTACAATGGTGTCTTAAGGCAGTAACATATGGAGAATTTCTATCCAAGGCTACTTCTTACCCGATGGTACTTGTAAGCCTCTCTCACGAGATAATGCATCAACTAAAACAGTTGCATTGTGGGCGGACCCTTCCCAACCAGCCAACACATATGTGAAGCGGAGGTCAAAATCTACCGCTGCCATCACATTTTGAGTGGTAAAGGCCTTCCTACCACGAAAAGAATTCTCCACATCTTTGGTAACACCCGCTCGCCCATGTGTACCATCGATAGCTCCAATACAATCCTATATAGTGACCAATATTAAATGGCATGTCATATAGCCTACATAGCTAAGGAATAGTTTCTGAAATTACCTTAAAATATGGGTCAAAACGATGATTTCCTGCAATTTTTGCGGGGGTCTCCAATGATGGTGGCCTTATATAATCATTACGGAGCTCGCCTATGGCATGAAGAGTCTTCCTAAAATAAATGCTGGTTGTTTCAGATGATCTACCAAAATTGGCTGAAATAACCCTATTCCGAAGGTTATGCCCAATTGTATGCAAAAACATCGCCAACGGTTGCTCTACACTAACATGTGGACCGTCTTCTAACAACTTTCGATCCCTCAATATTCCACACAAGCGGAAGAACGCAGCTCTTTCAAACCTTAGCATGTTTTTACATAACACGTCGCTTTGCCAAATTTTTTGGTTCAGATAATCATATCTGATTCGATCTCTTTCATGCATTGGGCCATAGGTAATGCGTGGTCTTCTCTTCCTTAATAGCACTAACAATGACTGCCATTGCAGCAAGTGCAACAAAAACAACGGCTCCTCTAGCCATCCTTTTTCTTTTGTTCATGACCATCTACAAGTGATGCATATACTATCAAAAATATACCTACTATATATGGTCAAAATAAGGAAGAACATTGCACAAACAGTAAGTAAAAATCAATCTAGCATGAAGAAGGGGTAGGAAACATACCCTGCCTCTGCTGCTGGCCGCGGAACCCCGCTGCCAGTTCTCCCGTCGCATCGCTCGATGCCTTGCTCTCCCGTCGCCCCGCTGCCAGCTGCCGCCCCTGCTTCTAGGTTGCCGCCGCCGCGAGGTCCACCAGCTGCTAGGTCGCCGTCGCTGCGAGGTCTCCACCAGCTGCTTAGCTGCTAGGTTGCCTCCAAGCTATTGATTCACGCCATGACGGAGGAGAAACGATGGGGAGGAGAGGATGCTTGCGCCGAAGAGGGAGAGGGAGCGATGCGGGTGGTGTGACAGATCGGATCAAGGGAGGAGGGGCGATCGGCGTTGAGAGGGAGGGGGGGGGGGGCGATTTGGGAGGGGAGGGCTCGTTCCTTGTCGTCTGCCCGGATCGAAGGTATCCCTCGGTTCCGCATAAACAATGAATATTCCGTTTCTAGGACTGGTTGGTTCCGGTCCCTTCGGCTAACCTAACATGGGAATGGGCTCTAGGAACGGGACGGACCCGTGACGTTCCACTCGGTGACGGCAACCAAACACACCCTAAGGTATCCTCCTACGAAGAGCCTCTCCAATCGGTACACTCCTAACCATGTCCTCCAGGCCTTCCCAAAACTCCCTCTTGGTGTTCTCATTGTGGCCTACTTGTGGGGCATACGTGCTGATAACGTTGAGAACTAAGTTCCCAACTACCAGCTTGACCAGGATAATCCGGTCCCCACGTCTCTTGACGTCTACCACTCCATACTTGAGGCTCTTGCCGATCAAGATGCCAACCCCATTTTTGTTTGCAACCTTCCCCGTGTACCACAGCTTGAAGCTGGTACCCTCCACCTCCTTTGCCTTATGTCCCCTCCATTTGTTCTCTTGGACGCAACGGATATCAATGCCTCTCCTCACCACTGCATCAACTACCTCTGGAAGCTTACCTGTCAAAGACCCTACGTTCCAGCTACCTAAGCGAATCCTCCTAGGCTCCACTTACAAGTACCTTGGTCTCTTACAACCCCTTCCTATTCCTGATTTTGCATGGGCTCACATAAGCATGGATTTCATAGAAGGCCTTCCCACTTTTTGAACATAAGAACCTCATACTTGTTGTGGTGGACAGGTTCATAAAATATGCCCATTTCATGGCTATGAGACACCCAATCACAGTGAAAAGTGCAGCCAAAGCTTTCATTGGAAATATCTTCAAATTACATGGCCTTCCCTTGGTTATTGTAACAGACAAAGACATGATCTTTACTAGCAAGATGTGGCAAGAATTGTTCAAGGGCTTGGAAATTAAGCTACACATGAGCACTCTTTCCACTTCTTCATTTTATGTTCCAGATGTTTCTCATGTTCCTCGCCTTACCATGAACCTATTTTCTGCAAGTCAGCTTATTGATTCTAGTTGTGTCATTCTTGACGTTGATTCTTGCAAGGATCATCACACGAAGACTCTGGTTGGGGCTGGCCCTCGCCGCCTTGACTCCCAGGGGCTTTGGGAGTTAGATTGGCTTCATGTTCCTTCTGCTGCCACCACACTCACCAGTACATCTGCCTTTGTCGCTTCAGCTACCAGCTCCTTCCAGCAATGGCATCATCGACTTGATCACTTTTGTGGTTCTCGACTATCATCTTTAGTTAGACGTGGTCTTCTGGGGCCTGTCTCAGGAGATGTCTCTTTGCATTGTCAGGGTTGTAGGCTTGGTAAACAGGTTTAGTTACCTTGCCCTACTAGTGAGTCAGTGTCTCAACGCCCTTTTGATTTAGTTCATTTCGATGTGTGGGGACCAGCTCCCTTCGCTTTCAAAGGGGGTCATCGATGCTATATTATTTTTATAGATGATTTCTCTCGTCACACTTGGCTTTACTTTATGTCTTCTCGCAGCGAGGTTTCTCTATTTATAAGCGTTTTGCCACCATGGTCCACACCCAGTTCTCCGTCTATTTGTGTGTTTCGTGCTGATTTTGCCCGTGAGTATATTTCCGAAGTGTTGTGCGGTTTTCTTGATGAGCAAGGAACTCTTGCTCAGTTCTCTTGTCTCGGTGCTCACGCTCAGAATGGCATGGCTGAGCGCAAGCATCGTCACCTTCTTGAGACAACTCGCGCGATGATGATTGCTGCCTCTCTTTCGCCTCATTTTTGGGCCGAGGCTGTCTCCACTGCTACATATCTCATAAACATTCAACCCTCATTTGCTCTATAGGGAGGTATTCCTCTAGAGCGTCTTCTTAATCATTCTCCTGATTATTTTGCTTTTTGGTTGTTTAGTTGTGTTTGTTATGTTCTCCTTGCCCCCAAGAACGCACCAAACAAACCGCTCAGTCTGTCGAGTGTGTTTTTCTTGGCTACAATGATGAGCATAAGGGTTATCGGTGTTGGGATCCTATCGGTCGTCGGATGCGAATTTCTAGGGATGTGACTTTTGATGAGTCTCGTCCATTCCACCCACGACCATTCTCTTCAACCTTTTCAATAGAGGATATCTCTTTCCTCACGTTTCTGATACACCTCTATCTGTGCCACATATTCCTACTCCTCATCCCACTATTGCAGATCCGACACCGTCTTCTCCTATGGTTTCTTCTCCTCCCTTATTGCATGACACACCACCGTCATCACCGATGTCTTCTCCATCTCCATCACCTCCAGTGGTTCCTTCTCATCCCACTTCTCCTTTTCATTATACCAGTCGTCGACGTGTTATGGATGAATCTATTGACATGCCATCTACTCCTGGTGCACCGTCTTCCTCATCCCAGTCGACTTATGGTCTTCGGGCTCGGCCTTGCCCTCCTCTTGACCGCTATTCTCCTAGTCGATATGGCCTTTTGGTTGTACTTGAGCTTACCTCTTATCGTGATGCTTTTGTTCACCCTGAATGGCAGTTTGCGATGGTAGAGGAGATTGCTGCACTTGAGCGCAACAACACAAGGGATTTGGTTTCTTTTCCTCCCGTGTTCGCCCCATCACTTGTAAGTGGGTCTATGAGGTTAACACTTGCTCTGATGGTTCTCTTGAGCGTTATAAAGCTCTTCTTGTGGCTCGTGGCTTCAACAAGAGCATGGTTGTGATTATGATGAGACTTTTGCTCCTGTGGCCCAAATGACCACTGTCCGCACTCTTCTCGCTGTGGCCTCTGTTCGCAATTGGTCTGTGTCCCAGCTTGATGTTAAAAATGCCTTTCTTAATTGTGAGTTGCGTGGGGAGGTTTATATGTAGCCACCACCTGGGTATTTAGTTCCCGACGACATGGTATGTCGTCTTCGCCCCTCTCTCTATGGCCTTTTAAGCAAGCCCCTCGCGCTTGGTTTGAGCGCTTTCCCTCTGTGGTCACTACTGCTGGCTTTTTGCCCAATGATCACGATCCAGCGTCGTTTGTCTGCCTTTTTGCTTGTGGTCGCACTCTTGTATATGTTGATGACATGATCATCACCGGCGATGATTCTGAGTACATTGCCTTTGTCAAGGCCCGTCTTAATGGGCAGTTTCTTATGTTCGATCTTGGTCTTCGTTACTTTCTTGGGATTAAGGTTTCCTCCACTTCTGATGGCTTTTTTTATTTCGGAAGAAAAGTATATCCAGGATCTTCTTACTCGTGCGGCTCTTAGTGATGAGCGCATTGCTAAGACTCCGATAGAGCTCAATGTTAACCTTTGTGCTCCTAGTGGTGAGCCCTTGTCTGATCCACACGTTATCGTCATCTTGTTGGGAGTCTTGTGTATCTTGTTGTCACTCGTCCGGATATCTCCTATCCCGTCCATATTTCGAGTTAGTTTGTTTTTGCTCCCACTTCAGTTCACTATAGTCACCTTTTTTGTGTTCTAGGATATCTTTGTAGCACGATCTCTCATCGTCCCTTTTCCCCGTTCCAGCTTGTTATAGCTCCGTGGGCTAGTGATCCTACAGATCAACGTTCACTTTCTGCCTACTGTGTATTTCTTGGTGGTTCTCTCGTTTCCTGAAAGATGAAGAAACAGACCACAGTTTCCCGTTCGAGTGCAGAGGCCGAGTTGCGAGCTATGGCTCTTCTGACGGCACATGTGACTTGGTTACGATGGTTACTGGAGGATTTTGGTGTTTCTGTTACTACACCTACCACCCTATTGCGCGAGATCCCGTGAAGCATGAGCTTCCCAAACATATTGGTGTTGATGCTTCTTATGTGCGCGTTGTTGTGCAGGATTATGTTGTTGTCTTCAGTATGTGTCTTCTGAGTTGCAGCTAGCGGACTTCTTCATGAAGGCTCAGACTAGAGCGCAACATGGATTTCACCTCTCCAAACTCAGTGTCGTGGATCCACCATGAGTTTGACGCGCGGTGTGTGCGTGTGTGTGTTAGAGTTATATTAGTGATGTCTCCTGGCCTTTTGCATTCTAGTCTCTTGACATCCTCTTGTAGCCTTTTGGCATCCTCATGTATGTGTATATATGTTGGCTTTGGCCTCATAATAATATGTTGCTTTTCCTCTAGATGAGCTGCATGGTAAGTCGAGGAACATGAGAAAGATCAGAAACATGGAAAGACGAAGTGGCTTCAGCCATTAACCATTGACCAACCATTGACTGGGAGGGAGGTACCATCACTAGTAAGAACATGAAAAGACTAGTGGTCAAATAGAGGACAATGGATGAATCATGAGTCATATAAAAAGATGCTCTAGTACCAAGAATCCATGAAGATGTACCTGCCTGTGTAGAAGGTGGTCTCACAATGTCAGAAGAGTTGGTAGCAAAACCAACAAAACCTGAGAACCAGGAGACGCAACTAGTAGTATCTTAGTTGCGAAATCTCCTGCCCAGATAGGGGCTCAACTGAAGAGGTTGATGTAGATCCACTAAACAATGGAGAACCAGATGCAACAAGCAGAACGTGAAGACACGCAACCTCGTGCTCTGTGAAGGACACAACTGAAGTAGTCGACATAAAAGCTTCGAGAGAGGAGCTGCCACCATCACCTGTGGAAGCCGCTAGAGTAGGCGGAATAGCACGACACGTATCACTTGGAGAAACAGGATGAGGTTGCATGCAGACAATCAGCCAAGGCAAGGCGCGCACGTGAGGCGTTGACAATGGAGTGATATGCACCAACACTGCTGGTGAACCTTTCGTCTGTCCTCGACAGCCTGCCGACCTATTTTATGATGTGTTTTTCCCTTCCCATGAGTGTCCTCGAGGAGATAGACAAGCGTAGGAGAATTTTTTTCTGGTAGCCACTATAATGACGGATGTGATTGATCTGGGATTGCGCAGCTGTCTAACCTTTAACTGCCTCCAATGAACTTGCTTCCTTGCGATTACCGTTGCAGGATGCGAGTCTGGCAGTTGCCCTCGATCTCAGGACCCTACTTAATGGCGCCGCCTTCATCACCAAGGGTGCCTACGACGCGATGGCTTCTTACTTGGCCGACCCTACTCTTGCTCATATTTGGGACTGCGTGTCCCTAGCAGAGTAAGGGTGTTCGGCTGGCTCTTCTACCTGGACCGGCTCAACACCCGAGCCAACTTGCATCGTAAGACCATCACATACTCTGCTACCTGCCCCCGATGCGCGGCCGCACCCAAAGACCGAGCACACCTTTTCTTCCATTGCTCGGCAGCTCGTGCCATTTGGGATGCCATTGACCTTCACCCATGCTCAACCCCCTTTGCAGATCTTTGGATCTCTCATGGCCGATCAGGTCTCCCCAAATCGGTGTGGCCTTTTATCCTTATTATCCTGATCATTTGGAAAATTTGGGACGCTCGCAATGCAAAAACTTTTAGGAACCTAGATGTCTCATCCCATGATGTTATTAGGGGTATCGTCGTGGATCTCACGTTGTGGTCTCACCGCCTTAAAAAGGTGGAGGACAAAGTTCACGCCGGATTGCGGCGGGACTGCTTTACTTCTCACCTTGTCTAGTTTGTAACAAAATACTTCTGAAATATATTCAGGTGGTGAGTCCCCCCCGTGACGGTTCAAAAAAAAAGCACTACCGGTGAAAGTCCCGAGGAGTCGGTGTACATCGACAATACCATGCGTGGAGGGCGCAAGAGGAGTCGATGAAGAATGACCACCACAGCCTATGGAAGGCGTCAGAGGGAACGACCTCACATGTGGATGAGCACCAAGCACCGAGGAAAGGCACGTGGCGAAGATGGGGTCAATGTAAGGAACACTGTCAAGAGCCAACGACAGCGGGGGAGATGTGTATCTGATGAAAACATCATTCATGCTTTTTTACTCTGAAGCCCAGTCAAATGCAGTCACGCACAACGCATAGAGACGTGTGCATGCATACTAGAGGTCGTAGTTGCCGGGACCGGTGGGTAGAAGTGGCAGCATATGACAAGTTGCCGGCGGGAAGCTGCAGGTGCAACAACAGTGGGGCGGTTGGACCCATCGACGGTCATGGATGGCAACCATGGATGTGACTAGGCTGCCGTGGAGAGGCAGGGGCGTCCTTGAGGCTGGAGCACTCGTCGATCTTGGACGTGGAGTACGGGGGCAGGGTGGTGGGCGATCGGGGACCTGGAGCCTAGTGGCGGAGGTAGTGGGCGGCAGTGTGGGACAACCTGGAGGGCGGCGTCACGGCTTGACGTGAGACATCGAGGTTGGCAACATGGAGACCTGAGGTGGGAGATGCGAGTCGGATAGAGGGAGAGGAGGATGGTGTTCGGACAAGAGGGTGCAATGGAGACTGCCACGACCAGCCAAGAGGGGGATGGCGGCGGCGTGAACATGAGATTGGATTGGAGCATGAGTTGCGTATGTGGGAAAAAATAACCTAGAGCTCTAATACCATGTTTGGAATATGCAACTCGTATATGCAGGTGGCCATAGGCCTGTATATACATGTATAGGTGTGGTATATGCAGGTGACCATAGGCCAGTATATATACATGTATAGGTGTGATACGAATGGTACACGGCTAAATACATATAGCTCTAACAGGCCCTATGGCAAAAGGTCTGACCGGTCTGACCCCACGTAACATGACAATGATAAATTGCTAATATTGCTCTCACAATTTGATTCGACAACAACTACAACAACAAAGCCTTTTAGTCCCAAACAAGTTGGGTAGGCTAGAGTTGAAACCCATAAGAACTCAAAACTAGCTCATGGTTCTGGCACGTGAATAGCTAGCTTCAGTGCACTCCTGTCCATGGCTACTTCTTTGGTGATATTCCAGTCCTTCCAAATCTCTCTTAATGGACTCCTCCCATGTCAAAGTTGGTGTACCTAACCTCTCTTGGCATTGTCTGCATGCCTTAACTGTCCGCTATGCACCGGCGTTTCTGGATGCTTGCGTTGTATATGCCCAAATCATCTCAAGACGACGTGGCTACCCTCACGTATATCCTCATTCCGGAGCCAATCCTTCCTTGTGTCTCCATATATCCATCCCAACATGCACATCTCTGCTACACCTAACTGTTGGACATGTTATCGTTTAGTTGGGCAACATTCAACGTCATATGACATAGCAGGTTGAATCGTTGTCCTATAGACCCTGCCTTTTTCGCTTTTGTGGCATTCTCTCGGTCTATTGTCACACAGGACGCCGGAAGCTTGCATATGATTGCATATGATTGCATTCCCTCTAATCAATCCAGTATCATGCTGTAATCATCACCATTGGTTTTCTTGTAATAGAAGATTTTACAATGGATAACTTTACCATACCCAATGTTTGTTGGTTTGAGCCAACCACACTATTCAGCCACTACAGCACAGTCAATGGGTTTGACAATCTGCTGCCAATGGTTTTCTACTTTTAAGCAGTTCTTCTGGTTTCCTGGTTGGTAATATGTGACCTACCCTGCTATTTTTCCATGACAATTCCTTTTTTTTTGGCTGTATTGATATTTTCCAAAAATGTTACTGTTGAGTTTGCATCTAATGTGTAAGGTTTGTTGTTTTTGTGCTTTATATTAGTGCCCTTGTCATAAAATCGTGTCAGATCGAAAATTGAGTAGCATCTTGTTATTTGCTATGATAATGTGTTTATTGCACCCAAAAGGACGTTAACCTACGAACAATACCATTTCGTCAAGGTTTTTCCTATGCAGTTGATTTCCTTGAAGGATAGAGTTAACTTCTCTTGGTTTTTTATGGGGTTAACTTTTCAGTGAGTGGGTAAAAGAAATATTGTCATCGAACGACTGATCATTTGTGTTCCTTGCTAAGACCTTTACTCTGTTTTCTCCTTTGCAGGTATTCTGTAGTTAAAGCATTCTGCATTGCTTTTGGCATGACATTCTTCAGTGTGTTCGATGTGCCGGTGTTTTGGCCTATCCTTCTTTTCTATTGGGTGGTGTTGTTTACTGTGACAATGAAGCGTCAGATCCTTCATATGGTAAAATACAGATATGTTCCATTCACCTTTGGGAAACAGGTACCTTATACATCGTTTCAGTTAGTTGCTACAACTTGCTCACATAAACTTAATATCTGTTATGTTGATATTCGGTTTATTTTGTCAGCGTTATAAAGGGAAAAGGGCAGCTTCTGCAGATGATCTCACCCTTCCCAAGGATTAAACATTATGGGAGTTTGGAATGGTGAAATGCTTTTGTTAGTTATGAAATCGTAAGAGAAAAATTGCCTATAGTGGCTGCACCCCCACCGGGTAGCTCCTCACAAAGATCTGAATGTTGCAATGCTAACATCAAGCATTAGACCTCACTGAACCCTGATATCTTTACAGTGCTGAGAATAGGCCTTGATGGTCTAACCTGGATTTCTGTATTCCCAAGGTGTTTCCCCGTATCTTTACATTTGTTGCTCCATATTTCGTTGTATATCATATATAACGTGGAGAAGATGGCCCAGAATCCTGTATACTTTCATCAAATGATTTATTCAGCAATTATTTCTGGCCGGCTCAATTGACTTGCATTTGAAGCCTGAATTGATAAGACTTTTTGAGTTTTTTCTATTGAAAATATTGCTAGGTGATCACCATAGTATCTTTTACAAGAGAATCAATAATCTCCATGGGCAGATCTTCCATCCATCCCATACACACCTTACCTCTAGCTAGTTTGGCTAAATCTTGGGCAACACAATTAGTCTCTAGGAGCATGCTTGAAAATAATGTGGGAAATTGTATGCAAGGTGATATATATCATGAAAAACTGTCGTTGATAGACTGAAAGAGTGACCTTTATTTTTCATTGCTTATTACTTTGGATGTTGTGCGGAGTTCACTTCTATGCAATTACACCTAAATTGAGGCCAAAATGTTCACCTGTATCCAATTACACCTACACCAAGACCAAACTGTACGACCAGTGCCTTGGTCATAAGCGCATCTCCATGCCAATCGATTTTCCTGTTTCTTGGCATGATGAAGCTGTTTTTTCTGAGGTCTTCCACGACGAATCTGTTGTTTGAGTCTGATGCCAGCGCCATACAAGCCCTTGAGAAGTCTGGGTTAAAAGCCCATCCATGATTGCCATTGCTATGAACTTAGGTTCCTGCATCTTTTCATGACAACATCTCCATTAGAAGATGTAAATTCCCCTAAAAAGTAAATAAATAAATAGAAGATGTAAATTTGAAAGCTCTTCCTTCTTCCTCTCCTCTCCTTTGTCGTTCCCCTCTCGAAATAATCCTTGCACAATCATTTTCTACAACAAAACAAACAAGATGTCAATATCAAAATAGAGGATTTTTTGGGCAATGTTGAGAGAACACAAACAAGTAGCAAATGATTACCAAATTGCTGTCATCACAGCCACTTGGATTCATGCAACGGACCAACTTTTGGCATTCAGCGTTAATGCCTTTGGCGAAAGTAGCTGCTAGTATTGTGTTCATCGAAGTATTCTTTGATGCGTTGCCAGTACGTATTCATGGCTTGGTCACTTCCAACGGATGCATCTTCAGAGGTTTTCTTCCAAGCGATGCAAATCAACACATCTTCGGGAGGGGTATAATTTACGGTTCTTCCCTTCATAACCAAACCCTCTTCGCCCATGTCAAGATTATCATCATCAAACTGAGTTTCATATTCTTGTGACGCTTCTTGAGAGATATAATCATCATTTGAGACATTAGTTCGTACACGAAAGTTTCATCAAGACTACAAATGAGCATACATGTAATCAATCTCACATTCTATTCGTATTGGAAATTAGAAGAAGCAACACAGGCATGAAAACAATGAAACTATTTTTTAAAACCTTTGGGACATTTCGTCGAACACGATGGATGTAGTGTCCCTCGGCGTGACCACATCATCCTCCATGGTCAGCGGAGGCGGAGGAGGGCCTCTTTGGCCGGAGAAGGAAGACATGGCTATCAACGTCATCCAATCACCTGCCGCAGCCGTGTCAGACTTCACAATTTTGGTCAGCCTAGGTTGATTGGCTGCCGGGTTGTGGCCTCGCCCAACGTGGCTTGGCGACGGCCCGCTGCTTCTTTGTAGGCGGCTCTGGCACGACAGCGGCCGACGGAGGTTGGGCAAATCTGGGGCGGCGACATGGTGACAACAACCGAATTGGAGTCGGTGGCGGCTACCGTGAGGTGGGGGTAGACAAGAAGCAATGGCGGAGGACACGATAGGGTCGTCGGCGTAGGCCACGACGGCGGCGGGCGGCAGGTGGGAGGGGGACATGCGACAGACGGACAAGCGAAAGGTGAAAAGCACTTGGGTCGTTGGCGCGTGACCGGGCGCTTTATATCTCCTGCACCCGGAGATGTATATTTGCATCTCGAGGTGTTATATTTTATATCTCCGACAGGCGGAGTTGTAATTTATTTTGCATCTACATCATTCGCTGGAGTTAGGTTTTTGGGCCTCGGAGATGCAAAAGGTAGTTATTTTTGCATGTACATCTTCTATTGAAGATGCTCTTATGCACTAATTTTCTCCTCTCCCACCATAAATACCAGGAATCAATAGCAACTGTTTTCGTTGAATTTTGTAGACCTAGGACCACACGTTCTTCAACTAGTTGCAACAATAAAAGTTTTAGGACAATTGAAAGCACAATGTGCTCCCTTGGTCGTTTTGATAATTCATGACAACATACATTGTCTTTTGGACTAATACTTTCATCTAGTGTATTTCAGATAAAGTCCATAGAGAGAGATGGTCTGGCAAAAAGGAGTGTGGAGAGTATCCCCATTGGCCAAGCTTCAAGCAAATGACTCTACATTTTACCTTTTGTGAGAAATCACTTTGTGTCCATAGGAAAGCCAATACTATTAAAAGGGGGTAAGGTTTTGTTGGTAAACAAAATGCTCATACGTGCACACGTGATAGTCATCACATACACCCACAAGCTCTTCCACAAAAGTCTGTTCAAAGCCAAATATTAAAGTCAATCTTATTGTTAAGAGGCTTACCAAGATTCGTGCTTTCTCAATTGACGAACTTTGCTTGTGCTTATACTTTGTGGACTGATTTGGAGAAACGATATCCAAATCTTTCATTAGGTAATCTTGATGAAATTCTTCATAAAACTATTGTTTTTCACAAAATGAAGCCTAGTGATCCAAACTTTGATAAATGCCTATTTGAGCTCCGTGATCTCATGCGTGCTAAAGGAGATGTCACAACTCCAAATGATGACAATGTAGAACATGGCTACTATGATGAAGATGAGTTGTTCGACATCGAGCATGAAAAGATCATGAGGAATCTAAGTCTAATGGCAAACTTCAAGGATTACATGTCTGGCGGAAAAGAGTGGATTCTCGACAGTGGATGCACGAATCACATGACTGGCGATAAAGACATGTTCGAAGAGATCCCGCCTAATCAAGGACCTCGAAGATACGTGACCTTTGGAGACAACTCTAAGGGTAAGGTACTTGGCCTTGGTAAGGTGGCCATATCTCATGATAGCTCCATTCAAAATGTGATGCTTGTTGAATCCCTTGGCTACAATCTTCTTTCCGTATCTAGACTAGCAGACTTCGGTTTCAGTGTGCTATTTACCAAAGTAGATTGCTAAGTGTTTCGATTTGATAATCATAAAATTGTCTTCACTGGTATTCGTAGAGGTGATCTATACATTGTTGATTTCACTAAAAAGGCCCAACCTCGTACTTGTCTCATTACAAAATCTTCTAAAGGTTGGCTGTGACATAGAAGGTTAGGACATGTAGGCATGCGCAATCTAGATAAGCTTATCAAGGATGATCATACTCTTGGTGTTAGAGATGTTATCTTTGACAAAGATAGACTTTGTAGCGCTTGTCAAGCAGGAAATCAAGTAGGTGGAAGTCATCCGGTCAAGAACATCATGACCACTAGGAGACCACTTGACTTACTACATATGGACCTCTTTGGTCCCAATGCTTACAAGAATCTCGGTGGAAACTCTTATGGTCTAGTTGTAGTTGATGATTTTTCTAGATTTACATGGGTATTCTTTCTTGATAATAAGTCAGAGGTACAAAAGATCTTCAAGAACTTCGCACGCAAAGCACAAAATCAGTTTGAAGTGAAGATCAAGAAGGTTCGAAGCGATAACGTATCGGCATTCAAGAACACCCATGTGGATACCTTTCTTTATGAAGAGGGTATTTCACATGAGTTTCGGCTACGTACACGCCTCAACAAAATGGAGTTGTTGAGAGAAAGAACCGAACCCTCATTGAGATAGCAAGAACAATGCTTGACGAATACAAGAGGCCAAGACACTTTTGGGAAGAAGCCGTGGAAACAACATGTCATGCCACAAACCAACTCTACTTGCACAAGCTTCTCCGTAAAACGGCATACGAGCTTCTCATTGACAACAAACCCCAAGTTGGATACTTTTGGGTATTCGGCTCCAAGTGTTACATTCTTGATAAACATCATCGTGCTAAATTTGCTCCCAAATGTCATGAAGGTTTCCTACTTGGTTATGGATCGAACTCTCTCACTTACCATGTCTACAACAACTTCACTCGAAAAGTTAGAGACGGTAGGTGTGAAGTTTGATGAATCTAATGGTTCGCAAGTCAAACAACTGCCAAATGATGTAGGTGACAAAGATCCTTCGGAAGCTATCCAAGACTTGCCCATCGACAAGATTCTTCCCATGGAGGTGAAGGAAAGCACTTCATCAACCCAAGTGTAAGCTCCTACTTCGGATCAAGGCTACCGACAATACGACATGGAAGCGTCCACAAGCGGTACACGGCAAGATGAAGAGGAGGAGGAAGTACATCATGAAGATCCACCACAACCTTCTTCACCACCACCTCAAAGAGATGACCACATTGACAACAAAGTTGATGAAGGCGACGATGAAGAACAAGAAGCTCCACCGACTAACAAGCCTAAGCTACCCCGAGTTTGAGCTCAAGTGACCAAGAACCATCCTCTAAACAAAATCTTTGGTGACATACAAACAGGGAGGATCACTCGCTCTAAAACTCGCTTGGCTAATTTTTGTGAGCATTACTCTTTCATCTCTAGCATTGAACCCATGAAAGTTGAACAAGCTCTTGAAGACGCGGATTTGGTGAATGCTATGCATGAAGAGCTTCACAACTTCGAGAGGAACAAAGTGTGGACACTCGAGGAGAAGCCCAAGGATGAGCAAAACATTATTGGCACGAAATGGGTATTTCGAAACAAGCAAGATGAAGACGGTCAAGTCATACGCAACAAGGCTCGCCTCGTGGCCCAAGGATATATGCAAGTCGAAGGTATGGACTACGGTGAGACTTGCGCCCTCGTTGCTAGACTAGAAGCCATTCGAATGCTTCTTGCTTATGCTAATCACCATGATATCACGCTTTACCAAATGTATATTAAAAGTGCATTTTTAAATGGTGAGATTGAAGAAGTCTATGTTAAGAAACCACCTGGTTTTGTAAATCCTAAGAAACCTGACCACGTTTACAAACTTCGAAGAGCTTTATATGGTCTTAAGCAAGCTCCTCATGCTTGGTATAAATGCCTAACGAAGTTTCTCATTGAAAAGGGTTTTGAAATTGGTAAAATTGACACAACCTTATTCACAAAGAGAGTTAATGGTGAACTATTTGTGTGTCAAATTTATGTGGATGATATTATCTTTGGATCTACTAACCCACATTTTAGTGAGAAGGTTGGAAGGTTGATGCCAGAGAAGTATGAGATATCTATGATGTGTGAGCTGAAATTCTTTCTTGTACTACAAATCAAGCAAATGAGAGAAGGAACATTCATCTCTCAAACTAAGTACACCAAGGACTTAATAAAAAACTTCAAGATGCAAGAGTGCAAAGGTATGAAAACTCACATGCCCACTAGCGGACACGATGATCTCACTAAGGAGGGTGAACCGGTTGATCAAAAGGTTTATCAATCAATGATTGGTTCATTGCTTATCTATGTGCCTCCTGTGCCGATATTATGCTTAGTATTTGCATGTGTGCTAGATATCAAACTGCACATAAAGAATGTCATCTTAAGGCTGTTAAACGCATTGTGAGATACTTGATACATACACCAAACTTTGGCATTTGGTATCCCAAGGGATCTTCTTTTAATCTTGTTGGCTACTCCGACTCGGACTATGCTGGTGACAAGGTTGATAGAAAATCCACCTCGGGTACATGTCAATTTCTTGGTAGATCTCTTGTGTCTTGGTCCTCCAAGAAACAAAACTCGGTATCTCTATCTATTGGCGAAGCTGAATATATTGCTGCTGGATCATGCTGTGCGCAATTGTTATGGATGACACAAATGCTTAAAGATTATGGAATTAATGTAAAAAATGTGCCATTACTTTGTGACAATGAAAGTGCTATTAAGATTGGTCATAATCCTGTGCAACATTCTCGAACCAAGCATATTCAAGTTCGACATCATTTCATTCGTGATCATGTTGCCAAAGGAGATATTAATCTTAAGCATGTACGTACTAACAAGCAATTGGCCGATATCTTTACTAAGCTACTTGATGAAACTTTTTGTCATTTGAGGAGTGAGTTGAACATCATTGATGCTTTAAACTTGAGCTAAGCTCGCTCGGATGCTTGCAAGGGGATGAGCTTCATTGTTTATTCCATGCTATTACCTTGAATATCATATCTTGGAATTCTATGCTCCCTTGTCTTGCATCTAACCCTTTTGTAGGTACTTGGAATAACAACACTCCACAAGATTGCAATCAACTCCTATCTTATGCAATCTTGTCATGACCAAGTATCCACATCCTCGCTTTGATGATGAAAGGAAGAAGACAATGAAACATATCCTTGACATATATCCCTCAATTGCGAAACCTCAGTTGGTATCATGTCATTTGGATATATTATGTTCTTCCTTGCGTGACTAACCTTTGTAGGTGAAGAGTGAACGAAAACAACAAGGATTGCTCCCAACTCAAGATGAACTTCATCAACTTCAAGCATCCTCATCAAGTTCACCTACAAGCTACGTCAACAACATCACTCAAAGGTATGTGCTCATATCCTTGATATAGCTTTACTCCAAGTCATGAGATAAAGCAACTCAAGAGATATGAAGACATTAAAATGCTTAATCAAAAAAATGGTAACCCCATTTTGAGCTTAACGATGAGTATGACCTATGATCAAGTATTCTTGCTTGGCTCCTAAGTCAATATACTCTAATATAGGTGACCTAGTCACCGCCCATCATCTAGTTAAGAATCTTGTTTGGTTCATTCTCTATTGCAAAATTTCCTGGAACCATTCAAATCTTTACTAGTTGATGCCTTTTTGTAAATTATGTGTATATTATCTGCAAATTTGTATCCCTTAATTTGAAAATTATTTGTTTTTTCTTCCCTCGTTGATTTTTATTTACAACTTTGTCTTTGGTTCAAACTTTCACATTTGCCAAGTTTTTGTTTTATGCCTTGGTGCTTCCGACCCAAAGGACTCAGTTCTACCGATTTAGCAGATAAGCTGCACAACACCATATCGGTACCACCGACAATTTTGCCTTGGAGCCACCGAATTTCTATTTTAATTCAGTCTGAATTTGAATCTGTAGATCTTTGTGTTCCTTCTGTGATTTCTCAATCCTTCGATGATCCCTTTATATTAAAAAGTTTTTGAAGGGGGAGAAATACATTCAAGGATCCCTAACTCAAAGGAGGAGAAGTTTTGCAAATTCTCAGTTTAGCCAAATGGGGAGAGCAATTATTTTCAATGATTCCCTCATTTTCTCATTATTTCCATATTCTATGAATCCTACATTCTATGACCCATGTTCTCAAGGATCCCTTTCTTAATCTATGATCCATGTACCTGGCCCTATGTTTGACCTTTTTGGCAGTTAATGCCAAAGGGGGAGAAATATACAAAGCTTCAAAGCTAAAGAGGGAGATACATGCTTATGGAAAGGGGGAGATATAATTTAGGGGGAGAAAAGAATATCAAAGGTTACACTTATATATAAACAAGGGGAGAATACCAGAGTAGGGGGAGAAAAATATGTTTTGGAGAAAGATCTGTTTATTGCATTTGATTTTCAAATGTTAGAATTTTATCACCCTATCCAATCCCATATCCAAATGCTAAGATTCAGGGGGAGAGGATGTCCTACCATTTTCATATCTAAAGGGGAGAAACTTCTAAATGATCTTGGAGACATATCAATCTTAAGGAATACTATCGTCTATATGTTCTCCATATCTTGGTATTTTTGTGTTCTATTGCTTTTGATTGGTAGAATACTCTTGTGTTTCCTAACATTGTTTTCTCAAGTGTATTTCTACTGCTAGAATGCTCAAGAACTCAAGGTAAGTATATGCATCATATCTTTGATCAAGATGATCTCTTGCTTCTTGCACATATTGTTTGCAGGAGTGAAGTCTTTAACAAGGATACACCTCATTCATATACATTTGATGCATATTGCCAAGATACACATGACTTATCATGTCCATGCATTCCAAAGCAACTATCCTTAAAGGGATTGCACACATTTAGGGGGAGCAAGTGTAAGTCATGTGTCTCTCAAAGTCTTCAATATATCCATGCATATATTTACTTGAAGCTTTGATTGTATGTTGACACACATCAAATTCAGACAATGAAATCGCAAGGATCCGCCCCACATCAACTTGCAGAATGTTTGAGAAACCAACTCTTGATCCCAATGACCAGTAATAGGGTAAATGAAATAACTTACTTTTGATAGTAAATTGCCTCCACGCGTCGTGATCACTTTCCTGGTAGGTGAGGTAGGGATCCATTGAACTCAAACATTGATTCGACTACCATCACCGAACCTCCATATATGACCTCCTTTTAGTGTTTGCACCCACGACATAATACTTGCCATGTGAATGAGTCCCAGCTTTTGAGAGTTGCATTCAAAATGTCACAATATGGATAATATTTGGCTTTAGAACACTGGCACAAAGGGAATACGGATTATCATTTAATATCCAAGTTTGTTTCGCAAGTTGGGCTAGGTTAACACAATGAATAACTTGAAATCCCATTCCACCTTCTTTCTTTGGCACACACAACTTCCACCACACAAACCAGTGCATTCTCCTCTTATTGTCACTCTCACCCTCGCAATAATGTGACATTGCGTCTATAATCCTTTACAAATCTATTTTGGAATTTTGAAAACCGATATTGCATAAGATGGTATAGCGTGTAAAATTGATTTGAGTAACACTTCCTTTCCTCTCGTGGAAAGTTGCCTTTCCTTCCATCCCATGGTTCTTTTCAGAACTTGATCCACCCAAACAAGAAATAATATGTCCTTTCTAGACCCACAGTGGATGGTAAGCCTATATAAGTATTTGTGCGTCCGTCATTATATTGAAATTGCTGCAAATTTGTTCATTCATCCTAACTATAGTATTAGGGCTAAAAACACACTTGACTTGTGCACACTAACCTTCTGTCCCGAAGCGACACAATATGATGTAAGGATTTCGTTGAGACACTCACCATCCTTAGTATTAGCCTTCATCAGGATTAATTAATCATCTGCAAACAATAGATTAGTGATGGCCGATGCTTCCCTACACACCTTCACTCCCTCAAGCTTCCCTTCTTCCTCAGCTTCATTCAGCAAAGCAGTCAATCCTTCAGTGCAAAACACAAACAAATAAGGCGATAATGGACCACCTTGTCTCAAGTATCTATTTCTTTCTTCTGAAAATACCCTCTTCTCATTGTAGTCTTTGGTGATATAGCCATAATATAATTTAACGCAATAGCATGAATCCCCATAGGGATCAGGTTAGCATATTTGGTTTCTCTTTATGGACCATTTTTTGCCTCTCCCACCATAAATACCAAGTTATAATTTCAACCATCTCACGAACACTCGGAATACCCAAGATAATCAGCTCCTATTCACGCATGGAAAGTAAAAATTCAATGACCGCCTCACCGACATAGTTAACTTTGCAAGCGCTTTTATTGACTTGATCCAGTCCCAACACTTGATATGTCTCCAACGTATCTATAATTTTTGATGATGGCATGCTATTACATTATCTGTTTTGGATGTTTTATATGCATTAATATGCTATTTTATACTATTTTTGGAACTAACTTATTAATCTAGAGCCTAGTGCCAGTTTTTGTTTTTTCCTTGTTTTTGAGTTTTGCAGATATGAAATATTAAACGGAGTCCAAACGGAATGAAACTTTCGGAAGGATTTTTTTTGGAAGGAAACAAATCGAGCAAGCTTGGAGTGCACGGCAGGGGAGGTGCCAGGGAGCCACAAGCCTGCTAGGCGCGGGCCCCCTGGCCATGCCTAGCAGGCTTGTCGCCTCCCGGTAGGTCTCCTAAGCCTAATTATTTACCTATAAATTCCCAAATATTCCCCCAACACCAGAGCGAGCCACGCAAATAGTTTTCTGCCGCCGAAAGCCTCCGTTTCCGAGAGATCCAATCTTGGATCCTTTTTCGGTAATCTGCCGGAGGGGGTTTCGATCACGGAGGGCATCTACATCAACTCCATTGCCCTTCCGATGATGCGTGAGTAGTCCACCACAGACCTACGGCTCCATAGCTAGTATCTATATGGCTTCTTCTCTCTCTTTGATCTTCAATAGCATGTTCTTCATGATCTTCACGGAGATCTATCCGATGTAATCCTCTTTTGTGGTCTGTTTGTCAAGATCCGATGAATTGTGAGTTTATGTTCAGATTATCCATGAATCTTATTTGAATCAACTCTGAATCCTTATATGCAGGATTTCATATCCTTGCAAGTCTCTTCGAGTTATTGGTTTGGTTTGGCTAACTAGATTGGTAGTTCTTGTAATGGGATAAGTGCTTGGTTTTGGGTTCAATCTTGCGATGTCCTCACCCAGTGACATAGTATGGGTAGCGAGGCCCGTATTGTATTGTTGCCATCAAGGGTAACAAGATGGGGTTTTCATCATATTGCTTGAGTTTATCCCTCTACATCATGTCATCTTTCTTAATGCGTTACTCTGTTCTTCATGAACTTAATACTCTAGATGCAGGCAGGAGTCGGTCGATGTGTGGAGTAATAGTAGTAGATGCATAATCATTTCGGTCTACTTGACACGGACGTGATGCCTATATGCATGATCATTGCCTTGGATAACTACATGATTATTCGCTTTTCTATCAGTTGCTTGACAGTAATTTGTTTACTCACCATGATATTTGCCTTCAAGAGAGAAGCCTCTAGTGAAACCTATGGCCCTTGGGTCTACTTTCCATAATATAGTTTCAGATCTATAAACCAAAAATACCAAAAATACTTTCCTGCAATTTATTTACCTTTTACTTCCCGTTCTTGTGTACATCTATATCTATCGGGTCTAATCTTTACAAATAATCGTGAAGGGATTGACAACCCCTTTATAGCGTTGGGTGCGAGAGTTTGATTGTTTGTGTAGGTAAATCCAATGGTGACTTGCTTGTTCCTCCTACTGGATTGATACCTTGGTTCTCAACAACTAAGGGAAATACTTATCTACTTCGCTGCATCACCAGCTCAAGAGGTAACAAGAAGGATTTCTGGCGCCGTTGCGGGGAGGATACACATCAAGCCTACCAAGTCCCATCACAAACTTATCTCTTGCATTTACATTATTTGACCTTTACCTCTCGTTTTCCTCTCCCCCACTTCTAAAATGATTTTCAAAAATTACCAAAAAGATTTGCCTTTTTATTCGCCCTTCTTCCGTTCGCCTTTTCGTTGCTATGTTTGCTTGTGTTGCCATGTGACTTCTATTTGCTTGCATCTTCGCTTGCTAAAAATCTATTGATATGGATCCTCATCCACTTGCTAATCTTTTCAAAAGACCAAATCATGATGAACCAATTGCTAGTGAGTTGAGTGCACTTGATTATCTCTATGAAGTTTTGTTTGAAAATCATGAATCTGAAATTTTTGATGAAGTGTTGAAAGAGGAAAATTATAAGGTTATTCATGATATCTCATTGAATGAAAAGCATGATTGCCATGTTGTTAGTATGAATTCTCTGAATATCCATGATGCTAATGATATGCAAAACCACAAGCTTGGGGATGCTATGCTTGATAAAGATGATATTTTTTGTTCCCCAAGTTTTGGTGATGGCACGTATGCTATAATTGCTCATGAAAAGAATGCATTGTGTGATAGTTATACTGTGAGATTACTTCATGATGCTAATGAAATTTATTATGAGGGAGGAACATATGCTTGTAGGAACTGCAATAATATCAAGTTTCCTCTCTATGTATTCAAAGTTTTGAAGTTATGCTTGTTTTGCCTTCCTATGCTAGTTGATTCTTGTTCCCATAAATTGTTTGCTCACAAAATCCCTCTGCATAGGAAGTGGGTTAGACTTAAATGTGTTTTTCATTCTATTCATGATGCTCTTTTGCATATCTAAATTACTACTTTTTATGCGAGCATCATTGAAATCGTTATGCCTAGCTAAGGGCGTTAAACAATAGCGCTTGTTGGGAGGCAACCCAATTTTATTTTTGTGTTCTGTTTTTCCTTCTATTTTTAGTGTTTACCAGATTATTAATTCTGTAGTGATTGTGTTTTGGTGTTTCAATTAGTGTTTGAGCCAAGTAAAACCCTTGGGGTTGTCTATGGTAGTTGTTGATTTGATCTTGCTGAAAAACATAAACTTTTGCGCTCGGTCCAGGAATTTTCTAAAATTTTCAGAGCGTCAAATGAGTATGACATTTTCACACAAGATTGATATATAAATTTCCCAGGTTTTACTAATTGTTCAGAATTGTTTGAGTTACAGAAGTATACGAAGTTTTCAGATTGCTACAGTCTATTCCGTTTTTGACAGATTCTGTTTTCTTTGAGTTGTTTGCCTATTTTGATGAATCTTTGGGTTGTATCATGTGGTATGAACCATGGAGAAGTTAGATTACAGTAATTATAACACCAATATAAATAAAGAATGAGTTCACAACAGTACCTAAAGTGGTGATTTATTTTCTTATACTAACGGATCTCACGAGTTTTCTGTTAAGTTTTGTGTTGTGAGTTTTCAAGTTTTGGGTAAAGATTTGATGGACTATGGAATAAGGAGTGGCAATAGCCTAAGCTTGGGGATTCCCAAGGCACCGCAAGTCATATTCAAGGATGCCAAAGAGCCTAAGCTTGGGGATGCCTCGAAGGCATCCCCTCTTTCGTCTTCAATCCATTGGTAAATTTACTTGAAGCTATATTTTTATTCACCACATGATATGTGTTTTGCTTGGAGCGTCATGTATGATATGAGTCTTTACTTTTTAGTTTGCCACAATCATCCTTGCTACACACATCTTTTGAGAGAGACACGCTGAATCGCGAATTTGTTAGAATGCTCTATGTACTTCACTTATATCTTTTGAGTTGGGCAATTTTGCTCTATGTGCTTCACTCATATTTTTTAGAGCACGATGGTGTTTGCGTTTTATAGAAATAAATGAACTCTAATAACTCACTTATATTATTTTGAGAGTTTCTAAAACAGCATCGTAATTGGTCTAGGTTATGAATTTAGTCCTAATATGATAGGCATCCAAGAAGTATATAATAAAAGCTTCCATATTAAGTGCATTGGGTATTTATGAGAAGTTTGATTCCTTGCATAAAGTTCTGAGATATAAAGATGGTAATATTAAGAGACATGTTAGGAAGTAATTGTGATTTGGTAAAAATACTTGTGTAAAGGTTTGTGATTCCCGTAGCATGCACGTATGGTGAACCGTTATGTAAGGAAGTCGGAGCATGACTTGTTTATAGATTGTCGACCTTTGTGTGAGGGTCGGGAGCGCGCGATGGTTAACTCCTACCAACCTCTTCCCTAGGAGCATGCGTTTAATACTTTGCTTCAGTGACTTATAAAATTTTGCAATAAGTATGTGAGTTCTTTATGACTAATGTTGAGTCCATGGATTATACGCCTCTCACCCTTCCACCTTTGCTAGATCTTTATGACTAATGTGCTTTCAATAGGAGACTCTCTATAATCCACCACCACCTTATTGTGTGTAACGGTTGGATTTTTGGGGATGCCTATATATACCCCTCCACCACCACCTACTCAAAAGAGAAGCACTCAGAACTAATCCATACCTATCCTATCAGTTTTATAAGAGAGAACCACCTACCCTTGTGTTGAAGTCAAGATCTTCCACTCCAACCATATGGATCTTGATTTCTAGCCTCCCCAAGTTGCTTTCCACCAATCCCATCTCTTCTACCAAGCCATATCTGTGAGAGAGTGATTGTGTGTTGAGGAGTCTATCATCTTGTAGCACAAGAGCAAGGAGTTCATCGACATTACCGAGCCTATTACCTTTTGGAGGGTGGTGCCTCCTAGATCGGTCAGGTGTCGCTTGTGAGCCTCCTACTTCGTGTTGTGGAGTGAACCAAGAAGTTTGTAAGGGCAAGGAGATCGCCTACTTCGTGAAGATCTACCCCGAGTAAGGCTAGTCCTCCATGGATGTAGGCCATCATGGTATAGTCAAGGTTGCTTCTTCGTGGAACCCTCTGTGGGTAGAGCCCTCCGTGGACTCTCGCGACCGTTACCCTCTGTGGGTTGAAGACTCCATGAACATGGATGTACGATAGCACCACCTATCGGAACCACGGGAAAAATCATTGTGTCACCAATTGTGTTTGCTTTTCTTACCCTCTCTTTACTTACATGTGCAATGTCTTTACTTTCTGCTGCTATACTCTTAGTCATGCATGTGTAGGGTGTACTTGATATACTATGAATGCTAAAATCTGCCAAGAATTAAATTTGGGAAAAAGTAGATTTTTTATTTGGTCAAGTAGTCTAATCACCCCCCTCTAGACCTACTTTCGATCCTACACCTATTTTGTCACTTTCATATAGCTGGTGGAATTTTTCTTCATGATGCACGTCCACTTAGTTTATTTTTGAGCTTTCATACACTTATAGCTCTAGTGCATCCGTTGGATGGCAATCCCTACTCACTCACATCGATATCTATTAATAGGCCTCTCCATTACCCGTTGATACGCCTAGTTGATGTGAGACTATCTTCTCCCTTTCCTTGAAAACCTCCACCATATTCTATTCCACCTATAGTGCTATATCCATGGATCACGCTCATGTATTGCGTGAGAGTTGAAAAAGTTTGAGAAAATAAAGGTGTGAAAACAATTGCTTGACTTTTCATCGGGGTTGTGCATGATATAAATACTTTGTGTGGGGAAGATGGAGCATAGCCAGACCATATGATATTGTAGGGATAACTTTCTTTTGCCATTATATTTTGAAGAGATACATTTGCTTTGCTAGTATGCTTGAAACGTTACTGTTTTTATACCAATATTAAGCTTTTGTTTTGAGTCTTACGGATCTGAATATTCATGCCACAATAAAGAATATTACATGGATAAATATGTTAGGTAGCACTCCACATCAAAAAAATCTGTTTTTATCATTTACCTACTCGAGGACGAGCAGGAATTAAGCTTGGGGATGCTGATACGTCTCCAACTTATCTAAATTTTTTGATGACACCATGCTATTATATTACCTGTTTTGGATGTTTTATATGCATTAATATGCTATTTTATATTATTTTTGGGACTAACCTATTAATCTAGAGCCTAGTGTCAGTTTCTGTTTTTCCTTGTTTTTGAGCTTTGCAGATATGGAATATTAAACGGAGTGCAAATGGAATAAAATCTTCGAAAGGGATTTTTTTGGAAGGAAACAAATCGATCAAGCTTGGAGTGCACGACACGGGAGGTGCCAGGGAGCCACAAGCCTGCTAGGCGCAGCCCCCCCTGGCCGTGCCTAGCAGGCTTGTCGCCTCCCGGCAGGTTTCCTAACCCTAATTCTTGGCCTATAAATTCCCTAATATTCCCCAATACCAGAACGGGCCACACAAATACTTTTCCGCTGCCGGAACCCTCTGTTCCCGAGAGATCCAATCTTGGAGCCTTTTCCGGTAATCTGCCGGAGGGGGTTTCGATCACGGAGGGCATCTACATCAACTCCATTGCCCCTCCAATGATGCGTGAGTAGTGCACCACAGACCTACGGGTCCATAGCTAGTAGCTAGATGGCTTCTTCTCTCTCTTTGATCTTCAATACCATGTTCTTCACGATCTTCATGGAGATCTATCCGATGTAATTCTCTTTTGTGGTGTGTTTGTCAAGATCCGATAAATTGTGAGTTTATGTTCAGATTATCCATGAATCTTATTTGAATCTCCTCTGGATTCTTATATGCATGATTTCATATCCTTGCGAGTCTCTTTGAGTCATTGGTTTGGTTTGGCCAACTAGTTTGGTAATTCTTGCAATGGGAGAAGTGCTTGGTTTTGGGTTCAATCTTGCAGTGTCCTCACCCAGTGACATAGTAGGGGTAGCGAGGCACGTATTGTATTGTTGCCGTCAAAGGTAAGAAGCTGGGGTTTCCATCATATTGCTTGAGTTTATCCCTCTACATCATGTCATCTTTCTTAATGTGTTACTCTGTTCTTCATGAACTTAATACTCTAGATGCAGGCAGGAGTCGGTCGATGTGTGGAGTAATAGTAGTAGAAGCAGAATCGTTTCGATCTACTTGACATGGACGTGATGCCTATATGCATGATCATTGCCTTGGATAACTACATGATTATTCGCTTTTCTATCAATTGCTTGACAGTAATTTGTTTACCCACCATGATATTTGCCTTCAAGAGAGAAGCCTCTAGTGAAACCTATGCCCCCCGGGTCTACTTTCCATAATATACTTTCAGATCTATAAACCAAAAATACCAAATTTATTTACCTTTTACTTTCCGTTCTTGTTTACATCTATATCTATCGAATCTAATCCTTGCAAATGATCATGAAGGGATTGACAACCCCTTTATAGCGTTGGGTGCAAGAGTTTGATTGTTTGTGTAGGTGCATCCACTGGTGACTTGCTTGTTCCTCCTACTGGATTGATACCTTGGTTCTCAAGAACTGAGGGAAATACTTATCTACTTCGCTGCATCACCCTTTCCTCTTCAAGGGAAAACCAACGCAAGCTCAAGAGGTAGCAGCACTCTCCAAACCTCCTTAGCTTTTTGACATTGAGATAACATATGCTTTGTATCTTCTCATCCAAAGGGACATGCCGGATAACTAGGGATAACTTTATGTGTCTATTCTCCAAGTTAACTCTACACGGAAGAGTGCCATGTAGCATGCGCCAAATGTTTTTTTTATTTTCGAGCGGCAAGAGAACTTCCAAATTTCACTCCAAATACGATTAATAGTTAGATGTTCCATATCATCTATTCTTCTATGTGTTCGCCCATGTTGATGTTCCCATTTCACAACATAGGCCGATCGAACATAAAATGTTCCATTTTATGAATAGCTCCAAGCGACAAAGTCCAACATATCATGTTGGGGCAATGGAATTGCATGGACCCTCCGTGCTCAACTGGCCACAATATTTGTGTAACCAGATTTTTGTCCCAATTATTAGTAACAAGGTCAATTAAATCAGATACCTTTGAGATAAAACTACTCCCGCTCGGTGTGATTACTTTTCTATTTGCACAATTCGGGATCCAAGCATTTTCCCAAATATTATTATTGTCAGGTTAAAACTTTCTGGTTCCTCCACTGAGTTAAAACATGAAAGGCATTCGAGTGTACTAACACATTGCATAGCTAGTATAACCCACTCTTCACGAAATCCCAGTCTCAACATAACACCTTCCAGAAACGGCCATTCAACCCGATCATATGCCTTATTCATGTCTAGCTTCACTGCACACCAACAATTATGGCCACCTCCCATGTTCTTTATCGCATGAAAACTTTCATAAGCTTCCCAAATATAACCTTGACACCACACTCCCATGCCATCGCTTATTTATAAAATTTTATTTCTTTCTTGCCGTGGCCGCATTGTGGAAGAACTTCGTGTTTCTGTCGCCATGTAACAACCATTCTGCCATGCTTGTTTGAAGCCACAAGATTGCCTTCCTCAACGCTTTTGGCATGCATCTTGCGGCTGTGGTAGCGGCGCAAGGCTTGCTAGTACCGAGCGACATGCAGGGCAGCCAGAAGACGATCTTCCTCGAGGAGCGTGGCATAATCTTACGTAGTTGTTTTTGTTCATCTTCATCAAAGGCTTGCACTTGAGGTGACCTGTATCCGAGTTCTGTGGGGAGCACCACCTGTGCAACATAAACCTGGAAGAAGGGTGTCTCGCTGGTAGAGGGACCAAAGAACTGCCGACAGCTCATTAGTCTAGCGCCTTCCGTACTTGTGCAGCTTGTCGAAAGTTCTCGTCTTGAGTCCATGAAACACTTTAGGATTCACCCTCTCCACCCTACCATTGCTTCTGAGGTGAGCAATGGATGCAAAGCAAATCTTGGCGCCAATATCTAGGCAGTGTTGCATGAAGGTGCGACGCGTGAGTTGTGTGCCTTTGTCGCTGATGATCCTGTTGGGAACACCAAATCGGCAAACTATCCCTTTGAAATACTTAATGACTGCTTGTGTTGTTACCTTTCTAACTGGTTCTACCTCGGTCCACTTCTTGGACTGGTTGAGTGCAATGAACAAGAACTCGAAGCCCACGGTAGCACGTGGGAAGGGGCTGACAATGTCGAGCCCCCAGGCTGAGAAGGGCCAGGAGAGCGGTATGGCTTGAAGGGCTTGAACTGGTTGATGTGTTTGCTTGGTGTGGAACTGGCATGCTTCACATCTGGTCACCATTGCCAAGGCATATTGAAGGGCTGTTGGCCAGTAGAAACCTTCCCGGAAGGCCTTATAGACATGCGCGCGACACCCAATATGGGAACCACACACCCCTTCATGTATCTCCACCCACAGTTTTTGTCCATCCTCATGGCAGATACACTTCAATTTTACCCCATTTGGCCTTCTCTTGTAGAGAGTGTTCTCCAAAAATTGGTACATGCTTGATTGTCGGGCTACTTTTTCGGCTTATTTTTGCTCTTCGCGAAGTTCACCTATCCAAAGATATTGGACTATCTATTGTGCCCATGCCAGAGCTTGTGGCTCGACGACAAGGACTAAAGGCATCTCGTTGCGGTCCAAACCATCTAGCTTCTCCATGGCCTCGCCAAAGTTGGTCACGAAGTCTTGTACCTGGTCAGCCATCATTTGCTGAAATTTATCATAGAGCGCTTCGTTGGTCATGCTCTCCCAGTCGATCTCATTGTCGTGTGATCCTGGCATGGTTTGCAAATAGGAAACACACAAGAATATGAAACCTACAGACTACTGGGACGTGGTGGTGGTGGTGGTGGTGGTGTGTCACAAATCCTTTAAGCGAATCTCAAATTCTTACCAGTTCTTAACCAGCAGCAGGCGGTGATCGGCAACCGTTATAGTCAAAACTCTCAAAGCTTGGATAGAGCGATTGCCAGGTGGTGTCAAACACACGACGTAGATGTATATGGAGCTGGGATGGCTTATAATATGGTAGCAAAAAAGGTTAGCAATAATCAATTCAGAGATGCAAGGTTGAATAAACGCTCAACGATGGTACTGTGCTGGTCCTAGGCTAGACCCGTACTAGAGACGCGAGCCTAAAACACCAACAAAATCATGACGCTACACGTAATCAAGGGAAGAGCACACTCTGGAAAAAAAAATTGTCGGCGCCTTTTTTTGCGCTCTTTTTTTTTGCTCAAAAAAATCACTACAATGGCAAGTGTCTCAAAACTCTTGCCACGTCGTATAAGCAAGATGGGCACGAAATTTTTTTGGACTATTTTTTTTTCGGGAGCAACTCGGGGGCAGCGACGACCAAAATTTTTGACAAAAATCACTATGATGGCAAGTGTCTCAAAATGCTCTGGAGAACCTAAAATCAAGATAGGGAAAAAATATTTTCGGCCGAATTTTTTTTGGGCCAAAACATGCTCTGCAAAACGTGCCAGACTCTTTTTTTTCCCGACACCTACGCAGGTAGCAAAACGCGAATCCGAAATCAAAAAGATCTCGAAACTAAACCTAGAACGAGCTGGACTCGGATTGGTGGTGGATTGGTGGTGGTATATATGGACACCAATGGATAGTGGGAGGTGATATATGGCAGCGGTGATGATGGTGGTGGTATATGGCGACTATGAAGACGATGTATTGGCGGCGTGACAACCTGTGAATAGAACTCGAAACTCTAAAGGACTAGACACTAAGACCAGCAACTCGACACGACGATGTAACTGCCAATTCAGCAAAGCAAAATACTGAAAAGACTATGCAAAGGCTTTAGATTGGTTCGAATATGATGATCTAACCCTAATTTTTTTGTGGCTTTTTCGTGGACTAAAGGTATGAAGAAACAGATGCGATCTAAACTAGGAAAACTGGTAAAATCTCACCGAGCAACCTGGAAATCTGATACCACTTGATAGAGGCGAAGTTGTCCTTGTCTTTCGATGAGATGGTGGCTATCGTTTTTGGTGGAGTAGACTTTGACGATCCGACTACGAACGTGTGATGACGCCGCGCCTTAGCAATCGCTAAACCAACTCCGAGAGGTTATTGACCACGCCGGAGCACGATCAACCTGGCCACGAGGGTTTGTTTCCTGCATTACAAATAGAACCCTCCTTCAATTGTATGAATCAATGCAAACATTAATCCATTAGGATTGTCATCAAATACCAAAACCACACATGGGGACTACATGCACTTTCAGGAGAGGCATACGCTAACACACTTTCCATACTTGGATCTTATGCACTTATGGTTGGAACTCTAGCAAGCATCCGCAACTACCAAAGTTCATTAAGGTAAAACCCAACCATAACATTAAGTATCAAGTCCCCCTTACTACCATATGCAACAACCCACCTACTCGGGTTTGTGCTTCTGTCACTCACGCAACCCACCATAGGAAAATCATGAACACATTGCAACACGCTACAGCAAGGATCCCTCGCGTTTGCGCGACATGGAGGGCACCATAGGACAGCACCATATGAACATAAAACTCACATCCATAAAATCATACCACAGTTGATAGAGACGAAGTTGTCCCTGTCTTTCGATGAGATGGTGGCTATCGTTTTTGGTGGAGTAGACTTTGACGATCCGACTACGAACGTGTGATGACGCCGCGCCTTAGCAATCGCTAAACCAACTCCGAGAGGTTATTGACCACGCCGGAGCACGATCAACCTGACCACGAGGGTCTGTTTCCTACATGCAAACGAAGAACAAGCAAGAAACTAAGATTGCAATCTGGATATTGCGAATATAAGAGGAAAGCTTTATTGATGAAGTGGGGTTCTGTGACGCCTTTGTCTGGTCGTGGAACACAAACAAAGAACGCGAAGTTGCAGCTATGGCGAACTTGTAATCTAAACAAAACCCAAACCTAAAACGACGCCCTAAGGGCTGTATATATGGAGGAATAGAGGGGAATTTCGTGGCCCCTTGGAGGAGGGGTCCGAAACCGACCCAAACTCAGTTTCCCCATACATACGGACTCTAAAAATAACCTATAATATGGTAGTTTGAAATTTCATGGGCCTGGCCCAAAAATAAGGTGACGCATCACCTATATTAGCCTAGGGACGAATTTTATAAAGTGGCATCATGCATATTTCGTCCAAGGCTTCTTGCTCCCATTATGGTGGCTTCAAAGTGCGAAAATCATCACTGGAAGCTCCATTGTTCTTTCCCGCGCGCGCACCTTCTTCTCCATGCTTGATCCCGCTCCAATGGTCATCCTTCTTGTCCATGCCAGGTCCTTCATTCACAAGTAAAACAAAAGTATCTAATTTAGGCAGCATCATATGTTCAGGAACATTAGAAGGATTTGCAAGAAACGAAAGTACCTGGTAATTCAATTGACGTGCGCGAGCTCTAGTAATTGGTCCTGTATGTACAGAAGTCGGAGTTGTGGGTGTAGCATTAGTAGGGATGTCCTCATCAACAGTTAACCCATAGGACAAAAGAGATGTACTCAAACATCATGGGATCGCCAAACATCATTTGGAAATAATATATGGAGTTGAGCACCATGTTTAAGTAGATATTATAGCAGGGAAGAGAGGTGTTACACCTCTGCCTAGAGGGGGGAGAACAGGTGTTGATGGCGATGAAGTTTTTGGTGTAGATCGCTGTCACGATGATTGCCCTAGGGGCGTTCCGGTACCACCAAGAGAGAGGGGAGAGAGCCTCCTTCTTATTCTTCTTCCTTGGCCTCCACCTAGATGGGAGGCAAGTTCCCCCTCTAGTCCTGGCCTCCATGGCGGCGGAGGGTCAGGAGCCCCTCCGAGATTGGATCTCCCTCTTCGTTCTCTTCTGTTTCGTGTTCCTGTTTTCTGGCCGAAAATCATTTGCTATATTCCCGGAGATCCGTCACTCTGATCGAGATGAAATTTTGAGGGGATATTTATCTAAACATTAGCTTCCTTGGGCCCGAAGGAGATCTCCAACCGACTTACGAGAAGGGAACAACCCATCACCATGCGCCTGGGCCCCTCGACGTGCCTTGGTGTCTTGTTGTGCCTTTGGGCCCTTGTTTGAATTGATTCCAGCTCCCAAAATTCACAAATATTCCAAAATAATTCTCCATAATTTTTTTATCATGTTTGGACTTCGTCTGATATGGAATTTCTATGAAACAAAAAAAACACCAAAAACAGGAACTAACACTTGGCACTGGATCAATATGTTAGTCCAATAAATCATATAAAATGTTGCCAAAAATATGTGAAAGTTGTATAATATTGGCATGAAACAATCAAAAATTATATATATGACAAAGACATATCAAGCGTCAGATTTTTTCGTCAATATCTTCATGCTCCGGATGAATTTTAAGGTGAATCCAATTGTTCTGGAAAGCACATAATCTACTTTCCAAAAACAAAGAATCACCCAATTCGGAGTCCGGATGCAAAATTTGTTGGCATTTTGGTATAGGTATGTCTATGCAGTCCAAATCTGAGTCCAGAACATGAGAGACTTGGACTCTATCTTCTCTTCGACAAAAAGTGACGTGGGAGAATTTCTTGAACGTGTTCGGTAGTTCTACAATTAGGCAGGAAACAAAAATAGGTGACGTACTTTTGTTCTATATAACTTAAATAAATTATTGCATACTCCCTCCATTTTGTTTTAGTACGCATATAAGATTTGGTCAAAGTCAAGCGATGCAAAGTTTGACCAAATATATATGAAAATATATCAACATGTACAATACTAAACCTATATGCATTGAAAATTAATATCATGATGCGTCTAATAATATTCATTTCATATTATGAATGTTGATATTTTGTTTTATAAAGTTAGTCAAAATTTATGAAGTTTGACTTTGACCAAATCTTATATGCAGAGTAAAAAGAAATGGAGGGAGTAACTTTTATAAGAACTCACCTTAAGTAAATACGTGTATGCAATATTTGTGATCATATCCAAGGTATCCAAGTCCTCATCAACTAGGCCGCCCGCGAGGTGGAGCACGACGAGGAGCCGCTAGTACATGGCCATCTGGAGGATCTCGCTGGCGCTGATGTCAGCGAGGTCGAGGGCGCCGAGGTCGCCGTAGAGATGGAGCCCAAAGAGCCCCAGGCCCGCAACATCCCCCAAGAAGACGCGCGTGCTCTACAATTCTGTCATAGGGGAGCCGACCATTGCACTCCAACCCTCGAGGTCGTGGACGAAGTAGATGAGGAGGACTCCATTGCTGATGTCTCTCGGTCGCGGGGAAAGAGACGGGCCATTCTGAAGCACACAACAAGCGTTTCTACTCTGACGGTCAGGCCTACGGGCTCCGTCATGCGGACGACATGCTCCAGGATGCCCACTCTGCCACTGTTTCCAGTTGTTCACCAGAAAGGGACATGTAATTTGTCCACTTTCAGCCTAGGAGAAGAGGATGACGAGTAAGTGTCGATCCTCTGTGAATTTGCCTTGATTTTTGTATCGTCCTCGCTGAGCCTTACCGCTGCTGTTGATTTGCAGAGATGAAGAGACCTTGGCACATCGACTGGCCGGGAGGGTGAATCCCATGACTGCAACCGGGGGGGTCTCATCGGAGTAGGGCGCTTCGCCGAGGTTGGATGTTGTTGATCTCAGCCCTCGACGAGCCTCCGGCAAGACGCCCCGCCCTTGGATGCCAACGACACTAGCTCGGTTACCCTGCAAGTGGGGACGGAGCCCCCAGAGGCGGCTCATGTGCGCTCAAGCCTAGAGGGGAGCTTCCCCGTAAGACATTCTTTTGATCACCCTGTCGGTGCTAAGGACGCTGCGACAGGCGAAGCTGCTGACGACCGCGCGCTGGTACCGGAAGTTGCCAGAGGGGGCAGCATCCCCCTCCAACAGGAACCCATGTGTAAGCCTTCATCTTTTAAAATTCCTTGTCTTGTCTTCTTTTTTTGTCTTCTTGAACTTCTTCTCAATTCAATTTTTCTTCCCCCCCGCGTCATAGATCTACCCCCATCAGGAGAACCCAATGCTGATGTCAATGTCGAGGGGATCGCCATGAAGGCGACTCAGGGAGCATCCTGGATTGCAGCTAAGGAGGACATCACCCATCGTGCTCCCAGAGACACCGGCAAGTAGTTCCTCGAGGGACCATCCTTGGAGACGATAGTAGATGTCGCGGAGGCTTCTTTCCCGGGAGTGTCAGGGGAGGGCCCGTCCTTCTCACTGGGGGGGCGTCAGTAGGATATCTGCTAGTCCATCATTGTCGATGGAGCTGCCATTGAGTCGGTACCATGAGGATCGGTGATTTGTAGTTAGCCAGTTTTCCTGGGGAAGCAATCTTCACGGCCTTCTATTAAGGGCCGGTTGTCGATGGGGATGTCGTTGCCCTGGAGGAGTGGCGATCAACCCCCTTGGAGGTGGCGAAGAAGCCAAGGAGCACACCATCCTCTGCTCTATGGGCTGGGACTTACGGGAGTTGCAGGCGCTCTATGCCGACCGTTTAGAGAAGCTGGATCGCCGGGAAGCTCTTCTTGTGGCCGCAGAGGACAGGTTCCGGGTGCTCCTCGCCGAGACGCATGCCTGGTTCACTAAGAGCCGCAAGGATCTTTCTGCGCAGCAGGTCGATTTTGCCAAGGCCGAAGCTAAATTCATAAAACGGAGGGCCGAGGTGGAGAAGATCTGGAAGGAGACGGAAGATATCTTCACCAACACAGAACAAGAGCAGATTTCATACAAGATCTTGCTTGACTACCAAGAGGAGGAACTTGTCGATTGGGAAAAGGCTCTTGCCGGCAAGGTCGGGGCAGGACTAGAGAAACAAATCCAGGAGTTGGATTCGAAGCATAGAGAGCCATTGAGAGACAAGCTGACGAGCATGCCGGCAAGCTCCAAGAGGCCGTCAACGCCGCCGAAGCCGCTCAATCCAGCAAGGTCAAGCTGGAAGTGAAGGTGTAGCAGCTGGAAATGGACCTCACTACTTCTGGACAGGAGATCTCGAAGCTGAAGGACGACATCCAGAAGGTGATCCAGACCTTGGCAGACCTGCAAGTTGGGTTATCTAACAAGACCAAAGAGCTGGAAGTTGCCATGGCCATCAATGCTGATCTGTGCATGAAGGTGAGCACCCACAAGGACAGTCTTGCCCAATGCAGGGAGCGTGGTTTGCTCATGGAGCTCCGGAAGGAGAAGAAACTACTCGCCTCTGCCGCACACCTCCAACAAACTCTGGGAGAGCGTTGGGCTATGGACGGAGCAACTCGTTGACATTGCTGGCAGGCTGTCCGCCTAGCTTGCAAATGTTGGAAATATGCCCTAGAGGCTATAATAAAATGGTTATTATTATATTTCCTTGTGTAGCGACCCGATCTCAAGGGATCGGAGTCTCTGTGCTTAAGTGTCATCCCTGGATCGGTATGCTGACACACACAGTACTTTAGGATTTACAACAGAGTTCAATCACACATTTATTACATCGAGAATCCTCACAGAGTAGTTATTACAATAATGTGGCCTAAGGCCAAGTAAAACAAAAACATGCGGAAGCAATAAAGGTAATGAGTCCATCAACTCCACGAGCAAGCTGAGTGCAGAACAACGACCTATCGCACCTTATTCGTCGTCGGATAAATCTGCAACATGATAGGTTGCAGCCGTGTAGGTCAGTACATGGAATGTACTGGCAAGTCACATCATAAAGTGTAATGAACCTACATAGTACATGCAATTTGGCTGGTGGAAAGCTCTAAGTTTAGTTTTGCATAAAGCTAGTTTTTCCCTATCAGAAATGATTGCTCTACTTCTACAAATATCATAACGTCTGAGATGAGGCCCATCTCAACAATTCCAAAATTTTATACCCAATTAATTAATTAAGAGTGATGAGATCTCCCTACATTTCCACTACTAAAAGCTCAAGTTGTCCATGACCGGGGACACGGCTAATCGATTAGGTTTTAACTCTGCAGAGGTTGTGCACTTTTCCCCACAAGACTCGACCACCTCCTTGATCGGAAGATCGAGACATAGTCTTTCGATAGCATTTCCCCTAACCCACGGATAGGCCGGTACACCTACATCATCTACATCTGCTAGCCTATCCCGGAAGAGGTCACACCATCTACTCAACTAAGCCAGAGCCCATATTGGCTTGCGGCTGCACACGGAAGCTTGTAGACATGAAAATACGGTTGACCCTTTGAGCCTAGGTGGACAGACCACTAGTGTGCACTCCCATGGATTCCCATGAATGCTCCCACTGTACTTCGCCACCATACAAACCAATTTCCACCTAGGTAGTTCATTAAAGTTGGTCCTAGTTACTACTTTGTCACTCACATCTCAAGGTGATAGCACTCCCCAATCCACGTCTACTTTGGCGAGGCATTGTAACATAACACGATGGCAACAAAGTTTGCATGGTTCAGACCTACCTCAAATGAACTACTGGGTGATAGTAAATTCAACAAGTATAAACTCCTATCATGCACTCCTACATCAAAGGACTATGTGCAAAAGTAAAACATAGGTAAAAACTGATATGATCAAAATGCAACTTGCCTTGGTCCTGGGAGTGAAGTTCTAGCGAATGATAGTATTCTGCTTCGCACTCCGGACAATCTATCACAAAGTAAATAAAAGCACACATAAACATGCATTCATACAATTCAAAGACATGCAACAAAAATATTTGCAAAATCAAAAATAAAAACCCAACACAAGTCATTAGCATGAAAATTTTCAAAGTATGAATAGTGTTGAAAATTTGTGATGTGCACTAGTGTCCCTACAAGGCATTCTAGTAAAATTATGGTGAACAGAAAATAATAGTGTACAATATACTGTGGAGCAAGTTCATGGCGAAGGGTTTAGTTCGTGTGATGTGGTGCAAAAAGAATTACTTCAAACGGGTATACCGTTTGAAATATATGGCCTAATGAAATTTAAATTCAAATCTGAAATAAATTCAAATTTGAACTCTCAAAAATCTGCAACTATGGGTTCTCTAGTTAGGGCTATTCGAGACGAAAATTTAGCCGCTTGTTTCATCTCGTTTCGACCTATGGTTAAAAAGTTACGGCTGTTTGAAGTTTTGAATAAAATCTGGAAAAAAAACTGCTATAGAACATTTTTTTGAAAACGCTAAAGTGTGGACGTTCGCGGCTAGAGCACGACGCGGACAGCCCTGGTTGGTTGACCACGTGCGCCGCGGCGGCTACGCGGTGAACGTTCGCAAGCTAAACAAGTTCTCCGGTTAGCTAGAATAAAAAGAAAAACCGACGTTCGGTTGAAAATAGACCGCACGGTTTCTATTAAGACGGGTTAACCGCGTACCGGTTCGATAATAAAAAAACCATTCCACTGGTTCGATCTAAAAAGAAAAAAAACCGAAACGAACGAGGCTGCTGGCGCTTACAGAGAGCACGAGCACGTCGTCGACAGGAACCTTGGCGACGACGGGCGGCGGCTCCGGCGGGCTCCGGCGCAGGCGAGGTCGTCCGGCGGGTGTAGCTTGGCGAGGGCGTCCGAAAGGCAGTGACGGAGGTCAGCAGCGATGATCGGAGGGAGCGGGGTGAGGGCGGAGCTCCGGTGAACTCCGGCGACGCAGGTCGTCGGGGCGGCGACTCCGGCGAACCTAGGGGCCCAAAAACATGTCAGGGAGGTGCGTAACGCCGAGGGGATCCGATTCCCGAAGCAAGAAGGGCCATGGTGGCCCACCGGCGTCGGAATCTTCGTCGGAAAGCTTCGGCTCCGGCGAGATGCAAACGGACAGGGCAGCGGCTACGAGCGGCGAGAGGAGGTGCGGATCGTCTGAATGGGGAGAGGGGGTCAAGGGCTGCTTATAGGCGTGGTTTGGAGGGTTGGGGTCGCAGGATAAGGCTTATCCCTAGAGCTTCGCTCCTGCCGGTGCGGACGCGCTCGGCACTGGCTCTATCCCGTGCGCACGGTTCGCTGGAGGTTGGAGACGATGGGGGGCCCACCTCCAGGCTACGTGAGAGAGGGAGAGAGAGAGAGTTGACCGAGGGAGCTGGAAAAGAGCGAGCGCTGGGGCTGCTCGCTGGCGAGCGCCTCGCTTGGCCCAGTCGGCTCGGCGAGCAGGCTGGCTAGCTGGGTGGCTTCGCCAGCCCATGTGCGTGCGTGTTTTTTTTTGTAAACCTTTTCTTTTAGATCTGAGAAAAAAGAAATATATATATAGGGTATTATATACTAAAATGATCAGAAAGATAAACCCTACAAGGTGAACATTTCTTTAGAGTCTAAATAAAAACTTTATAAAAACATTATTTAAAGACATCCAAAATGAAACCAAATCAAAATCAGAAATATATATATATATATATATATATATCAGAAAATTTCTAAAATCTGTATTGATAAAATAGAGCACATGGAATATTAACTCCTGCTCATATAATTTTAGAAAAAAATCTATACATAAATCTAATGCAATAATCTAACTTTTGGCTAACAAAATAATTTCCCCAATGCAATTTTAAAACATCAAATGCAAAGAAAATATTTTCCCACTCGAATATATATATATAATGTTGAGGAAGTCATATTATCCCCTCTCTATGATTTTATGTGAGTGGAAAACTTGAACATCATAAACTCCAAATGCAATAAAAATATGACATGCAATATGATGATTCTATTAACATCCTAATTTAATAAAATTGGGATGTTACACCTTGTTCATGATAAATTGTTTAATATCCATGCTATAATTGTATTGATTGGAAACACATTGCATGTGTGGATACATAGACAACATTGTGTCCCTAGTATGCGTCTAGTAGACTAGCTCATTTATCAAAAGATGGTCAAGGTTTCCTAGCCGTAGACATAAGATGTCATTTGATAACAGTATCACATCATTGGGAGAATGATGTGATGGACAAGACCCAAACTATAAACATAGCATATGATCATGTCACTTTATTGCTATAGTTTTCTACATGTCAAGTATCTGTTCCTATGACCATGAGATCATGCAACTCACTGACACCGGAGGAATACCTTGTGTGTATCAAACGTCGCAACCTAACTAGGTGACTATAAAGATGCTCTATAGGTATCTCCTAAGCTGTTTGTTGAGTGGGCATGGATCAAGACTGGAACTTGTTACTTCGTGTGACGGAGAGGTATCTCAGGGCCCACTTGGTAATACAACATCACGACAAGCCTTGCAAGCAACATGACTAAAGTGTTAGCCACGGGATGTTGTATTACATAACAAGTAAAGAGACTTCCTGGTAATGAGATTGAACTAGGTATAGAGATACCGATGATCGAATCTCGGGCAAGTAACATACCAAAGAACAAAGGGAACATCATACATGATTAACTGAATCCTTGGCATAGAGACCGATAAAGATCTTCGTCGAATATGTAGGAACCGATATGGGCATCTGATGAGGACATCTCTACTAATGCTACACCCACAACTCCGACTGCTATACATACAGGACTAATCACTAGAGCTCGCGCACATCAATTGAATTACCATGTACTTTCATTTCTTGCAAATCCTTCTAATGTTCATGAACATATGATGCTGCCTAAATTAGATACTTTTGTTTTACTTGTGAATGAAGGACCTGTCATGGACAAGAAGGATGACCATTGGAGCGGGATCAAGCATGGAGAAGAAGGTGCGCGCGCGGGAAAGAACAATGGAGCTTCCAGTGATGATTTTCGCACTTTGAAGCCACCATAATCGGAGCAAGAAGCCTTGGACGAAATATGCATGATGCCACATTATAAAATTCGTCCCTAGGCTAATATAGGTGTTGCGCCACCTTATTTTTGGGCCAGGCCCATGTAATTTCGAAATACCATATTATAGGCTATTTTTAGAGTCCGTATGTATGGGGAAACTGAGTTAGGGTCGGTTTCGGACCCCTCCTCCAAGGGGCCACGAAATTCCCCTCTATTCCCCCATATATACAGCCCTTACGACGTCGTTTTAGGTTGGGGTTTTGTTTAGATTATAAGTTCGCCATAGCTGCAACTTCGCGTTCTTCGTTTGTGTTCCACGACCAGACAAAGGCGTCACAGAACCCCACTTCATCAATAAAGCTTTCCTCTTATATTCGCAATATCCAGATTGCAATCTTGGTTTCTTGCTTGTTCTTCGTTTGCGTGCAGGAAACAGACCCTCGTGGTCAGGTTGATCGTGCTCCGGCGTGGTCAATAACCTCTCGAAGTTGGTTTAGCGATTGCTAAGGCGCAGCGTCATCACACGTTCATAGTCGGATCGTCAAAGTCTACTCCACCAAAACGATAGCCACCATCTCATCGAAAGACAGGGACAACTTCGCCTCTATCAGCATCTAGGTCCCGCTATTGTTTATTGACCGTAGAGGTGTCTCGGTCATGTCTATATAGTTCTCGAACCCGGAGGGTCTGCACTCTTAATATTCGGTGACGTTTCAGTAGTATAGAGTTATGTATGGTGGTGACCAAAGGTTGTTCGGAGTCTCGGATACCGGAATGGTCCGAAGGTAAAGATTGACATATAGGAAGTCCCGTTTTGGTTGTCGAAAAAGTTTCAGCAACTTCGGTAGTGTTCGAGAGTGCCGGGAGGGTATTGGGGGCCATCGGGAGGGGCCACTCGCCCCAAAGGGGCTCATGGGCTGTGAGAGGAGGCAAACCTGGCCGACCCCCCCACCCCGCTAAGGCCCATGCGGCTAGGGGTGGAAAATCCCAAGTGGAGGAAAGGGTTTCCAAGTGGGAGAGAAATCCTACTCCAAGTAGGATTGGAGTTGGAATCCTCCACCTCCTAACTTCGGCCGACTCCTAGGGGGAACCCTAGGGGTGCTGGACTCCCTCCCATTCCTCCTATATATACTCGAGGGAAGAGAGGGCGGCCGCACCAGAAAACCCTAAGCCATAGTGTACCCCTCTCTCCACGATAGATTGTGTCCTCTAGTTTTCGGCGGTGCTTAGGCAAAGCCTTGCCGGAATAGTTCCACCACCACCACTGCCGTGCCGTCGTGCTGCCGGAGAACTCATCTACCTCTCTGCTCCCTCTTGCTGGATCAAGAAGGCGGAGATCGTCATCGAGCTGTACATGTGCTGAATGCTGAGGTGCCGTCCGTTCGGCGCTAGATCATGACGGGTTGTGATTGGACCACGAGACACTCGGCGATTTGGATCATGAAGACGTTTGACTACATCAATCGTGTTTCTTAACGCTTCCCGCTCTACAAGGGTATGTAGATCCACTCTCCCTCTCGTAAATGCTCATCACCATGGATAGATCTTGCGTGTGCGTAGGATTTTTTTGTTTCCCATACAACGTTCCCCAACATCAAAGACGGGCTTGGAGGAGTGCACCTTTTCCATTGACGTTAGAGAGACAAATAGCACGCGTGATAGAGGCGAAGTTGTCCCTGTCTTTCGATGAGATGGTGGCTATCGTTTTTGGTGGAGTAGACTTTGACGATCCGACTACGAACGTGTGATGACGTCGCGCCTTAGCAATCGCTAAACCAATTCCGAGAGGTTATTGACCACGCCGGAGCACGATCAACCTGACCACGAGGGTCTATTTCCTGCACGCAAATGAAGAACAAGCAAGAAAGCTTTATTGATGAAGTGGGGTTCTGTGACGCCTTTGTCTGGTCGTGGAACACAAACAAAGAACGCGAAGTTGCAGCTATGGTGAACTTGTAATCTAAACAAAAAACCCACCCTAAAACGACGCCCTAAGGGCTGTATATATGGGGGAATAGAGAGGAATTTCGTGGCCCCTTGGAGGAGGGGTCCGAAACAGACCTTATCTCAGTTTCCCCATACATACGGACTCTAGAAACAACCTATAATATGGTATTTCCAAATTACATGGGCCTGGCCCAACAATAAGGTGGCGCAGCACCTATATTAGCCTAGGGACGAATTTTGTAAGTAGCATCATGCATATTTCGTCCAAGGCTTCTTGCTCCCATTATGGTGGCTTCAAAGTGCGAAAATCATCACTAGAAGCTCCATTGTTCTTTCCCGCGTGCGCACCTTCTTCTCCATGCTTGATCCCGCTCCCATGGTCATCCTTCTTATCCATGCTAGGTCCTTCATTCATAAGTAAAACAAAAGTATCTAATTTAGGCAACATCATATGTTCATGAACAATAGAAGGATTTGCAAGAAACGAAAGTACCTGGTAATTCAATTGACATGCGCGAGCTCTAGTAATTGGTCCTGTATGCATAGCACTCGGAGTTGTGGGTGTAGCATTAGTAGGGATGTCCTCATCATCCTCCCCTTCTTGAACTGAAGTCGTCCTTGACAGAAGCTCATCTTCCTCACCCAAATAAGGCTTCAAATCTGCAATGTTAAAAGTGGGGCTAACCCCAAACTGTATAGGAAGCTCAAGTTTATATGCATTATCATTTATGTTCTCTAACACCTTAAAAGGACCATCATCACGTGGCATTAGCTTTGACTTGCGCAAATTAGGAAATCTATCCTTACGCAAATGTAACCAAACAAGATCTCCATGTGCAAAGACAACATGTTTTCTACCCTTATCTGCAGCAATTTTGTATTTAGCATTCATACGGTCAATGTTTTCCTTCGTTAACTCATGCATCTTTAATATCAATTCAGCACGTTCTATAGCATCAAAATTAACCTTCTCCGAAGATGGAAGAGGCAACAAATCAATAGGTGCACGAGGTAAGAAACCATACACAACTTCAAAAGGGCACATCTTAGTGGTAGAATGTAGCGAACGATTATAAGCAAATTCAACATGAGGCAAGCATTCTTCCCACATTTTTAGGTTATTCTTCAAAACAGCCCTAAGCATAGTAGACAATGATCTATTGACTACTTCAGATTGGCCATCAGTTTGGGGATGACATGTAGTACTAAAAAGTAGTTTAGTCCCCAACTTAGCCCATAAACATCTCCAAAAGTGGCTAAGAAATTTAGCATCACGATCTGAAACAATTGTATTTGGCACACCATGCAACCGAATAATTTCACGAAAGAACAAATCAGCAACATGAGCAGCAGCATCACTTTTATGACATGGTATAAAGTGTGCCATTTTGGAAAATCTATCCACGACAACAAATATGCTATCCCTCCCCTTTTTAGTTCGAGGTAAACCTAAAACAAAGTCCATAGATATATCCTCCCAAGGAACACTAGGTACAGGCAAATGCATATATAAACCATGAGGATTGAGTCGTGACTTAGCTTTTTGACATGTAGTGCAACGAGCAACAAAACGCTCAACATCCCGTCTCATCTTTGGCCAAAATAAATGTGTAGAAAGTATGTCCTCTGTTTTCTTCACGCCAAAGTGTCCCATTAATCCTCCTCCATGTGCCTCCTGTAACAACAAAAGACGAACGGAGCTAGCTGGAATGCATAGCTTGTTAGCACGGAACACAAATCCATCATTAATAACGAACTTGTTCCATGTTCTCCCTTCTTTACAATGCTGCAACACATCTCTAAATTCAGCATCATGCACAAATTGATCTTTGATGGTCTCCAAACCAAATATTTTAAGTCAAGTTGTGAAAGCATAGTATATCGACGAGACAAAGCATCAGCAATAACATTTTCTTTACCCTTCTTGTGTTTAATGACATAAGGGAAAGTCTCAATGAATTCAACCCATTTAGCATGTCTACGATTCAGTTTTGCTTGACTTTTAATATGTTTCAAAGATTCATGATCAGAATGTATAACAAATTCTTTGGGCCATAAATAATGTTGCCATGTTTCCAAAGTCCGAACAAGAGCATATAATTCATTATCATAAGTAGAATAATTCAGACTAGGCCCACTCAGTTTTTCAGAAAAGTACGCAACAGGTTTACCATCTTGTAATAACACACCTCCTAACCCAATTCCACTAGCATCACATTCAAGCTCGAAAGTCTTATTAAAATCAGGAAGTTGGAGTAAAGGAGCATGTGTTAACTTATCTTTCAAAACCTTGAAGGCTTCTTCCTGTGTGGTACCCCAAGAAAAAGGCACGTCCTTCTTTGTAAGCTCATTGAGAGGCGCAGCAATGGTGCTGAAATCTCTCACAAAACACCTATAGAAACCAGCGAGGCCAAGAAAACTCCTCACTTGTGTGACCGTTTTGGGCTGCGGCCAACTCTCAATGGCTTCAATCTTGGCTTTATCAACTTCAATTCCCTGTGGAGTAACAACATAGGCAAGAAAAGATACTTGATCGGTGCAAAAGGTGCACTTCACAAGGTTAACAAACAAACGTGCATCACGTAGAGCAATAAAAACAGCACGTAGATGTTCCAAATGTTCCTCCAAAGATCTACTAAAAATCAATATATCATCAAAATAGACTACCACAAATCGTCCAATGAAAGTACATAAAACCTCGTTCATTAATCTCATGAAAGTGCTAGGTGCATTAGTTAACCCAAAAGGCATGACTAACCACTCATATAATCCAAACTTAGTTTTAAATGCTGTTTTCCATTCATCTCCCAATTTCATACGAATTTGATGGTATCCACTATGCAAATCAACTTTGGAGAAAATTGTAGAGCCACTTAATTCATCAAGCATATCATCTAGTCTCGGAATAGGATGACGATTACGAATAGTAATATTATTAATGCCTCTACAATCCACACACATGCGCGATGTACCGTCCTTTTTAGGCACTAGAATAATAGGAACAGCACAAGGACTAAGGGATTCACTTATATAACCTTTGTCAAGCAGCTCCTGTACTTGACGCATAATCTCCTTTGTCTCCTCTGGATTGGTACGGTAGGGCGCACGGTTGGGTAAGGATGCACCGGGAATTAAGTCAATCTGATGCTCAATCCCGCGAATAGGTGGTAATCCCGGTGGCATGTCTTGTGGAAATACGTCAGCGAACTCCTGCCAAATGTTAATGACAGCAGGAGGCAAAGAGGGAGGCATGTCCTCGAATGAAAATAATACCTCTTTGCATACAAAAGCATAGCAAACAGATGTAGCAATATCCAAATCATTAATATCAGATTTAGTAGCAAGTAAACATCCACTCTTCAATTTTTTTTCGGATGCAACATTAGATGATGGTTTATTATGCTTATGGTGTTGCTCGAATTCCTGTGCTACAATCTGATTTTCACTCTTATTTTTTTCCTGTTTTGCTTTACTAGCTCTAGCAATGTCATCTTTCATAATATGTTCCGGAGACAAAGGAAGCAAAGTGATATTTTGATCCTTATGAACAAGAGTATACTGATTTGTCCTACCATGGTGTACATAATTTTTATCAAACTGCCATGGCCTACCAAGTAAAACAGAACATGCTTGCATGGGTACCACATCACAATCCACATAATCAGAATATGTAGCAATGCTAAAATGCACACGAATAGTACGTGTTACCTTAACCTTGCCACTATTGTTGAACCATTGGATGTAATAAGGATGAGGATGTGGTCTGGTGGTTAGAGACAGCTTGTCCACCATCTCCATGCTAGCCAAGTTATTGCAACTCCCTCCATTGATGATGACACGAACAGAACGCTCCTTCACAACTCCCTTTGTGTGGAACAAGTTGTGCCTCTGATTTTGCTCAACCTGTGTAACCTGCACACTGGGAACACGTTGAGCAACTAAACTTTCATACCTATCAGCGTAATCAGCAGCCATGTAGTGTGTCTCTGGTTCTGCATCCTCGCCACCCTGTTCTTCACATGCAATGAGAGCCAAAGTCTCCTCATCATAATCACTAGCGGACGCATATCCACCATCCTGAGTAACAATCATTACACGTTTGGAAGGGCATTCTCTCGCAAAGTGACCTCCACCCTTGCAACGACGGCATATAACCTCATGTGTTTGCCCTATGGATGTAATAGATGAAGAAGAGCTCTGTGCAGGCCCAGAAAGTGTGCTCTTCGCAGAGGGTGGATTAGGAGCCTGTTTTCTGGTATCGCGGTTGGAGTTGGAGGTGGGAGTAGGTGGCATTGCAGCAGGACGTGCGGAAGTAGAGGAGGTACGTGGCGTCCATGATGAAGTGCGACCTGTAGAAAAAGGAGTTCTCGCCATTGCCTGTCGATCCTGCACTTTACGTTCAGCTTTGCAAGCAAGATGAAATAAACGAGTGATAGTGTTATACTCCTTATACTCTAGAATAGTCTGAATCTCTCTATTTAATCCACCATAAAACGTGCAAGCATAGCTTCATTCTCCTCAACAATACCACCTCTAATCATGCCAGTTTGTAATTCCTGATAATATTCTTCTACAGAATTTTTTCCTTGTCTTAAACGCTGTAAATTTTGAAGCAATTCACGTTGATAATAAGGTGGCACCCAACGATTACACATAGCAGTTTTCAAAGCAGCCCAAGTAGTTGGAATATTCGCATGGTGTATTCTACAATGTTCTGACCACCAAACACAAGCAAAGCTAGTGAATGAACAAACAGCAACAGCAACACGTCTATCCTCAGGAAATTGTAAGCATGTAAAACATTGTTCTGTTTCTAACTCCCATGTAAGATATGTATCAGGAACATATCTACCATCAAACGTCAGAATATTCAATTTAAGTTTAGGTAGATGGTCATGATCCCGTACCTGAGGGGGTGGTACAGCCCTACCGTTATGGTTGTAGCCATGTGGTCGACCGGGTGCGTATCGTGGTGGTTGCCCCTGAGGCTGATCTGGAGCAACCTCTCCCTCATCATCATAATCACCATCATAATCGTCAACCTGCTCAATGACAGTAGCAGCAGGAGCCATAGAAGTAGCAGCAGTATCAACAGTACCAGTATGCTGGCCTTGGCCGAGAGGCACACGTCGCGCTCGTCGTTCGAAAGGGATAGGAGCTGCAGCTGGTGGTGGTAGACGGGCAAGCACCTCATTGAACTTGGCGTCCATCTTGGTGTCAAATGTCTTCTCCAAACCATCGAGCTTCTCCATGGCTTCTCCAAAGTTGGTCACGAAATCTTGTACCTGGTCAGCCATCATTTGCTGAAATTTATCATAGAGCGCTTTGTTGGTCATGCTCTCCCAGTCGCTCCCGTCGTCGTGTGATCCTGACATGGTTAGCAGAAATAGGAAACACACAAGAATATGAAACCTGCAGACTACTGGGACGTGGTGGTGGTGGTGGTGGTGTGTCACAAATCCTTTAAGCGAATCTCAAATTCTTACCAGTTCTTACCCAGCAGCAGGCGGTGATCGGCAACCGTTGTAGTCAAACTCTCAAAGCTTGGATAGAGCGATTGCCTGGTGGTGTCAAACACACGACGTAGATGTATGTGGAGCTGGGATGGCTTATAGTATGGTAGCAAAAAGGGTTAGCAATAATCAATTCAGAGATGCAAGGTTGAATAAACGCTCAACGACGGTACTGTGCTGGTCCTAGGCGAGCCTGTACTAGAGACGCGAGCCTAAAACACCAACAAAATCACGACGCTACACGTAATCAAGGGAAAACCACACTCTGTTTTTTTTGTTTTTTTTGGCGCCTCTTTTTTTGTTGCGCTCTTTTTTTTTTGCTCAAAGAAGAAAATCACTATAATGGCAAGTGTCTCAAAACTCTTCCCACGTCGTATAAGCAAGATGGGCACGAAATTTGTTGGACTATTTTTTTCTTTTTCGGGAGCAATTCGGGGGCTGCGACGACCAAAAATTTCGACAAAAATCACTATGATGGCAAGTGTCCCAAAACGCTCCGAAGAACCTAAAACCAAGATAGGGAAAAAATATTTTCAGCCGATTTTTTTGGGGCCAAAACGTGCTCTGCAAAGCGTGCCAAACACTTTTTTCGACACCTATGCAGGTAGCAAAACACAAATCCGAAATCAAAAGGATCTCGAAACTAAACCTAAAACGAGCTGGACTCAGATTGGTGGAGGATTTATGGTGGTATATATGGACACCAATGGATAGTCATGATGGATGATGATATATGGCAGCGGTGATGATGGTGGTGGTATATGGCAACTATGAAGACGATGCGGTGGCGGCGTGACAACCTGTGAAAAGAACTCGAAACTCTAAAGGACTCGACACTAAGACCAGCAACTCGACACGACGATGCAACCGCAAATTCAACAAAGCAAAATACTGAAAAGACTATGCAAAGGCTCAGATTGGTTCGGATATGATGATCTAACCCTAATCTTTTTTTGTGGCTTTTTCGTGGACGAAAGGTATGAAGAACAGATGTGATCTAAACTACGAAAAGTGGTAAAATCTCACCGAGCAACCTGGAAATCTGATACCACTTGATAGAGGCGAAGTTGTCCCTGTCTTTCGATGAGATGGTGGCTATCGTTTTTGGTGGAGTAGACTTTGACGATCCGACTACGAACGTGTGATGACGTCGCGCCTTAGCAACTAAACCAACTCCGAGAGGTTATTGACCACGCCGGAGCATGATCAACCTGACCACGAGGGTCTGTTTCCTGCACGCAAATGAAGAACAAGCAAAAACTAAGATTGCAATCTGGATTTTGCGAATATAAGAGGAAAGCTTTATTGATGAAGTGGGGTTCTGTGACGCCTTTGTCTGGTCGTGGAACACAAACAAAGAATGCGAAGTTGCAGCTATGGCGAACTTGTAATCTAAACAAAAACCCCACCCTAAAACAACGCCCTAAGGGCTGTATATATGGGGGAATAGAGAGGAATTTCGTGGCCCCTTGGAGGAGGGGTCCGAAACAGACCTTATCTCAGTTTCCCCATACATACGGACTCTAGAAACAGCCTATAATATGGTATTTCCAAATTACATGGGCCTGGCCCAACAATAAGGTGGCGCAGCACCTATATTAGCCTAGGGACGAATTTTTTAAGTAGCATCATGCATATTTCGTCCAAGGCTTCTTGCTCCCATTATGGTGGCTTCAAAGTGCGAAAATCATCACTAGAAGCTCCATTGTTCTTTCCCGCGCGCGCACCTTCTTCTCCATGCTTGATCCCGCTCCCATGGTCATCCTTCTTATCCATGCTAGGTCCTTCATTCATAAGTAAAACAAAAGTATCTAATTTAGGCAGCATCATATGTTCATGAACATTAGAAGGATTTGCAAGAAACGAAAGTACCTGGTAATTCAATTGACGTGCGCGAGCTCTAGTAATTGGTCCTGTATGTATAGCACTCGGAGTTGTGGGTGTAGCATTAGCAGGGATGTCCTCATCAACGCGACTGTCCTCTTCTTTGGAAAGCTCGTGACGTCTTAGATGAATTCTTCCATGGTTGCCACGAGCTGTGTCGTGGGGCCCTCCACAAGTTCCTAGTGAAGGTTGCTTGTCATAACCCTGGTGTCGACCTAAGCAATGCCTTCTCCAGACTGCCGAAGGGTTTCCACGCAAGCAAACTCGAAGCCCTTGTCGCCCCCATTTTTGATAGGGCTGGTTCTGTAACCCTGAACAACCGATTTCCATTCCGTAACAATCGTTTTATGTTAACATGGCAATTTCCTTTTGAATGCATGTACTCCATCCACTGGGATAAATGGTTATCTTCCCTTTGTTCGATTTTATACCTATATGATTTAATCCCTACGCTTGTCAGGGATACCTACCGGTGCACGCATATATACCGTGAACGCTTCTGGGGAGGACCCTTAGCGGTCTGCCGGTGATGTCGATGCCGGCGAGGCCGCCTCTTCGTCCTTGCCGTGACTGCTTAAGATGTTGAGTAGACTCGCAACATCCTAGAGCGCGAACAATTTCAACAAGGGCCATTCGCGTGCAGGTTCTCTCGTACAAGTACAAACTTCCATTCGCAGGGGAAAAACCTGGAATTTTTTGAGAAGATTCTATAACTTAGCTTTCTTTTGCTCCTTTCCATGTTCGTAAAGTGATTGCTCTCAAACGTGTTTGTAGGTGTCCATAACATCACCCCCGGAAGAATTGCATGCGGGGGCCTCTTCTCCCTTTCGAGAAAAAGAAAGAAGAGAAAACAGAGGAGGTTAGGAGCCTTATTGGTTCGATAGCCACCTTATAAGAGAGAGGAGTGACCACAACATTTCATGTAATATACATAACTTAAATATGTACTTGACAAGGGCAGGAACACTTATCTTTTACTGACTATGCACACGGTCATCGCCTAGGTTTGTATAAGGGATTACACGCCTTGTCGGGATACTTGTACAAAAGAGGTCACCGGGCGACCCGACAACCGTGCCTTATGGGTGGAACTTACGAAAGCGCCGAGTGTTCATGTGTGTCTCGGATTTCGATGTCACTTCCAGTCTCTAGACGGCTCTTGCCGACACTAGTGACTCGTCCCACCCGACAAGGGCTTCGTGGTCTTGTTTTTCTTGCTCCTGGCGGCAGGGGTCTCAGGTGAGTCACCAATAGGTGTGCTGATGAGGACATGACTACCTTGGATACGACCAAAAATGTTGCATACATGCATATTTGTGAGGTGATTTCTTATAATAATTATGCAATAATTTATTTATGTTATCCGGAACAAAAATACTTCACCTATTTTTATTTTATGCCTAAACGCAGAATGGTCGAACACTTGTATGAACCACGTGTGATGACAAAGAAAGAGGAAATGGTTGGGTGCTATTCAAGAGGTCCTCTAATGTCAAAGGAAACAATTAGGTGTTGTTCAAGAAGTTCTCTCACGTCACTTTTGGCCCAAGAGAAGATAGAGTCCAAGTCTCTCACGTTCTGGACTCAGATTCGGACTGCACAGACACACCTGTCTCAAAACGTGAACAACTTTTTCATACGGACTCGGAATTGGGTGATTCTTTTTTTGCTGGAAACTAGATTTCATATGCGTTCCAGCACAGTTGGAATCACCTTAAAATTCGTCCAGATCGCGAAGTTATCGACGAAACAATCTGACGTTGCATCAGAATCCGAGTCAAACTACAAGTCCAAAGGTGTTGCATCACCTCCACTTGGGCCCATGGGCCTTGTACGACCTAGGTTTGTTTTAGGGTGTCTTGGGACGTCCTCCGACCTCCTTGGCCGCCACCCCTTGCTCCTATATAAGTAGATCAATCTAGTAGTTTTTTCTTTGGGTTTTGTTTAGTTAAAAGTTAGCCATTGCAACTTCGTGTACTTCGTTTGTGTCCAACGACCAGACCAAGACCGCTTTCGGAACCCCACCCTTATCAATACTTCATATATATTCGCAATATTCAGATTGCATTATCATATTCTTTCTTGTTCTTTGATTGCTTGCAGGAATAGACCTTCGTGGTCAGGTTGATCGTGCTCCGACGTGGTCAATAACCTCTTGGAGATTGGTTTAGCGATTGCTAAGGCGCAACGTCGTGCACGTTTGTAGTCGGATCGTCAAAGTCTTCTCCACCAAATAGATAGTTATCATCTCATCGAAAGATCGGGACCCTCGCCTACATCAAGTGGTATCAGTTTTCAGGTTGCTCGATGAGAATTTCCAGTTATTCGTAGATTAGATTTCTTTTTCTTACCTATTGCCCAAGAAAAAGCCAGAAAAAAAAGTTAGATCTATTCATCTTTACTCCAAGCCAGTCTGAGCCTTTGCAATTTTCTTTTCAGTGCTTGCATAGTTGAATTATCGGTTGCATCGTCGTGTCAAGTTGCTGGTCTTAGCGTCTAGTCTTTTAGAGTTTCGAGTTCTATTCACAACTTGTCACGCCGGCATCGCACCATCTTCATCTCTGCTGCCATATACCACCACCACGCCACTGTCATCCCTTTCATTATCACCCACTACCATCTATCAATTTTCATCACATGCTACCCATTGTTCATTGTCATTATCATACTTGAGGTCGTTCACATCTATGCTTGATCCAATCTGCTTCTTATTTGGTTGAGAAAAAAAAAGTGAGAGAGAAAAAAAAGAAAAAAAGAAAAAAGAAAAAAAAAGTGAGAAAAAAGAGAAGAAAAATAAATAGAGAGAAGAGAAAAAAACAAATTTCGGATCTACCTAGACTCAATCCCGTATGTGAATTCGGATTGAAATCTGTTTTGTGCAGTGTTCAGTAAAACAAGCGTCTCTTCCTCATACGAACTCAGAATTGAGTGATTCTTTTTGCATACGAAAGCTTGAGTTAGTAGCATTCTTGAGAAAAAATATCAGAAATTTCACATAATATTTTCTAGAGGAAAGCTGCAGAGAGAGTTTTGTATATCTTGCATGTCGATCATTTATCATCATTGTCTTTACTGCCATTGTGATCTTCACTTATATCTTGCAGTCGAGAGCTAATTCATATCATACCTTGCTGCTATTTGTCCTACGCCGTGACTCCATTAGTGTTCTAGGCTCGCGTCTCTAGTACAGTATAGCCTAGGACCAGCACAGTACCGTCGTTGAGCGTTTATTCAATATTGCATCTCTGAATTGATTATTGCTAATCTTTTGCTACCATATATTAAGCCTTCCAAGCTCCACATATTTCTACATCGTGTATACATACGTTCACCTGGTAATCGCTTTACCCAATCTTCAGAGAGATTGACACCGTCGGTTGCCGGTCGCCACCTGCTGCATGATAAGAATTTGTAAGACATTGATATTTGCTTTATTCTGAGCATTTTACCACCACATCCCAGTAGTTCATAGGAACAATATACTTGGATCTTTGTTTCTTGTTTCTACTAGTCATGACAGGATCCAAGGTTGTCAATTCATGGGCTTCTTCGATCGTGGGAGACGTGCCACCACAAAAACCGATACGAGAGATGCAAAGAGATCCAAATGCACATGATGAGGTTAATGTTTCTATACCTCCATTTAATGGCCGATTTAGACCTGCTTTATATATCGAGTGGGAGTTTGAAATAAATGAAATATTTGATTCCCATAATTTTACTGCACATAAGAAAGTTAAGGTCGCAGTTGGTTCTTTCACTGGTTATGCTTTAGTTTGGTGGAGCGAATATTGTCGGTTACACAAAGATATTATACCTATTACTTGGGATGATTTGAAACTTGCCATGAGACACATGTTCGTTCCTGCTTATTATACTCGTGACAAGATTAAAAAGTTACAATATTTGAAACAAGGTAGTGACACCGTAATGAAATATTATGATGATTTACAAATGACCTTGTTGCATTCCTCATTAGAAGAAAGTGAAGAAGATTTTATGGATAGATTTTGGGGAGGATTAAACCTTGATATTCAGGAGATACTAATTCATGAAAAGTGTTATTCTATGGATCGTTTGTTTCGTCTTGCTTCCAAAGCTGAACAGGAAATAAATCAACGTGTTGCCCAAAAGGAAATAGAGCGCAAGGTGCATATTCCAAGAGTTGATACCGTTGTTCCTTCAACTACTAGGCATACTGTGACAACCACATCAAATCTTGTGAGGGCTACATCGCCTTCACCATGTAACACGTCACCACCGAGAGTGCCTACATCATCTGAGTTGATCATAAGAGGTAAGGCCAAAGGTATTGATCTTCCACCTCCACATGAGTATGATGAATGCCTTGTCACTTCCACTGTACCTTATGATGAGCTACCCATTACTTTGATCACACCACCTATTTTAGAGGACTATGTTCATGATTATACTTTCTCATGTGATCAAATAACTACAATATCAACAATTGTGAGTGCACCCATTGAATTAACTATTGATGAGCAAGAACCGTGTGAATCAGTAAATAAATCTAATTTGGGTCAAATATGTTTGAAAATAATTCTGCCGGTGTTTAATCATTTTGATATGACCTCCAATCTTGGTGATAATTCTGTGTCAAATGACATGTTGCATGTTTGCTTATTTAAGCATGTTGTAGCATCTATATTTGGAACGATTCACGCTTATTTACCAATATTGGGATGGTTTAACGATGAACATCATGAATCTTTTGATATGAATAAGGACTTCACTTATATGTGGAAACTGAGTTGCAATATTGTGATGCCTTCTAATTCTTGTCATAATCTTTTGGCTTTATATTTCATGACATGTGATGAGTGCCCTTGTATATATATGTCACATGTGTCACAACTGAGAACAATAAAAATGGATGACATATACATATACAATGTGTATGCCTTTTCTCTTTTGGTAGCCACATTTCAGATTAAGCAACGCCGAGGACGGCTTTGTTTTCAAAAAGGGGAGGATGATGAGGACATGACTACCTTGGATACGACCAAAAATGTTGCATACATGCATATTTGTGAGGTGATTTCTTATAATAATTATGCAATAATTTATTTATGTTATCCGGAACAAAAATACTTCACCTATTTTTATTTTATGCCTAAACGCAGAATGGTCGAACACTTGTATGAACCATGTGTGATGACAAAGAAAGAGGAAATGGTTGGGTGCTATTCAAGAGGTCCTCTAATGTCAAAGGAAACAATTAGGTGTTGTTCAAGAAGTTCTCTCACGTCACTTTTAGCCCAAGAGAAGATAGAGTCCAAGTCTCTCACGTTCTGGACTCAGATTCGGACTGCACAGACACACCTGTCTCAAAACGTGAACAACTTTTTCATACGGACTCGGAATTGGATGATTCTTTTTTTGCTGGAAACTAGATTTCATATGCGTTCCAGCACAGTTGGAATCACCTTAAAATTCGTCCGGATCGCGAAGTTATCGACGAAACAATCTGACGTTGCATCAGAATCCGAGTCAAACTACAAGTCCAAAGGTGTTGCATCACCTCCACTTGGGCCCATGGGCCTTGTACGACCTAGGTTTGTTTTAGGGTGTCTTGGGACGTCCTCCCACCTCCTTGGCCGCCACCCCTTGCTCCTATATAAGTAGATCAATCTAGTAGTTTTTCCTTTGGGTTTTGTTTAGTTAAAAGTTAGCCATTGCAACTTCGTGTACTTCGTTTGTGTCCAACGACCAGACCAAGACCGCTTTCGGAACCCCACCCTTATCAATACTTCATATATATTCGCAATATTCAGATTGCATTATCATATTCTTGCTTGTTCTTTGATTGCTTGCAGGAATAGACCTTCGTGGTCAGGTTGATCGTGCTCCGACGTGGTCAATAACCTCTTGGAGATTGGTTTAGCGATTGCTAAGGCGCAACGTCGTGCATGTTTGTAGTCGGATCGTCAAAGTCTTCTCCACCAAATAGATAGTTATCATCTCATCGAAAGATCGGGACCCTCGCCTCCATCATGTGCCGCGCTCTACGGTGTGCTTCTTGGAGTTCTCTCGAGCCTCGCCAGAAGTCTTGTTGTTGTTCTTCCCACCGGGAGTTTTGCCAGCAGGAGTGAGTGCCTTGTCGGCAGATGCTACGACTGCCTCCCGGTAAAGTTTATCAGATGACGACATCAATACCATTGTTACACCCGCAACCCCTGCTGCTATACATACTGGACCAATCACTAGAGCTCGTGCACGCCAATTGAATTACCAGGTACTTTCGTTTCTTGGAAATCCTTCTAATGTTCATGAACATACGATGCTACCTAAATTAGATACTTTTGTTTTACTTATGAGTGAAGGACCTGGGATGGACAAGAAGGATGATCATTGGAGCGGGATCAAGCATGGAGAAGAAGGTGTGTGATGAGGACATGACTACCTTCGATACGACCAAAAATGTTGCATACATGCATATTTGTGAGGTGATTTCTTATAAGAATTATGCAATAATTTATTTATGTTATCCGGAACAAAAATACTTCACCTATTTTTATTTTATGCCTAAATGCAGAATGGTCGAACACTTGTATGAACCACGTGTGATGACAAAGGAAGACGAAATGGTTGGGTGTTATTTAAGAGGTCCTCTAATGACAAAGGAAACAATTAGGTGTTGTTCAAGAAGTTCTCTCATGTCACTTTTAGCCCAAGGGAAAGTAGAGTCCAAGTCTCTCACGTTCTGGTCTCAGAATCGGACTACACAGACACACCTGTCTCAAAATGCCAACAACTTTTTCATACGGACTCGGAATTGGATGATTCTTTTTTTTCTGGAAACTAGATTTCATATGCGTTCCATCACTGCTGGAATTACCTTAAAATTCGTCCGCATCGCAAAGATATCGACAAAACAATCTGACATTGCACGAGAATCCGAGTTAAACTACAAGTCCAAAGGCGTTGCATCACCTCCACTTGGGCCCATGGTCCTTGTACGACCTAGGGTTGGTTTTAGGGTGTCTTGGGACGTCCTACCACCTCCTTGGCCGCCACCCCTTGCTCCTATATAAGTAGATCAATCTAGTAGTTTTTCCTTTGGGTTTTGTTTAGTTAAAAGTTAGCCATTGCAACTTCGTGTACTTCGTTTGTGTCCAACGACCAGACCAAGACCGCTTTCGGAACCCCACCCTTATCAATACTTCATATATATTCGCAATATTCAGATTGCATTATCATATTCTTGCTTGTTCTTCGATTGCTTGCTGGAATAGACCTTCGTGGTCAGGTTGATCGTGCTCCGGCGTGGTCAATAACCTCTTGGAGATTGGTTTGGCGATTGCTAAGGCGCAACGTCGTGCACGTTCATAGTCGGATCGTCAAAGTCTTCTCCACCAAATCGATAGTTATCATCTCATCGAAAGACAGGGACAACTTGGCCTCTATCACTCGTGACAAGCTTAAAAAGTTACAATATTTAAAACAAGGTAGTGACACCGTAATGAAATATTATGATGATTTACAAATGACCTTGTTGAATTCCTCATTAGAAGAAATTGAAGAAGATTTTATGGATAGATTTTTCGGGAAGATTAAACCGTAATATTCAGGAAATACTAATTCATGAAAAGTGTTATTCTATAGATCGCTTGTTTCGTCTTGCTTGCAAAGCTGAACAGGAAATAAATCAATGTGTTGCCCAAAACGAAATAGAGCGCAAGGTGCACATTCCAAGAGTGGATACAGTTGTTCCTTCAACTACTAGGCGTACTGTGACAACCACATCAATTCTTGTGAGGGCTACATCATCTTCACCATATAACACGTCACCACCGAGAGTGCCAACATCATCTAAATTGATCATAAGAGGTAATGGCAAAGGTATTGATCTTCCACCTCCACATGAGTATGTTAAATGCCTTGTCAATTCCAATGTACCTTGTGATGAGCTACCCATTACTTTGATCACACCACCTATTTTAGAGGACTACGTTCATGATTTTACTTCGTCATGTGATCAAATAACTACAATATCAGCAATTGTGAGTGCACCCATTGAATTAACTATTGATGAGCAAGAACCGTGTGAATCAGTAAATAAATCTAATTTGGGTCAAATATGTTTGAAAATAATTCTGTCGGTGTTTAAGCATGTTGTAGCATCTAAATTTTGATATCACCTCCAATCTTGGTGATAATTCTGTGTCAAATGACATGTTGCATGTTTGCTTATTTAAGCATGTTGTAGCATCTAAATTTGAAACGATTCACATTTATCTACTAATATTGGGATGGTTTAATGATGAACATTATGAATCTTTTGATATGAATAAGGACTTCACTTATATGTGCAAACTGAGTTGTAATATTGTCATGCCTTCTACTTCTTGTCATGATTTTTTGGCTTCATATTTCATGACATGTGATGAGTGCCCTTGCATATATGTGTCACATGTGTCACAACTAAGAACAATAAAAATGGATGACAAATACATATACAATGTGTACGACTTTTCTCTTTTGGTAGCCACATTTCAGATTAAGCAACGCCGAGGACGGCTTTATTTTCAAAAAGGAGAGGATGATGAGGACATGACTACCTTCGATACGACCAAAATTGTTGCATACATGCATATTTGTGAGGTGATTTCTTATAAGAATAATGCAATAATTTATTTATGTTAACCGGAACAAAAATCTTCACCTATTTTTATTTTATGCCTAAATGCAGAATGATCGAACACTTGTATGAACCACGTGTGATGACAAAGGAAGACGAAATAGTTGGGTGCTATCCAAGAGGTCCTCTAATGCCAAAGGAAACAATTAGGTGTTGTTCAAGAAGTTCTCTCATGTCACTTTTATCCCAAGAGAAGATAGAGTCCAAGTCTCTCACGTTCTGGACTCAGATTTGGACTACACACACACCTGTCTCAAAACGCCAACACCTTTTTCATACGGACTCGGAATTGGGTGATTTTTTTGCTAGAAACTAGATTTCATATGCGTTCCAGCCCAGTTGGAATAACCTTACAATTCGGCAGGATCGCGGAGATATCTATGAAACAATCTGACGTTGTAGCAGAATCCGAGTCAAACTACAAGTCCAAAGGTGTTGCATCACCTCCACTTGGGCCCATGGGCCTTGTACGACCTAGGGTTGGTTTTAGGGTGTCTTGGGACGTCCTCCCACCTCCTTGGACGCCACCCCTTGCTCCTATATAAGTAGATCAATCTAGTAGCTTTTCCTTTGGGTTTTGTTTAGTTAAAAGTTAGCCATTTCAACTTCGTGTACTTCGTTTGTGTCCAACGACGAGACCAAGACCACTTTCGGAACCCCACCAATATCAATACTTCATCTATATTCGCAATATTCAGATTGCATTATCATATTCTTGCTTGTTCTTCGATTGTTTGCAAGAATAGACCTTCGTGGTCAGGTTGATCATGCTCCGGCGTGGTCAATAACCTCTTGGAGATTGGTTTAGTGATTGCTAAGGCACAACGTCGTGCACGTTTGTAGTTGGATTGTCAAAGTCGTCTCCACCAAATCGATAGTTATCATCTCATCGAAAGATCGGGACCCTCGCCTCTTCAGTGTGCATGCGGGAAAGAACAATGTAGTTTCTAGTGGTGATTTTTGCACTTTGAAGCCACCATAAGAAGAGCGTGAAGGCTTGGACGAAATATACAAGATGGCACTTCATAAATTTTGTCCATAGGGTATTATTGGTGCCGCGTCACCTTATTTTCAAGGCACATGTAATTTCGAAGTACTACATTATAGGTTGTTTTTAGAGTCTGTATGTGTGGGGAAACCGAGGTAGGGTTATTTTCGGACCCCTGCTCCAAAGGGTCACGAAAATACCTCTCTATTCCCCCATATGTGATACGGGGCAAGCCCGATAGCATAGATATTTTCATACTTGGAGGGGGAAAAGGAAGAAATTGAGAGAGAAAGCACAAACTCATGAACAATCTCTGATCACACATCCACGAGAAACACATGAACAAAGGAGATACATAGATCCACGATCTACAAAAGGATACACGTATCCTATAGTCTCCTGCTCTGGGAGGAGGGTCCTTGATATCCCGTAGGATCTTCCCTCGATAGGGGCCTTAGAATCCACTTCGTATTTTCTCACGTAGAGGTGTATCACTCCATGAGGGCAGGAAGTAGATGGAGCTATGCTCAACAATGTCAAATGCTAAACATAAGCTAACCCTAGATAGAGGAGGGGGAAGGGTATTTATAGTTTTAGGCGAATGAAGGGGTACATGGGCCAAGGCCTGAGTGGTTGTGTGCGGACAGGACGTCCAGTATAGGTCGAACGTCCGCGGCTTCATGGCGGTCCAGACGTCTGGAGCAGGTCGGTCGTCTAAAGATTTGGTGCCGGTGCGGAATAGCCGGATTTCTGGAGCTTGTCGGACGTCCAGGGATCAGTCGTCCGGAGGCTTCGGTCTTCCAAGGATTCGGTGCGGGGGACATGGCGCCTAATTTCTGGATGGGTTCGATCGTCTGAACGCTAGCATGTGTCGGATGTCCGAGCATCATCGGTCGTCTGGTTGCTAGGGCATTCTGCTGGTCCTTGGGCTGGCGCTAGGCTCTAGGCGTTGGACGTCCGACGTGGTCTGGCCATCCAAGGTCCTTCTGTGGTCCTTCCAATCTTGGCATCCTCGATGATCGTCGTCATTGTCCCTTGGTCTCTTTCCGAGTATATGAGCATGCAGAGAGATTCCACTTGAGGTAGTGACCATATCTTCAGTGAGTCAAATGATTGTTGGGCAAGGGAAGATGTCACCTCAGATTTGATGGCGCATGCACAGGCTCTTGTCATGGGATCACTTGGGGCTTCTGGTGTTGGTGACGGTATCATCTCTCCCCTTCCGAGATATCTGTCCTCGAATCAAGATCTTCGTCACCATGGAAAGGAGATCGGTTCATGACGTTTAATGTGTCGCTCACATTGTACTTGTCGGTTGGAATGTCAATCTTGTAGGCATGTTTCTTGTAGCGTGCCTGATGAGGACATCCCTGCTAATGCTATACCCACAACTCCGACTGCTATACATACATGACCAATTACTAGAGCTCGCGCACGTCAATTGAATTACTAGGTACTTTCGTTTCTTGCAAATCCTTCTAATATTCGTGAACATATGATGCTGCCTAAATTAGATACTTTTGTTTTACTTATGAATGAAGGACCTGGCATGGACAAGAAGGATGACCATGGGAGCGGGATCAAGCATGGAGAAGAAGGTGCGCGCGCGGGAAAGAACAATGGAGCTTCCAGTGATGATTTTCGCACTTTGAAGCCACCAAAATGGGAGCAAGAAGCCTTGGACGAAATATGCATGATGCTACTTTATAAAATTTGTCCCTAGGCTAATATAGGTGCTGCGCCACCTTATTGTTGGGCCAGGCCCATGTAATATTGAAATACCATATTATAGGCTGTTTTTAGAGTCTGTATGTATGGGAAACTGAGTTAAGGTCGGTTTCGGACCCCTCCTCCAAGGGGCCATGAAATTTCCCTCTATTCCCCCATACATACAGCCCTTAGGGCGTCGTTTTAGGGTTGGGTTTTGTTTAGATTATAAGTTCGCCATAGCTGCAACTTCGCGTTCTTCGTTTGTGTTCCACGACCAGACAAAGGCGTCACACAACCCCACTTCATCAATAAAGCTTTCCTCTTATATTTGCAATATCCAGATTGCAATCTTAGTTTCTTGCTTGTTCTTCGTTTGCGTGTAGGAAACAGACCCTCGTGGGCAGGTTGATCGTGCTCCAGCGTGGTTAATAACCTCTCGGAGTTGGTTTAGCGATTGCTAAGGCGCGGCGTTATCACACGTTCGTAGTCGGATCGTCAAAGTCTACTTCACCAAAAACGATAGCCACCATCTCATCGAAAGACAGGGACAACTTCGCCTCTATCAAGTGGTATCAGATTTCCAGGTTGCTCGGTGAGATTTTACCAGTTTTTGTAGTTTAGATTGCATCTGTTCTTCATACCTTTAGTGTACAAAAAAGCCACAAAAAATTAGGGTTAGATCATCATATCTGAACCAATCTGAGCCTTTGCATAGTCTTTTCAGTATTTGCCTTGTTGAATTTGCGGTTACATCGTCGTGTCGAGTTGTTGGTCTTAGTGTCTAGTCCTTTAGAGTTTTGAGTTCTATTCACAGGTTGTCACGCCGCCACCGCATCGTCTTTATAGTTGCCATATACCACCACCATCATCACCACTTGATGAGGACATCCCTACTAATGTTACACCCACCCCGACTGCTATACATACAGGACCAATTACTAGAGCTCGCGCACGTCAATTGAATTACCAGGTACTTTCGTTTCTTGGAAATCCTTCTAATATTCATGAACATATGATGCTGCCTAAATTAGATACTTTTGTTTTACTTATGAATGAAGGACCTATCATGGATAAGAAGGATGACCATTGGAGCGGGATCAAGCATGGAGGAGAAGGTGCGCGCGCGGGGAAGAACATTGGAGCTTCCAGTGATGATTTTCGCACATTGAAGCCACCATAATGGGAGTGGGAAGCTTTGGACGAAATATGCATGATGCCACTTTATAAAATTCGTCCATAGGCTAATATAGGTGCTGCGCCACCTTAATTTTGGGCCAGGCCCATGTAATTTCGAAATACCATATTATAGGCTGTTTTTAGAGTCCGTATGTATGGGGAAACTGACTTAGGGTCGGTTTCGGACCCCTCCTCCAAGGGGCCACGAAATTCCCTTCTATTCCCCCATATATACAGCCCTTAGGGCTTCGTTTTAGGTTTGGGTTTTGTTTAGATTACAAGTTCGCCATAGCAGCAACTTCACGTTCTTCGTTTGTGTTCCACGACCAGACAAAGGCGTCACAGAACCCCACTTCATCAATAAAGCTTTCCTCTTATATTCGCAATATCCAGATTGCAATCTTAGTTTCTTGCTTGTTCTTCGTTTGCGTGCAGGAAATAGACCCTCGTGGTCAGGTTGATCGTGCTCCGGCGTGGTCAATAACCTCTCAGAGTTGGTTTAGCGATTGCTAAGGCGCGACGTCTCACACGTTCGTAGTCGGATCGTCAAAGTCTACTCCACCAAAAACGATAGCCACCATCTCATCGAAAGACAGGGACAACTTCGCCTATATCAAGTGGTATCAGATTTCCAGGTTGCTCGGTGAGATTTTACCAGTTTTCGTAGTTTAGATCGCATCTGTTCTTCATACCTTTAGTCCACGAAAAAGCCAAAAAAAAATTAGGGTTAGATCATCATATCCGAACCAATCTGAGCCTTTGCATAGTCTTTTCAGTATTTTGCTTTGTTGAATTGGCGGTTACATCGTTGTGTCGAGTTGCTGGTCTTAGTGTCTAGTCCTTTAGAGTTTCGAGTTCTTTTCACAGGTTGTCACGCCGCCACCGCATCATCTTCATAGTTGCCATATACCACCACCATCATCGCCGCTGCCATATCTCATCATCCATCATCACTCTCCATTGGTGTCCATATATACCACCACAAATCCTCCACCAATCCAAGTCCAGTTCGTTTTAGGTTTAGTTTCGAGATCCTTTTGATTTCGGATCCGTGTTTTGCTACCTGCGCAGGTGTCGGAAAAAAAAAATTTGGATGATTTTTGTCACGTCTGGCACGCTTTTAGTGTTTTGTCACGTCGGAAAAAAAAAATTTAGTGTCGAGTCTGGCACGCTTTGCAGAGCACGTTTTGGCCCAAAAAAATTTCGGCTGAAAATATTTTTTCCCTATCTTGATTTTAGGTTCCCCGGAGCATTTTGAGACACTTGCTATCATAGTGATTTTTGTCGAAATTTTTGGGTCGTCGCAGCCCCCGGATTGCTCCAGAAAAAAAAAATAGTCCAAAAGAAAAATTCGTGCCCATCTTGCTTATACGACGTGGCAAGAGTTTTGAGACACTCGCCATTGTAGTGAGTTTTTGAAAAAAAAAAAAGAGGCGCAGAAAAAAAAAAAAGAGGCGCCGAAAAAAAGAAAACGAAAAAAATAATCCGATTGTGCTTTTCCCTTGCTTAGGTGTATCGTCGTGTTTTTGTTGGTGTTTTAGGCTTGCGTCTCTAGCACGGTCTAGCCTAGGACCAGCACAGTACCGTCGTTGAGCGTTTATTCAACCTTGCATCTCTGAATTGATTATTGCTGACCCTTTTTGCTACCATATTATAAGTCATCCCAGCTCCACAACTTCTACGCCGTGTGCTTGACACCACCTGGCAATCGCTCTATCCAAGCTTTGAGAGTTTTGGCTACAACGGTTGCCGATCACCGCCTGCTACTGGGTAAGAACTGGTAAGAAATTGAGATTCGCTTAAAGGATTTGTGCCACACCACCACCACCGCCACGTCCCAGCAGTCTGTAGGTTTCATATTGTGTGTTTCCTATTTCTGCTAACCATGCCAGGATCACACGATGACGAGATCGACTGGGAGAGCATGACCAACAAAGCGCTCTATGATAAATTTCAGCAAATGATGGCTGAGCAGGTACAGGACTTCGTGAACAACTTTGGAGTTGCCATGGAGAAGCTAGATGGTTTGGAGAAGACATTCGACTCCAAGATGGACGCCAAGTTCAATGAGGTGCTTGCCCGTCTACCTCCACCAGCTGCAGTTCCTATTCCTTTCGAACGACGAGCGCGACGTGTGCCTCTCGGCCACGCCCAACATCCTGGTACTGTTGATACTGCTGCTACTTCGGTGGCTCGTGCGGCTACTGTCGTTGAGCAGGTTGAAGATTATGATGGTGATTTCGATGATGAGGGAGAGGTTGCTCCAGATCCGCCCCATGGGCAACCACCACCATTCGCACCAGGTCGACCACATGGCTACAACCGTAACGGTAGGGCTGCACCACCCCCGCAGGTACGGGATCATGACCATCTCCCTAAACTTAAATTGAATATTCCGACGTTTGAGGGTAGATATGTTCCTGATATATATCTTACATGGGAGTTAGAAACAGAACAACGTTTTACATGCTTACAATTTCCAGAGGATCGACGTGTTGCTGCTGCTGTTTGTTCATTCACTAGTTTTGCTTGTGTTTGGTGGTCAGAACATTGTAGAATACACCCTGATAATATCCCAACTACTTGGGGTGCTTTGAAAACTGCTATGCGAAATCGTTGGGTGCCACCTTATTATCAACGTGAATTGCTTCAAAATTTGCAGCGTTTAAGACAAGGAAAAAATTCTGTAGAAGAATATTATCAGGAATTACAAACTGGTATGATTAGATGTGGTATTGTTGAGGAGAATGAAGCTATGCTTGCACGTTTTATGGGTGGATTAAATAGAGAGATTCAGACTATTCTAGAGTATAAGGAGTATAACACTATCACTCGTTTATTTCATCTTGCTTGCAAAGCTGAACGTGAAGTGCAGGATCGACAGGCAATGGCGAGAACTACTAATTTTGCAGGCCGTACTTCATCATGGACGCCACGTACCTCCTCTGCTTCCGCACGTCCTGCTGCAACACCACCTCCTTCAACCTCCAACTCTAATCGCGATACCAGGAAACAGGCTCCTACTGCACCCTCTGCGAAGAGCACACCTTTTGGGCCTGCACAGAGTTCTTCTTCATCTATTGCATCCACAGGGCAAACACATGAGGTTATATGTCGTCGTTGCAAGGGTGGAGGTCACTATGCGAGAGAATGCCCTTCCAAGCGTGTAATGATTGTTACTGAGGATGGTGGATATGCGTCCGCTAGTGATTATGATGAGGAGACTTGGGCACTTATTGCAAGTGACGAACAGGGTGGCGAGGATGCAGAACCAGAAACACAATACATGGCTGCTGATTACGCTGACAGGTATGAAAGTTTAGTTGCTCAACGTGTTCTCAGTGTGCAGGTTACACACGCTGAGCAAAATCAGAGGCACAACTTGTTCCACACAAAGGGAGTTGTAAAAGAGCGTTCTGTTCGCATCATCATCGATGGAGGGAGTTGCAATAACTTGGCAAGCATGGAGATGGTGGAGAAGCTGTCTCTATCCACCAGACCACATCCTCATCCTTATTACATCCAATGGTTCAACAATAGTGGCAAGGTTAAGGTAACACGTACTGTTCGTGTGCATTTTAGCATTGCTACATATTCTGATTATGTGGATTGTGATGTGGTACCCATGCAAGCATGTTCTGTTTTACTTGGTAGACCATGGCAGTTTGATAAAAATTCTGTACACCATGGTAGGACAAATCAGTATACTCTTGTTCATAAGGATCATAATATCACTTTGCTTCCTATGTCTCCCGAACATATTATGAAAGATGACATTGCTAGAGCTAGTAAAGCAAAACAGGAGAAAAATAAGAGTGAAAATCAGATTGTAGCACAGGAATTTGAGCAACACCATAAGCATAATAAACCATCATCTACTGTTGCATCTGAAATAAAATTGAAGAGTGGATGTTTACTTGCTACTAAATCTGATATTAATGATTTGGATGTTGGTACATATGTTTGCTATGCTTTTGTATGTAAAGAGGTATTATTTTCATTCGAGGACATGCCTCCCTCTTTGCCTCCTGCTGTCATTAACATTTTGCAGGAGTTCGCTGACGTCTTTCCACAAGACGTGCCACCGGGATTACCGCCTATTCGCGGGATTGAGCATCAGATTGACTTAATTCCCGGTGCATCCCTACCCAACCGTGCGCCCTACCGTACCAATCCAGAGGAGACAAAGGAGATTATGCGTCAAGTACAGGAGCTGCTTGACAAAGGTTATATACGTGAATCCCTTAGTCCTTGTGCTGTTCCTATTATTCTAGTGCCTAAAAAGGATGGTACATCGCGCATGTGTGTGGATTGTAGAGGCATTAATAATATTACTATTCGTTATCGTCATCCTATTCCTAGACTAGATGATATGCTTGATGAATTAAGTGGCTCTACAATTTTCTCCAAAGTTGATTTGCGTAGTGGATACCATCAAATTCGTATGAAATTGGGCGATGAATGGAAAACAGCATTTAAAACTAAGTTTGGATTATATGAGTGGCTAGTCATGCCTTTTGGGTTAACTAATGCACCTAGCACTTTCATGAGATTAATGAACGAGGTTTTACGTGCTTTCATTGGACGATTTGTGGTAGTCTATTTTGATGATATATTGATTTTTAGTAGATCTTTGGAGGAACATTTGGAACATTTACGTGCTGTTTTTACTGCGCTACGTGATGCACGTTTGTTTGGTAACCTTGGGAAGTGCACCTTTTGCACCGACCGAGTATCTTTTCTTGGCTATGTTGTTACTCCACAGGGAATTGAAGTTGATACAGCCAAGATCGAAGCTATTGAGAGTTGGCCGCAGCCCAAAACGGTCACACAAGTAAGGAGTTTTCTTGGCCTCGCTGGTTTCTATAGGCGTTTTGTGAGAAATTTCAGCACCATTGCTGCGCCTCTCAATGAGCTTACAAAGAAGGACGTGCCTTTTTCTTGGGGTACCGCACAGGAAGAAGCCTTCACGGTCTTGAAAGATAAGTTAATACATGCTCCTTTACTCCAACTTCCTGATTTTAATAAGACTTTCGAGCTTGAATGTGATGCTAGTGGAATTGGGTTAGGAGGTGTGTTACTACAAGATGGTAAACCTGTTGCGTACTTTTCTGAAAAATTAAGTGGGCCTAGTCTGAATTATTCTACTTATGATAAGGAATTATATGCTCTTGTTCGGACTTTGGAAACATGGCAACATTATTTATGGCCCAAAGAATTTGTTATACATTCTGATCATGAATCTTTGAAACATATTAAAAGTCAAGCAAAACTGAACCGTAGACATGCTAAATGGGTTGAATTCATTGAGACTTTCCCTTATGTCATTAAACACAAGAAGGGTAAAGACAATGTTATTGCTGATGCTTTGTCTCGTCGTTATACTATGCTTTCACAACTTGACTTTAAAATATTTGGTTTGGAGACCATCAAAGATCAATATGTGCATGATGCTGAATTTAGAGACGTGTTGCAGAATTGTAAAGAAGGGAGAACATGGAACAAGTTCGTTATTAATAATGGATTTGTGTTTCGTGCTAACAAGCTATGCATTCCAGCTAGCTCCGTTCGTCTTTTGTTGTTACAGGAGGCGCACGGAGGAGGATTAATGGGACACTTTGGCATGAAGAAGACGGAGGACGTACTTGCTACACATTTCTTTTGGCCAAAGATGAGACGGGATGTTGAGCGTTTTGTTGCTCGCTGCACTACATGTCAAAAAGCTAAGTCACGACTCAATCCTCATGGTTTATATATGCCTTTACCTGTACCTAGTGTTCCTTGGGAGGATATATCTATGGACTTTGTTTTAGGTTTACCTCGAACAAAGAAGGGGAGGGATAGCATATTTGTTGTCGTGGATAGATTTTCTAAAATGGCACACTTTATACCATGTCATAAAAGTGATGATGCTGCTCATGTTGCTGATTTGTTCTTTCGTGAAATTATTCGGTTGCATGGTGTGCCAAATACAATTGTTTCCGATCGTGATGCTAAATTTCTTAGCCACTTTTGGAGATGTTTATGGGCTAAGTTGGGGACTAAACTGCTTTTTAGTACTACATGTCACCCCCAAACTGATGGCCAAACTGAAGTAGTCAATAGATCATTGTCTACTATGCTTAGGGCTGTTTTGAAGAATAACCTGAAAATGTGGGAAGAATGCTTGCCTCATATTGAATTTGCTTATAATCGTTCGCTACATTCTACCACTAAAATGTGCCCTTTTGAAGTTGTGTATGGTTTCTTACCTCGTGCACCTATTGATTTGTTGCCTCTTCCGTCTTCGGAGAAGGTTAATTTTGATGCTAAAGAACGTGCTGAATTGATATTAAAGATTCATGAGTTAACTAAGGAAAACATTGAGCGTATGAATGCTAAATACAAACTTGCTGGAGATAAGGGTAGAAAACATGTTGTCTTTGCACCTGGAGATCTTGTTTGGTTACATTTGCGTAAGGATAGATTTCCTGATTTGCGCAAGTCAAAGCTAATGCCACGTGCTGATGGTCCTTTTAAGGTGTTAGAGAAAGTAAATGATAATGCATATAAACTTGAGCTGCCTGCAGAGTTTGGGGTTAGCCCCACTTTTAACATTGCAGATTTGAAGCCTTATTTGGGTGAGGAAGATGAGCTTCCGTCGAGGACGACGTCAGTTCAAGAAGGGGAGGATGATGAGGACATCCCTACTAATGTTACACCCACCCCGACTGCTATACATACAGGACCAATTACTAGAGCTCGCGCACGTCAATTGAATTACCAGGTACTTTCGTTTCTTGGAAATCCTTCTAATATTCATGAACATATGATGCTGCCTAAATTAGATACTTTTGTTTTACTTATGAATGAAGGACCTATCATGGATAAGAAGGATGACCATTGGAGCGGGATCAAGCATGGAGGAGAAGGTGCGCGCGCGGGGAAGAACATTGGAGCTTCCAGTGATGATTTTCGCACATTGAAGCCACCATAATGGGAGTGGGAAGCTTTGGACGAAATATGCATGATGCCACTTTATAAAATTCGTCCATAGGCTAATATAGGTGCTGCGCCACCTTAATTTTGGGCCAGGCCCATGTAATTTCGAAATACCATATTATAGGCTGTTTTTAGAGTCCGTATGTATGGGGAAACTGACTTAGGGTCGGTTTCGGACCCCTCCTCCAAGGGGCCACGAAATTCCCTTCTATTCCCCCATATATACAGCCCTTAGGGCTTCGTTTTAGGTTTGGGTTTTGTTTAGATTACAAGTTCGCCATAGCAGCAACTTCGCGTTCTTCGTTTGTGTTCCACGACCAGACAAAGGCGTCACAGAACCCCACTTCATCAATAAAGCTTTCCTCTTATATTCGCAATATCCAGATTGCAATCTTAGTTTCTTGCTTGTTCTTCGTTTGCGTGCAGGAAATAGACCCTCGTGGTCAGGTTGATCGTGCTCCGGCGTGGTCAATAACCTCTCAGAGTTGGTTTAGCGATTGCTAAGGCGCGACGTCTCACACGTTCGTAGTCGGATCGTCAAAGTCTACTCCACCAAAAACGATAGCCACCATCTCATCGAAAGACAGGGACAACTTCGCCTATATCACCACTGGCATATATCACCACCCACCATCACTATCCATCGGTGTCCATATATACCACCACAAATCCGCCACCAATCTGAGTCCAACTCATTTTAGGTTTAGTTTCGAGATCCTTTTGATTTCGGATTCGTGTTTAGCTACCTGCGTAGGTGTCGGAAAAAAAGTTGGTCCAAAAAAATTTCGACTGGAAATATTTTTTCCTTATCTATGTTTTAGGTTCTTCGGAGCGTTTTGAGACACTTGCCATCATAGTGATTTTTGTCGAAATTTTTGGTTGTCACAGCCCCCGAATTGCTTCAGAAAAAAAATTAGTCCAACAAATTTCGTGCCCATCTTGCTTATACAACGTGGGAAGAGTTTTGAGACACTCGCCATTGTAGTGATTTTTTGAGCAAAAAAGCGCGCAAAAAAACAATTTTTTTCCAGAGTGTGCTTTTTCCTTGATTACGTGTAGCGACATGATTTTGTTGGTGTTTTAGGCTCGCGTCTCTAGTACGGTCTAGCCTAGGACCAGCACAGTACCGTCGTTGAGCGTTTATTCAACCTTGCATCTCTGAATTGATTATTGCTAACCCTTTTTGCTACCATATTATAAGCCATCCCAACTCCACACACATCTACGTCGTGTGTTTGACACCACGTGGCAATCGCTCTATCCAAGCTTTGAGAGTTTGACTACAACGGTTGCCGATCACCGCCTGCTGCTAGGTAAGAACTAGTAAGAATTTGAGATTCGATAAAGGATTTGTGACACACCACCACCACCACCACGTACCAGTAGTCTGTAGGTTTCATATTCTTGTGTGTTTCCTATTTCTGCTAACCATGTTAGGATCACACGACGATGGGAGCAACTGGGAGAGCATGACCAACAAAGCGCTCTATGATAAATTTCAGCAAACGATGGCTGACCAGGCACAAGACTTCCTAACCAACTTTGGAGAGGCCATGGACAAGCTCGATGGTTTGGAGAAGACATTCGACACCAAGATGGACGCCAAGTTCAATGAGGTGCTTGCCCGTCTACCACCACCAGCTGTAGCTCCTATCCCTTTCAAACGACGAGCGCGACGTGTGCCTCTTGGCCAAGGCCAGCATACTGGTACTGTTGATACTGCTGCTACTTCTGTGGCTCCTGCTGCTACTGTCATTGAGCAGGTTGAAGATTATGATGGTGATTACAATGATGAGGGAGAGGTTGCTCCAAATCAGCCTTAGGGGCAACCACCACGATACGCACCAGGTTGACCACATGGCTACAACCATAACGGTAGGGCCGCACCACCCCCTCAGGTACGGGATCATGACCATCTCCCTAAACTTAAAATGAATATTCCGACGTTTGAGGGTAGATATGTTCCTGATATATATCTTACATGGGAGTTAGAAATAGAACAACATTTTACATGCTTACAATTTCCTGAGGATAGACGTGTTGTTGTTGCTGTTTGTTCATTCACTAGTTTTGCTTGTGTTTGGTGGTCAGAACATTGTAGAATACACCATGCTAATATTCCAACTACTTGGGCTGCTTTCAAAACTGCTATGCGTAATCGTTGGGTGCCACCTTATTATCAACGTGAATTGCTTCAAAATTTGCAGCGTTTAAGACAAGGAAAAAAATTCTATAGAAGAATATTATCAGGAATTACAAACTGGCATGATTAGATGTGGTATTGTTGAGGACAATGAAGCTATGCTTGCATGTTTTATGGGTGGATTAAATAAAGAGATTCAGATTATTCTAGAATATAAGGAGTAGAACACTATCACTCGTTTATTTCATCTTGCTTGCAAAGCTGAACGTGAAGTGTAGGATCGACAGGCAATGGCAAGAACTACTTTTTCTGCAGGTCGCACTTCATCATGGACGCCATGTACCTCCTCTACTTCCACACGTCCTCTTGCAACACCACCTACTTCCACCTTCGACTCCAACCGCGATACCAGGAAACAGGCTCCTACTCCACCCTTTACGAAGAGCACACCTTCTAGGCCTGCACAGAGCTCTTCTTCATGTATTGCATCCACAGAGCAAACACAAGAGGTTATATGTCGTCGTTGTAAGGGTGGAGGTCACTTTGTGAGAGAATGCCCTTCCAAGCGTGTAATGATTATTGAGGATGATGGATATGCGTCCGCTAGTGATTATGATGAGGAGACTTTGGCTCTCATTGCAAGTGAAGAATAGGGTAGCGAGGATGTAGAACTAGAGACACACTACATGGCTGCTGATTACGCTGACAGGTATGAAAGTTTAGTTGCTCAACGTGTTCTCAGTGTGCAGGTTACACAGGCTGAGCAAAATCAGAGGCACAACTTGTTCCACACAAAGGGAGTTGTGAAGGAGCGTTCTGTTCGCGTCATCATCGATGGAGGGAGTTGCAATAACTTGGCTAGCATGGAGATGGTGGAGAAGCTGTCTCTAACCACCAGACCACATCCTCATCCTTATTGCATCCAATGGTTCAATAATAGTGGCAAGGTTAAGGTAACACGTACTGTTCGTGTGCATTTTAGCATTGCTACATATTCTGATTATGTGGATTGTGATGTGGTACCCATGCAAGCATGTTCTGTTCTACTTGGTAGGCCATGGCAGTTTGATAAAAATTCCGTACACCGTGGTAGGACAAATTAGTATACTCTTGTTCATAAGGATCAAAATATCACTTTGCTTCCTATGTCTCCGGAACATATTATGAAAGATGACATTGCTAGAGCTAGTAAAGCAAAACAGGAGAAAAATGAGGGAAAATCAGATTGTAGCATAGGAATTTGACCAACACCATAAGCATAATAAACCATCATCTAATGTTGCATCCGAAATAAAATTGAAGAGTGGATGTTTACTTGCTACTAAATCTGATATTAATGATTTGGATGTTGCTACATCTGTTTGCTATGCATTTGTATGCAAAGAGGTATTATTTTCATTCGAGGACATGCCTCCCTCTTTGCCTCCTGCTATCATTAACATTTTGCAGGAGGTCGCTCACGTCTTCCCACAAGACGTGCCACCGGGATTACCACCTATTCGCGGGATTGAGCATCAGATTGACTTAATTCCCGGTGCATCCCTACCCAACCGTGCGCCATACCGTACCAATCCAGAGGAGACAAAGGAGATTATGCGTCAAGTACAGGAGCTGCTTGACAAAGGTTATATACGTGAACCCCTTAGTCCTTGTGTTCTTCCTATTATTCTAGTGCCTAAAAAGGATGCTACATCGCGCATGTGTGTGGATTGTAGAGTCATTAATAATATTACTATTCGTTATCGTCATCCTATTCCTAGACTAGATGATATGCTTGATGAATTAAGTGGTTCTACAATTTTCTCCAAAGATAATTTGCGTAGTGGATACCATCAAATTCGTATGAAATTGGGAGATGAATGGAAAACAACATTTAAAACTAAGTTTGGATTATATGAGTGGTTAGTCATGCCTTTTGGGTTAACTAATGCACCTAGCACTTTCATGAGATTAATGAATGAGGTTTTACATGCTTTCATTGGACGATTTGTGGTAGTCTATTTTGATGATATATTGATTTTTAGTAGATCTTTCGAGGAGCATTTGGAACATGTACGTGCTGTTTTTATTGCTCTACGTGATGCACATTTGTTTGGTAACCTTGGGAAGTGCACCTTTTGCATCGACTGAGTATCTTTTCTTGGCTATGTTGTTACTCCGTGGGGAATTGAAGTTGAGAAAGACAAGATTAAAGCTATTGAGAGTTGGCCGCAGCCCAAAACGGTCACACACGTGAGGAGATTTCTTGGCCTCACTGGTTTCTATAGGCGTTTTGTGAGAGATTTCAGCACCATTGCTACGCCTCTCAATGAGCTTACAAAGAAGGATGTGCCTTTTTCTTGGGATACTGCACAGGAAGAAGCCTTCAGGGTCTTGAAAGATACGTTAACACATGCTCCTTTACTCCAACTTCCTGATTTTATTAAGACTTTTGAGCTTGAATGTGATGCTAGTGGAATTGGGTTAGGAGGTGTGTTATTACAAGATGGTAAACCTGTGGCCTACTTTTCTGAAAAACTGAGTGGGTCTAGTCTGAATTATTCTACTTATGATAAGGAATTATATGCTCGTGTTCGGACTTTGGAAACAGGGCAACATTATTTATGGCCCAAAGAATGTGTTATACATTCTGATCATGAATCTTTGAAACATATTAAAAGTCAAGCAAAACTGAACCGTAGACATGCTAAATGGGTTGAATTCATTGAGACTTTCCCTTATGTCATTAAACACAAGAAAGGTAAAGAAAATGTTATTGCTAATGCTTTGTCACGTCGTTATACTATGCTTTCACAACTTGACTTTAAAATATTTGGTTTGGAGACCATCAAAGATCAATATGTGCATGATGCTGAATTTAGAGATGTTTTGCAGCATTGTAAAGAAGGGAGAACATGGAACAAGTTCGTTATTAATGATGGACTTGTGTTCCGTGCTAACAAGCTATGCATTCGAGCTAGCTCCGTTCGTCTTTTGTTGTTACAGGAGGCACACGGAGGAGGATTAATGGGACACTTTGGCGTGAAGAAGACGGAGGACGTACTTTCTACACATTTCTTTTGGCCAAAGATGAGACGGGATGTTGAGTGTTTTGTTGCTCGCTTCACTACATGTCAAAAAGCTAAGTCACGACTCAATCCTCATGGTTTATATATGCCTTTGCCTGTACCTAGTGTTCCTTGGGAGGATACATCTATGGACTTTGTTTTAGGTTTACCTCGAACTAAGAAGGGGAGGGATAGCATATTTGTTGTCGTCGATAGATTTTCCAAAATGGCACACTTTATACCATGTCATAAAAGTGATGCTGCTGCTCATGTTGCTGATTTGTTCTTTCGTGAAATTATTCTGTTGCATGGTGTGCCAAATACAATTGTTTCAGATCGTGATGCTAAATTTCTTAGCCACTTTTGGAGATGTTTATGGGCTAAGTTTGGGACTAAACTACTTTTTAGTACTACATGTCATCCCCAAACTGATGGCCAAACTGAAGTAGTCAATAGATCATTGTCTACTATGCTTAGGGCTGTTTTGAAGAATAACCTGAAAATGTGGGAAGAATGCTTGCCTCATATTGAATTTGCTTATAATCGTTGGCTACATTCTACCACTAAGATGTGCCCTTTTGAAGATGTGTATGGTTTCTTCCCTCGTGCACCTATTGATTTGTTGCCTCTTCCATCTTCGGAGAAGGTTAATTTTGATGCTAAAGAACGTGCTGAATTGATATTAAAGATGCATGAGTTAACAAAGGAAAACATTGAGCGTATGAATGCTAAATACAAAATTGTTGGAGATAAGGGTAGAAAACATGTTGTCTTTGCACCTGGAGATCTTGTTTGGTTACATTTGCGTAAGGATAGATTTCCTGATTTGCGCAAGTCAAAGCTAATGCCACGTGCTGATGGTCCTTTTAAGGTGTTAGAGAAAATAAATGATAATGCATATAAACTTGAGCTGCCTGTAGAGTTTGGGGTTAGCCCCACTTTTAACATTGTAGATTTGAAGCCTTATTTGGGTGAGGAAGATGAGCTTCCGTCGAGGACGACTTCAGTTCAAGAAGGGGAGGATGATGAGGACATCCCTGCTAATGCTACACCCACAACTCCGACTGCTATACATACAAGACCAATTACTAGAGCTCGCGCACGTCAATTGAATTACCAGGTACTTTCGTTTCTTGCAAATCCTTCTAATGTTCATGAACATATGATGCTGCCTAAATTAGATACTTTTGTTTTACTTAATCGTGCTCCGGTGTGGTCAATAACCTCTCGGAGTTGGTTTAGCGATTGCTAAGGCGCGGCGTCATCACACGTCCGTAGTCGGATCGTCAAAGTCTACTCCCCCAAAAACGATAGCCACCATCTCATCGAAAGAAAAGGACAACTTCGCCTCTATCAGTGCCAACACCTTGAAGGGCATGTCAGCTCGAGGAAGTAGCTTGGACTAGCGCTCGGCGGGGAAGTGATCCTTGCGTAGGTGTAGCCACACATGATCACCAACCTTGAACACCATGGGGTGCTTGTTGATGTTGCGCTTGGTGGTGACGCATTCCGCTTGACGTTTGATCATGCGCCTTGTGTCGTCATGCATCTTCTTGATGTAGCTTGCCCTTGTGCTTTCGTCCATGTTTACTCGCTCTTGGAGTGGTAGAGAAAGGATTTCCAATGGGGTCAAAGGGTTGAAGCCGTATACCACTTTGAAAGGAGACTTGCTGGTGGTGAAGTGTGTTGCGCGGTTGTAGGCGTACTCGGCAATGGGGAGGCAATCTTACCGTTCCTTTACGTTCCTCTTGATCAATACACATAGGAGAGATGATAGCATCTGGTTTGTCACTTTCGTTTGGCCATCGGTTTGGAGATGATATGCCGAAGAGAATAGTAGCTTGATCCATTCCAACAGTAGCTAAGGAACTTGATGTTGCAATCCGAGACAATGGTTGATAGAGGCAAAGTTGTCCCTGTCTTTCAATGAGAAGTGGCTATCGTTTTGGTAGAGTAAACTTTGACGATCTGACTACGAACGTGTGAGGACGTCGCGCCTTAGCAATCGCTAAACAAACTCCGACAGGTTAGACCACGCCGGAGCACGATCAAGCTGACCACAAAGGTCTGTTTCCTGCATGCAAATGTTGAGGACATGACTACCTTGGATACGACCAAATGAACAAAAAGCAAGAAACTAAGATTGCAATATGGATATTGTGAATATAATGATGAGGACATGACTACCTTGGATACGACCAAAAATGTTGCATACATGCATATTTATGAGGTGATTTCTTATAAGAATTATGCAATAATTTATTTATGTTATCCGGAACAAAAATAGAGAAAAAAGTGAGAAAAAAATTAGTGAGAAAAAAATAGAGAAAAAAAAACAAATTTCGAATCTATTTGACTCAAATCTCGTGTCTGAATTCGGAGTGAAACCTGTTTTGTAAAGTGTTCAGTAAAACAAGCATATCTTCCTCATACGAACTCGGAATTGAGAGATTCTTTTTGCATACGAAAGCTTGAGTCAGTAGCATTCTTGAGGAAAATTATCAAAATTTTGACGTATCATCTTACATAGGAAAGTTGTAGAGAGAGTTTTGGTATATCCTGCTTGGCGATCATTTATCATCATTTTCTTTACTGCCATTGTGGTCTTCACTTATATCTTGTTGTCCAAAGCTAATTCATATCATCCTTTGCTGCTATTTGTCCTACGCTGTGACTCCATTAGTTTTCTAGGCTCACGTCTCTACTACAGTCTAGCATACGACCAGCACAGTACCGTCGTTGAGCGTTTATGCAACATTGTATCTCTAAATTGATTATTGCTAATCTTTTTCTACCATATATTAAGCCTTCCAAGATCCACATATTTCTACATCGTGTATACATACGTTCACCTGGTAATCGCTTTACCCAATCTTTGGAGATATTGACACCGTCGGTTGCCAGTCGCTACCTGCTGCATGGTAAGAATTTGTAAGACATTGATATTTGCTTTATTGTGAGTGTTTTACCACCACATCCCAGTAGTTCATAGGAACAATATACTTGGATCTTTGTTTCTTGTTTCTACTAGTCATGACAGGATCCAGAGTTGTCAGTTCATGGGCTTCTTCGATCGTGGGAGACGTGCGACCACAAAAATCGATACGAGAGATGCAAAGAGATCCAAATGCACATGATCAGGTTAATGTTTCTATACCTCCATTTAATGGCCGATTTAGACCTGCTTTATATATTGAGTGGGAGTTTGAAATAAATGAAATATTTGCTTCCCATAATTTTGCTGCACATAAGAAAGTTAAGGTCGCAGTTGGTTCTTTCACTGGTTATGCTTTAGTTTGGTGGAGCGAATATTGTCAGTTACACGAAGATATTATACCGACTACTTGGGATGATTTGAAACTTGCCATGAGACACACATTCGTTCCTGCTTATTATACTCGTGACAAGCTTAAAAAGTTACAATATTTAAAACAAGGTAGTGACACTGTAATGAAATATTATGATGATTTACAAATGACCTTGTTGCATTCCTCATTAGAAGAAAGTGAAGAAGATTTTATGGATAGATTTTGGGGAGGATTAAACCTTGATATTCAGGAGATACTAATTCATGAAAAGTGTTATTCTATGGATCGTTTGTTTCGTCTTGCTTGCAAAGCTGAACAGGAAATAAATCAACGTGTTGCCCAAAAGGAAATAGAGCGCAAGGTGCACATTACAAGAGTTGATACCGTTGTTCCTTCAACTACTAGGCATACTGTGACAACCACATCAAATCTTGTGAGGGCTACATCACCTTCACCATGTAACACGTCACCACCGAGAGTGCCTACATCATCTGAGTTGATCATAAGAGGTAATGCCAAAGGTATTGATCTTCTACCTCCACATGAGTATGATGAATCCCTTGTCAATTCCAATGTACCCTATGTTGAGCTACCCATTACTTTGATCACACCACCTATTTTAGAGGACTATGTTCATGATTATACTTCCTCATTGATCAAATAACTACAATATCAACAATTGTGAGTGCACCCATTGAATTAACTATTGATGAGCAAGAACCGTGTGAATCAGTAAATAAATCTAATTTGGGTCAAATATGTTTGAAAATAATTCTGCCGATGTTTAATCATTTTGATATGACCTCAAATCTTGGTGACAATTCTGTGTCAAATGACATGTTGCATGTTTGCTTATTTAAGCATGTTGTAGCATCTAAATTTGAAACGATTCACGTTTATTTACCAATATTGGGATGGTTTAATGATGAACATCATGAATCTTTTGATATGAATAAGGACTTCACTTATATGTGGAAACTGAGTTCCAATATTTTGATGCCTTCTACTTCTTGTCATAATCTTTTGGCTTTATATTTCATGACATGTGATGAGTGCCCTTGTATACATATGTCACATGTGTCACAACTGAGAACAATAAAAACGGATGACATATACATATACAATGTGTATGCCTTTTCTCTTTTGGTAGCCACATTTCAGATTAAGCAACGCCGAGGACGGCTTTGTTTTCAAAAAAGGGAGGATGATGAGGACATGACTACCTTGGATACGACCAAAAATGTTGCATACATGCATATTTGTGAGGTGATTTCTTATAAGAATTATGCAATAATTTATTTATGTTATCCGAAACAAAAATACTTCACCTATTTTTATTTTATGCCTAAATGCAGAATGGTCAAACACTTGTATGAACCACGTGTGATGACAAAGAAAGAGGAAATGGTTGGGTGCTATTCAAGAGGTCCTCTAGTGTCAAAGGAAACAATTATGTGTTGTTCGAGAAGTTCTCTCACATCACTTTTAGCCCAAGAGAAGATAGAGTCCAAGTCTCTCACGTTCTGGACTCAGATTCGGACTACACAGACACACCTGTCTCAAAACGCCAAAAACTTTTCCATACGGACTCGGAATTGGGTGATTCTTTTTTGTATGGAAACTAGATTTCATATGCGTTCCAGCATAGTTGGAATCACCTTAAAATTCGTCCAGATCGCGAAGATATCGACGAAACAATCTGACGTTACATCAGAATCCGAGTCAAACTACAAGTCCAAAGGTGTTGCATCACCTCCACTTGGGCCCATGGGCCTTGTACGACCTAGGGTTTGTTTTAGGGTGTCTTGGGACGTCCTCCCACCTCCTTGGCCGCGACCCCTTGCTCCTATATAAGTAGATCAATCTAGCAGCTTTTCCTTTGGGTTTTGTTTAGTTAAAAGTTAGTCATTGCAACTTCGTGTACTTCGTTTGTGTCCAACGACGAGACCAAGACCGCTTTAGGAACCCCACCCTTATTAATACTTCATATATATTCACAATATTCAGATTGCATTATCATATTCTTGCTTGTTCTTCGATTGCTTGCAGGAATATACCTTCGTGGTCAGGTTGATCGTGCTCCGGCGTGGTCAATAACCTCTTGGAGATTGGTTTAGCGATTGCTAAAGGCGCAACGTCGTGCACGTTCGTAGTCGGATCGTCAAAGTCATCTCCACCAAATCGATAGTTATCATCTCATCGAAAGATCGGGACCCTCGCCTTTATCATATAAGAGGCAAGCTTTATTGATGAAAGTGGGGTTCTGTGACGCCTTTGTGTGGTCGTGGAAGACAAACGAAGAATGAGAAGTTGCATCTATGGCGAACTTGCTAAACAAAACCCAAGTACAAACAGTGCCCTAATGGCTATATATATGGGGGAATAGAGGGGGGTTTCTTGGCCCCTTGGAGGAGGGGTCTGAAACTGACAATAACTCAGTTTCCCCACACATACGGACTCTAAAAACAACATATACTATGCTATTTTGAAATTACATGGGCCTAGCCCAAAAATAAGATGGTGCAGCAGAAATAATAGCCTATAGAGGAAATTTGTAAAGTGGCGTGTTGAATATTTCGTTCGAGCCTTCATGCTTCCATTATGATGGCTTCAAAATGCGGAAATCACCACTCGAAGCTCAATTGTTCTTTTCTGCGCGTGCACCTTCTCGTCCATGCTTGATCCCGCTCCAATGGCCATCCTTCTTCTCCATGCTCGGTCCTTCATTCATTAATAAAACAAAAGTATCTGAAATAGGCAGCATCAGATGTTCATGAACATTAGTATTTCCAATAAACGAAAGTACTTGATAATTTAGTTGGCGTGCACGGACTCTAGTAATTGGTCCAATATGTGTAGCTGGCGGGCATGTGGGTATAACATTAGTAGGGATGTCGTCATCATCCTCCCCTTCTTTAAATGAAGTCGTCCTTGACGGAAACTCATCTTCCTCACCAAAATAAGGCTTCAAATCTGCAATGTTAAAAGTTGGACTAACCCCAAACTCTGCAGGCAGCTCAAGTATATATGCATTATCATTTATTTTCTCTAACACCTTAAAAGGACCATCAACACGTGGCATTACCTTTGACTTGTGCAAATTAGGAAATCTATCCTTGCGCAAATATAACCAAACAAGATCTCCAGGTGCAAAGACAACATGTTTTCTACCCGTATCTCCAACAAGTTTGTATTTAGCATTCATATGCTCATTGTTTTCCTTTGTTACCTCATGCAGTTTTAAGATCAATTCAGCACATTGTTTAGCATCAAAATTAACCTTCTCCGAAGATGGAAGAGGCAACAAATCAATAGGCGCACGAGGTATGAAACCATACACAATTTCAAAGGGGCAAATCTTAGTAGTAGAATGTAGTGAACGATTATAAGAAAATTCAATATGAGGCAAGCATCCTTCCCACATTTTCAAGTTATTCTTCACAACATCCCTAAGCATAGTAGATAATGATCTATTGACTACTTTAGTTTCTCCATCAGTTTGGGGGTGACATCTAGTACTAAAAAGCAGTTTCTTCCTCAACTTAGCCCATAAACATCTTCAAATGTGGCTAAGAAATTTAGCATCACAATCTGAAACAATTGTATTTGGCACAACATGCAAGCGGATAATTTCACGAAAGAACAAATCAGAAACATTAGCAACAACATCACTTTTATGACATGACATAAAGTTTGCCATTTTCGAAAATATTTCCACCACAACAAATATGCTATCCCTCCCCTTCATTGTTCGATGTAAACCTAAAACAAATTCCGTAGATATGTCCTCCCAAGGAACACTAGGTAGAGGCAAAGGAATATAAAACCATGAGGATTGAGACGTGACTTAGCTATTTGACATGTAGTGCAGCAAGCAACAAAGCGCTCAACATCCCGTCTCATTTTTGGTCGAAAGAAATGTGTAGCAAGTACGTCCTCCATCTTCATCATGCCAAAGTGTCCCATTAATCCTCCTCCATGCGCCTCCCGGAACAACAAAAGCTAATGGAGCTAGCTGTAATGCATAGCTTGTTAGCACCGAACACAAATCCATCATTAATGACGACCTTGTTCCAAGTTCTCCCTTCTTTACAATTCTGCAATACATCTCTAAATTCAACATCATGCACATATTGATCTTTGAAGGTCTCCAAACCAAATATTTTAAAGTCAAGTTGTGAAATCATAGTATAAAGACGAGATAATGCATGAACAATGACATTTTCTTCACCCTTCTTGTGTTTAATGACATAAGGGAAAGTCTTAATGAATTCAACCCACTTAGCATGTCTATGGTTCAGTTTGATTGACTTTTAATATGTTTCAAAGATTCATGATCAGAATGTATGACAAATTCTTTAGGCCATGAATAATGTTGCCATGTTTCTAAAGTCCGAACAAGAGCATATAGTTCCCTATCATAAATAGAATAATTCAGACTAGGTCCACTCAATTTTTCAGAAAAGTATGCAACAGGTTTTGTAATAGCACATCTCCCAATCCAACTCCACTAGCATCACATTCAAGATCAAAAGTCTTATGAAAATCAGGATGTTGGAGTAAAGGAGCATGTGTTAACTTATCTTTCTATATCGTGAAGGTTTTATCCTGTGCAGTACCTGATAGGGGCGAAGTTGTCCCTGTCTTTCGATTAGATGATGGCTATCGTTTTGGTGGAGTAGACTTTGATGATCCAACTACGAACGTGTGATGACGCTGCACCTTAGCAATCGCTAAACCAACTCCGAGAGGAAATTGACCACGCCGGAGCTCGATCAACCTGACCACGAGGGTCTGTTTCCTGCACGCAAATGAAGAACAAGCAAGAAACTAAGATTGCAATCTGGATATTGCGAATATATGAGGAAAGCTTTATTGATGAAGTGGGGTTCTGTGACGCCTTTGTCTGGTCGTGGAACACAAACGAAGAACGCGAAGTTGCAGCTATGGCGAACTTATAATCTAAACAAAACCCCCAAACCTAAAAACGATGCCCTAAGGGCTGTATATATGGGGGAATAGAGGGGAATTTCGTGGCCCCTTGGAGGAGGGGTCCGAAACTGACCCTAACTCGGTTTCCCCATACATACGGACTCTAAAAATAGCCTATAATATGGTATTTCGAAATCACATGGGCCTGGCCCAAAAATAAGGTGGCGCAACACCTATATTAGCCTAGGGACAAATTTTATAAAGTGGCATCATGCATATTTCGTCCAAGGCTTCTTGCTCCCATTATGGTGGCTTCAAAGTGCGAAAATCATCACTGGAAGCTCCATTGTTCTTTCCCACGCGCGCACCTTCTTGTCCATGCTTGATGCCGCTCCAATGGTCATCCTTCTTGTCCATGCCAGGTCCTTCATTCACAAGTAAAACAAAAGTATCTAATTTAGGCAGCATCATATGTTCATGACATTAGAAGGATTTGAAAGAAACGAAAGTACCTGGTAATTCAATTGATGTGCGCGAGCTCTAGTAATTGGTCCTATATAGCAGTCGGAGTTGTGGGTGTAGCATTAGTAGGGATGTCCTCATCATCCTCCCCTTCTTGAATTGAAGTCGTCCTCGACGGAAGCTTATCTTCCTCACCCAAATAAGGCGTCAAATCTGCAATGTTAAAAGTGGGGCTAACCCCAAACTCTGCAGGCAGCTCAAGTTTATATGCATTATCATTTATTTTCTCTAACACCTTAAATGGACCATCAGCACGTGGCATTAGCTTTGACTTGCGCAAATCAGGAAATCTATCCTTACGCAAATGTAACCAAACAAGATCTCCAGGTGCAAAGACAACATGTTTTCTACCCTTATCTCCAGCAATTTTGTGTTTAGCATTCATACGGTCAATGTTTTCCTCCATTAACTCATGCATCTTTAATATCAATTCAGCACGTTCTATAGCATCAAAATTAACCTTCTCCGAAGATGGAAGAGGCAACAAATCAATAGGTGCACGAGGTAAGAAACCATACACAACTTCAAAAGGGCACATCTTAGTGGTAGAATGTAGCGAACGATTATAAGCAAATTCAACATGAGGCAAGCATTCTTCCCACATTTTCAGGTTATTCTTCAAAACAGCCCTAAGCATAGTAGACAATGATCTATTGACTACTTCAGTTTGGCCATCAGTTTGGGGATGACATGTAGTACTAAAAAGTAGTTTAGTCCCCAACTTAGCCCATAAACAACTCCAAAAATGGCTAAGAAATTTAGCATCACGATCTGAAACAATTGTATTTGGTACACCATGCAATCGAATAATTTCACGAAAGAACAAATCAGCAACATGAGCATCATCATCACTTTTATTACATGGTATAAAGTGTGCCATTTTGGAAAATCTATCCACTACAACAAATATGATATCCCTCCCCTTCTTTGTTTGAGGTAAACCTAAAACAAAGTCCATAGATATATCCTCCCAAGGAACACTAGGTACAGGCAAAGGCATATATAAACCATGAGGATTGAGTCGTGACTTAGCTTTTTGACATGTAGTGCAGCGAGCAACAAAACGCTCAACATCCCGTCTCATCTTTGGCCAAAAGAAATGTGTAGAAAGTACGTCCTCCGTCTTCTTCACGCCAAAGTGTCCCATTAATCCTCCTCCATGCGCCTCCTGTAACAACAAAAGACGAACGGAGCTAGCTGGAATGCATAGCTTGTTATCACGGAACACAAATCCATCATTAATAACGACCTTGTTCCATGTTATCCCTTCTTTACAATTCTGCAACACGTCTCTAAATTCAGCATCATGCACATATTGATCTTTGATGGTCTCCAAACCAAATATTTTAAAGTCAAGTTGTGAAAGCATAGTATAATGACGAGACAAAGCATCAGCAATAACATTTTCTTTACCCTTCTTGTGTTTAATGACATAAGGGAAAGTCTCAATGAATTCAACCCATTTAGCATGTCTACGGTTCAGTTTTGCTTGACTTTTAATATGTTTCAAAGATTCATGGTCAGAATGTATAACAAATTCTTTGGGCCATAAATAATGTTGCCATGTTTCCAAAGTCCGAACAAGAGCATATAATTCCTTATCATAAGTAGAATAATTCAGACTAGGCCCACTTAATTTTTCAGAAAAGTACACAACAGGTTTACCATCTTGTAATAACACACCTCCTAACCCAATTCCACTAGCATCACATTCAAGCTCGAAAGTCTTATTAAAATCAGGAAGTTGGAGTAAAGGAGCATGTGTTAACTTACCTTTCAAGACCGTGAAGGCTTCTTCTTGTGCGGTACCCCAAGAAAAAGGCATGTCCTTCTTTGTAAGCTCATTGAGAGGCGCAGCAATGGTGCTGAAATCTCTCAGAAAACGCCTATAGAAACCAGCGAGGCCAAGAAAACTCCTTACTTGTGTGACCGTTGTAGGCTGCGGCCAACTCTCAATAGCTTCAATCTTGGCTTTATCAACTTCAATTCCCTGTGGAGTAACAACATAGCCAAGAAAAGATACTCGGTCGGTGCAAAAGGTGCACTTCCCAAGGTTACCAAACAAACGTGCATCACGTAGCGCAGTAAAAACAGCACGTAAATGTTCCAAATGTTCCTCCAAAGATCTACTAAAAATCAATATATCATCAAAATAGACTACCACAAATCGTCCAATGAAAGCACGTAAAACCTCGTTCATTAATCTCATGAAAGTGCTAGGTGCATTAGTTAACCCAAAAGGCATGACTAACCACTCATATAATCCAAACTTAGTTTTAAATGCTGTTTTCCATTCATCTCCCAATTTCATACGAATTTGATGGTATCCACTACGCAAATCAACTTTGGAGAAAATTGTAGAGCCACTTAATTCATCAAGCACATCATCTAGTCTAGGAATAGGATGACGATAACGAATAGTAATATTATTAATGCCTCTACAATCCACACACATGCGCGATGTACCATCCTTTTTAGGCACTAGAATAATAGGAACAACACAAGGACTAAGGGATTCACGTATATAACCTTTGTCAAGCAGCTCCTGTACTTGACGCATAATCTCCTTTGTCTCCTCTGGATTGGTACGGTAGGGCGCACGGTTGGGTAGGGATGCACCGGGAATTAAGTCAATCTGATGCTCAATCCCGCGAATAGGCGGTAATCCCGGTGGCACGTCTTGTGGAAAGACGTCAGCGAACTCCTGCAAAATGTTAATGACAGTAGGAGGCAAAGAGGGAAGCATGTCCTCGAATGAAAATAATACTTCTTTGCATACAAAAGCATAGCAAACAGATGTAGCAACATCCAAATCATTAATATCAGATTTAGTAGCAAGTAAACATCCACTCTTCAATTTTATTTCGGATGCAACGGTAGATGATGGTTTATTATGCTTATGGTGTTGCTCAAATTCCTGTGCTACAATCTGATTTTCACTCTTATTTTTCTCCTGTTTTGCTTTGCTAGCTCTAGCAATGTAATCTTTCATAATATGTTCGGGAGACACAGGAAGCAAAGTGATATTATGATCCTTATGAACAAGAGTATACTGATTTGTCCTACCATGGTGTACAGAATTTTTATCAAACTGCCATGGTCTACCAAGTAAAACAGAACATGCTTGCATGGGTACCACATCACAATCCACATAATCAGAATATGTAGCAATGCTAAAATGCACACGAACAGTACGTGTTACCTTAACCTTGCCACCATTGTTGAACCATTGGATGTAATAAGGATGAGGATGTGGTCTGGTGGTTAGAGACAGCTTCTCCACCATCTCCATGCTAGCCAAGTTATTGAAACTCCCTCCATCGATGATGACGCGAACAAAATGCTCCTTCACAACTCCCTTTGTGTGGAACAAGTTGTGCCTCTGATTTTGTTCAGCCTGTGTAACCTGCACACTGAGAACACGTTGAGCAACTAAACTTTCATACCTGTCAGCGTAATCAGCAGCCATGTAGTGTGTTTCTGGTTCTGCATCGTCGCCATCGTGCTCTTCACTTGCAATGAGAGCCAAAGTCTCCTCATCATAATCACTAGCAGACGCATATCCACCATCCTCAGTAACAATCATGACACGCTTGGAAGGGCATTCTCTCGCAAAGTGACCTCCACCCTTGCAACGACGGCATATAACCTGATGTGTTTGCCCTGTGGATGCAATAGATGAAGAAGAGCTCTGTGCAGGCCCAGAAGGTGTGCTCTTCGTAGAGGGTGGAGTAGGAGCCTGTTTCCTGGTATCGCGGTTGGAGTTGGAGGTTGAAGTAGGTGGTGTTGCAGCAGGACGTGTGGAAGTAGATGAGGTACGTGGCGTCCATGATGAAGTGCGACCTGCAGAAAAAGTAGTTCTCGCCATTGCCTGTCGATCCTGCACTTCACGTTCAGCTTTGCAAGCAAGATGAAATAAACGAGTGATAGTGTTATACTCCTTATACTCCAGAATAGTCTGAATCTCTCTATTTAATCCACCCATAAAACGTGCAAGCATAGCTTCATTCTCCTCAACAATACCACATCTAATCATACCAGTTTGTAATTCCTGATAATATTCTTCTACAGAATTTTTCCCTTGTCTTAAACGCTGCAAATTTTGAAGGAATTCACGTTGATAATAAGGTGGCACCCAACGATTACGCATAGCAGTTTTCAAAGCAGCCCAAGTAGTTGAAATATTAGCATGGTGTATTCTACAATGTTCTGACCACCAAACATAAGCAAAACTAGTGAATGAACAAACAGCAGCAGCAACACGTCTATCCTCAGGAAATTGTAAGCATGTAAAACGTTGTTCTCTTTCTAACTCCCATGTAAGATATATATTAGGAACATATCTACCCTCAAACATCAGAATATTCAATTTAAGTTTAGGGAGATGGTCATGATCCCGTACCTGAGGGGGTGGGGCAGCCCTACCGTTATGGTTGTAGCCATGTGGTCGACCTGGTGCGTATGGTGGTGGTTGCCCTTGAGGCTGATCGGGAGTAACCTCTCCCTCATCATCGTAATCACCATCATAATCGTCAACCTGCTCAACGACAGTAGCAGCACGAGCCACAGAAATAGCAGCAGTATCAACAGTACCAGTATGTTGGGCTAGGCCGAGAGGCACACGTCGTGCTCGTCGTTCAAATGGAATAGGAGCTGCAGCTGGTGGTGGTAGACGGGCAAGCACCTCATTGAACTTGGCGTCCATCTTGGTGTCAAAGGTCTTCTCCAAACCGTCTAGCTTCTTCATGGCCTCTCCAAAGTTGGTCACGAAGTCTTGTACCTGGTCAGCCATCATTTGCTGAAATTTATCATATAGGGGATAGGGGATTACCACCTATTCGAGGGATTGAGCATCATATTGACTTAATTCCCGGTGCACGGGTGCCTCGACTGGAATAGAGGCGCATCTAGTCGTTTCGCAAGTTCAATATCATCGCATACATGTATGAAGAGAGGAGTATATGAGTTGTCTTACACTCGCCACATGCTAAATTACAGATCCACACAATTTATTCGAACATCATTCAAAAGACACGGTCCGTCTACGGACGAAGGCGAACAAGAAAAGAAGAAATGAAGCTGTCTTGCTAGCCCCGAAGATCATGACCAAGGGCTCTCTACTCGTCTGGATATGCGATGTACATTCCGCCTCGTTCTTCGTCGTACTCCTGCTGGAGCTGCGTCACATCATCTGGCACGGTCTCATCTGGAGCGATCAAGCATGGAGAAGAAGGTGCACGCGCGGGAAAGAACAATGGAGCTTCCAGTGATGATTTTCGCACTTTGAAGCCACCATAATGGGAGCAAGAAGCCTTGGACAAAATATGCATAATGCCACTTTATAAAATTCGTCCCTAGGCTAATATAGGTGTTGCGCCACCTTATTTTTGGGCCAGGCCCATGTAATTTCGAAATACCATATTATAGGCTATTTTTAGAGTTTGTATGTATGGGGAAACTGAGTTAGGGTCGGTTTCGGACCCCTCCTCCAAGGGGCCACGAAATTCCCCTCTATTCCCCCATATATACAGCCCTTAGGACGTCGTTTTAGGTTTGGGTTTTGTTTAGATTATAAGTTCGCCATAGCTGCAACTTTGCGTTCTTCGTTTGTGTTCCATGACCAGACAAAGGCGTCACAGAACCCCACTTCATCAATAAAGCTTTCCTCTTATATTTGCAATATCCAGGTTGCAATCTTAGTTTCTTGCTTGTTCTTCGTTTGCGTGCAGGAAACAGACCCTCGTGGTCAGGTTGATCGTGCTCCGGCGTGGTCAATAACCTCTCGGAGTTGGTTTAGCGATTGCTAAGGCACAGTGTCATCACACGTTCGTAGTCGGATCATCAAAGTCTACTCCACCAAAACGATAGCCACCATCTCATCGAAAGACAGGGACAACTTCGCCTCTATCAATATGTTTTAGCAAAACTCCCACAACCATGCTCGAAATTGACATGCCATCACTCATAAGTTAAAACTTGCCATATATGCTCATATCCAATAATGCTCATGTACAAAAATGGTTATTTTACCAGAAATTGAATAATCTAATTAAGACACAATAAAAACAATCAAAACAAATGAAACAAATAAGTTAGGAGGGGTCCCACCTGGCATAGTCAGCAGGGCCCCTCTGTATGGATGACAAGTGGGCCATGGGCCCACTGTCATACACACACACAAGCACATACACACACATACACACATGCACATACACACAAGCCACACCAGATCCACCTACCACATCACACACACCAGCACACACCACCAAGCACACACGCACACACGATCCTGTGTGGCCACACTAGATCTCACATCTCGCTGAGATGCACAAAACCGAAAAGAAAATGGGGCGCGAGGGGGGGGGACAGGGGGGTTGAACCCGCGACCTCCTGGTTGTCTCCAGGTAGAACGACCACTGCACTACGTGGCGGCAACTGATCAAGGGGGATCTTGCACCTCTACTACACACTAACGACTCCGCAACTCTAACGAAACTAAATTAAACTGCAACAGGTAAAGGCGTGGCGGCAGCACGATTCCGGTGATAGCGGGGGGGCTTTGGCGACTCAGACCACCTCAGGGGGGATGCGGGGTCCTACGGGAACCCATCCCCGGCTTTAATTCCTGACTAGGCGCGACGGAGACGTGGAGCTCGAGCACGAGCTTGCGCTCGGCTCGCGGCACGGCGGCGACGAGCGCGGCGGCGACAAGCAAGCGGGCCTACGCTACACGACCGACAGCTAGAACGGGGGACGACGGCGGATGCTCACCGAAAGGGGGGGGCGAAGACGCTCGCGGCTCGCAACAGAGGAAGAAGAGGCAGCTTCAGCTTCGGGAGCACGCCAGAGACGAGGAAGAGGCTGTCGGCAGAGGGGCTTCCTTCACACCCTATCGTCGGGAACAGGGCGCGTGAGGCACCTTGGAGCCCCATGGCATCTTCGGCGACGAGGAGGGGTCACCCACTTTGAGGACGACGGTTGCAGGCTTTGGCGGAGACGATCACTCTCTGAAAACTGAATCTCTCGCTCTCTCTCTGAACCTACCTAAGGAGCAAGGAAGGGAGAAGATGGCAGCAGCGCGAGGAGAAGAGGGAACCGTAGGCAAGGCGCGGACGCCGAGGGCTCTTATAGGCCACAGGAGGGACGCTGCCCTCACCACCTCGGCCATGGCGGGGCCCCCGCGCGCTTTGCCTTTGAGGGGGAGCTGGAAAGGGGAGGAAGACGACACACGCAGGCGGTCGCCGACAAGTGGGACCACACTGGCCAGGTGGAAAGCGAGCGAGATGCGGAGGCGCAGTTGGGCTGCGATGCGCTCTTGCTGGGTCGCGGGAGGAGGAGAGGCCTAGCTAGCGCTCTCTCTCACAGGGGGAAAACAACAGGGGAGGTTTTTTTTCCTTTTAAAAAAATTAGCCCACAACAGAAAAGGAAGGGGTCTTTCCCAAAATAAAAAATACCTTTGGGGTCACAAAAATGCAACCCATTTAATAAAAATGGTTAGGGCATTTTAGATCAAGCAAATATTTTACCTAGTATTTAACTAGGCATGAATTCAAAATTATTTGAAAGGGGGAAAACCCCAACCATGGCAGAAGGACTACCCTGGAAATCTTAGAAGAATATTTAGAAGATGACCAACATTTTAAACAAGGGAAAACAGCAAGCAAATATTTAACAGGCAGCAAATTTGAATAAAGAGAGAGAGATGGGAATAGTTCTGGAATGGGAGGAACTAGAGTAACACTCCAACAAGGCACACATGCATTCATCCCCATACACACCTCACATCACAACATTTCACAAGCACAAGCAAAGCAATAATGGTTACACATTGATATGATGAGCATGATGCATGATGCATGAAATGGAAATGGCAATGAAGCACAAACATAATTCATTCCAATCACATGGCAAACATAGAGGTTCATATGGGGTAGATGACCATAAATGGCAAGGGGTGCACTTGGGCTGTTACAACTCTACCACACTACAAGAGGATCTCGACCCGAGATCTAAGAACGAAAGAACTTTGGAAATTTGGAACGGATAAGATCCTCATGTTCCCAAGTAGCTTCTTTGTCGGAATGATGAGACCACTTCACCTTGATTACCTTGATTGATTTGTTGCAAGTCTTACGCTCAGTTTCTTCGAGAATAGCAACTGGATGCTCACGATAAGATATGTCTTCTTGGAGATCAATGTCTTGGAGGTCAATGGTACGCTTGGGAGTCTTGAAGCACCTCCGGAGCCGAGAGACATGGAAGACATCATGCACATTTGCGAAATTCGGAGGAAGCTCTAGTTGATAGGCAAGTTCACCTCTCTTGCCAACAACTCTAAAAGGACCCACAAAGCGAGGAGCTAGCTTCCCTTTAATTCCAAACCGCTGAGTGCCCTTCATGGGAGAAACTCTGAGATAGACTAAATCATCAACTTGAAAGGAGACATCCCGATGTTTGTTATCGTAATAACTCTTCTGTCGGGATTGAGCTGCTTTGAGGTTCTCACGGATGACACGACACATCTCTTCTACTTAGGTGATCATCTCATTGCCCAAAATTTGACGCTCGCCGGTTTCAGACCAATTGAGCGGGCAACGACACTTCCTGCCATAGAGAATCTCGAAAGGGGCCTTGCCTGAGCTAGCCTGAAAACTATTGTTGTATGAAAATTCAGCGTATGGAAGGCAGTCTTCCTCATTTCATGTCGAACGAAATCACACAGGCTCTGAGCATGTCTTCAAGGATTTGATTAACTCTCTCAACTTGACCACTTGTTTGCGGGTGAAATGTCGTGGTAAAACGGATCTTGGTACCCATAACAGTCTGGAAGGACTCCCAAAACTTGGAAGTGAAGAGGCTTCCACGGTCAGATGAAATGAGCTGAGTAATACCATGCAAAGAAATTATCCTTGACGTATACAACTCTGCTAGCTGAGCTACCAAGATAGATTCTTTGACCGGAACGAAATGGGCAATTTTGTTCAGCTTGTCGATAACCACAAAGATGGCATCGTTGCCCCTCTTGGACTTTGGAAAACAAGTGACGAAATCCATCTCCGCATGATCGAATTTCCACCCTGGAATAGGCAAAGGCTAAAGGAGACCTACTGGACATTGATGTTCCACCTTCACTCTGCGACAAACATCACACTCGTTCACGAACTAAGCAATTTCACGTTTCATGCGAGTCCACCAGAAGGTTTGCTTGAGGTCCTGACACATCTTGGAACTGCCTGGATGAATGGATAGGAGAGAATTGTGTGCTTCGTCCATGATAACCTTCCTGAGATCACCTTTCGGAACCACCAGAAGGTCCTCAAAGAACAAGGTATCTTTGTCATCAACGTGAAAGCACTTATACTTCGGAATGCCCTTGGCCACACCTTTCTTCACTTTCTTCACCATCGCATCAAGAAGTTGAGCTTGGTGAACCTGATCTTCTAGAGTCGGAGAGACTTGAATATTGGCAAGAAATCCTTGCGGAATCATCTGGAGATTGAGCTTGCGGAAGGTTTCACAAAGCTCGGGTTGAAGAGGCTTCAGGATAAGACTGTTGCGGTACGCCTTTCGGCTGAGTGCGTCTGCAATGACATTTGCTTTTCTAGGAGTATACTCAATACTTGGGTTGATGTCCTCAATCATTTCCACCCAACGAGACTGCCGAAGACTGAGATTGGGTTGAGTGAAAATGTACTTCAAGCTCTTGTGATCGATGTACACCTCAACTGGTCTACCCAACAACAAATGCCTCCAAGTCATCACAGCATGCACAACTGCCGCCAACTCAAGATAATGAGTGGGGTAGTTCTTCTCGGCAGGCTTCAACTGACGCGTGGTATAAGCAACAATCTTCTTATCTTGCATGAGAACGCCACCAAGACCTTGGAGAGAAGCATCACAAAAAACTTGGAAAGGCTTTGATTGCTCAGGAGGGACAAGAACTAGACCTAAAGTCAGTTTCTGCTTGAGCATATTCAATGTCACATCACACTCAGGAGACCAAGCATACTTGACATTCTTCCGGAGGAGATTCGACAGAGGCTTAGCAATTTGAGAGAAGTTCTTCATGAATCTTCTGCAGTAACTTGCAAGCCCAAGGAAGCTACAAAGTTGCTTGACATTCTGAGGAGGCTCCACTTCAAGATTGCCTCAACTTTCTCAGGGTGCACTTTTATGCCCTCGGCAGAGATCACATGCCCAAGGTACACCACTTCATTGAGCCAAAACTCACACTTGGAAAACTTTGCATAGAATCGATGCTCTCTTAGCTTGTCAAGCACAAGCCGGAGATGTTCTGCATGCTCTTCTTTAGTCTCCGAGAACATGAGGATATCATCCAGATAGACCAAGACGAACTCATTCTTGAAAGGAGAGAATATGAAGTTCATCATTCTTGAGAAGGTTGGAGGAGCATTGGCGAGACCAAACAACATGATGGTGTACTCATAAGAGCCAAAACTCGTCCGAAAAGCAGTCTTTGGAATATCTTCTTCACGAATGCGAATCTGACGATAGCCCATGCGAAGACCAAGCTTCGAGAAAACCTTGGCACCTTTCAGCTCTTCAAACAACTCATTGATGTTGGGAAGTGGGTACTTGTTTCTGATTGTATTTTTATTCAATGGACGTAATCGACACAAAGTCGGTTCATGCCATCCTTCTTCTTGACAAACAAAACACCACAACCCCATGGAGAAGAACTTGGTCTGATCAAACCGAGATGTTCTTGTTCATCTAGCTGCTTCTTCAACTCTTTCAGCTCTTTGGGGCCATGTTTATAAGGACGCTTGCAAACCGGTTCAGTTCTGGGCTCGAGGTCAATCACAAACTCGACTGGCCAGTGAGGAGGCATTCCTGGCAATTCTTCAGGAAAGACATCTTCATACTCACAAACCACCAGAATTTGAGAAATAGCCAGGATTTCACCCTTCTCATTAAGAGCAAAGAGATGGATCGTGTCATTGCGAGCTGCGAAAATGATCACATCTTCTGAAGGATGAGTCAACTTGACTTCATTGGCTTGACATTCAACATATGCCTTGTTCATAACCAAAAAGTCCATGCCCAGAAAAGAATAATTGCCAATCTTGATAGAAACATCCGGAACCAACATCTTTGGATGCATGAAGACATCCAGGGAAATGACTGACAAAGGCTTGGACAACTACTCATGATGCAAATTATGCTTGGTTGCAAAAGGTTTTGAAATGAATGAATGCGATGCACCAGTGTCAACTAAAACTTTTGCATGAATAGAATTGATTGAGAGATTACCCATAATCACTTCATGTGACTGCTCTGCTTCAGCTGCATTCACCATGTTCACCCTTGCTAACTTGGGATTATGCTTCACCATAGCATTGCCTGGAGGTCTGACTGGAGGAGGTGGCGGAAGACGCCGCTGGTTGTTGCACTTGTTTGAGTAGTGACCCTTCTGACCACACTTGTGACAAGTAACCTCTGAGAGCGGACGGAAGTTCCCTGGAGGAGGAACATTAGCTGACTTGGGTGCCTGGGGCCTCTACTAATATCCTGGGTTGGGTGGGTGGGAAGAACCACGACCACCGAACTGTATCTACTACTGAGGAGGACGAAACAGAGGAGGAGGAGGAACCCAATACTTCTGCTGCTTTGGGACCATCTGAGAGCTGGAAGAAGAAGAATAGGAATCCTTGGAACGATACCTTGAGTTCTCTAACTTGAGATGCGTTGCCTCGACCTTCAAAGCCATGTTGTAGAACTAATCAAACTCACGAGGCTCTTGAAGGACCAGACCCGGCAGAAGCTCATCCTTGAGACCACCTCTGAACTGATAGATCATGGAGTTGTCATCTGGAACATCTTGCTTAGCATAGCGGGCCAGATTCTGGAACTCAATGTTGTACTGATAGACAGACTTGCTTCCCTGCTTCAAGTGCTTGAACTTCTCACGCATCTCCTCGACAAAGCGTGTCAGAATGTAATGGGCCCTGAAGTCACGATAGAAATCATCCGACGTGACAACACGATCGCCCCTGGAGTCATTGTATTGCTGCCACTAATCTGCTGCCTGGCCCTTGAGCTGGAACGACGCGAACCTGACATAGTCCTCTGGTTTGACATTGCTGCAATCAAAATGCCTACTCATGTCACGGAGCCAATCATCTGCATCAAAAGGCTGCTCACAACAGGTGAAAGACTTGGGATGGTTGGCAAGGAACTAGTTGAGCGTCACGAACTGAGGCTGATTCTAAAAATTGCATTGAAAACCTTGCTGACCCTGATCTCTTTCTTGCGACAGCATGCGCAACATCTGAGTATCGCATTGGTTGCGGCCATCACAGCTTGCCAAGCTTTTGGAGGAGGAGGCGGTGGTGGGGGTGGTGGATGGTCAGGCTGCTCCTCACCCCGGCCCGGATTCCTGCGAGTTGGTGGAGCCATCCTGGAGATGGACAAGAACATCATCACAACATTGAAAAAGATGATTGCAAAAAGCTGAATCAAATGCCTTGAAAGAAATTGAACGGAGAAAAATAAACAACCTTCCTACTAAAAAATCAGTAAGAACGCCTTCTTCGGGTTTGCGATAACATCATCAGATATTAGAAGCCACTTGCAATAAGACACAAGTATTGAGGTAATGTTGCTCGGAACAAATGTATATACCCTCATACATCTGAAGAAGATGATCCTAGATAACTACATGAATTCCCACCTAAGAACTTCCGAAAACTTTCTGGTTATGCAATCCGGTGTTGGGGATACAAGGAGGAAATATCTCACACAACTAACAAGCCTACACCCCAACTGTATCCATCCTTCAACACATAACCAGAGGCTTCGGAAATCCATCTATCTCGGATCCTCGAAAGTACAACGACACCAGACATGGCGGTACCCCGGACGCCTCCCCAGTACTGGGTGACTCCGACCTTATCTCACCACGACAAGTATTGAAGCCATTCTGAACACCCTCCGTCCTGAGATACTAAGGAAGCTGAATGATAACGATGTGCCAAGAATTTGCCCGGAGCTCAACACCCCAGAAGAAATCAAGTCAGACAGGAGGCACCAAGATAGAACTCCGTCACATCAGTATCATATAGTCTCCAAAATACCCGCGTGAACCTAAATTTTTTTCATCGAGAAGAGGAGTAGAATCAAAAATTCCTAAGTCGAATACCTCACCAGAGTATAGAAGAGGAGTAAAAGAAACCTACTCTCCATATAACTAGACTCAAAATACTTTTTACTAGACTCGACTCGACCAAGTTCGATTAAGCAAAGGGCTCCTATGGTCGTATGGCTCTGAATACCAACTTGTAACACCCAAGATGCGCTCCTATCCTTATTAAGCCACGGGAGCCTCAACAGGGATAGAGGCGCATCTAGTAGTTTTGCAAGTTCAGTATCATCGCATACATGTATGAAGAGAGGAGTATATGAGTTGGCTTACACTCGCCACATGCTAAATTACATATCCACATAGTTTATTCGAACATCATTCAAAAGATAGGGTCCATCTACGGACAAAAACAAATGAGAAAAGAAGCAATGAAACTGTCTTGCTAGCCCTGAAGATCGCGACCAAAGCCTCTCTACTCGTCTGGATATGTGACGTACATTCTGCCTCGTTCTTCGTCATACTCCCACTAGAGCTATGTCACATCATCTGGCATGGTCTCATCTACACCTACACTAGTATTTGTTGTAGTAATCTGTGAGCCACAGGGACTCAACAATCTTGTAACCGGGTACCGAGACTATTCAAGCTTATTAGGTTGGATGGGGCTAAGTGGTGAGTTTGCAGCAACACTAAGCATTGTATGGTCGCTAACCTACGAGAACATGAATGTAAATATGGTGGATTATGTAAGACGATAGAGTTCTACCATGATCATTAAGTAATCCTGAACACCTACTTACGTCAAACATAACCCCACCATGTTCTCTCTCGGTTCATGTTCACGAGTAGAGACGATCATTGTTACTCACATAGTTGGTGTTTTTTATTAGAGTTTATTTCAAGTTAACTATAACCGGGTGTTAAACAAAATATCCAAGTTGCCACATAACTGTGGGCACGGCTTTTCAAAAGATTTAACCCTGCAGGTGTGCTCCAACTAATCCATCATAAATTAACCACACTCCTTGGGAATAATCTCCACCACAGATCTCGTGATCATCCTAGGCAATTCCAAAGGAAAACTGACACCTCGAGATAGCCCGACGAAGATCATAGTTCCTCACGCAAGACATTCGAGAAAGGTAAAACAAGTCCAGCAAGACTGCCCGCTGGCCAGATCCCAATAGGAGCCGTGCGTATCTCTATCTCAAGGCACTACCAGATGGGCAAGACGTCGGGTTGCCTGAAACCCCGAGTGACCAGGGGCGCCGGACATCGCCCGGATTGGACCAACACTCACGAGGAGCAATGGCCTGGGTTGTTGATTAATTATCCATGGGGTAGCTAATCCCTATGCATTTTTATTAAGTTGTTTAAGAAAATAGTACCAATGTTGGGTCTTGCCAGACAAGTTTTAATCTCAACCGAATAATCAAGGGGGTCCCCATAACAACCCCGAGCGCGCAAAATATGGAAACATAAAACCGGTAACAAGTAACTATGGCGGTAAAAGTGGAACAAAACACCGAGCAAAAGGCCAAGCCTTCCAACTTACCAAGATATATATGTGCATTAAATTAAATAACAGTAAATATTGTGATATCTCCATATATCCATGTTATCACATGGAAACAACCTGCACCTGCATCTAAGAACACTATAAGAGGGGCTGAGTAGCGGTAACTTAGCCAAACAAGGTTTGCTAGGATGTGGAGGGGTTAGAGGCTATCATGGCAATGTACTTGGCTTGACATTTAAGTGGTAGATAATGCATATGTAACAATAAGAGCGAGACATCTAGCAAAGCAAAAATAGTGTCGGGATCCGAGTACGATCATCTTGCCTGTTGGTTCTTTAGAGGGACAAAGAGCGGGGTCCTCGTAGTGGTATTCTCTTGGATCCTCGTACTCAGGCTCACAACTCCCTTTGTATGGAACATGTTGTGCCTCTGATTTTGCTCAGCCTGTGTAACCTGCACACTTAAAACAAGTTGAGCACCTAAAATTTCATACCTGTCCGCGTAATCAACAGCCATGTAGTGTGTCTCCTGTTCAATATCCTCGCCACCATGTTCTTCACTTGCAATAAGGGGCAAAGTCTCCTCATCATAATTACTAGCGGAGGCATATCCACCATCCTCAATAACGATCATCACATGCCTGGATGTGCATTCTCACGCAAAGTGACCTCTACCCTTGCAACTATGACATATAACCTCACGTGTTTTCCCTATAGATGTCATGGATGAAGAAGAGCTATGTGTAGGCCCCGATGGCGTGCCCTTGCTGGAGGCTAGTGGCGATGCCTGATTCCTGGTATCTAGGTTGGAGTTGGTGGCTGAAGTAGGCAGTGTCGTAGTAGGACGTGTGGAGTAGATGAGGTTCGTGGCATCCATGATGAAGTGCGACCTGCAGAATAGTTAATTCTGCCCAATGCCTGTCGATAATGCACTTCACGTTCAGCTTTGCAAGCAAGATGGAATAAACAAGTGATAATGTTATACTCCTTATACTCCAAAAGAGTCTGAATGTATCTATTTAATCCACCCATAAAACATGCAAGCATAGGTTCATTTTCCTGAACAATATCACATCTAATCATGCCAGTTTGTAATTCCTGATAATATTCCTCTACATAATTTTTTTATTGTCTTAAACGTTGCAAATTTTGAAGCAATTTACGTTGATAATATGGTTGAACCCAACGATTACGCATAGCAGTTTTTAGAGCATGCCAAGTAGTAGGGATATTATCATGATCTATCCTACAATGTTCAGACCACCAAACACAAGCAAAACTAGTGAATGCACAAACAACATCAGCAACACGTCTATCCTCAGGAAATTTTAAACATGTAAAACGTTGTTCTATTTCTAACTCCCAAGTAAGATATATATCAGGAACATCTCTACCCTCAAATGTCGTAATATTCAATTTAATTTTAGGGAGATGGTCATGATCCCGTGCCTAAGGGGGTGGTGGAGCCCTACCGTTGTGAATGTAGCCATGTGGAGGACTTGGTGCCTGTGGTGGATGATGTGGATAAACCTCTCCCTCATCATCGTAATCACCATCATAATCCTTACCATAATCCTCATTCTGCTCAACGACAGTAGTAGCAGCAACAACAGCCACAAAAGCTGCAACAGTAGCTATGGATCCACGTCGCGCTCGTCCCACGAAATTAGGCGTTGTTGTTGGTGTTGTTGTCGAGGTATGACAGGTACAGCTGGTGGAGGTAGACGTGCAAGCACCTCATTGAATTTAGCATCAAGCTTGGTGTCGACCATCTTCTCCAAACCCTCTAGCTTCTCCATAGACTCTTCAAGGATCATCACCAAGTCGTCCACCTGTTGACGCATCATTTAGTGAAATTTATCGTGCAGCTCCTTGTTCATCATGCTGTCCCAGTTGATCTGATAGTCTTGTGATCCTGTCATGGTTAGTAGCAATAGGAAAACACAATAATATGAACCTACAGACTACTAGGAAGTGGTGGTGATGGTGTGGCACTAATCCGTCAAGCAAGTCTCAAATTCTTACCAGTTCTTACCCTGCAGCATGTGGTGATCGGTACCAGTTGTAGTCAAAACTCTCAAAGCTTGGATAGAGCGATTTCTAGGTGGCGCCGAACACATGATGTAGATGTATGTGGAGCTGTGATGGCTTATAATATGGTAGCAAAAGGGGTCAACAATAATCAATTCTGAGATGCAAAATTGAATAAATGCTCAACGACGGTATTGTGCTAGTCCTAGGCTAGACCGTGCTAGAGACGCGAGCCTAGAACACCAACAAAATCATGACGCTACATGTAATCAAGGGAAGAGCACACTTTGATTTTTTTTGTTTTTTGTGCCTATTTTTTGTGCTCTTTTTTTGCTCAAAAAATCACTGTTATGGCGAGTGTCTCAAAAGTCTTCCTAAGGCGCATAAACACGATATGCACAAAAAATGACAATTTTCTTTGGAAGCGATTCGGGTCTGCGACAAGCAAAAATTGCGACAGAAATCACTATGATGGCGAGTGTCTCAAAACACTCCGGAAAGCCTAAAAAGAGGATAGGGAAAAAATTCACCCGGTAAATTATTGGCCTAAAAACTGCTCTGAAAAGCGTGCCAGAGTTTTTTTCCTAATCCTACTTAGGTAAGGAAACCCGAAACTGAAAACAAAAGGATCTCGAAATCAAACCTAATACTAGATGGACTCGGATTGGTGGCAGATCTGTGGTGGTATATATGGACACCAATTGATGGTGACGGTGGGTGGTGATATATGGCAAGGTTCACAATGATGGTGGGTGATGGTATATGGCAGCGGTGATGATGGTGGTGTATGATTGTATATGGCCGCGGTAATGATGGTGTTGGATGATGGTGTATGGCAGCGATGAAGATAAAGCGGTGGCAGCGTGACAACTTATGAACATAACTCGAAACTCTAAAAGACTAGACTCTAAGACCAGTTGATAGAGGCGAAGTTGTCCCTGTCTTTCGATGAGATGGTGGCTATCGTTTTTGGTGGAGTAGACTTTGACGATCTGACTACGAACGTGTGATGACGCCGCGCCTTAGTAATTGCTAAACCAACTCCGAGAGGTTATTGACCACGCCGGAGCACGATCAACCTGACCATGAGGGTCTCTTTCCTGCACGCAAACGAAGAACAAGCAAGAAACTAAGATTGCAATCTGGATATTGCGAATATAAGAGGAAAGCTTTATTGATGAAGTGGGGTTCTGTGACGCCTTTGTCTGGTCGTGGAACACAAACGAAGAACGCGAAGTTGCAGATATGGCGAACTTGTAATCTAAACAAAACCCAAAACTAAAACGACGCCCTAAGGGCTGTATATATGGAGGAATAGAGGGGAATTTCGTGGCCCCTTGGAGGAGGGGTCCGAAACCGACCCTAACTTAGTTTCCCCATACATACGAACTCTAAAAATAGCCTATAATATGGTATTTCGAAATTACATGGGCCTGGCCAAAAAATAAGGTGGCGCAACACCTATATTAGCCTAGGGACGAATTTTATAAAGTGGCATCATGTATATTTCGTCCAAGGCTTCTTGCTACCATTATGGTGGTTACAAAGTGCAAAAATCATCATGGAAGCTCCATTATTCTTTCCCGCGCGCGCACCTTCTTCTCCATGCTTGATCCCGCTCCAATGGTCATCCTTCTTGTCCATGCCAGGTCCTTCATTCACAAGTAAAACAAAAGTATCTAATTTAGGCAGCGTCATATGTTCCTGAACATTAGAAGGATTTGCAAGAAACAAAAGTACCTGGTAATTCAATTGACGTGCGCGAGCTCTAGTAATTGGTCCTGTATGTATAGCAGTCGGAGTTGTGGGTGTAGCATTAGTAGGGATGTCCTCATCATTCTCCCCTTCTTGAACTGAAGTCGTCCTCGACGGAAGCTCATCTTCCTCACCCAAATAAGGCTTCAAATCTACAATGTTAAAAGTGGGGCTAACCCCAAACTCTGCAGGCAGCTCAAGTTTATATGCATTATCATTTATTTTCTCTAACACCTTGAAAGGACCATCAACACGTGGCATTAGCTTTGACTTGCGCAAATCAGGAAATCTATCCTTACGCAAATGTAACCAAACAAGGTCTCCACGTGCAAACACAACATGTTTTCTACCCATATCTCCAGCAATTTTGTATTTAGCATTCATACGCTCAATATTTTCCTTCGTTAACTCATGCATCTTTAATATCAATTCAGCACGTTCTTTAGCATCAAAATTAACCTTCTCCGGAGATGGAAGAGGCAACAAATCAATAGGTGCACGAGGTAAGAAACCATACACAACTTCAAAAGGGCACATCTTAGTGGTAGATGTAGCGAACGATTATAAGCAAATTCAATATGAGGCAAGCATTCTTCCCACATTTTCAGGTTATTCTTGAAAACAGCCCTAAGCATAGTAGACAATGATCTATTCACTACTTCAATTTGGCCATCAGTTTGGGGATGACATGTAGTACTAAAAAGTAGTTTAGTCCCCAACTTAGCCCATAGACATCTCCAAAAATGGCTAAGAAATTTAGCATCACGATCTGAAACAATTGTATTTGGTACTCCATGCAATCGAATAATTTCACGAAAGAACAAATTAGCAACATGAGTAGCATCATCACTTTTATGACATGGTATAAAGTGTGCCATTTTGGAAAATCTATCCACGACAACAAATATGCTATCCCTCCCCTTCTTTGTTCGAGGTAAACCTAAAACAAAGTCCATAGATATATCCTCCCAAGGAACACTAGGTACAGGCAAAGGCATATATAAACCATGAGGATTGAGTCATGACTTAGCTTTTTGACATGTAGTGCAGCGAGCAACAAAACGCTCAACATCCCGTCTCATCTTTGGCCAAAAGAAATGTGTAGAAAGTACGTCCTCCGTCTTCTTCACGCCAAAGTGTCCCATTAATCCTCCTCCATCCGCCTCCTGTAACAACAAAAGACGAACGGAGCTAGCTGGAATGCAGAGCTTGTTTTGCACGGAACACAAATCCATCATTAATAACGAACATGTTCCATGTTCTCCCTTCTTTACAATTCTGCAACACGTCTCTAAATTCAGCATCATGCACATATTGATCTTTGATGGTCTTCAAACCAAATATTTTAAAGTCAAGTTGTGAAAGCATAGTATAACGACGAGACAAAGCATCAGCAATAACATTTTGTTTACCCTTCTTGTGTTTAATGACATAAGGGAAAGTCTCAATGAATTCAACCCATTTAGCATGTCTACGGTTCAGTTTTGCTTGACTTTTAATATGTTTCAAAGATTCATGATCAGAATGTATAACAAATTCTTTGGGCCATAAATAATGTTGCCATGTTTCCAAAGTCTGAACAAGAGCATATAATTCCTTATCATAAGTAGAATAATTCAGACTAGGCCCACTTAATTTTTCAGAAAAGTACGCAACAGGTTTACCATTTTGTAATAACACACCTCCTAACCCAATTCCACTAGCATCACATTCAAGCTCGAAAGTCTTATTAAAATTAGGAAGTTGGAGTAAAGGAGCATGTGTTAACTTATCTTTCAAGACCGTGAAGGCTTCTTCCTGTGCGGCACCCCAAGAAAAAAGGCACATCCTTCTTTGTAAGCTCATTGAGAGGCGCAGAAATGGTGCTGAAATATCTCACAAAACGCCTATAGAAACCAGCGAGGCCAAGAAAACTCCTTACTTGTGTGACCGTTTTAGGCTGCGGCCAACTCTCAATAGCTTCATTCTTGGCTTTATCAACTTCAATTCCCTGTGGAGTAACAACATAGCCAAGAAAAGATACTCGGTCGGTGCAAAAGGTGCACTTCCCAAGGTTACCAAACAAACGTGCATCACGTAGCGTAGTAAAAACATCACGTAAATTTTCCAAATGTTCCTCCAAAGACCTACTAAAAATAAATATATCATCAAAATAGACTACCACAAATCATCCAATGAAAGCACGTAAAACCTCGTTCATTAATCTCATGAAAGTGCTAGGTTCATTAGTTAACCCAAAAGGCATGACTAACCACTCATATAATCCAAACTTAGTTTTAAATACTGTTTTCCATTCATCTCCCAATTTCATACGAATTTGATGGTATCCACTAGGCAAATCAACTTTGGAGAAAATTGTAGAGCCACTTAATTCATCAAGCATATCATCTAGTCTCGGAATAGGATGACGATAACGAATAGTAATATTATTAATGCCTCTATAATCCACACACATGCGCGATGTACCATCCTTTTTAGGCACTAGAATAATAGCAACAGCACAAGGACTAAGGGATTCACGTATATAACCTTTGTCAAGCAGCTGCTATACTTGACGCATAATCTCCTTTGTCTCCTCTGGATTGGTACGGTAGGGCGCACGGTTGGGTAAGGATGCACCGGGAATTAAGTCAATCCGATGCTCAATCCCGCGAATAGGGGGTAATCCCGGTGGCACGTCTTGTGGAAAGACGTCAGTGAACTCCTGCAAAATGTTAATGACAGCAGGAGGCAAAGAGGGAGGCATGTCCTCGAATGAAAATAATACCTCTTTGCATACAAAAGCATAGCAAACAGATGTAGCAACATCCAAATCATTAATATCAGATTTAGTAGCAAGTAAACATCCACTCTTCAATTTTATTTCGGATGCAACAGTAGATGATGGTTTATTATGCTTATGGTGTTGCTCAAATTCCTGTGCTACAATATGATTTTCGCTCTTATTTTTCACCTGTTTTGCTTTACTAGCTCTAGCAATGTCATCTTTCATAATATGTTGAGGAGACATAGGAAGCAAAGTGATATTATGATCCTTATAAACAAGAGTATACTGATTTGTCCTACCATGGTGTACCGAATTTTTATCAAACTGCCATGGTCTACCAAGTAAAACAGAACATGCTTGCATGGGTTCCACATCACAATCAACAAAATCAGAATATGTAGCAATGCTAAAATGCACACGAACAGTACGTGTTACCTTAACCTTGCCACTATTGTTGAACCATTGGATGTAATAAGGATGAGGATGTGGTCTGGTGGTTAGAGACAGCTTCTTCACCATCTCCATGCTAGCCAAGTTATTGCAACTCCCTCCATCGATGATGACGCGAACAGAACGCTCCTTCACAACTCCCTTTGTGTGGAACAAGTTGTGCCTCTCATTTTGTTCAGCCTGTGTAACCTGCACACTGAGAACACGTTGAGCAACTAAACTTTCATACCTGTCAGCGTAATCAGCAGCCATGTAGTGTGTTTCTGGTGCTGCATCGTCGCCATCATGTTCTTCACTTGCAATGAGAGCCAAAGTCTCCTCATCATAATCACTAGCAGACGCATATCCACCATCCTCAGTAACAATCATTACACGCTTGGAAGGGCATTCTCTCGCAAAGTGACCTCCACCCTTGCAACGATGGCATATAACCTCATGTGTTTGCCCTGTGGATGCAATAGATGAAGAAGAGCTCTGTGCAGGCCCAGAAGGTGTGCTCTTCGTAGAGGGTGGAGGAGGAGCCTGTTTCCTGGTATCGCGGTTGGAGTTGGAGGTTGAAGTAGGTGGTGTTGCAGCAGGACGTGTGGAAGTAGATGAGGTATGTGGCGTCCATGATGAAGTGCGACCTACAGAAAAAGTAGTTCTCGCCATTGCCTGTCGATCCTGCACTTCACGTTCAGCTTTGCAAGCAAGATGAAATAAACGAGTGATAGTGTTATACTCCTTATACACCAGAATAGTCTGAATCTCTCCATTTAATCCACCCATAAAATGTGCAAGCATAGCTTCATTCTCTTCGACAATACCACATCTAATCATACCAGTTGGTAATTCTTGATAATATTCTTCTACAGAATTTTTTCCTTGTCTTAAACGCTGCAAATTTTGAAGCAATTCACGTTGATAATAAGGTGGCACCCAATGATTACGCAAAGCAGTTTTCAAAGCAGCCCAAGTATTTGGAATATTAGCATGGTGTATTCTACAATGTTCTGACCACCAAACACAAGCAAAACTAGTGAATGAACAAACAGCAGCAGCAACACATCCTCAGGAAATTGTGAGCATGTAAAACGTTGTTCTGTTTCTAACTCCCATGTAAGATATATATCATGAACATATCTACCCTCAAACATCTGAATATTCAATTTAAGTTTAGGGAGAAGGTCATGATCCCGTACCTGAGGGGGTGGTGCAGCCCTACCGTTACGGTTGTAGCCATGTGGTCGACCTGGTGCGTATGGTGGTGGTTGCCCCTGAGGCTGATCGGTAGCAACCTCTCCCTAATCATCGTAATCACCATCATAATCGTCAACCTGCTCAACGACAGTAGCAGCACGAGCCACAGAAATAGCAGCAATATCAACAGTACCAGTATGTTGGGCTTGGCCGAGAGGCACACGTCGCGCTCGTTGTTCGAAAGGAATAGGAGCCGCAGCAGCTAGTGGTAGACGGGCAAGAACCTCATTGAACTTGGCGTCCATCTTGGTGTCAAAGGTCTTCTCCGAACCATCTTGGTGGTAGCCTCGCCAAAGTTGGTCACGAAATCTTGTACCTGGTCTGCGATCATTTGCTGAAATTTATCATAGAGCGCTTTGTTGGTCATGCTCTCCCAGTCGATCTCATTGTCGTGTGATCCTGGCATGGTTAGCAAATAGGAAACACACAAGAATATGAAACCTACAGACTATTGGGACGTGGTGGTGGTGGTGGTGGTGGTGTGTCACAAATCCTTTAAGCGAATCTCAAATTCTTACCAGTTCTTACCCAGCAGCAGGCGGTGATCGGCAACCGTTATAGTCAAAACTCTCAAAGCTTGGATAGAGCGATTGCCACGTGGTGTCAAACACACGATGTAGATGTATATGGAGCTAGGATGGCTTATATTATGGTAGCAAAAAAGCTTAGCAATAATCAATTCAGAGATGCAAGGTTGAATAAACGCTCAACGACGGTACTGTGCTGGTCCTAGGCTAGACCCGTACTAGAGACGCGAGCCTAAAACACCAACAAAATCACGACGCTACACGTAATCAAGGGAAGAGCACACTCTGAATTTTTTTTTCGTTTTATTTGGCGCCTTTTTTTGCGCTCTTTTTTTTCTACTTTTGCTCAAAAAAATCACTACAATGGCGAGTGTCTCAAAACTCTTGCCACGTCGTATAAGCAAGATGGGAACGAAACTTTGTTTGGACTATTTTTTTTTCAGGAGCAATTCGGGGGCTGCGACGACCAAAAATTTCGACAAAAATCACTATGATGACAAGTGTCTCAAAATGCTCCGGAGAACCTACAATCAAGATAGGGAAAAAATATTTTCGGTCAAATTTTTTTTGGGCCAAAACGTGCTCTGCAAAGCGCGCCAGACTCTTTTTTTCCGACACCTACGCAGGTAACAAAACGCGAATCCGAAATCAAAAAGATCTCAAAACTAAACCTAGAACGAGCTGGACTCGGATTACTGGTGGATTGGTGGTGGTATATATGGACACCAATGGATAGTGGGAGGTGATATATGGCAGCGGTGATGATGGTGGTGGTATATGGCGACTATGAAGACGATGTGTTGGCGGCGTGACAACCTGTGAATAGAACTCGAAACTCTAAAGGACTAGACATTAAGACCAGCAACTCGACACGACGATGTAACCGCCAATTCAACAAAGCAAAATACTGAAAAGACTATGCAAAGGCTCAGATTGGTTCGGATATGATGATCTAACCCTAATTTTTTTGTGGCTTTTTCGTGGACCAGAGGTATGAAGAAACAGATGCGATCTAAACTACGAAAACTGGTAAAATCTCACCGAGCAACCTGGAAATCTGATACCACTTGATAGAGGCGAAGATGTCCCTATCTTTCGATGAGATGGTGGCTATCGTTTTTGGTGGAGTAGACTTTGACGATCCGACTACGAACGTGTGATGACGCCGCGCCTTAGCAATCGCTAAACCAACTCCGAGAGGTTATTGACCACGCCGGAGCACGATCAACCTGACCATGAGGGTCTGTTTCCTGCATGCAAACAAAGAACAAGCAAGAAACTGAGAATGCAATCTGGATATTGCGAATATAAGAGGAAAGCTTTATTGATGAAGTGGGGTTCTGTGACGCCTTTGTCTGGTCGTGGAACACAAACGAAGAACGCGAAGTTGCAGCTATGGCGAACTTGTAATCTAAACAAAACCCAAAACTAAAACGACGCCCTAAGGGCTGTATATATGGAGGAATAGAGGGGAATTTGGTGCCCCTTGGAGGAGGGGTCCGAAACCGACCCTAACTCAGTTTCCCCATACATACGGACTCTAAAAATAGCCTATAATATGGTATTTCGAAATTACATGGGCCTGGCCCAAAAATAAGGTGGCGCAACACCTATATTAGCCTAGGGACGAATTTTATAAAGTGGCATCATGCATATTTCGTCCAAGGCTTCTTACTCCCATTATGGTGGCTTCAAAGTGCGAAAATCATCACTGGAAGCTCCATTGTTCTTTCCCGCGCGCGCACCTTCTTCTCCATGCTTGATCCCGCTCCAATTGTCATCCTTCTTGTCCATGCCAGGTCCTTCATTCACAAGTAAAACAAAAGTATCTAATTTAGGCAACATCATATGTTCATGAACATTAGAAGGATTTGCAAGAAACGAAAGTACCTGGTAATTCAATTGACGTGCGCGAGCTCTAGTAATTGGTCCTGTATGTATAGCAGTTGGAGTTGTGGGTGTAGCATTAGTAGGGATGTCCTCATCACCAGTAACTTGACACGACGAGGCAACTGCAAGTTCAACAAAGCAAACACCGAACAGAAAATTTCAAAGGCTCAGATTGATTCTGATATGAAGATCTAACACATATTTTTTGTGCCTTTTTCGTGGACTTGAGGTATGAAGAACAGATGCGATCTAACTACGAAAAACTGGAAAATCTCACCGAGCAACCTGGAAATCTAATACCACTTGATAGAGGTGAAGTTGTCCCTGTCTTTCAATGAGAAGCGATTATCTTTTTGTTAGATACAACGTTGTCGGTCCGACTACGAATGTGCGAGGACGTTACGCCTTAGTAATCACTAAACCAACTTCGAGATGTTATTGACCACGCCGGGGTATGATCAACCTGACCAGGAAGGTTTGTTTCCTGCACACAAACAAAGAATAAGCAAGAAACTAAATTGCAATCTGGATATTGAGAATATAAGAGGAAATCTTTATTGATGAAAGTGGGGTTCTGTGACCCCTTTGTGTGGTCGTGGAACACAAACGAAGAACGTGAAGTTGCAGCTATGACGAACTTGTAATCTAAAAAAACCAAGTCCAAATGGTGGCCTAAGGGCTGTATATATGGAGGAATAGAGGGGGGTTTCGTGGCCCCTTGGAGGAGGGGTCCGAAACTGACCCTAACTTAGTTTCCCCACAGATACGAACTCTAAAAACAGACTATACTATGCTATTTCGAAATTACAAGGACCTAGCCCAAAAATAAGGTGGTGTGGCACCAATAATAGCATAAGGATGAAATTTATAAAGTGGTGTGTTCAATATTTCGTCCAATCCTTCATGCTTCCATTATGGCGGCTTCAAAGTGCGGAAATCACCACTGGAATCTTGATTGTTCTTTTCCACACGTGCATCTTCTCCTCCATGCTTGATCCCACTCCAATGGTCATCCTTTTTGTCCATGCTCGATCCTTCATTCATAAATAAAATAAAAGTATCTGATTTAGGCAGTATCATATGTTGATGAACATTAGAAGGATTTCCAAGAAACGAAAGTACATGATAATTTAGTTTGCATGCACGGGCTCTAGTAACTGGTCCAATATGTGTAGCTGCTGGGGATGTGGGTGTAATATTAGTAGGGATGTCCTCATCAATGGTCTTGGGGACTCCACGTAGTCGTAAGATATCCCTACAAAAGAGATTTGCAATATGTGAAGCATTGCCGGTCTTATGACATGGAATGAAATGAGCCGTTTTGGGAAAATGATCTACGACAACAAAGACGGAATCACAGCCATATTTAGTGCATGGCAAACCAAGCACGAAATGCATACTAATGTCTTCCCAAGGTTGAAATAGTATAGGAAGGGGCATGTAAAGACAATGAGATTGAGCTTTCGACTTAGCTTTGCGACATGTAGAGCATCGGTTGGTGAAGCATGCAACATCACGAGATATCTTTGGCCAAAATTACTTCTTGGAGAGAGTGGCATATGTCTTTTCACGTCCAAAGTGACCCGTTAGTACTCCACCATGAGATTCTTGCAAAACTAACAAACCAAGAGAAGACTCGAGTATACAAAGTTTGTTAGCACGCATAAGATAACCATCTTTTATGTAATAGGTTTCCCAACAAGGTTTCACTGGGCACTTGGCATATAGAGTAGCAAAGGAAACATCATGCTCATACAAGTCTTTGATATGCTCAAAACTAATGACATTCAATTCAAGTTGAGTAACTAGCATGCATTTCCCGAAAAGTGCATCCACCACAACATTTTCTTTACCCTTAATGTATTTGATGACATAAGGAAAACACTCAATGGATTCACTCCATTTAACATGTCGTCTGTTCAACTTAGTTTGACCTTTAAGATACTTGAGAGTTTCATGTGGACGTAGATAATGCTCCCAAACATGTAGCACTCTCACCAAAGAATGCAATTCCGTATCATGGATGGGATAGTTAAGTTGAGCGCCAGAAAGTTTCTCACTAAATTACGCAATTGGGCGCTTTTCTTGCATTAGCACACCACCTATGCCATTACCACTAGCGTCGCAATGCAGTTCAAAAGTTATATCAAAGTTGGGTAATGCAAGCAAAGGTGCATGGATAAGTAAATTTTCAAGCTCAAGGAATGCAGTGTCTTGCGTTGGTCCCCAAATGAAAGCTGTATTTTTCTTGCTACAAAAATGTAGAGGAGATGCAATAGTGCTAAAATCCTTGACAAAACAACGGTAGAAGCCAGTTAGTCCAAGGATACACACTTGTTGCAAATTGGTGTATGTGGTCCAAGTTTTAATAGCATCAATTTTAGTTTCGTCTACATGAACACCGTTAGAAGAAACCACAAATCCTAGGAAAACAGCCTTGTGAACAACACCAAAAGTGCATTTTCCGTGTTAGCATACAATTGTTCCTTCCTAAGAACTTGCAATACTTCCCTAACATTTTTAGCATCGCCTCAAGAGACTCACTAAAAACAAGCATGTCGTCAAAGTATACCACAACACAATCACCAATGAGGTATCATAAGACATGATGCATGACTCGCATGAAGGTACTCGGTGCTTCGGATAAGCCCATAGGAATCACAAGCCATTCGGAGAGACCAAACTTAGTTTTGAACGTCGTTTTCGACTCATCGCCCTCTTGTATGCGTATTTGATAGTAACCACTCTTTAAATCAATTTTGGAAAATATAGTGGCACCTCCAAGTTCATCTAGCATATCATCAGGTGAGGAATGGGGTGATGATATCGAACGGTTATAGCATTGATAGGGCGACAATCCGAACACATGTGCATACTATTGTCTTTCTTAGGTACTAGTATCACAAGAACCGCACAAGGACTTAAGCTTTCACGTACATGCCCTTTATCTAGGAGTTTTTAGACTTGCCTTTGTATCTCCTTTGTTTCTTCGGGATTGGCGTGGTAGGGTGCCTTGTTTGGAAGTGGTGCTTCGGGTATGAGGTTGATGTGGTGTTCGATCCGTCGTTTTGGTGGTAGTCCTTGAGATAGATCACTGGGAAAAACGTGTTGAAATTCCTGCAACCAACAGGAAAAAACAAGAGCAAGATGTTGTGAAGGGTTAGGCCGTACGATGTCATCCTTGCACACAAGCACATAGTGAGGAACGGTCGATGGGCTCTCACTCACATCCCTCAAATCTCTTTTGGTGGCTAAAAGAACTAGATCTCTCATGTCCGTCATCGTGGATTCACTCATTTTTGACTTCTAGCGCTCACTGTTTGTGAGGTGGATCACTCTCTCACTTTTATCTCCAAGATGGGATGAAGCTTGCTTGTCGGTGGTCACTTGACTTGGAGACATTTGTTGAAGCACATATTCCTTGCCCTTCATCTTGAAGCTATAGTGATTGGTCCGACCATTGTGGATGACGCCATGGTCGAGTTGCCAAGGTCTCCAAAGGAGTAGATGGCAAATAGACATGGGAACCACATCACACTAAGGTTTCTTCATAAGCGCCTATCTTGAAGGAAACTTGCACCGTGTGATCAACTTGGATAGTGCCGGAGTCTCTGAGCTATTGGAACTTGTAGGGGTGAGGGTGATGCTTCTTGACCAATTGGAGGTTGGAGCAAAGGTCTTCACTTGCCAAGTTGTGGCAACTTCCACCATCGATGATGACCTTGACGGGTTTGCCCTGGATGCCCGCCTTGGTATGGAAGATGAAAGTGCATTATATAGACTAGAGGGGGTGAATAGGCAATTTTCACAAATTCGTCACTGAGGAATTTCAACTTGAGGAATTTGAAAAGTTATGAACTACTAGCAGCGGAATAAGTACTCAAGTGCATGAGAAACATAGCATAGCATAGTCATCATGATGAAATAAAGCATGCACAAATTACAGGTAGCGTGATACAAGATAAGCAGGTGAAGACCAAGGTGACTGAAGAATTTGAGATGAGGAACTTGAGAAAGTCTTCAGTCAAATTCTTCAAACAGTAACAATCAATTTCATCAAAAAGTATCCGAGGAAATAGTAGGGTTGAGGAAATGGAACTAGGTAGCTCGGTGTAGACAATGGTTTGATGACCCGGTTCCAACTTTTGTGACGATCGTACGTCTGGTTTGGAGCGGCTTGGTATTTAAACCAAAGGACACATAGTCCTTACCGTATTCTCCTTGAGCTAAGGTCACATAGACCTCGCCCAACACTCGTGGTAAGTCTTCAGGGTAAACTTCCAAAACCCTCACAAACTCGATCACCCAGCGATCCACAATTGACTGCTGGATGCTCTATACCATGACGCCTAACCATCTCAAAGATACACATTCTTCAAAGGTAACAAGCGTTGGTTCCACATAGGAACAATCTCTTCAGTGATGCTCAATAACTTTGGGTTTGGTGGTTTGGTTTTGGGGGTTTTCCTCAGTGAAGATTTTCTCTCCAAGTCCTCGAAGAATGGTTTGCTCTCAATCACAAGTGTCAAGTTCTCTCTCGAAGCAGCCAACCAACTAGTGGTTGTGGGCGGCTGCTATTTATAGCCAGGGTGCAACCCGACATGATAAGAATAAATGCCCCCAAATGATATGACCGTTATGTGGATAAGATATATGGACAGCTGGCGCAAAGCACAAAAATGGTCGGAATTTGAACTGTCAAATTCCTCAGGGCTTATCATATTCCTCACTATAGGCAATTCGCACTGGTGAAATCCTTACTCCTCAGTCAGACCAATTTCCTTAGAGACGAGAAGAGCATCGTCTCTATCACTGAAGAACTTGACTAAACTACAAGAGATTTTCAAAGGTTTCACTCAAAGGATTGGGTTGTGTAGAGGCATTTAAGTTGAGCATCAGTTGGAAAATTTTCCTTAGTATTACCTCGGCCCCCTTTAATAGTACGGTGTTTCCCATGACTCAAAGGAAGGAAATGAAACTATGAAAATATAAGTCTTTGTGCTTCATAGTCCTCGTGTTAATATCATCAAGGTCACACCGAATTCTTCGGCTACAAAGTCTTCAGGGAATACCAAAGTCTTCACCAAAGTCTTCAGCTAAAGGCATTCATTTTTAGGGGTCGATAATCTCTGAATATATCAATTTCCTCATCGAATTCTAGGACTTGTGTATACTCACATACACATTAGTTCCCTAACCTATAAGTCTCACTAAGGGGCACTAGATGCACTAACAATCTCCCCCTTTTTGGTGATTGATGATAAATAGGTTAAGTTTTCAACAGAGATAAATATATGAAGTGTAAATACTATGGTTGAGGAATTTAATTACAAGATCTAACTCCCCCTGAAGATGTGCATATCTGAGGAATTTGCTTTGGACTGCAAATGCACATGGCAGGTTAAAAACATGGAGAACTCCCCATATATCATGTAATTCATACACGCATTTAATATATAACATGAGGAATTGAAATGCATGATGAAAAATGGTGTCTAAGAAAATTCAGCATGCACGCATTAAGGTACTTGAGGAAATAAGCATGCGGAAAGCAGTTCAAAAGCATCAGACCACCATCGGACTTAAGTTTACGACTCGATCAACAAACATTCAGAAGAGTGAGAGTTGTAACATAAAAAAACAACCCATAATATAGAGACCCTCTTGAAGACTACCTCAAATTTACCCCCCTTTGTCAGCGGTGACCAAAAGGGACGAAAAATGAGAACTAATGCCCCTGAAGAATTTCATCTTTGAGGTGGTGGAGGAGCACCAACGTTGTCAGGGTCATTTGTCGATGCAGGGCCCACAACAATATCATTAATGTCCTCAGCTTCATCCGTTGAGTGCAATGAAGAAAATGAACCGGTAACTAGCTGAGGAACTGGTACTTTCTGCCAATTTATTGTTTGGTGGGTAAGACCAATCAAAGTCCTCCTAAAATTCCATCTTGAGTTGTTCAGGAGTCTTGAGGTGAGACAGAATGGCCCATGTGGGGTCGAAGACTTCATCAAGATAATAGTGGTTCTTCCTCAAAGAATTGTGCGTGATAGTCATATCTCGATGAAGTGAACCAAACTGACGCTTCACCCACTTGTGATTGCGATCAGCCTTCTGATGAAGACTTATGAGAAGCTCGCGATCGGTCATCACATGAGGTCCAAAAGCTTGAGGATTTTGAGGTGAGGCTTTTGCAGCAAAATCTTAGGTGGCAGAGTCGTCATTGGTGGAATAGGATGCAGCTTTGCGGAATTGACCATCCAATGGATGAGTGCCTTAATCAATAATAGCTTTGCCTTTTCCTTCAACTGAAGAAAATGTATTCTGAGGACTTCAATCGGAGGTAGAAAACTGAAGTGAGTCTGAAAATTAGCATTGAAGGGAATAGATGTCCTTGATCTGATGAATGTCATGATCCAAGGAGCATAAGGCTTCATCACCACTTGCATCATGTGATTGGGCAGCTCAGGTTCATCATAGATGCATCTTGATCCCTCTGAAGGAATTGCAATTGGCACAACTCGAAGCAGTTTTGTGGCTAGAGAAGTGTAGTCATCCAATCCAGGATCTGATAGAGGTGAAGTTATCCCTGTCTTTTGATGAGATGATGGCTATCGTTTTGGTGGAGTAGACTTTGACGATCCGACTACGAACGTGTGATGACGCTGCGCCTTAGCAATCGCTAAACCAACTCCGAGAGGTTATTGACCACGCCGGAGCACGATCAACCTGACCACGAGGGTCTGTTTCCTGCATGCAAACGAAGAACAAGCAAGAAACTAAGATTGCAATCTGGATATTGCGAATATAAGAGGAAAGCTTTCTTGATGAAGTGGGTTCTGGGACGCCTTTGTCTGGTCGTGGAACACAAATGAAGAACGCGAAGTTGTAGCTATGGCGAACTTATAATCTAAAAAAAACCCAAACCTAAAACGACGCCCTAAGGGCTGTATATATGGCAAAATAGAGGGGAATTTCGTGGCCCCTTGGAGGAGGGGTCCGAAACCGACCCTAACTCAGTTTCCCCATACATACGGACTCTAAATATAGCCTATAATATGGTATTTCGAAATTACATGGGCCTGGCCCAAAAATAAGGTGGCGCAACACCTATATTAGCCTAGGGACGAATTTTATAAAGTGGCATCATGCATATTTCGTCCAAGGCTTCTTGCTCCAATTATGGTGGCTTCAAAGTGCGAAAATCATCACTGGAAGCCCCATTGTTCTTTCCCGCGCGCCCACCTTCTTCTCCATACTTGATCCCGCTCCAATGGTCATCCTTCTTGTCCATGCCAGGTCCTTCATTCACAAGTAAAACAAAAGTATCTAATTTAGGCAGCATCATATGTTCATGAACATTAGAAGGATTTGCAAGAAACGAAAGTACCTGGTAATTCAAATGATGTGCGCGAGCTCTAGTAATTGGTCTTGTATGTATAGCAGTCGGAGTTGTGGGTGTAGCATTAGTAGGGATGTCCTCATCATCCTCCCCTTCTTGAACTGAAGTCGTCCTCGACGGAAGCTCATCTTCCTCACCCAAATAAGGCTTCAAATCTGCAATGTTAAAAGTGGGGCTAACCCAAACTCTGCAGGCAGCTCAAGTTTATATGCATTATCATTTATTTTCCCTAACACCTTAAAAGGACCAGCAGCACATGGCATTAGCTTTGACTTCTGCAAATCAGGAAATCTATCCTTACGCAAATGTAACCAAACAAGATCTCCAGGTGCAAAGACAACATGTTTTCTACCCTTATCTCCCGTAATTTTGTATTTAGCATTCATACGCTCAATGTTTTCCTTCGTTAACTCATGCATCTTTAATATCAATTCAGCACGTTCTTTAGCATCAAAATTAACCTTCTCCGAAGATGGAAGAGGCAACAAATCAATAGGTGCACGAGGTAAGAAACCATACACAACTTCAAAAGGGCACATCTTAGTGGTAGAATGTAGCGAACGATTATAAGCACATTCAATATGAGGCAAGCATTCTTCCCACATTTTCAGGTTATTCTTCAAAACAGCCCTAAGCATAGTAGACAATGATCTATTGACTATTTCAGTTTGGCCATCAGTTTGGGGATGACATGTAGTACTAAAAAGTAGTTTAGTCCCCAACTTAGCCCATAAACATCTCCAAAAATGGCTAAGAAATTTAGCATCACGATCTGAAACAATTGTATTTGGTACACCATGCAATCGAATAATTTCACGAAAGAACAAATCAGCAACATGAGCAGCATCATCACTTTTATGACATGGTATAAAGTGTGCCATTTTGGAAAATCTATCCACGACAACAAATATGCTATCCCTCCTCTTCTTTGTTAAACCAAATATTTTAAAGTCAAGTTGTGAAAGCATAGTATAACGACGAGACAAAGCATCAGCAATAACATTTTCTTTACCCTTCTTGTGTTTAATGACATAAGGGAAAGTCTCAATGAATTCAACCCATTTAGCATGTCTACGGTTCAGTTTTGCTTGACTTTTAATATGTTTCAAAGATTCATGATCAGAATGTATAACAAATTCTTTGGGCCATAAATAATGTTGCCATGTTTCCAAAGTCCGAACAAGAGCACATAATTCCTTATCATAAGTAGAATAATTCAGACTAGGCCCACTTAATTTTTCAGAAAAGTACGCAATAGGTTTACCATCTTGTAATAACACACCTCCTAACCCAATTCCACTAGCATCACATTCAAGCTCGAAAGTCTTATTAAAATCAGGAAGTTGGAGTAAAGGAGCATGTGTTAACTTATCTTTCAAGACCGTGAAGGCTTCTTCCTGTGCGGTACCCCAAGAAAAAGGCACGTCCTTCTTTGTAAGCTCATTGAGAGGCGCAGCAATGGTGCTGAAATCTCTCACAAAACGCCTATAGAAACCAGCGAGGCCAAGAAAACTCCTTACTTGTGTGACCGTTTTGGGCTGCGGCCAACTCTCAATAGCTTCAATCTTGGCTTTATCAACTTCAATTCCCTGTGGAGTAACAACATAGCCAAGAAAAGATACGCGGTCGGTGCAAAAGGTGCACTTCCCTAGGTTACCAAACAAACGTGCATCACGTAGCGTAGTAAAAACAACACGTAAATGTTCCAAATGTTCCTCCAAAGATCTACTAAAAATCAATATATCATCAAAATAGACTACCACAAATCGTCCAATGAAAGCACGTAAAACCTCGTTCATTAATCTCATGAAAGTGCTAGGTGCATTAGTTAACCCAAAAGGCATGACTAACCACTCATATAATCCAAACTTAGTTTTAAATGTTGTTTTCCATTCATCTCCCAATTACAGACGAATTTGATGGTATCCACTACGCAAATCAACTTTGGAGAAAATTGTAGAGCCACTTAATTCATCAAGCATATCATCTAGTCTAGGAATAGGATGACGGTAACGAATAGTAATATTATTAATGCCTCTACAATCCACACACATGCGCGAAGTACCATCCTTTTTAGGAACTAGAATAATAGGAACAACACAAGGACTAAGGGATTCACGTATATAACCTTTGTGATGAGGACATCCCTACTAATGTTACACCCACCCCGACTGCTATACATACAGGACCAATTACTAGAGCTCGCGCACGTCAATTGAATTACCAGGTACTTTCGTTTCTTGGAAATCCTTCTAATATTCATGAACATATGATGCTGCCTAAATTAGATACTTTTGTTTTACTTATGAATGAAGGACCTATCATGGATAAGAAGGATGACCATTGGAGCGGGATCAAGCATGGAGGAGAAGGTGCGCGCGCGGGGAAGAACATTGGAGCTTCCAGTGATGATTTTCGCACATTGAAGCCACCATAATGGGAGTGGGAAGCTTTGGACGAAATATGCATGATGCCACTTTATAAAATTCGTCCATAGGCTAATATAGGTGCTGCGCCACCTTAATTTTGGGCCAGGCCCATGTAATTTCGAAATACCATATTATAGGCTGTTTTTAGAGTCCGTATGTATGGGGAAACTGACTTAGGGTCGGTTTCGGACCCCTCCTCCAAGGGGCCACGAAATTCCCTTCTATTCCCCCATATATACAGCCCTTAGGGCTTCGTTTTAGGTTTGGGGTTTTGTTTAGATTACAAGTTCGCCATAGCAGCAACTTCGCGTTCTTCGTTTGTGTTCCACGACCAGACAAAGGCGTCACAGAACCCCACTTCATCAATAAAGCTTTCCTCTTATATTCGCAATATCCAGATTGCAATCTTAGTTTCTTGCTTGTTCTTCGTTTGCGTGCAGGAAATAGACCCTCGTGGTCAGGTTGATCGTGCTCCGGCGTGGTCAATAACCTCTCAGAGTTGGTTTAGCGATTGCTAAGGCGCGACGTCTCACACGTTCGTAGTCGGATCGTCAAAGTCTACTCCACCAAAAACGATAGCCACCATCTCATCGAAAGACAGGGACAACTTCGCCTCTATCAAGTGGTATCAGATTTCCAAGTTGCTCGGTGAGATTTTACCAGTTTTCGTAGTTTAGATCGCATTTGTTCTTCATACCTTTAGTCCACGAAAAAGCCAAAAAAAAAATTAGGGTTAGATCATCATATCCGAACCAATCTGAGCCTTTGCATAGTCTTTTCAGTATTTTGCTTTGTTGAATTAGCGGTTACATCGTTGTGTCGAGTTGCTGGTCTTAGTGTCTAGTCCTTTAGAGTTTCGAGTTCTTTTCACAGGTTGTCACGCCGCCACCGCATCATCTTCATAGTTGCCATATACCACCACCATCATCGCCGCTGCCATATCTCATCATCCATCATCACTCTCCATTGGTGTCCATATATACCACCACAAATCCTCCACCAATCCAAGTCCAGTTCGTTTTAGGTTTAGTTTCGAGATCCTTTTGATTTCGGATCCGTGTTTTGCTACCTGCGCAGGAGTCTGGCACGCTTTGCAGAGCACGTTTTGGCCCAAAAAAATTTCGGCTGAAAATATTTTTTCCCTATCTTGATTTTAGGTTCCCCGGAGCGTTTTGAGACACTTGCTATCATAGTGATTTTTGTCGAATTTTTGGGTCGTCGCAGCCCCCGGATTGCTCCAGAAAAAAAAAATAGTCCAAAAGAAAAATTCGTGCCCATCTTGCTTATACGACGTGGCAAGAGTTTTGAGACACTCGCCATTGTAGTGAGTTTTTGAAAAAAAAAAAAAAAAAAAGAGGCGCCGAAAAAAAAAGAGGCGCCGAAAAAAAAAAGGAGAAAAAAAAATCCGATTGTGCTTTTCCCTTGCTTAGGTGTATCGTCGTGTTTTTGTTGGTGTTTTAGGCTCGCGTCTCTAGCACGGTCTAGCCTAGGACCAGCACAGTACCGTCGTTGAGCGTTTATTCAACCTTGCATCTCTGAATTGATTATTGCTGACCCTTTTTGCTACCATATTATAAGCCATCCCAGCTCCACATACTTCTACGCCGTGTGCTTGACACAACCTGGCAATCGCTCTATCCAAGCTTTGAGAGTTTTGGCTACAACGGTTGCCGATCACCGCCTGCTACTGGGTAAGAACTGGTAAGAAATTGAGATTCGCTTAAAGGATTTGTGCCACACCACCACCACCACCACCACGTCCCAGCAGTCTGTAGGTTTCATATTGTGTGTTTCCTATTTCTGCTAACCATGCCAGGATCACACAATGACGAGATCGACTGGGAGAGCATGACCAACAAAGCGCTCTATGATAAATTTCAGCAAATGATGGCTGAGCAGGTACAGGACTTCGTGAACAACTTTGGAGTTGCCATGGAGAAGCTAGATGGTTTGGAGAAGACATTCGACTCCAAGATGGACGCCAAGTTCAATGAGGTGCTTGCCCGTCTACCTCCACCAGCTGCAGTTCCTATTCCTTTCGAACGACGAGCGCGACGTGTGCCTCTCGGCCACGCCCAACATCCTGGTACTGTTGATACTGCTGCTACTTCGGTGGCTCGTGCGGCTACTGTCGTTGAGCAGGTTGAAGATTATGATGGTGATTTCGATGATGAGGGAGAGGTTGCTCCAGATCCGCCCCATGGGCAACCACCACCATACGCACCAGGTCGACCACATGGCTACAACCGTAACGGTAGGGCTGCACCACCCCCGCAGGTACGGGATCATGACCATCTCCCTAAACTTAAATTGAATATTCCGACGTTTGAGGGTAGATATGTTCCTGATATATATCTTACATGGGAGTTAGAAACAAAACAACGTTTTACATGCTTACAATTTCCAGAGGATCGACGTGTTGCTGCTGCTGTTTGTTCATTCACTAGTTTTGCTTGTGTTTGGTGGTCAGAACATTGTAGAATACACCCTGATAATATTCCAACTACTTGGGCTGCTTTGAAAACTGCTATGCGAAATCGTTGGGTGCCACCTTATTATCAACGTGAATTGCTTCAAAATTTGCAGCGTTTAAGACAAGGAAAAAATTCTGTAGAAGAATATTATCAGGAATTACAAACTGGTATGATTAGATGTGGTATTGTTGAGGAGAATGAAGCTATGCTTGCACGTTTTATGGGTGGATTAAATAGAGAGATTCAGACTATTCTAGAGTATAAGGAGTATAACACTATCACTCGTTTATTTCATCTTGCTTGCAAAGCTGAACGTGAAGTGCAGGATCGACAGGCAATGGCGAGAACTACTAATTTTGCAGGCCGTACTTCATCATGGACGCCACGTACCTCCTCTGCTTCCGCACGTCCTACTGCAACACCACCTCCTTCAACCTCCAACTCTAATCGCGATACCAGGCAACAGGCTCCTACTGCACCCTCTGCGAAGAGCACACCTTTTGGGCCTGCACAGAGTTCTTCTTCATCTATTGCATCCACAGGGCAAACACATGAGGTTATATGTCGTCGTTGCAAGGGTGGAGGTCACTATGCGAGAGAATGCCCTTCCAAGCGTGTAATGATTGTTACTGAGGATGGTGGATATGCGTCCGCTAGTGATTATGATGAGGAGACTTTGGCACTTATTGCAAGTGACGAACAGGGTGGCGAGGATGCAGAACCAGAAACACAATACATGGCTGCTGATTACGCTGACAGGTATGAAAGTTTAGTTGCTCAACGTGTTCTCAGTGTGCAGGTTACACACGCTGAGCAAAATCAGAGGCACAACTTGTTCCACACAAAGGGAGTTGTGAAAGAGCGTTCTGTTCGCATCATCATCGATGGAGGGAGTTGCAATAACTTGGCTAGCATGGAGATGGTGGAGAAGCTGTCTCTATCCACCAGACCACATCCTCATCCTTTATTACATCCAATGGTTCAACAATAGTGGCAAGGTTAAGGTAACACGTACTGTTCGTGTGCATTTTAGCATTGCTACATATTCTGATTATGTGGATTGTGATGTGGTACCCATGCAAGCATGTTCTGTTTTACTTGGTAGACCATGGCAGTTTGATAAAAATTCTGTACACCATGGTAGGACAAATCAGTATACTCTTGTTCATAAGGATCATAATATCACTTTGCTTCCTATGTCTCCCGAACATATTATGAAAGATGACATTGCTAGAGCTAGTAAAGCAAAACAGGAGAAAAATAAGAGTGAAAATCAGATTGTAGCACAGGAATTTGAGCAACACCATAAGCATAATAAACCATCATCTACTATTGCATCTGAAATAAAATTGAAGAGTGGATGTTTACTTGCTACTAAATCTGATATTAATGATTTGGATGTTGCTACATATGTTTGCTATGCTTTTGTATGTACAGAGGTATTATTTTCATTCGAGGACATGCCTCCCTCTTTGCCTCCTGCTGTCATTAACATTTTGCAGGAGTTCGCTGACGTCTTTCCACAAGACGTGCCACCGGGATTACCGCCTATTCGCGGGATTGAGCATCAGATTGACTTAATTCCCGGTGCATCCCTACCCAACCGTGCGCCCTACCGTACCAATCCAGAGGAGACAAAGGAGATCATGCGTCAAGTACAGGAGCTGCTTGACAAAGGTTATATACGTGAATCCCTTAGTCCTTGTGCTGTTCCTATTATTCTAGTGCCTAAAAAGGATGGTACATCGCGCATGTGTGTGGATTGTAGAGGCATTAATAATATTACTATTCGTTATCGTCATCCTATTCCTAGACTAGATGATATGCTTGATGAATTAAGTGGCTCTACAATTTTCTCCAAAGTTGATTTGCGTAGTGGATACCATCAAATTCGTATGAAATTGGGCGATGAATGGAAAACAGCATTTAAAACTAAGTTTGGATTATATGAGTGGCTAGTCATGCCTTTTGGGTTAACTAATGCACCTAGCACTTTCATGAGATTAATGAACGAGGTTTTACGTGCTTTCATTGGACGATTTGTGGTAGTCTATTTTGATGATATATTGATTTTTAGTAGATCTTTGGAGGAACATTTGGAACATTTACGTGCTGTTTTTACTGTGCTACGTGATGCACGTTTGTTTGGTAACCTTGGGAAGTGCACCTTTTGCACCGACCGAGTATCTTTTCTTGGCTATGTTGTTACTCCACAGGGAATTGAAGTTGATACAGCCAAGATCGAAGCTATTGAGAGTTGGCCGCAGCCCAAAACGGTCACACAAGTAAGGAGTTTTCTTGGCCTCGCTGGTTTCTATAGGCGTTTTGTGAGAAATTTCAGCACCATTGCTGCGCCTCTCAATGAGCTTACAAAGAAGGACGTGCCTTTTTCTTGGGGTACCGCACAGGAAGAAGCCTTCACGGTCTTGAAAGATAAGTTAACACATGCTCCTTTACTCCAACTTCCTGATTTTAATAAGACTTTCGAGCTTGAATGTGATGCTAGTGGAATTGGGTTAGGAGGTGTGTTACTACAAGATGGTAAACCTGTTGCGTACTTTTCTGAAAAATTAAGTGGGCCTAGTCTGAATTATTCTACTTATGATAAGGAATTATATGCTCTTGTTCGGACTTTGGAAACATGGCAACATTATTTATGGCCCAAAGAATTTGTTATACATTCTGATCATGAATCTTTGAAACATATTAAAAGTCAAGCAAAACTGAACCGTAGACATGCTAAATGGCTTGAATTCATTGAGACTTTCCCTTACGTCATTAAACACAAGAAGGGTAAAGACAATGTTATTGCTGATGCTTTGTCTCGTCGTTATACTATGCTTTCACAACTTGACTTTAAAATATTTGGTTTGGAGACCATCAAAGATCAATATGTGCATGATGCTGAATTTAGAGACGTGTTGCAGAATTGTAAAGAAGGGAGAACATGGAACAAGTTCGTTATTAATAATGGATTTGTGTTTCGTGCTAACAAGCTATGCATTCCAGCTAGCTCCGTTCGTCTTTTGTTGTTACAGGAGGCGCACGGAGGAGGATTAATGGGACACTTTGGCGTGAAGAAGACGGAGGACGTACTTGCTACACATTTCTTTTGGCCAAAGATGAGACGGGATGTTGAGCGTTTTGTTGCTCGCTGCACTACATGTCAAAAAGCTAAGTCACGACTCAATCCTCATGGTTTATATATGCCTTTACCTATACCTAGTGTTCCTTGGGAGGATATATCTATGGACTTTGTTTTAGGTTTACCTCGAACAAAGAAGGGGAGGGATAGCATATTTGTTGTCGTGGATAGATTTTCTAAAATGGCACACTTTATACCATGTCATAAAAGTGATGATGCTGCTCATGTTGCTGATTTGTTCTTTCGTGAAATTATTCGGTTGCATGGTGTGCCAAATACAATTGTTACCGATCGTGATGCTAAATTTCTTAGCCACTTTTGGAGATGTTTATGGGCTAAGTTGCGGACTAAACTGCTTTTTAGTACTACATGTCACCCCCAAACTGATGGCCAAACTGAAGTAGTCAATAGATCATTGTCTACTATGCTTAGGGCTGTTTTGAAGAATAACCTGAAAATGTGGGAAGAATGCTTGCCTCATATTGAATTTGCTTATAATCGTTCGCTACATTCTACCACTAAGATGTGCCCTTTTGAAGTTGTGTATGGTTTCTTACCTCGTGCACCTATTGATTTGTTGCCTCTTCCGTCTTCGGAGAAGGTTAATTTTGATGCTAAAGAACGTGCTGAATTGATATTAAAGATTCATGAGTTAACTAAGGAAAACATTGAGCGTATGAATGCTAAATACAAACTTGCTGGAGATAAGGGTAGAAAACATGTTGTCTTTGCACCTGGAGATCTTGTTTGGTTACATTTGCGTAAGGATAGATTTCCTGATTTGCGCAAGTCAAAGCTAATGCCACGTGCTGATGGTCCTTTTAAGGTGTTAGAGAAAGTAAATGATAATGCATATAAACTTGAGCTGCCTGCAGAGTTTGGGGTTAGCCCCACTTTTAACATTGCAGATTTGAAGCCTTATTTGGGTGAGGAAGATGAGCTTCCGTCGAGGACGACGTCAGTTCAAGAAGGGGAGGATGATGAGGACATCCCTACTAATGTTACACCCACCCCGACTGCTATACATACAGGACCAATTACTAGAGCTCGCGCACGTCAATTGAATTACCAGGTACTTTCGTTTCTTGGAAATCCTTCTAATAGTCATGAACATATGATGCTGCCTAAATTAGATACTTTTGTTTTACTTATGAATGAAGGACCTATCATGGATAAGAAGGATGACCATTGGAGCGGGATCAAGCATGGAGGAGAAGGTGCACGCGCGGGGAAGAACATTGGAGCTTCCAGTGATGATTTTCGCACATTGAAGCCACCATAATGGGAGTGGGAAGCTTTGGACGAAATATGCATGATGCCACTTTATAAAATTCGTCCATAGGCTAATATAGGTGCTGCGCCACCTTAATTTTGGGCCAGGCCCATGTAATTTCGAAATACCATATTATAGGCTGTTTTTAGAGTCCGTATGTATGGGGAAACTGACTTAGGGTCGGTTTCGGACCCCTCCTCCAAGGGGCCACGAAATTCCCTTCTATTCCCCCATATATACAGCCCTTAGGGCTTCGTTTTAGGTTTGGGGTTTTGTTTAGATTACAAGTTCGCCATAGCAGCAACTTCGCGTTCTTCGTTTGTGTTCCACGACCAGACAAAGGCGTCACAGAACCCCACTTCATCAATAAAGCTTTCCTCTTATATTCGCAATATCCAGATTGCAATCTTAGTTTCTTGCTTGTTCTTCGTTTGCGTGCAGGAAATAGACCCTCGTGGTCAGGTTGATCGTGCTCCGGCGTGGTCAATAACCTCTCAGAGTTGGTTTAGCGATTGCTAAGGCGCGACGTCTCACACGTTCGTAGTCGGATCGTCAAAGTCTACTCCACCAAAAACGATAGCCACCATCTCATCGAAAGACAGGGACAACTTCGCCTCTATCACTTTGTCAAGCAGCTCCTGTACTTGACGCATAATCTCCTTTGTCTCCTCGGGATTGGTACGGTAGGGCGCACGGTTGGGTAGGGATGCACCGGGAATTAAGTCAATCTGATGCTCAATCCCGCGAATAGGCGGTAATCCCGGTGGCACGTCTTGTGGAAAGACGTCAGCGAACTCCTGCAAAATGTTAATGACAGCAGGAGGCAAAGAGGGAGGCATGTCCTCGAATGAAAATAATACCTCTTTGCATACAAAAGCATAGCAAACAGATGTAGCAACATCCAAATCATTAATATCAGATTTAGTAGCAAGTAAACATCCACTCTTCAATTTTATTTCGGATGCAACAGTAGATCATGGTTTATTATGCTTATGGTGTTGTTCAAATTCCTGTGCTACAATCTCATTTTCACTCTTATTTTTCTCCTGTTTTGCTTTACTAGCTCTAGCAATGTCATCTTTCATAATATGTTCGGGAGACATAGGAAGCAAAGTGATATTATGATCCTTATGAACAAGAGTATACTGATTTGTCCTACCATGGTGTACAGATTTTTTATCAAACTGCCATGGTCTACCAAGTAAAACAGAACATGCTTGCATGGGTACCACATCACAATCCACATAATCAGAATATGTAGCAATGCTAAAATGCACACGAACAGTACGTGTTACCTTAAACTTGCCACTATTGTTGAACCATTGGATGTAATAAGGATGAGGATGTGGTCTGGTGGTTAGATACAGCTTCTCCACCATCTCCATGCTAGCCAAGTTATTGCAACTCCCTCCATCGATGATGACGCGAACAGAACGCTCCTTCAGAACTCCCTTTGTGTGGCACAAGTTGTGCCTCTGATTTTGTTCAGCCTGTGTAACCTGCACACTGAGAACACGTTGAGCAACTAAACTTTCATACCTGTCAGCGTAATCAGCAGCCATGTAGTGTGTTTCTGGTTCTGCATCGTCGCCATCGTGTTCTTCACTTGCAATGAGAGCCAAAGTCTCCTCATCATAATCACTAGCAGACGCATATCCACCATCCTCAGTAACAATCATGACACGCTTGGAAGGGCATTCTCTCGCAAAGTGACCTCCACCCTTGCAACGACGGCATATAACCTCATGTGTTTGCCCTGTGGATGCAATAGATGAAGAAGAGCTCTGTGCAGGCCCAGAAGGTGTGCTCTTCGTAGAGGGTGGAGTAGGAGCCTGTTTCCTGGTATCGCGGTTGGAGTTGGAGGTTGAAGCAGGTGGTGTTGCAGCAGGACGTGTGGAAGTAGATGAGGTACGTGGCGTCCATGATGAAGTGTGACCTGCAGAAAAAGTAGTTCTCGCCATTGCCTGTCGATCCTGCACTTCATGTTCAGCTTTGCAAGCAAGATGAAATAAACGAGTGATAGTGTTATACTCCTTATACTCCAGAATAGTCTGAATCTCTCTATTTAATCCACCCATAAAACGTGCAAGCATAGCTTCATTCTCCTCAACAATACCACATCTAATCATACCAATTTGTAATTCCTAATAATATTCTTCTATAGAATTTTTCCCTTGTCTTAAACGCTGCAAATTTTGAAGCAATTCACGTTGATAATAAGGTGGCACCCAACGATTACGCATAGCAGTTTTCAAAGCAGCCCAAGTAGTTGGAATATTAGCATGGTGTATTCTACAATGTTCTGACCACCAAACACAAGCAAAACTAGTGAATGAACAAACAGCAGCAGCAACACGTCTATCCTCAGGAAATTGTAAGCATGTAAAACGTTGTTCTGTTTCTAACTCCCATGTAAGATATATATCAGGAACATATCTACCCTTAAACGTCGGAATATTCAATTTAAGTTTAGGGAGATGGTCATGATCCCGTACCTGAGGGGGTGGGGCAGCCCTACCGTTACGGTTGTAGCCATGTGGTCGACCTGGTGCATATGGTGGTGGTTGCCCCTGAGGCTGATCGGGAGCAACCTCTCCCTCATCATCGTAATCACCATCATAATCGTCAACCTGCTCAACGATAGAAGCAGCACGAGCCACAGAAATAGCAGTAGTATCAACAGTACCAGTATGTGGGGCTTGGTCGAGAGGCACACGTCGTGCTCGTCGTTCGAAAGGAATAGGAGCTGCAGCTGGTGGTGGTAGACGGGCAAGCACCTCATTGAACTTGGCGTCCATCTTGGTGTCAAAGGTCTTCTCCAAACCATCTAGCTTCTCCATGGCCTCTCCAAAGTTGGTCACGAAGTCTTGTACCTGGTCAGCCATCATTTGCTGAAATTTATCATATAGCGCTTTGTTGGTCATGCTCTCCCAGTCGATCTCATTGTCGTGTGATCCTGGCATGGTTAGCAAATAGGAAACACACACAAATATGAAACCTACGGACTACTGGGACGTGGTGGTGGTGGTGGTGTGTCACAAATCCTTTAAGCGATTCTCAAATTCTTACCAGTTCTTACCCAGCAGCAGGCGATGATCGGCAACCGTTGTAGTCAAAACTCTCAAAGCTTGGATAGAGTGATTGCCAGGTGGTGTCAAACACACGACGTAGATGTATGTGGAGCTGGGATGGCTTATAATATGGTAGCAAAAAGGGTTAGCAATAATCAATTCAGAGATGCAAGGTTGAATAAACGCTCAACGACGGTACTGTGCTGGTCCTAGGCTAGATCCGTACTAGAGACGCGAGCCTAAAGCACCAACAAAATCACGACGCTACACGTAATCAAAGGAAGAGCACACTTTGATATTTTTTTTGTCGGCGCCTCTTTTTTTTGTTTTTTTTGCTCAAAAAATCACTACAATGGCGAGTGTCTCAAAACTCTTGCCACGTCGTATAAGCAAGATGGGCACGGAATTTTTTTGGACTTTTTTTTCAGGAGCAATCCGGGGGCTGCGACGACCAAAAATTTCGACAAAAATCACTATGATCGCAAGTGTCTCAAAACGCTCCGGAGAACCTAAAATCAAGATAGGGAAAAAAATATTTTCGGCCGAATTTTTTTGGGGCAAAAACGTGCTCTGCAAAGCGTGCCAGACATCCCTACTAATAGTACACCCACAACTCCGACTGCTATACATACAGGACCAATTACTAGAGCTCGCGCACGTCAATTGAATTACCAGGTACTTTCGTTTCTTGCAAATCCTTCTAATGTTCATTAACATATGATGCTGCCTAAATTAGATACTTTTGTTTTACTTATGAATGAAGGACCTGGCATGGACAAGAAGGATGACCATGGGAGCGGGATCAAGCATGGAGAAGAAGGTGCGCGCGTGGGAAAGAACAATGGAGCTTCCAGTGATGATTTTCGCACTTGGAAGCCACCATAATGGGAGCAAGAAGCCTTGGACGAAATATGCACGATGCTACTTTATAAAATTCGTCCCTAGGCTAATATAGGTGTTGCGCCACCTTATTGTTGGGGCAGGCCCATGTAATTTCGAAATACCATATTATAGGCTGTTTTTAGAGTCCGTATGTATGGGGAAACTGAGTTACAGTTGGTTTCGGACCCCTCCTCCAAGGGGCCACGAAATTCCCCTCTATTCCCCCATATATACAGCCCATAGGGCGTCGTTTTAGGGTTGGGTTTTGTTTAGATTACAAGTTCGCCATAGTTGCAACTTCGCGTTCTTCATTTGTGTTCCACGACTAGACAAAGGCATCAGAGAACCCCACTTCATCAATAAAGCTTTCCTCTTATATTCGTAATATCCCGATTGCAATCTTAGTTTCTTGCTTGTTCTTCGTTTGCGTGCAGGAAACAGACCCTCGTGGTCAGGTTGATCGTGCTCCGGCGTGGTCAATAACCTCTCGGAGTTGGTTTAGCGATTGCTTAGGCGCAGCGTCATCACACGTTCATAGTCAGATCATCAAAGTCTACTCCACCAAAAACGATAGCCACCATCTCATCGAAAGACAGGGACAACTTCGCCTTTATCAAGTGGTATCAGATTTCCAGGTTGCTCAGTGAGATTTTTACTTGTTTTCATAGTTTAGATCGCATCTGTTATTCATACCTTTAGTCCACGAAAAAGCCACAAAAAAATTAGGGTTAGATAATCATATCCGAACCAATCTGAGCCTTTGCATAGTCTTTTCAGTATTTTGCTTTGTTGAATTTGCAGTTACATCGTCGTGTCGAGTTGCTGGTCATAGTGTCTAATTTAGAGTTTCGAGTTCTTTTCACAGGTTGTCACGCCGCCACCGCATCATCATCACCACTGCCAGATATCACCATCCATCATCACTATCCATTGGTGTCCATATATACCACCACAAATCCTCCACCAATCTGAGTCCAGCTTGTTTTAGGTTTAGTTTCGAGATCCTTTTGATTTCGAATTCGTGTTTTGCTACCTGCGTACGTTTCGGACTCTGGCACGCTTTGGCGAGCACGTTTTGGCCCAAAAAAAATCGGCTGAAAATATTTTTCCCTATCTTGGTTTTAGGTTCTTCGAAGCGTTGGGACACTGATGAGGACATCCCTGCTAATGCTACACCCACAACTCCGAGTGCTATACATACAGGACCAATTACTAGAGCTCGCGTACGTCAATTGAATTACTAGGTACTTTCGTTTCTTGCAAATCCTTCTAATGTTCATGAACATATGATTCTGCCTAAATTATATACTTTTGTTTTACTTATGAATGAAGGACCTAGCATGGATAAGAAGGATGACCATGGGGGCGGGATCAAGCATGGAGAAGAAGGCGCGCGCGCGGGAAAGAACAATGGAGCTTCCAGTGATGATTTTCGCACTTTGAAGCCACCATAATGGGAGCAAGAAGCCTTGGACGAAATATGCATGATGCTACTTACAAAATTCGTCCCTAGGCTAATACATGTGCTGCGCCACCTTATTGTTGGGCCAGTCCCAGGTAATTTCGAAATACCATATTATAGGTTGTTTCTAGAGTCCGTATGTATGGGGAAACTAAGATAAGGTCTGTTTCGGACCCCTCCTCCAAGGGGCCACGAAATTCCCCTCTATTCCCCCATATATACAACCCTTAGGGCGTCGTTTTAGGGTTGAGTTTTGTTTAGATTACAAGTTCGCCATAGCAGCAACTTCGCGTTCTTCGTTTGTGTTCCACGACCAGACAAAGGCGTCACACAACCCCACTTCATCAATAAATCTTTCCTCTTATATTCGCAATATCCAGATTGCAATCTTAGTTTCTTGCTTGTTCTTCGTTTGCGTGCAGGAAACAAACCCTCATGGTCAGGTTGATCGTGCTCCGGCGTGGTCAATAACCTCTCGGAGTTGGTTTAGTGATTGCTAAGGCGCGACATCATCACACGTTCGTAGTCGGATCGTCAAAGTCTACTCCACCAAAAACGATAGCCACCATCTCATCGAAAGACAGGGACAACTTCGCCTCTATCAAGTGGTATCAGATTTCCAGGTTGCTCGGTGAGATTTTACCAGTTTTCGTAGTTTAGATCGCATCTGTTCTTCATACCTTTCGTCCACGAAAAAGCCACAAAAAAAATTAGGGTTAGATCATCATATCCGAACCAATCTGAGCCTTTGCATAGTCTTTTCAGTATTTTGCTTTGTTGAATTTGCGGTTGCATCGTCGTGTCGAGTTGCTGGTCTTAGTGTCTAGTCCTTTAGAGTTTCGAGTTCTTTTCACAGGTTGTCACGCCGCCACCGCATCGTCTTCATAGTTGCCATATACCACCACCATCATCACCGCTGCCATATATCACCATCCATCATCACTATCCATTGGTGTCCATATATACCACCACAAATCCTCCACCATTCCGAGTCCAGCTCGTTTTAGGTTTAGTTTCGAGATCCTTTTGATTTCGGATTCGTGTTTTGCTACCTGCATAGGTGTCGGAAAAAAAGAGTCTGGCACGCTTTGCAGAGCACGTTTTTGCCCAAAAAAAATTCGGCTGAAAATATTTTTTCCCTATCTTGGTTTTAGGTTCTTCGGAGCGTTTTGGGACACTTGCCATCATAGTGATTTTTGTCGAAATTTTTGGTCGTCGCAGCCCCCGAATTGCTCCAGAAAAACAAAAAAAATAGTCCAACAAATTTGGTGCCCATCTTGCTTATACGACGTGGGAAGAGTTTTGAGACACTCGCCATTAAAGTGATTTTTTTAGCAAAAAAAAAGAGCGCAAAAAAAAAGAGGCGCCAAAAAAAACCAAAAAAAAATTCAGAGTGTGCTTTTCCCTTGATTACGTGTAGCGTCGTGATTTTGTTGGTGTTTTAGGCTCGCGTCTCTAGTACAGTCTAGCCTAGGACCAACACAGTACCATCGTTGAGCGTTTATTCAACCTTGCATCTCTGAATTGATTATTGCTAACCCTTTTTGCTACCATACTATAAGCCATCCCAGCTCCACATACATCTACGTCGTGTGTTTGACACCACCTGGCAATCGCTCTATCCAAGCTTTAAGAGTTTGACTACAACGGTTGCCGAGCACCACCTGGTGCTGGGTAAGAACTGGTAAGAATTTGAGATTCGCTTAAAGGATTTGTTACACACCACCACCATCACCACCACGTCCCAGTAGTCTGTAGGTTTCATATTCTTGTGTGTTTCCTATTTTTGCTAACCATGTCAGGATCACACGACGACGGGAGCGTCTGGGAGCGCATGACCAACAAAGCGCTCTATGATAAATTTCAGCAAATGATGGCTGACCAGGTACAAGACTTTGTGACCAACTTTGGAGAGGACATGGAGAAGCTCGATGGTTTGGAGAAGACATTCGACACCAAGATGGACGCCAAGTTCAATGGGGTGCTTGCCCGTCTACCACCACCAGCTGCAGCTCCTATCCCTTTCGAACGACGAGCGCGACGTGTGCCTCTCGGCCAAGGCCAACATACTGGTACTGTAGATACTGCTACTACTTCTGTGGCTCCTGCTACTACTGTCGTTGAGCAGGTTGAAGGTTATGATGGTGATTACGATGATGAGGGAGAGGTAGCTCCAGATCAGCCTCAGGGGCAACCACCACGATACGCACCAGGTCGACCACATGACTACAACCGTAACGGTAGGGCGGCACCACCCCCTCAGGTACGGGATCATGACCATCTCCCTAAACTTAAATTGAATATTCCGACGTTTGAGGGTAGATATGTTCCTGATATATATCTTACATGGGAGTTAGAAACAGAACAACGTTTTACATGCTTACAATTTCCTAATGATAGACGTGTTGCTGCTGCTGTTTGTTCATTCACTAGTTTTGCTTGTGTTTGGTGGTCAGAACATTGTATAATACACCATGCTAATATTCCAACTACTTGGGCTGCTTTGAAAACTGCTATGCGTAATCGTTGGGTGCCACCTTATTATCAACGTGAATTGCTTCAAAATTTGCAGCGTTTAAGACAAGGAAAAAAAATCTGTAGAAGAATATTATCAGGAATTACAAACTAGCATGATCAGATGTGGTATTGTTGAGGAGAATGAAGCTATGCTTGCACGTTTTATGGGTGGATTAAATAGAGAGATTCACACTATTCTAGAGTATAAGGAGTATAACACTATCACTCGTTTATTTCATCTTGCTTGCAAAGCTTAACGTGAAGTGGAGGATCGATAGGCAATGGCGAGACCTACTTTTTCTGTAGGACGCACTTCATCATGGACGCCACATACCTCCTCTACTTTCGCACGTCCTGCTGCAACACCACCTACTTCCACTTCCAACTCCAACCGCGATACCAGGACAGGCTCCTACTCCACCCTCTGCGAAGAGCACACCTTCTAGGCCTGCACAATGCTCTTCTTCATCTATTGCATCCACAGGGCAAACACATGAGGTTATATGCCATCGTTGCAAGGGTGGAGGTCACTTTGCGAGAGAATGCCCTTCCAAGCGTGTAATGATTGTTACTGAGGATGGTGGATATGCGTCCGCTAGTGATTATGATGAGGAGACTTTGGCTCTCATTGCAAGTGAAGAACAGGGTGGTGAGGATGCAGAACTAGAGACACACTACATGGCTGCTGATTATGCTGACAGGTATGAAAGTTTAGTTGCTCAACGTGTTCTCCGTGTGCAGGTTACACAGGATGAGCAAAATCATAGGCACAACTTGTTCCACACAAAGGGAGTTGTGAAGGAGCTTTCTGTTCGCGTCATCATCGATGGAGGGACTTGCAATAACTTGGCTAGCATGGAGATGGTGGGGAAGCTGTCTCTAACCACCAGACCACATCCTCATCCTTATTACTTCCAATGGTTCAACAATAGTGGCAAGGTTAAGGTAACATGTACTGTTCGTGTGCATTTCAGCATTGCTACATATTCTGATTATGTGGATTGTGATGTGGTACCCATACAAGCATGTTCTGTTCTACTTGGTAGGCCATGGCAGTTTGATAAAAATTCTGTACACCATGGTAGGACAAATCAGTATACTCTTGTTCATAAGGATCAAAATATCACTTTGCTTCCTATGTCTCCAGAACATATTATGAAAGATGACATTGCTAGAGCTAGTAAAGCAAAACAGGAGAAAAATAAGAGTGAAAATCAGATTGTAGCACCGGAATTTGAGCAACTCCATAAGCATAATAAACCATCATCTAATGTTGCATCCGAAATAAAATTGAAGAGTGGATGTTTACTTGCTACTAAATCTGATATTAATGATTTGGATGTTGCTACATCTGTTTGCTATGCTTTCGTATGCAAAGAGGTATTATTTTCATTCGAGGACATGCCTCCCTCTTTGCCTCCTACTGTCATTAACATTTTGCAGGAGTTCGTTGACGTCTTCCCATAAGACGTGCCACCAGGTTTACCACCTATTCGCGGGATTGAGCATCAGATTGACTTAATTCCCGGTGCATCCCTACCCAGTCGTGCGCCATACTGTACCAATCCAGAGGAGACAAAGGAGATTATGCGTCAAGTATAGGAGCTGCTTGACAAAGGTTATATACATGAATCCCTTAGTCCTTGTGTTGTTCCTATTATTCTAGTGCCTAAAAAGGATGGTACATCGCGCATGTGTGTGGATTGTAGAGTCATTAATAATATTACTATTCCTAGACTAGATGATATGCTTGATGAATTAAGTGGTTCTACAATTTTCTCCAAAGTTGATTTGCGTAGTGGATACCATCAAATTCGTATGAAATTGGGAGATGAATGGAAAACAGCATTTAAAACTAAGTTTGGATTATATGAGTGGTTAGTCATGCCTTTTGGGTTAACTAATGCACCTAGCACTTTCATGAGATTAATGAACGAGGTTTTACGTGCTTTCATTGGACGGTTTGTGGTAGTCTATTTTCATGATATATTTATTTTTAGTAGATCTTTGGAGGAGCATTTGGAACATCTACATGCTGTTTTTATTGCTCTATGTGATGCATGTTTGTTTGGTAACCTTGGGAAGTGCACCTTTTGCACCGACCGAGTATCTTTTCTTGGCTATGTTGTTACTCCACAGGGAATTGAAGTTGATAAAGCCAAGATTGAAGCTATTGAGAGTTGGCCGCAGCCCAAAACGGTCACACAAGTGAGGAGTTTTCTTGGCCGCGTTGGTTTCTATAGGCGTTTTGTGAGAGATTTCAGCACCATTGCTGCGCCTCTCAATGAGCTTACAAAGAAGGACGTGCCTTTTTCTTGGGGTACCACACAGGAAGAAGCCTTCACGGTCTTCAAAGATAAGTTAACACATGCTCCTTTACTCCAACTTCCTAATTTTAATAAGACTTTCGAGCTTGAATGTGATGCTAGTGGAATTGGGTTAGGAGGTGTGTTATTACAAGATGGTAAACCTGTTGCGTACTTTTCTGAAACACTAAGTGGGCCTAGTCTGAATTATTCTACTTATGATAAGGAATTATATGCTCTTGTTCGGACTTTGGAAACATGGCAACATTATTTATGGCCCAAAGAATTTTTTTGTACATTCTGATCATGAATCTTTGAAACATATTAAAAGTCAAGCAAACCTGAACCGTAGACATGCTAAATGGGTTGAATTCATTGAGACTTTCCCTTATGTCATTAAACATAAGAAGGGTAAAGAAAATGTTATTGTTGATGCTTTGTCTCGTCGTTATACTATGCTTTCACAACTTGACTTTAAAATATTTGGTTTGGAGACCATCAAAGATCAATATGTGCATGATGTTGAATTTAGAGATGTGTTGCAGCATTGTAAAGAAGGGGGAACATGGAACAAGTTCGTTATTAATGATGGATTTGTGTTCCGTGCTAACAAGCTATGCATTCCAGGTAGCTCCGTTCATCTTTTGTTGTTACAGGAGGCACACGGAGGAGGATTAATGGGACACTTTGGCGTGAACAAAACAGAGGATGTACTTTCTACACATTTCTTTTGGCCAAAGATGAGACGGGATGTTGAGCGTTTTGCTGCTCGTTGCACTACATGTCAAAAAGCTAAGTCACGACTCAATCCTGATGGTTTATATATGCCTTTGCCTGTACCTAGTGTTCCTTGGGAGGATATATCTATGGACTTTGTTTTAGGTTTACCTCGAACTAAGAAGGGGAGGGATAGCATATTTGTTGTCGTGGATAGATTTTCCAAAATGGCACACTTTATACCATGTCATAAAAGTGATGATGCTGCTCATGTTGCTGATTTGTTCTTTCGTGAAATTATTCGGTTGCATGGTGTGCCAAATACAATTGTTTCAGATCGTGATGCTAAATTTCTTAGCCACTTTTGGAGATGTTTATGGGCTAAGTTGGGGACTAAACTGCTTTTTAGTACTACATGTCATCCCCAAACTGATGGCCAAATTGAAGTTGGCAATAGATCACTGTCTACTATGCTTAGGGCTGTTTTGAAGAATAACCTGAAAATGTGGGAAGAATGCTTGCCCCATATTGAATTTGCTTATAATCGTTCGCTAAATTCTACCACTAAGATGTGCCCTTTTGAAGTTGTGTATGGTTTCTCACCTCGTGCACCTATTTTTTGTTGCCTCTTCCATCTTCGGAGAAGGTTAACTTTGATGCTAAAGAACGTGCTGAATTGATATTAAAGATGCATGAGTTAACGAAGGAAAACATTGAGCGTATGATTGCTAAATACAAAATTGCTGGAGATAAGGTTAGAAAACATGTTGTCTTCGCACCTGGAGATCTTGTTTGGTTACATTTGTGTAAGGATAGATTTCCTGATTTGCGTAAGTCAAAGCTAATGCCACGTGCTGATGGTCCTTTTAAGGTGTTAGTGAAAATAAATGATAATGCATATCAACTTGAGCTGCCTGCGGAGTTTGGGGTTAGCCCCACTTTTAACATTGCAGATTTGAAGCCTTATTTGGGTGAGGAAGATGAGCTTCTGTCGAGGACGACTTCAGTTCAAGAAGGGGAGGATGAGGAGGACATCCCTGCTAATGCTACACCCACAACTCCGACTGCTATACATACAGGACCAATTACTAGAGCTTGCAAACGTCAATTGAATTACCAGGTACTTTCGTTTCTTGCAAATCCTTCAAATGTTCATGAACATATGATCTTCCTAAATTAGATACTTTTGTTTTACTTATGAATGAAGGACCTGGCATGGATAAGAAGGATGACCATGGGAGCGGGATCAAGCAAGGAGAAGAAGATGCGCGCGCGGGAAAGAATAATGGAGCTTCCAGTGATGATTTTCGCACTTTGAAGCCACCATAATGGGAGCAAGAAGCCTTGGACGAAATATGCATGATGCTACTTTATAAAATTCGTCCCTAGGCTAATATAGGTGTTGCGCCACCCTATTGTTGGGCCAGGCCCATGTAATTTCGAAATACCATAATATAGGCTGTTTTTAAAGTCCGTATATATGGGGAAACTGAGTTAAGGTCGGTTTCGGACCCCTCCTCCAAGGGGCCACGAAATTCCCCTCTATTCCCCCATATATACAGCCCTTAGGGCGTCGTTTTAGGGTTGGCTTTTGTTTAGATTACAAGTTCGACATAGCTGCAACTTCGCGTTCTTCGTTTGTGTTCCACGACCAGACAAAGGCGTCACAGAACCCCACTTCATCAATAAAGCTTTCCTCTTATATTCGCAATATCCCGATTGCAATCTTAGTTTCTTGCTTGTTCTTTGTTTGCGTGGAGGAAACAGACCCTCGTGGTCAGGTTTATCGTGCTCCGGCATGGTCAATAACCTCTCGGAGTTGGTTTAGCGATTGCTAAGGTGCGGCGTCATCACACGTTCGTAGTCGGGTCGTCAAAGTCTACTCCACCAAAAACGATAGCCACCATCTCATCGAAAGACAGGGACAACTTCGCATTTATCAGCCAAATAGAATTCTTTTAAGTTAGGAAAGTTAGAGATATGTTTGTTTTCGACCCCAACCCTAAGTTGGACGTCCAGCAGTCTTTATAGACCCTTGTAAGTCATGGCTTTTAGGGTTAGACCACGTTTTGATTAAACTCATACCAGACCGAATTGCTTTAAGCATTCCTCTGTATTCATATTCCTCTTTGCATCGATTAGGAATATTTACCTACACCAAATTCGTATCGATAGGGTGTATTGGCTACTGAAAGTCAAGTGCTATCTGTCGTTCCATTGGGAATTGGGAGATTGTAAAACCGCTTCGTGGTCGGCAGCTACGTGCACAAGTGTGTGGTGTTGCGAATATCCATAGGGTTGAAGATCTGTTGCATTGGCAACGGGGGAACAGCCGGAGAGTTCGAGAGCATCTCACAAGTTATCTAGCAAGTTCATCATCGACATCATTTGCTCATTGAGAAGATCGGGCCGCCCCTTATCATCTTGGTATCAGATTACTGGGTTTACTCGATGAGCAATTTCAATCCCATAGATTAGTTGTTTTTCATCCTATACAGAAAAGGCCCACAAAAATATTAGGTTAGATTCTTGCCATAGCCTAGATCAGCCCAATTTTGCATACCTAGTTGTTGTTTTGTGTTGATCTTTGCGTTCCCTTTCCTGTTTTTGAGTCCTGTGGTTTAAGTTAGGTTTAGGGTTCTAAGTCTAGTTCGAGTTCTTGTTATTTGCTATTCCGCGTCTATATAAAAAAATTGGTTAGCCGAGTTGTTTTCCTAGTCGTACTCGAACTCCGACTCCACTTCTACCGCGGCACAAAAATAGCGAAACCGACACCGCTGCCGCGCCTAGTGCGAGTTGGACTCGGATCCGTTCCTAGTGTCTTAGTTCCGTGTTTCTTTGCAATTTTCATTAGGTTTTCCATCTGATCTTTCTGAATCCCTAGACACAACCTCTCTACAGCAATAATTTAGGTACCTTACCCATAAGACTAGCTAACATTGTTGCTCAAAAGGCTGCTCAATAGGATTGTTGCATGGCACTGTATTTCTGAAACAAAATTTGCTCCGCGGTGCGACATATTGTGGCCGAGAGAGAAAGTTTTTTTACTATTGCTACAGTACGTGAGATATCTATCAAATTACAAAAGGAGAGAAAAGAGTGAAAAAAAAGAAAAAAAGAGAGAGCAAACAGGCCCAGAAATTGGTGATAGTTGCTACAAGTTTGGAGTTGTTTCATATTGCTGTTTGCACTAGTATTTTGAGCAATCTTGTGCCTGTTTTCTTTGAGCTAATTGCTAGTGTCTTTCTAGTGCATTGCAACAAATTCCTCCATATAGTTGCTTGACACATTTGTCTCCATAATTGTGTGTGTTTCCTTGGTGAGTTTTGGTATCACACAAACAACAAATAGGTTTTGTAAATTGGTGTTGTTAGGTGTCCCAACCAAACTCCACCATATACCCTGGTTTGTTGTGCGATAGTTTTCACCCTCGGTATTCGCTACATCACATCTGTGCACGTTCTGCCCATACAAGTTGGTAAGCTTTTCTCATTCACTTTGGAACGGTAAGATACCTTGTTTCTTTCAGTTTGCGTTAGTTGAGAGTTTTCCACATACACTATATTTTTTGTGCGTACTAATCACCTAATCATGTCTGACGAGTCTTTTGATGTACAGCAGAAAAAGGATCCTAAATCCGTGGTGCATTGGAATAAATCTTTAGTGACAAATTCAGTGTGCAACCGATCCTACAAATGAGAATGTGCAGAACATGGAGTTGGACCTGAAGGATGCCACAGAAACCATCACAGCAACACAACAACAAGTTACTGAAATTCAGGAGACTCTAGTTACCTTGCAGCAAGCTTTGGCTGCATTGCAACAGTCCGTTGACCGCCAACAAAATCAGCAGCGTGATGATGATGATGGTGAAGCTAGTGTTCAAGCTGGTAATGATGGTGTTGCAGCTGCTAATGCTGCCAATGGTCAAGGTGCTGCAGCACGTCATGCACAATTCCAGCAAGCTAATCGCGACCGGCAAGCTCCACACGAGCCGGTTGTTGCTGGCCAAGATGGTGGTCATGGTAATGGAGGCCGTGATGGTGGCCATGCTGGTGTCATGGCCGTCGACCGTGGATTTTCTCCTCTTGGTGCGCGTCACCGATTTGATGATGATGCTTGTGCACAACCAGCCAACCGTGATGATGATGGACTGGGCAAACCAAAGTTCACCGTCCCCAAGTTTGTTGGTTCTACTGATGTTGAAGAGTACCTCAATTAGGAGCTAAAGGTGGAAAAATTATGGCGTATGCATGAGTACACCGAGGACAGAAAAATAAAACTTGCATCTTCTGAATTTGATGACTATGCTTTGCTCTGGCGGGATAATATTGTATAGTCCAGAATTGAAGATGGTGAACGTCCCATTGTTACATGGAGAGCTATGAGGGAAGAGATGCGTGCTCGCTTTGTTCCACGCAATTATATTTGTTCTCACTATGACAGATTGCAGAATTTGAGGCAAGGTACTTCTTCCGTGGATGAATATTTTCAGGAGATGGAGCTTATTATGCAGCGTGCTAGAGTGCGTGAACGGCCTAAACCAACAATGCAGCGATTTCTTTCTGGTCTGAACTATAACATCAAGCGTATTGTTCGTCTTCACCAGTATTATGACATGATAGATTTGTTACACCAAGCACGTGAGGCTAAATTGCAATTGGCTGAGGATGCTAAGTTTACATCTCGCACACAAGCGAGTAGAGGTCGTTTTCCACCACGAACAACACCTACCGTGGAGCCTGCTCCTAGTTCCACTTCTAGTTTTCATGGTAATACTTCTTCCAAACCAGATTCGGTTATCTCTAATGCGAAGAAATCGGCGCAACCTGCTGCTACTGTTGCTGGTTCTACTAATTCTACATCAAGAAACAAGGACATGATCTGTCATACATGTGGTGGAAGGGGTCATTTTAAGAGAGATTGTCCCAACAAAAAGGTTATGTTGATTAATGAGGATACAACAGAATATGAAACCGGTGATGAAGTTGACCCTGATTCTGAAATTTGGGAGGAAGATGAACATTGTTCAATAGATGCCTATGCTACACACTATCCTACAATTGTTTGCTTGCCCAAAGTGCTAAGTGTTACTACTCCTAGTCCTGCAGAACAGCGGTGCAATTTGTTTCAAACAAAGGCTGTTGTTGGTCCTGGTAAGGCATGCAAGGTTATAATTGATGGTGGTAGTTGTCACAATTTGGCTAGTAAGGAGTTATGCCAAAAGCTGAAATTGAAATATTTACCGCACCCCAATCCATATTGTATTCAGTGGCTAAGTAATAGTGGAGAGATGAAGGTCATCCACATGGTGCGTGTGGAATTTCAGATCGGACCATACAAAGACACCATTGAGTGTGATGTGGTTCCTATGACCGTGTGTCACTTGCTGTTGGGACGCCCATGGCAGTATGATAAAAATGTCCGTCACAATGGTCCTGATCTTTCAATGAGATGATAACTATTGATTTGGTGGAGACGACTTTGATGATCCGACTACAAACGTGCACAACGTTGCGCCTTAGCAATCGCTAAACCTGACCAAGAGGTTATTAACCACACCGGAGCACGATCAACCTGACCAAGAAGGTCTTTTCCTGTGAGCAATCGAAAAACAAGCAAGAATATGATAATGCAATCTGAATATTGCGAATATATATGAAGTATTGATATGGGTGAGGTTCCGAAAGCGGTCTTGGTTTGGTCGTTGGACACAAACAAAGTACACGAAGTTGCAATGGCTAACTTTTAACTAAACAAAACCCAAAGGAAAAGCTACTAGATTGATCTACTTATATAGGAGCAAGGGGTGGCGGCCAAGGAGGTGGGAGGACGTCCCAAGACACCCTAAAACCAACCCTAGGTCATACAAGGCCCATGGGCCCAAGTGGAGGTGATGCAACACCTTTGGACTTATAGTTTGACTCGGATTCTGATGCAATGTCAGATTGTTTCGTCAATATCTTCGCGATCCGAACGAATTTTAAGGTGATTCCAACTGGAATGGAACGCATATGAAATCTAGTTTCCAGCAAAAAAAGAATCACCCAATACCGAGTGTGTATGAAAAAGTTGTTGGCGTTTTGAGACAGGTGTGTGTGTGTGTAGTTCGAATCTGAGTTCAGAACGTGAGAGACTTGGACTCTATCTTCTCTTGGCCTAAAAGTTAGGTGAGAAAACTTCTTGAACAACACCTAATTGTTTCCTTTGATATTAGAGGACCTCTTGAATATCACCCAACCATTTGGTCTTCCTTTGTCATCACACGTGGTTCATACAAGTGTTCGACCATTCTGCATTTAGGCATAAAATAAAAATAGGTGAAGTATTTTTGTTCCGGATAACATAAATAAATTATTGCATAATTCTTATAAGAAATCACCTCACAAATATGCATGTATGCAACATTTTTGGTCGTATCAAAGGTAGTCATGTCCCAGGTCCCGATCTTTCGATGAGATGATAACTATCGATTTGGGGGAGACGACTTTGACGATCCGACTACGAATGTGCACGACATTGCGCCTTAGCAATCACTAAACCAATCTCCAAGTTGTTATTGACCATGCCGGAGCACGATCAACCTGACCACGAAGGTCTATTCCTAAAAGCAATCGAAGAACAAGCAAGAATATGATAATGCAATCTGAATATTGTGAATATAGATTAAGTATTAATAATGGTGGGGTTCCGAAAGCGGTCTTGGTCTGGTCGTTGGACACAAACGAAGTACACGAAGTTGCAATGGCTAACTTTTAACTAAACAAAACCCAAAGGATACTAGATTGATCTACTTATATAGGAGCAAGGGGTGGCGGCCAAGGAGGTGGGAGGACGTCCTAAGACACCCTAAAACCAACCCTAGGTCGTACAAGGCCCATGGGCCCAAGTGGAGGTGATGCAACACCTTTGGACTTATAGTTTGACTCGGATTCTGATGCAACGTCAGATTGTTTCGTCTATATCTTCGCGATCCTGACGAATTTTAAGGTGATCCCAACTGGGCTGGAACGCATATGAAATCTTGTTTTGAGCAAAGAAAGAATCAACCCAATTTCGATATAGTATGAAAAAGATGTTGGTGTTTTGAGACAGGTGTGTCTGTGCAGTCCGAATCTGAGTCCAGAACGTGAGAGACTTGGACTCTATCTTCTCTTGGGCTAAAAGTAACATGAGAGAACTTCTTGAACAACACCCAATTGTTTCCTTTGACATTAGAGGACCTCTTGAATAGCACCCAACCATTTCGTCTTCCTTTATCATCACACGTGGTTCATACAATTGTTCGACCATTCTGCATTTAGGCATAAAATAAAAATAGGTGAAATATTTTTGTTCCGGATAACATAAATAAGTTATTGCATAATTCTTATAAGAAATCACCTCACAAATATGCATGTATGCAACATTTTTGGTCGTATCGAAGGTACTCATGTCCTCATCAATTATTGGAGAGAAGAGAACGGAGAAGAAACTGATAATTGCACCACCATTGGATTGAAAAGCATAGATTGAACAGAGTTGTTGAAAAACCAACAATAAAATAATGAGCTTGATGTGGGCTTATAGACAACATCTCAAAATAATGAGGTGATAACCAACCACTTACAAAACAAGGATTGCTTGGGAGCAAAAGAGATGAAAAACTTTTTTCACCAAGAAAAGGAGGAGAAAACTTGAATCATTTATGACACCATGATAGCAACAATCCATAAGAAATGCTTTAGGTGAAATCTAGCCCAAGATAACTCCGAGAAGACATGATGGGTTTACTTATCTCATTCTTGACAATTTTCCTTCGAGACTCCTCAAATGACAATGGAGAAGGAATTGAACTTAGAAATCCAAGATAAAGAACACTTGAGCACCTCCAACAAGAATCTTGAAGAACACTTCGAGAAGAATTACATCCTTAACAAACCACCCTAAAACCATCGGGATGAACTCCGGAGTGAATGGATGATATAAAAGAATTGAAGGTTGCGAAACGACAAAATTGAGGCCTTGCTATGATTTAATGAAGCTTGGCGACAAGATACTTGAGAAAACTAGGAACTCCGAAAAAGAAATAATGTTCACTTGGGATAAGGAATTTGATATCATAAACAACTCCGGAAGAAGGATTGAAATCACCTTAACCAACAAGAAGAAGACTTATGTTATGCTCATCCTTCATCAAGTTAAATTGATGACAAACAACGAATTTGGCATACCACTTATTCTTCTTGAAAGATTGAAGAGAATACCATGAACTTGAAGAACTCTTGAACAAACACCTATAAGAATTTGAAATGAATGAAGATACTATGAATGAATGGAAATACATGAGAATGGAGAGATTATGATCCGTCTAATAGAAAACTTGAACGAAGCAAGGGAATAATTGAGATACGAACAAAGGTACAACAATGGAGAAGAATTTGAGAATGAAAGCTGAAAGCTGAGAGCGAAGAAATCTTCTAAAATGGTGGCCTTCGGAGGATCGAGAAATGAAAAAAAATGAAATGCACCGGATAGATATGTGAGGAATTACTCATGATGCAAAAACAATTTGAGATGATAGCAACAACCTGAAACCATGAATCTTTGGAAGAACGAACAACGATTTAAGAGAAACTCTCCTTCGGTCTTCAATGCAGAGAATCATGACGAGAAATAAAACCATGAATTACTGAGACACTCTGAAATAATGAATAAGGAAAGGTTGAGCCAATGTTGAAATATAATAATTAGAAGCTTACTTGGAAATGGAATGTGACTAGTGAAAATCATTCTTACGTCATATTTGAAAGAACTTGAGACCTCCAAAACAGATTCCAAGAGCCAGGTAAGATCCTAGAGAAAAAACCTGTGGGTTATCGGCCCACTCAAAAGAAACCACCATTGAAACAGTTGCTTAGGAGGAGAGATTGCACCGGTAGAAATTGAAAACTTGGTGAGGTGAGAACCTGAAAATAATTTGGAAGGATTGAAAGAAAACATGAATCTTCTGAGATATCTTCAGCACTCCGGATAGAACAAAGAGAGACGAATAAACAAGAGAGGCTTGGATAAGAATTTCCAACATGGAAACCATTGAACGAATGAAAAAGGATATGATGAACACCGAGAGCTGGATTTGAATCCACCTGAGAAGACTAACAGCAAGAACAACCAATACGAGGACGGATCTTGAAATTGAAAATCCTGAGAATCTTCACAAGGAATCATCGAAAACAATACAAAAGAAAAGATAGAGGAAGCATCACATGAATAGAAAATGCACTTGGATGAGAATTTAATCATTGAAGAAAAGGGGCGGGAGGGTGGGGAAAACAAAGAAAACTTGGGACGGATGAAATGAACTCCGAAAATAAATATGAGGATTGATCTTGCAAAATATTGAAAGGATTGAATTCACTTGAAGAGAGCATACCGGATGAAAAGAATTGATATGACAACTTGATTCAACACAAGAATTAGCAATCCCATAGAAATATGAGAACACTACTTTGGAAAGATAAGAGATCACCATTTGACATCGAAGCAACTCGAATACCATATACAAAACATAACAAAGGATGAGGCTGACGAAAAAAGCCAGAACAAATACATACCCATTATGCACTTGTTGGAAAGATAATCCTAGGTACCTACTTGAATTCCCACCTAAGAACTTCCGAAATCTTTGGTTATGCAATCGGGTGTTGGGGATACAGGGAGGCAAAATATCTCACACAACTAACAAGCCCTACACTCCAACTATATCCATCCGCCAATACATAACCAATAAAACCTAGGAAAGCGTGTACCTCACACCTTCGAAAGACATCCGATATACTAGCTGTGGCAATACGTCTGATCGCTCTCCCTAGTACCGGGTGGCGCCAACTACTCTCAGCACAAAGAGTATGGAAGTGTTTTCGATGTCGGCGACCTTTGGTATTCCAGAACTACAACGATACAAATGTGACGACAACACCTCGGAGCTCAACTCCCCGGGACACTGCCACAACCTCTAGATGTCAGGAGGCACCAAGAACAATGTTCTCGTCACAAAGATATCGGAATGATCCCAACAACACCCGCGTGATACTAATTTTTTTTGAGTGAGAAGAGGGGTAGAATAAAATTTCTAAGTCGAATACCTCACCAGAGTGTAGAAGAGGAGTAAAAGAAACGTACTCTCCGATATATAACTAGACTCAAAATAGTTTTTCACTAGACTCGACTCGTCCAAGGTTCGATCAATCAAGGGGGCTCCTAGGTCGGTACAGGCTCTGATACCAACTTGTATCGCCCAAGATGCGATCCTATCCTTATTTTGGCTTGAGGGCCTCGACAGGGATAGAAGCGCATGTCGTCATCTTGCAAGAATGGATATCATTACAAGCAAATGTGCAAAAGAGGTGAGCATATGAAATTGGCATACACTCGCCACAAGCTACATCAAGATCACATCAATACAACAACATATTCAAACATCATACAGAAGAGCAGGGTCCGACAACGGACGAAATTAAACGATAAAATGACATCCATCCTTGCTATCCCATGCTACCGCCTGGAACCCATCCTAGATCGATGATGAAGAAGAAGAACTCCCAATAGAACAAGCATCGCTCTCACATCAAAGCATCGCATTACATGTACATGCAACTATTGTTGCAGTAATATGTGAGCCACAAGGACTCAGCAATCTCATTTCCAAGGGTATCAAGACTATTAGAGCATCTCCAGCCGCGCCCCAACAAGCCCCCACGCGACTTTTTCGGCGGCGGTGCCAAAAAACGCCCTAGTCATGCCCCTAGGACGGCAAAATCCGCCGGCTCGGCCCGTTTTTGTGCCCGGCGATCGCATGCCACACCCGGCGCACTGGGGGTGCTCGGGGGCTCCGACGCAAGGGAAAAGCATGTCTAGCCCACATCGTCAGGCGAAAAGTCAAGTCTTTCTTCCAGATTTGCCTCCCACCCCCCGCGCGCTCGACCGCCAACCGACTGATCGCGGTGCCGCCCACCGCCAGCCACCGCTAGATAGCCCATCCCCATCGGAAAAAGAGCAGAGGTTTTGCCGAGGTAGCCCCTACACCACCAGCTAGGCGATTTTTCCGGCATTTCCGGTCGCGGAGGGGCAATGTAGCGGCGGGTACGCGCCCACCATGCCCGCAAGGTGTTTGGCGATTTGCCTGCCTCGGCAATGGACTCGAACGACGAGGAAGCGCTCGCCGCGCTGCTGGAGGAGGAAGCCGAGGCCGACGTCCAGGAAGAGGAACATCTCATGGTCCTCGCTGCCCTTGCCGGCCTGCTGGCAAGCAATGAAAAGCCACGGCGAGGTGGCTCGGCGCCGGGGCGGATGAAGGCAAAGAACCGGCATCGTCTCGAAGGCTACTGCATCCTCTACTCCGACTACTTCGCCGACGCTCCACTGCACGGCGACAAAACATTTCTGCGCCGTTATCGGATGAGCCGAAAGCTTTCCCTCGGGATTGTGAATGCCATCCGGGAGTTCGACAACTACTTCAAGTGCAAGAAGGATTGCACCGGAAAACTTGGATTCACCTCAATCCAGAAGTGCACGACAATGATGAGGATGCTTGCATACGGAGCTCGCGGTGATTCACGCAACGACTATGGGCGCATGGTCGAGTCCACCACCATTGAGTGTTTCTACAAGTTCTGTCGGGCAGTGGTGGCAGTGTTTGGATTGCAATACTTACTAACACCCAATGCGGAAGACACTGCTCGGATCCTAGCACAGAATGCAGCAAGAGGATTTACTAGGATGCTTGGAAGCATCGACTGCATGCATTGGAAATGGAAGAACTGCCCATTTGCTTGGCTGGGGATGTACAAAGACGCCAAAGGCGGTTGCAGTGTGGTACTTGAGGCGGTGGCTACACATGACCTCCGGATTTGGCACTCCTTCTTTGCTATGCCAGGAACTCACAATGACATCAACGTGCTGTAGTGCTCCCCTATCTTTGCCAAGCTTGTTGAAGGTCATTCTCCTCCGGGTGAACTTCGAGGTCAATGGGCAGCACTACAACAAGGGGTACTACCTAGCTGATGGCATCTATCCGAGATGGTCTACATTTGTGAAGACTATCTAAAACGTTGTGCGAGGAGGCGAGAATTCCCACTTTGCCAAGGTGCAGGAGGCTTACAGGAAGGATGTCGAGAGGGCATTTGGTGTGCTCCAATCTCGATTTGGCGTTGTCCGGTACCCTGCTCAGACCTGGTCAAAAGAGCAAATGTGGGAGATCATGACTTGTTGTGTCATCTTGCACAACATGATAATCGAGAGCGAGCAGGAAGAGCCAGTGTTCGACACTGAACCATACTACAGGCAGGGTCCTCTAGCCGAAGTTGATCACCAGCTACCGGCAACCTGGACTGCCTACCTCAGTATGCGTTAGGAGATCCAAGACCCACAGGTGCATCATCAACTACAGCAGGATCTGGTGGAGCACCTATGGAGGATCAAGGGCGACGCCTAGCTCGACGTGTGATGACATATGAGTTTTTATTTGTTGAACTATATATAATTTGTATTGAACTATTTGTTGTTGCACTATTTTGTTGAATTATTTGATTTTCTTTGATGATGTGATAAAAAAATATTTATGTTGAGAATTCAACGCCGAACCACGCTGAATATGGGTCGTTTCTCGCCGATGTCGGGCCATTTTCTATTTATCTGGACCGAAAAGCAGCCGCGAATGGGCCGATATCGACGCCTGGGGGCGACCTGGGGGCGACGGCTGGATGCCAACCGCCCCCAGCGCCGATTCTACCGCCGGCTTGCCCCTAGGCGGCGATTTTTATGCCTCCTAGTGGGGCAACGGCTGGAGATGCTCTTAAAGCTTAATGGGTGAGGTATGGTTAAGTGGTTACGTCGTGGCAAGCAACTAAGCATTTATTTGAGTGGCTAACTTACGAATACATAAAGTAAAGTGGGTGGTCTACGCATGTCGGGCGTGAACTAGAATGATCACTAAGTGATCCTGAACACCTACTTATGTCAAACATAACCGCATCATGTTCGTTCTCGGATAAGGACTCACGAGAAGAGATAGTCACGGTTACACACACATTTGGTGTATTTTATTTGAGTTTACTTCAAGTTTGCTATGACCGGGTGTTAAACAAAGTTTCCAAGTTGCCACATAACCGCGGGCATGGCTTTCCGAAAGATTTAACCCTGTAGGGGTGCTCCAACTCATCCATCATAAATTAACCACACACCACGTTGGAATTCCTCAATCACGGAATCACCCGTAGTATTTGCGGAATCCCGATGGAAAATCTCAACTTCAAGATAGCCCGAAGTGTCGTCGAAATCCCACGCCCAAGACATTCAAGAAAGGTAAAACAAATCTAGCAAGACCGCCCAACGTGTCAACGAACCCGCTAGGAGCCGTGTATCACATTCTCAGGACATGACGGATGAGCAATGGTTACCATGCCAATAACCGTGTTACCCCGGGCGGCGTTAATAATCTGCTCTGGGTTGGAGCAACACTCATGAGGAGCACTAGCCCGGGTTGTTGATTAAAGATCCGCGGGTGTCGGCGGGTCCCTACGCAATTTTATTAGTTATTAGGCAAATCTAGTATCAATGTTGGGCCTTGCCAGACAAGCTTTATCCTAAAACTTAAATCAAGGGTGTCCCCATACAACCCTGAGCATGTTAGGAGCACTCAATATGGAACATAAGACCGGTACACAAGTAACTAGGGGTGGCAAAAGTGGAATAAGACACCGAGCACAAGGCCAAGCCTTCCACCTTTTACCAAGTATATAAGTGCACTAAATTAAATAACAATAATATTGTGATAACAACAAGGAATCTCCATGTTGTCACATGGAAGCAATTGCACCTGCAACTAGAAACGCTATAGAAGGGCTGAGCAAGTGGTAACATAGCCAAACAAAGGTTTGTTGGGATGTGGAGGGGTTAGAGGCTTATCATGGCATATTTGGAAGGCTTGTCAAACAAGTGGTAGGTAGCAAGACATAATGATAAAAACGGGACAACTAGCATAGCAATGATAGTAGTAGTATCCAGGGAAATGTGTCACTTGCCTAAGATCACGCTTGGAAGAAGAATGAATCCATGAAGTAGACAAACGTGACATAGTCGAACGAATCCTCACACTCGGAACACTTTCGAAACTCTATCAAGAAGAAACAATCTGGAAACAACAATCAACACATGATACACCACACCATATGCATGATATGCTGCTCAAGTCCAGGTTGCATATTGACGAAACTTCACATTTGAATTATTTAGTTCACTCAGGTTTAGGTACATAACAATATTAAATGTTGGTAAACATGGAAATAGGTGAAGCACAAACAACTACATCATCCAGGCATTTTAAATGAGGCCTAAAACAACATATAGCACTTCCGAAACGACCTCATGTGCAAATTATGAATTTGATCCAGATCTGTACTAAACATGTTTTATATTTGTTAAGCAACAATGTAAATTGTGCCATGAGATTCTACACATTTTTCTAGTCAAGTTACATATGTAGAACATTAAAATCGGAGTTACGATTAATTAGTTATGAGACAAACCATTTTTAACATGGCATTGCTGCAAATTACATGAATTGGTGTGGCTGGGAGTCGAAGCCAGCACCTCCTGATTACAACTCTATGCGCAGACTAGTTGGGATACAAGGAAACTGTGTCATATGATGGACTTTACATTATAACAAACGAACCTGAACCATTAACATTATTGAAAAAAATGGGCAAAAGAAAACAGGGGCACCTAGGAATCGAACCCAAGACCCCTTGCTGCTGGCGCACTGGGTAAACTAGTCGGCTCGACCATGGTTTGTTGAATGGGCATTCGCCTCCTATATAGAAAACATGCTCGTGCTTTCTTCTCCAGCGAGAAACGGTGCAAGCAAACGCATTTGCAACCGCGGTCGGCAGGTAGCAGCGGGCATGGGGGAATGCCAGGGGAGGCTCCTTACCTCACTAGGACTTCACGGTCAACACGAGGTCTCTCCTCGCTCGCTTGATTTGGCAGGGGTGCGAGCAGAGGCTTGAGCAGCACTGCCCATCGACGAAGCAGACGGACGTGGCGGCGCCCAGGACGAGGCCAGCGATGCGAGCATCATGAACGGCTCGGAATTGGTGTGGGAGGCGCCTGGTCCAGCTCCGGCAAGGGGAGGTGTGGGTCGGAGCTCTAAGCAGCGGTGCGGGGCTGCATGGCTTGAGCTTGTGTCCATGGTGGGCCTCTGTCCAAACCAGACGAGAGGGAGAGCATGGATGGTCACAAAGGGATCTCGGGGAAGGATGGAGAGGAGCACGAGGGCGTTGGGACGAACTGTTGGTTCACCGGCATGTGGCGAGCTGGTGGCGAGGGTCAAAGCCGGGGAGGAGGTCTGGTGGTGCTGCTGGTTGGGTCGCGAGAAGGCATGTCCGTGGAGCTCCTTCGGCTGGAGATGCAGGGCGCTGAGCAGAGGAGGACGAGTCGCTCGATCTCCCCATGGCTTGTGGGCGTGAAGACGCAGACTCGGGTTGGCTAGCTGGCTGTGAGTGGATCTGAGAGAAGATGTGGTGGGACTGATGGGGAATTCAAGGTGGGTGGCGGCTGGATGGGGAGGAGATCTCGAGGAAGAGGAAACAACATGAGTGGCGGGGTGGAGGGATGGATGGGACAAGCTTCCTAGAATTTAGGGTTAGACTAGTTGTTGATCTATATATAGGGAAAAGACTAGCTTTTTACCCTCCGATTAAGATCAGACGGTCAGGAAATATAGGTTAGGGAGGGTTTAGTGGGATGTGTAGGGTGGTGTTGGGCTAAGATGACAGGGAGAATTGCGGCCCGTGACATGATTTGAAACGCCGAAAAATGTTCGATAATTTGACCGGCTAGTGCTGTTATATATTTAATTGTTGCGGTATCAAACGACCTCTGATTGCAACGAAACTTGGCAGGTGGTCTACCTACAATAAAACAAAACCGCACGCCAACTTTCGACCCAAGCCGAGGATATTTCATACGCACTTTGAAACAATATTTTTATCGATGTCATGGGCGTGTGCTGGTTGGTCTCGAAACTGGCATCGACACAAACGGAGAGAGCCGGAAACTACGAACGGATGCTGTGTTTTAAAAAATGAGTGATGATGCTATGCAGATGATGTGAATGATGCGCTGATGAATGCAACAACCAAACGAATCACATGATGAGAACGGAATAAAAGGGAATCTTCTGGAGCGTTGGTCTCGGGCTGTTACAATACTTTTCTAAAAAAGTGAGTGGGCATAGTCTGAATTATTCTACTTATAATAAGGAATTATATGCTCTTGTTTGAACTATGGAAACATGGCAACATTGTTTATGGCCCAAATAATTTGTTACACATTCTAATCATAAATCTTTGAAACATATAAAAACTCAAGCAAAACTAAACCATAGACTTGCTAAATGGGTTGAATTCATTAAGACTTTCCCTTATGTCATTAAACAGAAGAAGGGTAAAGAAAATGTTATTGTCGATGCATTGTAAAGAAGGGGGCACCATCAAAGACTTTAAAATATTTGGTTTGGAGACCATCAAAGATCAATATATGCACGATGTTGAATTTCAAGATGTGTTGCGGAATTGTAAAGAAGGGGGGACATGGAACAAGTTCGTCATTAATGATGGATTTGTGTTCCGTGCTAACAAGCTATGCATTCCAGCTAGCTCCATTTGTCTTTTTTTGTTGCATGAGGAGCATGGAGAAGGATTAATGGGACACTTCCAGCTAGCTCCATTCCAGCTACACATTTCTAATGGGATGTTGAGCGTTTTGTAGCTCGCCGCACTACATGTCAAAAAGCTAAGTCACGACTCAATACTCATGGTTTATATATGCCTTTGCCTGTACCTAGTGCTCGTTGGGAGGATATATCTATGGAATTTTTTTAGGTTTACATCGAACAAAGAAAAGGAGGGATAACATATTTGTTTTCATGGATAGATTTCCAAAAACGGGACACTTTATACCTTGTCATAAAAGTGATGATGATGCTAATGTTGCTGATTTGTTCTTTTGTGAAATTGTTTGCTTGCATGGTGTACCAAATGCAATTATTTCAGAGCGTGATGCTAAATTTCTTAAATACTTTTTGAGATGTTTATTTGCTAAGTTGGGGACTAAACTGCTTTTTAGTACTACTCGTAACCCCCAAACTGACGGACAAACTGAAGTAGTCAATAGATCATTGTCTACTATGCTTAGGGCTGTTTTCAAGAATAACTTGAAAATGTGTGAAGAATGCTTGCCTCATATTGTATTTGCTTATAATCGTTCATTGCATTCTACTACTAAGGTGTGCCCTTTTGAAATTGTGTATGGTTTAATACCTTGTGCACCTATTGATTTGTTGCCTTTTCCATCTTCGGAGAAGGTTAATTTTGATGCTAAACAACATGCTGAATTGATTTTAAAAATGCATGAGCTAACTTAGGAGAACATTGAGAGTGTGAATGCTAAATACAAACTTGCTAGAGATAAGGGTAGAAAACAGGTTGTCCTTGCACCTGGAGATCTAATTTGGTTACATTTGTGTAAGGTTAGATTCCTGATTTGCACAAGTCAAAGCTAATGACACGTGTTGAAGGTCCTTTTAACTTCATAGAGAAAATAAATGATAATGCATATAAACATGAGCTACCTGCAAAGTTTGGTGTTAGTCCCACTTTTAACATTGCAGATTTGAAGTCGTATTTGGGTGAGGAAGATGAGCTTCTGTCGAGGACGACTTCATTTCAGGAAGGGGAGGATGATGAGGACATCAATATCATTGTTACACCCACAACCCCTACTACTATACATATTGGACCAATTACTAGAGCTCCTGCATGCCAATTGAACTGCCAGGTACTTTCATTTCTTAGAAATCCTTCTAATGTTCATGCATATGATGCTGCCTAAATTAGATACTTTTTTACTTATTAATGAAGGACCTAGCATGGACAAGAAGGTGTGTATGCGGGAAACAACAATGGAGTTTCCAGTGGTGATTTTCGCATTTTGAAGCCACCATAAGGAGAGCATGAAGGCTTGGACGAAGTATAAAAGATGCCACTTCATAAATTTTGAACACAGGCTATTATAGGTGCTACACCACCTTATTTTTGGGCTAGGCCCATGTAACTTCGAAATACTACATTATAGGCCGTATTTGGAGTCCGTATGTATGGGGAAACCGAGTTAGGGTTGTTTTTGGACCCCTCCTCCAAGGGGTCACGAAAATCCCTCTCTATCCCCCAATATATACATCCCTTAGGGCGCCATTTAGACTTGGGTTTTCTTTAGATTACAAGTTTTCCATAGCTACAACTTCGCATCCTTCGTTTGTGTTCCACGACCAGACCAAGACGTCACAAAACCCTCCTTTCATCAATAAAGCTTTCCTCTTATATTCAAAATATCCAGATTGCAATTTTGGTTTCTTGCTTGTTCTTCATGTGTGTGCAGGAAATAGACCTTCATGGTCAGCTTGATCATGCTCCGGCGTGGTCAATAACCCCTCGGAGTTGGTTTAGCAATTGCAAGGCGCGACGTCCTCACACGTTCGTAGTCGGATCATCAAAGTCTACTCCACCAAAAATGATAGCCACCATCTCCTCAAAAGAAGGGACACCTTTGCCTCTATCATTGTTGAAGTAGAGGACCATGTCCTTGTTGTCATCATGGATGGTGATGATGCTCATCAGCCCTAGCATCTTGAGTGTGTTGTAGGCATGGTGGGACACCGCCATGAACTTGGCCCGCGTCGGACGGCCCACATCCCATTGAATGGTAGTGACATCTTGGCGACGCCAAAGATGAGTCTTTCTATCATAAAGTGCTCGCTGCCGAACGTCATCGGCAGAGTAATCTTCCCATTGGGATGCGATCTTCCTGCGATGAATCCCTGGTAGGACCCCGTTGGCTTGAGATCCATGTTAGGAATCTGCAGCCGCTTGATCACGTCGGGCGAGATCAAGTTCAACCTAGCCCCACTGTCGACCAACATCTTCGTGACCCTGAGGTTGCGAATTTTAGGAGAAACCAACAACGGCACACACCCGACGACGGTGGCGTGGTTGGGGTGGTCCTCTGTGTCGAAGATGAGGTGAGTGTTGGGCCATTTGAGGGGTTTCCTTGGTTTTGCCGCTAGTTCTGCCACATTGTTCAAGGGGCCATTGCTAGAGCCGCCTGTGGGAGGAGTGCAAAGATGCACCTCCGTCAACACACATAGCATCCATAGCCTTCTAGAACTCTTGGCCATCACATCCTTCTTCATCCTCATCATCATCCGCTTTCTCATCGTCATATTTCTTGCCTCGGCCTCAGGCAGGCTTCTCCTTTTGCTGCTTGGCCTTGCCATGATGGCTGCCATGGTTCTTCTTGCCGGATCCACCAGCACCATCCCGTCCTTTCTCCTTGTCATTCTTTTCATATTCTTGCTTTTGCTTCTCAGCAAGTTTCTCTACATGGCGGCACTCGGTGATGTCGTGGACCTTGGTGAGGTGGATCTTGTAGTATGGCCTGTCGGTGTTCTCTCCTGCCACGGCCTCATCATCTTCAGAGCTGGCAAAACATCCTTGCCGAACCCCTCGGACTTGGCCTTCTTTCCGGCGCTTTCGACAACCATGACTGCCTTGCCCTTGCGCTTCCGGTTGTGCTTCCTCCCCTTTTTGTTGGACGAGAGTGCGTCGTCGTCGTCTGAGTTGACCTCCATGCCAGCATCCTCCCTCGGGAGCCTTCTTCCTTCTTCAGCCCGTGCACACTTGTTAGCTAGATCGTAGAGCTCAACGATATCCCGCACCTTGTTTATGCTCATATCCTCGTGCATTCGGCGATTGCATACATTCGTGTGGAACACAACGATCATCGCGGCAAGGTGGATGTCTGGGATGTCGTGATGTACACGGCTGAACCTCTGGATGTACTTACGGAGAGTCTCATCGTCTCTCAAAGGGATCATGTGAAAATTATTGGGCTGCCCTGGGAGCATGTGCCCCCCACGGTATGCGCCAACGAACCGGTTGCACAGATCCACCCAGGAAGAAATAGACCCCTACGACAAGTTCATCAGCCAGCTCCTCATGTTGGGCTTGAGCGCCAGTGGGAAGTAGTTGGCAAGTACTTTCTTGTCCCGTCCGTCGGCAGCTATGTTGTAGAGACCAAGGAACTCTCATGACTTTCATCGTATTTGTACGATAGCTTGATAACCCACAAGTATAGGGGATTGCAATAGCTTTCAAAGGTAGAGTATTCAACCCAAATTTCTATTATTGGTGCATTAGGATAGTGGTACCTAGTGCCCCTAACTTATGCACAAGCGGTAGCAAAAAATCCTTCAAACACTGAGCCAACATGACAAAGATCAAGACAGACTCCAACAATCCCAACGCGACAGCCCAAACCCGGTCTGCTGCGTGCCAAGCGCACCCTTGGCGCTTGCCGGTACTAGGACGAGCGCCCCATCATGAAGACCCCACAAGTCATCCCCCGGCAGGCGCGAGCCAATCTGTCACCACTCCACCTCATCGCAAGGCCAGTCACTTGTCGATGCGGTGTCGAACCCCCAAATGGCTAAGTGGCTCTTGCTAAGCACGTAGCTATACGCTGGAAAAAAATTATGCCTCCTTGACACCCGACCATAGATGTGTCGAGCTAAGGTGCAATAGTTAGCTAGAGCGGTGGTATAAGCTAGCCGAGGATGCACCCCTGCACGCCAAGCAATTTTTGTTTTGGCACTGTGATTGCCCCTTGCGCTATGAAAGGAGGCCAGAGGTAACCCAGCTTGCGATTCAAAATTTTGAACACTTTTACATGCGTAGTAAATCCCCCGAAGGCAACCATTGCCAAGTTGGAGTGTTGCACGTTCTTCGTGTTCCTCTGATCAATCCACCCACAAAGCAGGAATACGGTTTTATGCTTCACAGCGGCCCGAACGTGGGTTAATCGTCATGTTGTATCACCATCTTCGCTCCTTGTGCTTAGGTCCATGCCCCCCGCCAAACCAAAAATGGGTCGATGGCCCTATAGGTGATTGTGTGCATCTAGCCCCGACATCTTTGGCACGCCAGGTAGGGGGGGCTGCGTTGGTGCGAACCTGAGATTGTGATCTACGCGTTGGTTTTCATCATCATCTTCTCCAACAAGGGCTCCCCAGAATAAATCCGGTGCAGCCACACATCCCTCTACTTTGAAGGCTCCCTCGCACGTGGCTGCAGCCGTCATCAACACGACAGCGGTCGCGAGTGATGCGAGCATCATGGGCGACGCGACCGGCGCAGGTGGCCCCAGCGAGTCCCCCACGGCCGGAGGTGGAGCTGGAGGAGACGGAGAGGATCAACCACAACAAGACCTGGCAAGCCCGGTCCTGATGATGTGGGCGAGGGGAACGACCATCATTCGCCTCCCCACCGCTCGAATGGCCGCATCCGCCTCGCAGGCGCCCGGTATGGTGCGAGCCATGACCCTTCGTTTGTGCCTGTCATTGGCGGGGCTGTTGGGCGTGCGCCTCGCGTAGAACAAGACGGAGTGCCGAGCGAGGCCGCAAATCCACAGGTTCGCCCTCCTGCACATCAGACGTCCCCGGCGAGTGGTACACGGCGTCGAGAACGCGACCACGCTTCTCTTGGTCCTACCAAGAGCCAAACGACGTTGGGGTCCTCCTCTTTCGCCATGTCAGACACAACCGAGGAAGCCATGGCACGAGTCCAGATGCTACTGAACTTTATGCCGACGGCAGATAAGATGGATGAATGGAGAGCCACCATTCAGATTTTGATTTTCTTCATTGAAGCCAACAAGACCCGGCATGCGGAGCCATCGCGACGTACGTGAACGGCAGTGGCAGCCCGGGCCGACGAGCACGTCGAAGGGGCCACACCAACGGTGCAATCTCCTCCGTGACAACATGCCCAGGGGCAGCCGTAGTAAGATTCACATGCCGACGAGTACGACGAGGCATCCATAGTCTCGTCCAGCCCGCGGGACTACCGGGATCAATGGCCTGTCCTTGAGGACCGGGGAAAAGAAGACGTGCGCATTACAATTGAGCAACGCCGGGTAGCACACTGTCAATCCGACAAGCGCAAAGGTCCAGACGTTGGCAATCCCGCGTCCCACCTTCCTTGTGAGGTCGACTGCCCCGCCTTCACTAGCGAGCTGCGACGGGTCCGCTGGCCGTCGACCCGAGCTTTCAAGCCTAAGCTACCTAAGAAATATGACGGGAAGCTGAAGCCGACAGAGTTCTTGCGCATATACACAATAGCTATCCAAATCATAGGAGGAAGGGACGGAAAGGTGCTCTCCAACTATTTCCTTTTGGCACTTAAGCCAAATGTGAGGTCATGGTTGATGCACCTACCGGAGAATTCAATTTCATCATGGTCCGATCTGTGCAACGAGTTCATTGGCACCTTGATGGGTGGCCACCAGGAACCCGGCCAGCCTAGTGATCTCCAAGTCCTCCTGCAGAAGGAGGGAGAAGCTTTGATGAAGTATATCCAGAGATTCAGCTGAGTGCACCACAACATCCCAGAAATACATCCCGCAGCTGTAATTGTCATGTTCCATTCGAACGTGCACAAGAGGAGGATGTGATCCAAGATTAATGTCAAGCTCCCCAAGACTGCCAATGAGCTCTAAACCTTGGCGGATAAATGTGCTCGAGCTGAAGAAGGAAGCCGACTCCCCGGGGAGGAAGGAAGCATCGAAGTTGACTCTAACGAGGACGACGATGCCCCCGACCCGAAGGGAAGAAACAGGAAGCACAACAAGAAGCGCAAGGGAAAGGCAGTACCGTTGAGAGCTTTGGAGACCTTATTGTCGGCAAGAAGGCAAAAGCCGAAACCCCAGGCAAGGGAGCTGCTACGTGCGTTGACTGCTGGGAGGCCGCTGCCACTGAGAAGACTGGGAAGTCCGACGGGCGATACTGCAAGATTCACCACACCAAGGGCCATGATCTCCAAGAATGCCGACAAGTCAAGCAACTTGTTGAGAAGCAGAATGCCGAATACGAGAAGCGTGACAAAAAGAAAGGCCAAGACGGTGCTGTCGAGAAGGGCCATGGCAGCAGAGGAGACCGTCGCGGGAAAGCCCCGTAGCAAAAGGAGAAACCCGCCAGAGGCCATGAGAAGAAGGAAACAGATGATATGAGTGAGGACTAAGATGATGATAATGATTCCAGTGACAAGGAATTCCAAAAAGCAACCGAAGTCATGTGCGTTGACGATGGTGCATGCTTGCATTCCTCTCACCGCCGGCTCAAACAATGGGCGCATGATGTCAATGTCATAGAACCATCTGCAGAATCTAGGAAGCCGCTCAAATGGTCCCACACGCCTATCATCTTTGATAAAGAGGATCATCCTGACCGTACCACTACGGTCGGATGCTTGCCATTGTTGGTTTCTCCGACAATCTACAACCTCAAGGTGTCTAAGATGTTAGTTGACGGCAGGGCATGATTGAACTTGATCTCCCCTAAGGTGGCTGAGCAACTAAAGATCCACGGTGAAGAACTTGAAGCTACGGGCACCATCCACAGAATAAAGTACGGCAGGAGCCGACCTAAGGGAAAGATCACCTTGCCGATGAAATTTGGTGAAGAACTGAATTTACAGACGGAGAGGATAGTGTACGACGTGGCCGAGATCCCTCTGCCTTACATCGGAATTGTGGGGACCCCGACTCATAAGTCGTGATCACCGAATGTACGTGCATAGTGATCCCAGAGATCAATGCTCACTGAACAGACAGAAACTGGAATACAAGAGTCTTACATCCTTACATACCGTCTTACACAAATAAGGGCCAGTTAGGCCAAGTCTTACATAGATAGGGCCGCAAGGGCCAAATACTTAAACATAACATGCAGGGGAAATCTTGATCGAGAGCATAGACCCATGTCATCTACCTTAACATACAGACATTCTGGCTAGGAAGCTTCCTAATTTGCATGTTCGTCACCAACGAACTCTTCACCACATTCCCGCTCTTCCATGCCTGGCCAATTAAATAACCAGTGGCAAGCCAATGAGTACTTCGAATGTACTCGCAAGCAACCCAAGATTGGAACAAGGTATAACAAAGCATGATGTAACACTAAGTAGGTAAATATGCAGAAAGCTAATTTTGAGTGCAATGTCATGATAAAGTAACTTAAGTGGGCATGCATCAATTGTTGACAGGTATTCATGTTAACAAGTAATAGTTATCATCATAAGCATGGGTTGAACATATCATGTTCGCCATCATGCCAAGTCCTAGGACTTAGCTCAAGTATCACCTTTGTTACCATCACATCTCATGTTTACTATCATACACACACATCAGATTGCGAAAACATATGAACATAGTTTAAGTAGCACCACCCAACTGTCCTTGACCGTGGACATGGCTATTCGAATAGTTTTACACTCTGTAGAGGTTGCACACTTTGCCCACAAGACTCAGGGAACTTCCATGTCATCCACAACTCGCGGTATATTACAGACCCGAGGTAAGGACCCGAACACCACCTTTTCCCTAGAGATACTAAGCAAAGAGTCAACTCGATTGGTACCTAGCCCTCATGATGTACATCCCACGAGCCTCGCTCTAGGTCGTACCATCCATGAAGGGACCAACGGTGTGCCCGATGCCTATGAAGACATCGCATGAACGTCCTTTTCGGTATGACCCCGTATCGAGGGTGACCATGTCACTCCCGCCACTAGTAATGCGGGCTCTTTGCTAGTATCCACAAGGTAATCAGCAAAGCCTCGTCCCATAAGGGGTATCGTGGTTGTGCATGTAAGGTTGGGACGGTCGACAAATCTTAAATCTAATCCATTTTCGAGAACACACATCCTCACTTGCTCTGGCACACGACTTCTTCCCCAAGTGGTTATCTAACTCATCATCATCTCCTTAGGGCATTAGTGGCACCCGATGGGGTTTTCGAGAAGTCTTTGAACTCATTTTTCTTTTCGTCACCATGCATATTCCATCCCGCTTTACGTAGCAACTACTTAGGATCCTACCTAATCCCACCCGCATAACACTCATAAGGAGGTAGGGTCATGCACGATGCAAGTATCAATGGTAAAAGTATCGAAGGCTACCCACCGAAGTGGTCACCACATTATCATGATCATATATATCGAAAGTAAGGTGCCATATGTCATGCAATGATAAAAAATGGTTTCTTAACATGGTCAAAGAGCTGCTTGCCTGGCTCAAAAAAGTCTTTAGGGTCTTCAAACTCTTCGGGTCCAACTCCCTCAACAACAGCGCAATCTATCGTCGTGATAAATAACGAGGATAATAAGCATCACAACAAAAACACAGCACCAAACTAACTCCTTAAAATGTTGCCCTACTCGGATAAATACTACAAACTATACTAAAAATATTTGCCTAAGGTTTTGTTGTGAAAAAGATTTTGAAAACTATTTAAATAGATGCTAAAAATATTAAAAACTAGGTTTTAAATAAAATCACTACATAAAATGTTTTACAAAATTTACACAAGTGGCACTATTAAATTCTACGGAATATTACAGGATTTGTAGTGGAAAAATATTTGGAATGGGACAATTATTTATTTGTGTGGGATTTTTGCATATAATGCCAGAAAAGGAAAAAATAAAAGGGCTCGGATGCCCTAGGCCAGGTCTGGCCAGCAGCTGGGCCGGCCTAGCGACCCAGCCAGCGGGCGGCCCAGGCGGCTCAGTGCCCCTGCGCGTGTGAGGTTTCAAACCTGATGGGTGGGGCTCGTGGCCAGAGAGAGGGGAGGCCCGGGAGAGGGGTGAGAGGATGACACGCGGGCACCACCCCATGGTCGTCTTCTACCTCTCGACAGAGGAAGAGAGAGCTCACCGGCAGCGTTCCCTGCGACGGCAAGGCAAGATGGAGGTGGGAACGGACTCAGCATCGAGTAGTCGTTCCTCTGGAGGTGGAGGGAAGCACCGGGGAGCAAGGAGTCACCGGCGATGAGGAACCACGGCGGAGTCGCTTCGGGAGGAGGTCGTCGGCATCGTTTCTTGCCACAATTTGAGCGAAGAGGAGGGGGGAAAGGGCCGAGGGCTTGCTGTAGTCTGGATGGAGGAGAAAGGGGGGCCAAAGCGATCTTGTATGTCGAGATCGATGAAGCCCCAATGCGGTGGCGCCTCGTTCGTTCTCGAGCACTGGTGCTCCGGGAGATCTAATGGGGGTGCGGGGAGGTTGATTGTGATGGAGGGAGGAGCAGCAAAGGGAGAGAGGGGTCTCGAGGTGCCCTTTTATAGGGGGCCCGCGGTCCATCGAGCTCAAATGCGTCGGCGAGCTCGGGGTCGAGGCCAGAGGCCACGAGAGGAGGAGCTGGTGATAGAAGCGAGGGTCCCGATCTTTCGATGAGATGATAACTATCGATTTGGTGGAGATGACTTTGACGATCCGACTACGAACGTGCACGGCGTTGCACCTTAGCAATCGCTAAACCAATCTCCAAGAGGTTATTGACCACGCCGGAGCACGATCAACCTGACCACGAAGGTCTATTCCTGCAAGCAATCGAAGAACAAGCAAGAATATGATAATGCAATCTGAATATTGCGAATATAGATGAAGCATTGATAAGGGTGGGGTTCCGAAAACGGTCTTGGTCTGGTCGTTGGACACAAACGAAGTACACAAAGTTGCAATGGCTAACTTTTAACTAAACAAAACCCATAGGAAAAGCTACTAGATTGATCTACTTATATAGGAGCAAGGGGTGGCAGCCAAGGAGGTGGGAGGACGTCCCAAGACATCCTAAAACAAACCCTAGGTCGTACAAGGCCCATGGGCCCAAGTGGAGGTGATGCAACACCTTTGGACTTGTAGTTTGACTCGGATTCTGATGCAATGTCAGATTGTTTCGTCGATATCTTCGCGATCCGGACGAATTTTAAGGTGATTCCAACTGGGATGGAACGCATATGAAATCTAGTTTCCAGCAAAAAAGAATCACCCAATTCCGTGTCCGTATGCAAAAGTTGTTGGCGTTTTGAGACAGGTGTGTCTGTGCAGTTCGAATCTGAGTCCAGAACGTGAGAGACTTGGACTCTATCTTCTCTTGGGCTAAAAGTGACGTGAGAGAACTTTTTGAACAACACCTAATTGTTTCCTTTGACATTAGAGGACCTCTTGAATAGAACCTAACCATTTCCTCTTTCTTTGTCATCACACGTGGTTCATACAAGTGTTCGACCATTCTGCATTTAGGCATAAAATAAAAATAGGTGAAGTATTTTTGTTCCGGATAACATAAATAAATTATTGCATAATTCTTATAAGAAATCACCTCACAAATATGCATGTATGCAACATTTTTGGTCGTATCCAAGGTAGTCATGTCCTCATCAACTGGTGAGTCTGCTGTCCACCTGAGGCATGTCCACGACTAGGGGGAGCAAGATGGGAGGCGGGAGCGTGTGTGCGTGTGAGGCCTGCAGTTGAGCGAAAGGGGCGGCCGCGGCATGCGTGTGGAGAGTCGTTGCAGGGAGAGAGAGGAGGGGGACAGAGGCTTGGCATGTCCCGAACATCGAGGGACCTCGACTGGCATGAGGGGGAGGCTCGAGGTGGTCAGGAGTATGGGCAGGGCGCGACGTCAATGCATTGTCGTCCTGTAGCACACTCCAGAGCGTGCTTTTGGCCGGCATGGCTTGTCTTTTGCATGCCCTGGCTTGCCCACTTGTGTCTGAGAGATGAAGTGGGAAGTAAACAAATGGGAAGTGGCTTTGGATCCCTTGGAATGGCCATGAGTGAGAGGGAGAAGTGAGAGAAGGTAGAAATGGTGTTTTCCAGAGAGGGAAATGGGGCTTTTACCCCATGCAATCATGGACTCTGGCGCCAGGAATCTTACTGGAGGTGCTGGGGGTCTAGGTGAAGTTCTGGTAAAAAATTGTGCTCGAGGAGAATAAGGGAAGTGGATCAATAATTGATTCTTGGATTCTGCCTTGAGGTGTTTGATTAGTGTTTGGGCAAGCAAACGGGGGTTTCTTGCCATGAGAATTAACACGGTGATAACGCGGGAAAATTAGAGTGGAGCACCAAGTTTTAGCTCATTTCAACAAAGTTCATAGTGTAAACTGGGTAAACCCTAGAAATCAACAGAATCAGATTTCTATAGATCTGGGCATGCATTTCATTTCCCCCAAATACACAACTTGGTGTGGTATCAACATTTGGAGTTTAGCACATGCCCACAAAGTTTGGGGTCAACGAAAGAAACTTCACAATATAAAGTTGTTCAAATTTGAACCTGGACAAAGGGGGTTTTGGAATATTTTGGTGAAGCAAACCAGGGGCATTGAGATGAAACTTTGCAAGATCATCACATATAGTATGTGTGCCTTGCTGAAAGTTTCTTGGAATTTATTGAGAATATTTCTTATATAATATTTAGAAAGCTTGATTTGGGCATAAAGGGTTTTGAAGGGGTTTGCCCATGATTTTGAACATGACCATGTGTTGACACTCATATATATGGAAAATATATCTCCACCGAATTTCCCTAATTTTCCTCAAATATTTTTAAAGAATTTAAATAATTTTTCCCTATAAAAGACCATTTCTGTCCTTAAGAAAAGTCTTTAAATAAAATAGTAAAATAATATTTAAAATTAATATTTGGTCGTTTTGGGAAGTCATATATAGTAGGTTTCAAATAAAGCCTTTGGGTAAAAAGGATCCACCCAATTTAAGAACTTGCAGTGCAAACCTCAACTCAGAGGTTTTTGAAAACGTAATTTGAATAAACCCTTTTTTGTCAAAATAAATTTTGATAAAATAAGTTTGAGGTACAATACACATGGTATGATCATTGCGCAAGATGTTTGGAGCAAGGAAGATGAGTATGGAGAGGAGTAGAGCCTAGGATTGCCAAACATAATCAACCAAACAAACAAGCAAGAAACAATTCAAACAAGCATGCACTCAAAAGTTTTAATTAGTCCCAATTTTGTAAATCTAAGCATAGCAAAGTGATACAAACATAGGGTGTGACAAACCTACCCCCATTACAAGAATCGCATCCCCGAGATTCCTAGGCTAAGCGTTAAAGAGATAAGGAAACTTAGTTCTAAGATAGTCTTCACGCTCCTAGGTTGCTTCTGCTTCATTGTGGTTGCTCCATCGAACCTTGAAGTACTTGATGGTGTGGCTTCGGGTGCAATGCTCCGCTTCATCCAAAATGTGAACTGGCCTCTCACGATAGGTGAGGTCTGGCTGAAGGTTGATGGCTTGATGATGGATGTCCTTGTAGAGGTCGGGGCATTTGGGAACTTGAAGACACTTCTGGAGGTGTAACACGTGGAACACATTGTGCACATCTGATAGCTCGGAAGTTAGCTCTAGTTGGTAGACAACTTCTCCTCGTCTTGCGGTGATTTTGAAGGGGACGATGTATCTTGGTGCAAGCTTTCCTTTGACGTGGAAACACTTAGTCCCTTTAAGGGGTGTGACTCAGACATAGGCATAATCTCCAATGTTGAGGTTTACCTCTCAGCGATGAGAGTCGGCATAGCACTTCTATCTTGTCTTGGCGGCCTCAAGGCGCTCTCGGACGAGTTGACCTTGCTCTTCTGCTTCGCGAAGAATGTCTGGGCCAAAGACTAGTCCTTCCCCGGTTTTCGACCAGTTAACAGAAGTATGGCACTTGCATCCATACAACACCTCAAATGGGGACATATGAAGACTCGACTGATAACTGTTGTTGTAGGAGAATTCCACGAATGGTAAGCAATCTTTCCACTTGGCTCCATATGCCAAAACACAAGCACGGAGCATATCTTCGAGTATCTAATTTCTGCTCTGTCTGCCCACCAGTCTGGGGGTGAAAAACAGTGCTGAAGGTGAGATTGGTTCCCATTGCTTCTTGAAACTTCTTCCAGAACCTAGAGGTAAACTGGGTTCCTCGATCGGACACAATTTCCTTTGGAACTCCATGAAGACTCACGATGCAGTTGATGTAGAGGTTTGGCAGCTGGCTACCATCATAAGTGGTGTTGACAGGAATGAAATGGGCTACCTTGGCCAGGTGATCGACAATGACCCAGGTTGAATCATGCCCCTTGCTTGGCCGTGGAAAGCTGATGATGAAGTCCATCCCGACTTTGTCCCATTTCCACCCAGGCACTTTGAGAGGTTGCAATAGTCTAGTGGGTCGCTGATGGTCAGCTTTGATCCTCTGACATATGTCACACTGAGCAACAAATGTTCCTATTTCCCGTTTCATGCCATGCCACCAGAATCTTGCCTTCAGGTCTTGGTACATCTTGGTTCCTCCAGGATGGATGGAATACTGGGTGTCATGATCTTCTTGCAAGATCATGTTCTTGAGCTCTTCCTTGTTGGGTACGTAGATGTGGTTCCTGAACCATACAACTCCTTGTTCATCCACGGAGAATCCTGGAGCCCTGCCTGCCTTGATCTCCCTCTTGATGCCTTCAATGCTCTCGTGTCCCTTCTGAGCTTCCTTAATATCATCCATAAAGCCAGGCTTTTCTTCGAGGTCAGCAAGGAATCCAGCTGCAACTAGTTCCAAGCCAAAGCTTTCAAGCTCTTCATATAGGACGGGTAGCCTTTCCTTAATCATAGCATTCAAGGAACAACCCTTTCTGCTTAAGGCGCCTACTACCACGTTAGTTTTTCCAGGGTGGTACTGAAAACTGAGGTCATAATCCTTGATCAACTCCAACCATCTTCGCTGCATCATGTTCAATTCCTTTTGGGTGAAAATATGCTTCGAACTCTTGTGGTCTGTGTATATATCATATCGCTTCCCCAGAAGGTAATGTCATCATGTTTTCAAGGCGTGAACCACGACTGCCAACTCAAGATCATGAGTAGTGTAGTTCTCTTCATGAGGACGTAGCTGTCTGGATAGATATGCTATGACTCTGCCTTCTTGCATCAGAACACCTCCAAGCCCAGTTCTCGATGCATCACAATATATCACAAACTCCTTGTGAATATCGGGGGTGACCAAAACTAGGGTTGTGGTTAATCTCTTCTTGAGCTTTTGGAAGCTTTCTTCACACTTTGGCGTCCATTCGAACTTCATGTCCTTCTTCAGAAGCCGAGTCATGGGTCGATCAATGCTCGAGAATCCTTCGATGAACTTGCGGTAATATCCCGCGAGTCCGAGGAAGCTTCTAACTTCCTTCACATTGGTTGGGGATTGCCATTCAGCCACAGCTTCAATTTTGGCAGGATCCACTGACAATCCTTTTGGAGTCAACACATGACCCAAGAATCCAACTTCATGCAGCTAGAATTCGCACTTGCTGAACTTGGCATAAAGCTGGTGCTCTCGAAGCTTGTCTAGGAATAATCTCAAATGTTGTTCATGCTCTTCTTCAGACTTGGAGTAGATGATTATGCCCTCAATGAAGACAACAACAAACTTGTCCAAGCACTCCATGAAAACTTTGTTCATGAGGTACATGAAGTAGGCAGGGGCATTGGTTAACCCAAATGACATGACTGTATTCATACAGGCCATAACGGGTTACAAATGCCATCTTCGGAATTTCTTGGTACCTGATCTTCAAATGTTAGTACCTAGACCTAAGGTTGATCTTGGAAAACACCTTAGCCCCATTCGGATGATCGAATAGGTCTTCAATCTTGGGGAGTGGGTACTTATTCTTTATTGTGAACGGTAATCGACAAGAGTCGGATAGTTCCACCCCTCTTTGACACAAATTGAATAGGTGATCCCTAAGGAGAGGCACTAGGGAGAACGAATCCTTTTCTGAGCTGCTCTGCCAGTTGCTTCTTCAATTCAGCTAACTCTTCATATCCCATTCTACATGGTTTCTTATAGATGGGTCCTGCTCTAGGCATTAGCTCCATGATGAACTCAATGTCGCGGTCATGAGGCATTTTGGGCAGCTCATCAGGTATTCACATACCACCGGCACTTGGTCCAACTCAATTCCCGACAAGCAGTTAGCCTGAGGGGCTTGGGCGGAGGCAGGGTTGGGGACATACTTGACTTCCACTCCTTGGTTATTGTTTAGGGTAACGATCGTCTTGGTACAGTCCAAGTAGCTTTGGTTCTTGGTTAACTAGTCCATGCCTAGGATCACATCCAAGCCTTCTGACTTCAGGATGATAAGATCTGCTAGGAATTCGACCCCGTTGATGATAATCTCAACTCCTTTATAACCTATCCCGGACTTCATAACTGATCCCAAGGTTTGTATCAACATACGACTACCCAGGGGTGTAGGCTTCATGCCACTCTCTAGTGCAAACTTTTGGGTCACAAAAGAATGCGTAGCTCCGCAGTCAAACAGTACTGTTGCTGGGGTTGAGTTGACGAGGAACGTACCCAGTATGACGTCCGGGTCCCCCTAGGCTTCCTCTGCGGTGATGTGATTCACGACCCTTGCCATTGTTGGGCTGGTTGCACGGAGTTGGGTACCTTGGTGGCGCTGCACGACCTTTACCTTGGTTCGATGCATTGGGGCGCCGTGCATCTGGCTTCTTGTTGGGACACAACCTAGAGATGTGTCCTGGTTGACCACATCCAAAGGAAGTGACTTGTCCAGGGTTGTTGTTGTAGTTCCTGCCACCATTGTTGTTACTGGGGTTGTTGTAAGCGGGCCTGGGATTGGCATATTGCTGAGGCTGGTAGCTCCGACGAGGTGTAGGAGGTCTAGCCTGCTGCGGCTAAGAGGTTGGCTTGGTTGGGACTGGCTGCCAGGGGTGAGGTTTCTGATTGCTCGAACTACCCTTGCTAATCATCTTGCACTTGCGACTGTCGTCTATGGCATGACTCTTGTCTTCCAGCATTAGGGCATTGTTCAGAGGTCAAAGAAGGTCCAACAGTCGCAGAGGATGAGCTGATACTGTAGGGTCTGCTGAAGTCCTTCCATGAAGCGTTCCATCTTGGCAGCCTCCATGTTGACATCTTCAAGTGCATACCTTGACAGCAGGTTGAACTTCTGCATATACTCCTTGATAAAGCCACTTCCTTGCTTCGGTGCTAAGAATTCTCTTCTCTTTATAGCCATGACCCCAGAAGGAATGTGGGCGGTGTGGAATCCTTCCTTGAACTTATCCTAGGTGATCACACGATCACCTTGCATGACCTTGAATCCATCCCACTAAGCTCCGGTGGTACCTCCGAGGCAGTGAGAGGAGTACAACATCTTCTCACGATCCTCATTTCAATTGACCAGTACAAGGAGGTCCTTGACAGTGCGGATCCAGTCGTCAGCATCCAAGGGTTCAGCATTCTCAGTGAAGGTTGGGGGTGAATTCCTCATGAACTCAGACAGAGTGGAGCGGCCATTGCTGTCCCTGCCTTGCTGCTAGATTTCACAAGGACTTGGGCCATCTTCTAGATAGCAGCAATGTTGGCTTGGCGTTCCTCCTGAAGAACTTGGAGAAACCTATTGGAAATATGCCCTAGAGGCAATAATAAATTAGTTATTATCATATTTCCTTGTTCATGATAATCGTTTATTATCCATGCCATAATTGTATTGATCGGAGACTTAGATGCATGTGTGGATACATAGACAAAACCATGTCCCTAGTATGCCTCTAATAGACTAGCTCGTTGGTCAAAGATGGTTAAGGTTTCCTAGCCATTGACATGAGATGTCATTTGATAACGGGATCACATCATTAGGAGAATGATGGTATGGACAAGACCCAAACTACAAACGTAGCATATGATCGTGTCAGTTTAATGCTATTGTTTTCTGCATGTCAAGTGTCTGTTCCTATGACCATGAGATCATGCAACTCACTAACACCGGAGGAGTGCCTGTGTGTATCAAACGTCGCAACGTAACTGGGTGACTATAAAGGTACTCTACAGGTATCTCCGACGGTGTCTGTTGGGTTGGCATGGATCAAGACTGGGATTTGTTACTCCGTGTGACGGAGAGGTATCTTAGGGCCCACTCGGTAATACAACATCACAACAAGCCTTGCAAGCAATGTGACTAAGTGTTAGTCACGGGATCTTGTATTACGGAACGAGTAAGGAGACATTCTGGTAACGAGGTTGAACTAGGTATGGAGATACCGACGATCGAATCTTGGGCAAGTAACATACCAAAGAACAAAGGGAATGTTATACGAGATTGACTGAATCCTTGACATAGAGGTTCGACCGATAAAGATCTTCGTAGAATATGTAGGAACCAATCTGGTCATCTAGGGCCCGCTATTGGTTATTGACCGTAGAGGTGTCTCGGTCATGTCTACATAGTTCTCGAACCCGCAGGGTCTGCACACTTAAGGTTTGGTGACGTTTCGGTAGTATAGAGTTATGTATGGTGGTGACCGAAGGTTGTTCAGAGTCCCGGATGAGATCCAGGACATCACGAGGAGCTCCGGAATGGTCCGGAGGTAAAGATTGATATATAGGAAGTCCCATTTTGGTCGCCGGAAAAGTTTCGGGCTAATCGGTAATGTATCGGGAGTGCCGATTGATATAAAGGAAATAATTAGGTGTTGTTCAAGAAGTTCTCTCACGTCACTTTTAGCCCAAGAGAAGATAGAGTCCAAATCTCTCACGTTCTGGACTCGGATTCGGACTACACAGACATACCTGTCTCAAAACGCCAACAACTTTCTCATACGGACTCGGCATTGGGTGATTCTTTTTTTGCTGGAAACTAGATTTCATATGCGTTCCAGCCCAGTTGGAATCACCTTAAAATTCCTCTGGATCGCGAAGATATCGACGAAACAATCTGACATTGCAGCAGAATCCGAGTCAAACTACAAGTCCAAAGGTGTTGCATCACCTCCACTTGGGCCCATGGGCCTCGTATGACCTAGGGTTGGTTTTAGGTGTCTTGGGACGTCCTCCCACATCCTTGGCCGCCACCCCTTGCTCCTATATAAGTAGATCAATCTAGTAGCTTTTCCTTTGGGTTTTGTTTAGTTAAAAGTTAGCCATTGCAACTTCGTGTACTTCGTTTGTGTCGAACGACCAGACCAAGACCGCTTTTGGAACCCCACCCTTGTCAATACTTCATCTATATTCGCAATATTCAGATTGCATTATCATATTCTTGCTTGTTCTTCGATTGCTTGCAGGAATAGACCTTCGTGGTCAGGTTGATCGTGCTCCGACGTGGTCAATAACCTCTTGGAGATTGGTTTAGCGATTGCTAAGGCGCAACGTCGTGCACGTTTGTAGCCGGATCATCAAAGTCATCTCCACCAAATCGATAATTATCATCTCATCGAAAGACAGGGACAACTTCGCCTCTATCAAGTGGTATCGGTTTTCAGGTTGCTCGGTGAGAATTTCCAATTATTCGTAGACTAGATTTATTTTCCTTACCTATTGCCCAAGAAAAATCCACAAAAAAGAGTTAGATCTATTCATCTTTTCTCGAAGCCAGTCTAAGCCTTTGCAATTTTCTTTTTAGTGCTTGCATAGTTGAATTATCGGTTGCATCGTCGTGTCGAGTTGCTGGTCCTAGCGTCTAGTCTTTTAGAGTTTCGAGTTCTATTCACAACTTGTCACGTCGGCGTCGCACCATCTTCATCGCTGCTGCCATATACCACCACCACACCACCGTCATCTCTTTCATTGTCACCCACCACCATCCATCAATTTTCACCGCATGCTACCATTGTTTATTGTCATTATCATACTTGAGGTCATGCACATCTACGTTTGATCCAATCTGCTTCTTATTTGGTTGAGAGAAAAAAAAGTGAGAAAAAAAGTGAGAGAAAAAAGATAGAGAAACAAGTGAGAAAAAATTGGTGAGAAAAAAATAGAGAAAAAAACAAATTTCGAATCTATTTGACTCAAATCTCGTGTGTGAATTCGGAGTGAAACCTGTTTTGTGTAGTGTTCAGTAAAACAAATGTATCTTCCTCATACGAACTCAGAATTGAATGATTCTTTTTGCATACAAAAGCTTGAGTCAGTAGCATTCTTGAGGAAAAATATCAAAATTTTGACGTATTATCTTACACAGGAAAGTTGTAGAGAGAGTTTTGGTATATCCTGCTTGGCGATCATTTATCATCATTGTCTTTACTGCCATTGTGGTCTTCACTTATCTTGTTGCCCAAAGCTAATTCATATCATCCTTTGTTGCTATGTGTCCTATGCCGTGACTCTATTAGTGTTCTAGGCTCGCCTCTCTACTACAGTCTAGCATACGACCAACACAGTACAGTCGTTGAGCGTTTATTCAACATTGCATCTCTAAATTGATTATTGCTAATCTTTTGCTACCATATATTAAGCCTTCCAAGCTCCACATATTTCTACATCGTGTATACATACGTTCACCCGGTAATCGCTTTACCCAATCTTTGGAGATATTGACACCGTCGGTTGCCGGTCGCCACCTTGATAGAGGCGAAGTTGTCCCTGTCTTTCGATGAGATGGTGACTATCGTTTTGGTGGAGTAGACTTTGACGATCAAACTACGAACGTGTGATGACGCCGCGCCTTAGAAATCGCTAAACCAACTCCGAGAGGTTATTGACCACGCCGGAGCACGATCAACCTGACCACGAGGGTCTGTTTCCTGCACGCAAACGAAGAACAAGCAAGAAACTAAGATTGCAATCTAGATATTGCGAATATAAGAGGAAAGCTTTATTGATGAAGTGGGGTTCTTTGACGACTTTGTCTGGTTGTGGAACACAAACGAAGAACGCGAAGTTGCAGCTATGGCGAACTTATAATCTAAACAAAACCCAAACCTAAAACGACACCCTAAGGGCTGTATATATGGGGGAATAGAGGGGAATTTCGTGGCCCCTTGGAGGAGGGGTCCGAAACCGACCCTAACTCAGTTTCCCCATACATACGGACTCTAAAAATAGCCTATAATATGGTATTTCGAAATTACATGGGCCTGGCCCAAAAATAAGGTGGCGCAACACCTATATTAGCCTAGGGACGAATTTTATAAAGTGGCATCATGCATATTTCGTCCAAGGCTTCTTGCTCCCATTATGGTGGCTTCAAAGTGCGAAAATCATCACTGGAAGCTCCATTGTTCTTTCCCGCGCGCACACCTTCTTCTCCATGCTTGATCCCGCTCCAATGGTCATCCTTCTTGTCCATGCCAGGTCCTTCATTCATAAGTAAAACAAAAGTATGTAATTTAGGCAACATCATATGTTCATGAACATTAGAAGGATTTGCAAGAAACGAAAGTACCTGGTAATTCAATTGACGTGCGCGAGCTCTAGTAATTGGTCTTGTATGTATAGCACTCGGAGTTGTGGGTGTTGCATTAGCAGGAATGTCCTCATCATCCTCCCCTTCTTGAACTGAAGTCGTCCTCGACGGAAGCTGATCTTCCTCACCCAAATAAGGCTTCAAATCTGCAATGTTAAAAGTGGGGCTAACCCCAAACTCTGCAAGCAGCTCAAGTTTATATGCATTATTATTTATTTTCTCTAACACCTTAAAAGGACCATCTGCACGTGGCATTAGCTTTGACTTGCGCAAATCAGGAAATCTATCCTTACGCAAATGTAACCAAACAAGATCTCCAGGTGCAAAGACAACATGTTTTCTACCCTTATCTCCAGCAATTTAGTATTTAGCATTCATACGCTCAATGTTTTCCTTCGTTAACTCATGCATCTTTAATATCAATTCAGCACGTTCTTTAGCATCAAAATTAACCTTCTCCGAAGATGGAAGAGGCAACAAATCAATAGGTGCACGAGGTAAGAAACCATACACAACTTCAAAAGGGCACATCTTAGTGGTAGAATGTAGCGAACGATTATAAGCAAATTCAATATGAGGCAAGCATTCTTCCCACATTTTCAGGTTATTCTTCAAAACAGCCCTAAGCATAGTAGACAATGATCTATTGACTACTTCAGTTTGGCCATCAGTTTGGGGATGACATGTAGTACTAAAAAGTAGTTTAGTCCCCAACTTAGCCCATAAACATCTCCAAAAATGGCTAAGAAATTTAGCATCACGATCTGAAACAATTGTATTTGGTACACCATGCAATCGAATAATTTCATGAAAGAACAAATCAGCAACATGAGCAGCAGCATCACTTCTATTACATGGTATAAAGTGTGCCATTTTGGAAAATCTATCCATGACAACAAATATGCTATCCCTCCCCTTCTTTGTTTGAGGTAAACCTAAAACAAAGTCCATAGATATATCCTCCCAAGGAACTATATAAACCATGAGGATTGAGTCGTGACTTAGCTTTTTGACATGTAGTGCAGCGAGCAACAAAACGCTCAACATCTCGTCTCATCTTTGGCCAAAAGAAATGTGTAGAAAGTACGTCCTCCGTCTTCTTCATGCCAAAGTGTCCCATTAATCCTCCTCCGTGCACCTCCTGTAACAACAAAAGACGAACGGAGCTAGCTGGAATGCATAGCTTATTAGCACGAAACATAAATCCATCATTAATAACGAACTTGTTCCATGTTCTCCCTTCTTTACAATTCTGCAACACGTCTCTAAATTCAGCATCGTGCACATATTGATCTTTGATGGCCTCCAAACCAAATATTTTGCCAAGGGGGACAGGGGGGACAAGGCGGGGCGGCCCGAGGTGGTTGGGGGCAGCCATTGGGCTGCGGCTATAGTGCGGGTGCGCACTATAGCGCGCTCTAGAGCGCGAGCCTTGCATGCCAAGGCATGCCCTTGGCATTTCCTGCGAGGCCACCTGTGCCCAAAGGATCTAGGGGAGGTTTAACAATGAGGAATAGACCTTGGATGCTCTGGTGAAGCCTTAGGGTAGAAGGAAAGGGAAAGAGAGAGAGAGAAAAGATGTTGTCCAGGGGTGAAAATGGGGGTTTTACCCCACCTCCTGGTGACCTGAGGACCTGGGTTTTTTAGTGGAGGTACTAGGACAATGCAAGAGGATGTGGTAAAAAGTTGGGGCAAGGGTAAGAGGGTAAGAGGTAAAAATAGGGGTTTTACTAAATCACCAGAAGGTGTTTGGTGGTGTTTTGCACAAGAATTTTTTCCACCTTTCTGAGATAGTTACCAGGGTCAAAGGCTAGGTAGAAAGGAGGGGATTCACCGAGTTTGAGCTCAAGAGGAAGAAGTTGACAATGGAGATTTGATGAACCCTAGAAATTAGCAGAATCAGATTTCTGTAGATCCCTTGATGCTAGGCTTTTTTCCCTTGATGCACCACTTAGTGTATCATCACTATTTTCCATTAGAGAATGCCCACAAAGTTTGAGGCCAAGGGGATACACTTCACAATGTAAAGTTACCCAAATTTGATTCTGAACAGGAATGGTCTTGGGATGGTTTGATGAACCAAATCAACTTGGATTGAGATGAAACTTTGCAGGATCATCTCCCATGGTAGTGTTGACTTGCTGGAATTTTTGTGGAATTTATTGAGAATATTTCTTATATAAATATTCCAAAAGTTTGATCTGAACAGAAAGGGTTTTGAGGGGTTTTACCTATGATCTGATCATGCCCTTGTGTTGAAACTCATATATATGGAAAATATATGTCCACTGAGTTTCTCTAAATTTTCTCAAATATTTTCAGTGTATTTAAATATTTTTTCCTATGAAAAACCATTTCTGGCCTTGAGAAAAAGCCTTTAAATAAAATGTAAATATAATCTATAAAAATAATATTTTGTGGTTTTGGGAAGTCATATTTATAGTGGGTTTGAAATAAAGCTTTTGGGAAAGAAGGGTCCACCTAATTTGAGAACTTGTAGTACAAACCTCAATTCAGGGGGTTTTGTAAACCTCATTTGAATAAATCATTTTTGGTTAAAACTAAATTCGATAAAAATAGTTTTGGGCACTATTCACATGGCATGATCATTAGGCAAGAGGTTTGAGGACATGGAAGATGAATTTGAAGTGGAATAGAGAACCTAGTAGTGCCATATAACACAATCATCAAGCAAGCAAACAACATAGCAAACAAGCACAAGTACCTTGAAAAAGTTTTAGTTGGCTCCAATTTTATAAACCCAAACATAACAATGTGACACAGACACAGGGTGCGACAATAACGAAGAGGGGGGACTCCAAATTGGTGAGAAACGTGGCTCATGATACCAATATGATATGGGGCAAGCCCGTGTGGGTTGATCTTTCACGAATTGGAGGGGGATTCCATGAAGAACACGAAGGGGAAATCACAAGAGGAAACAGTCAAGAACAAGTCCAATCACATATCCACTAGACTCACCACACACAAGATCCACAAGGTACATGAACAACAATGGGAAAGAAGAATAGATGGTAGAGTTCATCCCAAATCCCATGGGAAGATGGGACCTTGATATCCCGTAGGATCTTCCCTCGTAAGGGGCCTTGACATCCACTAGATATCATCTCCTATAGAGGCATCTACTCCATAGGAGAGGTAGTGGAAGGAGCTAGGCTCAACTTACTAAGAGCAAAACCATACCTAACCCTAGAATGGAGGTGGGAGATGAGTATATATAGTGTAGGGATAAGTGGGGGTGAGGAAGGGGTAGATGGGCCTTGGGCCTGAGTGGATGCACGCACGCAGGGCGGAAGTTCCGGGTGCCGGAAGTTTGGGGGAAGGTCCGGTCAGGTTCCTGGGTTTCCTGAGAGTTGGCACGCCTCGGGTGCGCCAGAGGCCAGAAGTTCCGGGCAGCCTGGAAGGTCCACGGTCCGGAGATTCCGGGCAGCCAGGAAGGTCCGCGGTTCGGAGGTTCCGAGCAAGCCGGAAGGTCCGGGACTTCCAGAGTCTTGTCCTTGCTTCTTCTTCCTTCTCTTCCAATCATCCGTCATGGATGGTGTAGTCATAGGTAGGTGCTGACACTCCTCCTCGTCATCCGTGAAGCTCCGACAAGACCTATGCATGCACACGAGAGGAATGTCAAGTAGTATACCATCCTTGAAGGGGTCAACTGAACACGTGTCAAGGAGAGATGATTCACCTTTATGTATGTGGAGTAGATGTGGCACGTGTCACTTGGCAAAGGGACTCTTTCCATGGTGATTTTCATAGGATGCTCCGCATCACCATGGGAAGAAGGAAGAAGATGACATGAGTGAGGATGAGGATGGTGATGAGGATTCCAGTGACACGGAGTTCCAGAAAGCAACTGAATTCATGTGCGTTGATGGGGGTGCTTCCTTGCACTCCTCTCACCGCCATCTCAAATAGTGGCACACAAGGTCAATGTCATGGAACCAACTGCAGAATCCCGGAAGACGCTCAAATGGCCTCGTACGCCTATCATCTTTGACGAAGAGGATCATCCTGACCGTACCAGCACTGTCGGATGTTTGCCATTGTTGGTTTCCCCAAAAATCCGTAAAACCAAAGTGTCTAAGATGTTAGTTGACGGTGGGGCTGGATTGAATTTAATGTCCCCTAAGGTGGTTCAGAAACTGTAGATCCATGATGAAGATCACGAAGCTTCGGGCACCTTTCAGGGAATGAACCCCGCCAGGAGCCGGCCCAAGGGAAAGATCACTCTACCGGTGACGTTCGGTGAGGAGCTAAATTTCAGGACGGAGAAGATAGTGTTCTACATGGCTGAGATCCCTTTGCCTTACAATGAAATCCTCGGTCACCTAGCCTTGGCAAAATTCATGGTGGTTTACCACTATGCTTACAATACTTTGAAGATGCCAAGTCCCATTGGAATCATTACCATCCCCCCCGACAAGAAGAATGCAGTTATCTACGTAGACAAGAAGTACCATGACATGGTAGCAGCTGAGGCCATAGATGACCCAACTCCTACCAAGAAACCGAAGAACTCAAAGAAGGTTAGTAGGAGCACTGGCAAGGCCTCCGGGAAGTGTGCCTCTATGGAGTGTGCTGCACCCAATGATGACCTGCTAGAGAGTTCCACTAGCAAGAAGACCAATGTCACCTATCCTAAGACGAAGAAACTCCTGGCAAGGGAGGACGGCACTGGTGGTACCTTCACCATTAGTGCTACCCTTAATGACAAATAGGAAAGCGCGCTCATTGCCTTCATGCGGGCGAATGTCGACGTGTTTGCCTGTCAACCGTCTGACGTTCTGGTGTTCTCATGGAGGTAATTGAGCACCACCTTGCTGTCTGCTCGCATGCCCGACCCGTCAAGCAAAAGGTTAGGAAACAAGCCCTGGAACGGCAACAATTAATTGCCGAGGAAAAAGAGCAAGTTGAAGTAGCTGGTTTGATCAGAGGAGTATTGCATCCGACTTGCCTAGCAAACCCAGCGGTGGTGCGCAAGGCGAATGGGAAATGGAGGCTTTGCATAGACTTCACCGATTTGAACAAGGATTGCCCGAAGGACCGTTTCCCTTGCCACGCATAGATCATATTGTCGAATCCATGGATGTGACTTGCTCTCCTTTTTAGATGCCTACTCCAGATACCACCAGATATTGATGGCCAAGGAAGACAAAGAGAAGACCACATTCACAACTCCCTACGACACGTACTGTTTCGTGCATATGCCCTTCGGGTTAAAGAGTGCTGGTTCAACCTTTGCCAGGGCTGTTAAGATTGGTTTTCAACCTCAACTGCACAGACATGTGGAAGCTTACATGGATGACATTGTAGTCAAGACCAAAGCCGAAGAAACTATCATACACGATTTGGAGGAAACTTTAACAAACCTACGCAGGATCAACTTGAAGCTCAATTATGAGAAGTGTGTATTTGGCATCCCATCCGGCAAGCTACTTGGGTTCTTTGTGTCCTAGCAAGTAATAGAGGCTAATCCCGACAAGATCAGGGCGATCGAATAGATACAAGCACCCAAGACCATCAAGGATATCATGCGTTTGCCTAGATGTGCTAGCGCATTGAGCAGGTTCATTTCCATGTCTGCTGAGTGTGGCTTGTCGTTATTTAATATCTTGAAGAAGGCTGGCCCTATGAAGTGGACCCCGAAAGCAGATGCAGCACCGCAAGACCTGAAGAATTACCTTTCCTCTGCTCCCACTTTGGTCGCTCCTAAAATGCAAGAGTCATTATTGTTGTATTTAGCAGCAATGAATCAAGTGGTTAGTCTAGCGCCGGTGGCGCAGAGGCATGCGGATGAAGGTTCGGTGACTGTCGCTAGTGTTACCAGGAGCAATACGTAAGAATTCGTGGTAGGACCCAATAATGATCAAGGGGAACCTCAGCAAACGGGCGACAATGAATCTAAGGAGGTGGCAAAGAAGAAGATGGTGCAGCAACCCGTGTACTTTGTTAGTTCCTTATTGCAGGGAGATAGATCTAGGTACTCTGGAGTACAAAGGTTGATCTTCGGCCTCATCATGGCCTCGAGGAAGTTGTGCCACTACATCCAAGCCCACGACATCATGGTTGTTACCCGTTTCCCATGGCAACGCATACCGAGGAACCCCGAGGCCACCGACAGGATAGTTGAGTGGGCACTGGAGTTGTCAAGTTTCAGATTGAAGTATGAGATCACTTCCACTATTCAAAGCAGAGCCTTATAAGAATTTATTGTAGAATGGACGCCCATGCCCAATGAAGAGATCCCAAAGACAATCCTCCCCGGCAAAGAAGCGCCCAAGGACTGGATGATACACTTTGATGGTGCCTTTTCACTTCAGGTTGCCGGAGCAAGCGTGCTCCGTTGCCCCCACCGGAGAGCACCTCAAGCACGTGGTCCAAATGCACTTTCCTCTGGAGGAAGCCACTAACAATACTGCTGAGTACGAGGGACTCCTCGCCAGACTTCGAATCGTGGTAGAGTTGGGCATCAAGAGACTGGTTGTCCGAGGAGACTCTCAACTTTTGGTGAAACAAGTCAACAAGGATTAGCAGAGCCTGCTGATGGAAGCATACGTGGAGGAGGTGAGGAAATTGGAGGAGCACTTTGATGGACTACAAACAAAGCATGTGCCCCGAGCGGAAAACAACATTGTTGACCATCTATCGAACTGTGCTCCGGAGAAGCTTACTATGCAATCAGGGACTTTTGTTCTCCGCCTCACCCAACCATCAGTATCCTCATCGGCGATGTCCAGAAAGAGAAGGAAGATGAACTCGGCAAGCATTTCCCGGTAGATCTTCTTGAAGCCGTTGGTAGAGATGCTACGAGGAAAAGTCCTACCGTGGTTGGTGAGCAGCTCCCTCCCGTGGGACCTCAGGTCCTAGCAGTTGAGACAAGCGCTCCCGCTGATGAGGAGACACCACGGGTCCTTGTTGTTGATCCACAAGCTCCAGCCTGGGCACAACATATAGTTCACTTCCTTCAAACAGGAGAACTCCCCGAAGAACAAGAGGAAGCCGAGAAAGTAGCCTGCCAGTCAAGTATGTACTTGTTTGTCGATGACACCTTGTACAGAAGACGACCAAACGGTGTGAAATTGAGTTGCATCTGCCGGGAGTACGGGCTAAAGCTATTGGCGGAAATCTATGAAGGAGTATGTGGCTCACACATAGGATCGAGAGAGCTTGTTGATAAAGCTTTCCAGAAAGTTTTTATTTGCCCACTACCCTCCAGGACGCCACCAAACTGGTCACCAAGTGTGAAGCTTCCGGTTTCATTCCAAGAACATCCATCAACCAGTGCAAGCTCTGCAAACAATTCCCTTATCCTGGCCATTCTCGGTCTAGGGGGTCGATATCCTGGGCCCTTTCCCCCACGCTATTGGGGGCTTTGAGTTCTTGATGAGGACATCCCTGCTAATGCTACACCCACAACTCCGACTGCTATACATACAGGACCAATTACTAGAGCTCGCGCACGTCAATTGAATTACCAGGTACTTTCGTTTCTTGCAAATCCTTCTAATGTTGAACATATGATGCTGCCTAAATTAGATACTTTTGTTTTACTTATGAATGAAGGACCTAGCATGGATAAGAAGGATGACCATGGGAGCGGGATCAAGCATGGAGAAGAAGGTGCGCGTGCGGGAAAGAACAATGGAGCTTCCAGTGATGATTTTCGCTCCTTGAAGCCACCATAATGGGAGCAAGAAGCCTTGGACGAAATATGCATGATGCTACTTATAAAATTCGTCCCTAGGCTAATATAGGTGTTGCGCCACCGTATTGTTGGGCCAGGCCCATGTAATTTCGAAATACCATATTATAGGCTGTTGTTAGAGTCCGTATGTATGGGGAAATTGAGTTAAGGTCGGTTTCGGACCCCTCCTCCAATGGGCCACGAAATTCCCCTCTATTCCCCCATATATACAGCCCTTAGGGCGTTGTTTTAGGGTTGGGTTTTGTTTAGATTACAAGTTCGCCATGGCTGCAACTTCGCGTTCTTCGTTTGTGTTCCACTACCAGACAAAGGCGTCACAGAACCCCACTTCATCAATAAAGCTTTCCTCTTATATTCGCAATATCCAGATTGCAATCTTAGTTTTTGCTTGTTCTTCATTTGCGTGTAGGAAACAGACCCCCGTGGTCAGGTTGATCGTGCTCCGGCGTGGTCAATAACCTCTCGGAGTTGGTTTAGCGATTGCTAAGGCGCGACGTCATCACACGTTCGTAGCCGGATCGTCAAAGTCTACTCCACCAAAAATGATAGCCACCATCTCATCGAAAGACAGGGACAACTTCACCTCTATCAAGTGGTATCAGATTTCCAGGTTGCTCGGTGAGATTTTACCAGTTTTCGTAGTTTAGATCGCATCTGTTCTTCATACCTTTAGTCCATGAAAAAGCCACAAAAAAATTAGGGTTAGATCATCATATCCGAACCAATCTGAGCCTTTGCATAGTCTTTTCAGTATTTTGCTCTGTTGAATTTGTGGTTACATCGTCGTGTCAAGTTGCTGGTCCTAGTGTCTAGTCCTTTAGAGTTTCGAGTTCTTTTCATAGGTTGTCACGCCGCCACCGCATCGTCTTCATAGTTGCCATATACCACCACCATCATCACCGCTGCCATATATCACCATCCACCATCACTATCCATTGGTGTCCATATATACCACCACAAATCCTCCACCAATCCAAGTCCAGCTCGTTTTAGGTTTAGTTTCGAGATCCTTTTGATTTCGGATTCGTGTTTTTCTACCTGCGTAGGTGTCAAAACAAGAGTCTGGCACGCTTTGCAGAGCACGTTTTGGCCCAAAAAAATTCGGCTGAAAATATTTTTTCCCTATCTTTGTTTTAGGTTCTTCGGAGCGTTTTTGGACACTTGCCATCATAGTGATTTTTGTTGTAATTTTTGGTCGTCGCAGCCCCCGAATTGCTCCAGAAAAAGAAAAAAAATAGTCCAACAATTTTTGTGCCCATCTTGCTTATACGACATGGGAAGAGTTTTGAGACACTCGCCATTGTAGTGATTTTTTGAGCAAAAAAAAAGAGCGCAAAAAAAAGAGGCACCAAAAAAAATTCAGAATGTGCTTTTCCCTTGATTACGTGTAGCGTCACGATTTTGTTGGTGTTTTAGGCTCACGTCTCTAGTACAGTCTAGCCTAGGACCAGCACAGTACCGTCGTTGAACGTTTATTCAACCTTGCATCTCTGAATTGATTATTGCTAACCCTTTTTGCTACCATACTATAAGCTATCCCAGCTCCACATACATCTACGTCGTGTGTTTGACACCACCTGGCAATCGCTCTATCCAAGCTTTGAGAGTTTGACTACAACGGTTGCCGATCACCGCCTGCTGTTGGGTAAGAACTCGTAAGAATTTGAGATTCACTTAAAGGGTTTGTGACACACCACCACCATCACCACCACGTCCCAGAAGTCTGTAGGTTTCATATTCTTGTGTGTTTCCTATTTCTGCTAACCATGTCAGGATCACACGACGACGGGAGCGATTGGGAGAGCATGACCAACAAAACACTCTATGATAAATTTCAGCAAATGATGGCTGACCAGGTACAAGATTTCGTGACCAACTTTGGAGAGGCCATGGAGAAGCTCGATGGTTCGGAGAAGACATTCGACACCAAGATGGACGCCAAGTTCAATGAGGTGCTTACCCGTCTACCACCACCAGCTGCAGCTCCTATCCCTTTCGAACGACGAGCGCGACGTGTGCCTCTCGGCCAAGGCCAGCATACTGGTACTGTTGATACTGCTGCTACTTCTGTGGCTCCTGCTGCTACTGTCATTGAGCAGGTTGACGATTATGATGGTGATTATGATGATGAGGGAGAGGTCGCTCTAGATCAGCCTCAAGGGCAACCACCACGATACGCACCAGGTCGACCACATGGCTACAACCGTAACGGTAGGGCTGCACCCGCCCCTCAGGTACGGGATCATGACCATCTCCCTAAACTTAAATTGAATATTCCGACGTTTGAGGGTAGATATGTTCCTGATATATATCTTACATGGGAGTTAGAAACAGAACAGCGTTTTACATGCTTACAATTTCCTGAGGATAGACGGGTTGCTGCTGTTGTTTGTTCATTCACTAGCTTTGCTTGTGTTTTGTGGTCAGAACATTGTAGAATACACCATGCGAATATTCCAACTACTTGGGCTGCTTTGAAAACTGCTATGCGTAATCGTTGGGTGCCACCTTATTATCAACGTGAATTACTTCAAAATTTGCAGCGTTTAAGACAAGGAAAAAATTCTGTAGAAGAATATTATCAGGAATTACAAACTGCCATGATTAGATGTGGTATTGCTGAGGAGAATGAAGCTATGCTTGCACGTTTTATGGGTGGATTAAATAGAGAGATTCAGACTATTCTAGAGTATAAGGAGTATAACACTATCACTCGTTTATTTCATCTTGCTTGCAAAGTTGAACGTGAAGTGCAGGATCGACATGCAATGGTGAGAACTTCTTTTTCTGTAGGTCGCACTTCATCATGGACGCCACGTACCCCCTCTACTTCCGCACGTCCTGCTGCAATGCCACCTACTCCCGCCTCCAACTCCAACCGCGATACCAGGAAACAGGCTCCTAATCGCTACGAAGAGCACACTTTCTGGGCCTGCACAGAGCTCTGCTTCATCTATTGCATCCACAGGGCAAACACATGAGGTTATATGTCGTCGTTGCAAGGGTGGAGGTCACTTTGCGAGAGAATGCCCTTCCAAACGTGTAATGATTGTTACTGAGGATGGTGGATATGCGTCCGCTAGTTATTATGATGAGGAGACCTTGGCTCTCATTGCAAGTGAAGAACAGGGTGGCGAGGATGCAGAACCAGAGACACACTACAAGGCTGCTGATTACGCTGATAGGTATGAAAGTTTAGTTGCTCAATGTGTTCTCAGTGTGCAGGTTACACAGGCTGAGCAAAATCAGAGGCACAACTTGTTCCACACAAAGGGAGTTGTGAAGGAGCGTTCTGTTCGTGTCATCATCGATGGAGGGAGTTGCAATAACTTGGCTAGCATGGAGATGGTGGAGAAGTTGTCTCTAACCACCAGACCACATCCTCATCCTTATTACATCCAATGGTTCAACAATAGTGGCAAGGTTAAGGTAACACGTACTGTTCGTGTGCATTTTAGCATTGCTACACATTCTGATTGTGTGGATTGTGATGTGGTACCCATGCAAGCATGTTCTGTTTTACTTGGTAGGCCATGGCAGTTTGATAAAAATTCTGTACACCATGGTAGGACAAATCAGTATACTCTTGTTCATAAGGATCAAAATATCACTTTGCTTCCTATGTCTCCGGAACATATTATGAAAGATGACATTGCTAGAGCTAGTAAAGCAAACAGGAAAAAAATAAGAGTGAAAATCAGATAGTAGCACAGGAATTTGAGCAACACCATAAGCATAATAAACCATCATCTAATGTTGCATCCGAAATAAAATTGAAGAGTGGATGGTTACTTGCTACTAAATCTGATATTAATGATTTGGATGTTGCTACATCTGTTTGCTATGCTTTTGTATGCAAAGAGGGATTATTTTCGTTCGAGGACATGCCTCCCTCTTTGCCTCCTGCTGTCATTAACATTTTGCAGGAGTTCGCTGACGTCTTCCCACAAGACGTGCCACCGGGATTACCACCTATTCGCGGGATTGAGCATCAGATTGTCTTAATTCCCGGTGCATCCCTACCCAACCGTGCGCCATACCGTACCAATCCAGAGGAGACAAAGGAGATTATGCGTCAAGTACAGGAGCTGCTTGACAAAGGTTATATACGCGAATCCCTTAGTCCTTGTGTTGTTCCTATTATTCTAGTGCCTAAAAAGGATGGTACATCGCGCATGTGTGTGGATTGTAGAGGCATTAATAATATTACTATTCGTTATCGTCATCCTATTCCTAGACTAGATGATATGCTTGATGAATTAAGTGGTTCTACAATTTTCTCCAAAGTTGATTTGCGTAGTGGATACCATCAAATTCGTATGAAATTGGGAGATGAATGGAAAACAACATTTAAAACTAAGTTTGGATTATATGAGTGGTTAGTCATGCCTTTTGGGTTAACTAATGCACGTAGCACTTTCATGAGATTAATGAACGAGGTTTTACGTGCTTTCATTGGACGATTTGTGGTAGTCTATTTTGATGATATATTAATTTTTAGTAGATCTTTGGAGGAACATTTGGAACATCTACGTGTTGTTTTTATTGCTCTACGTGATGCACGTTTGTTTGGTAACCTTGGGAAGTGCACCTTTTGCACCGATCGAGTATCTTTCCTTGGCTATGTTGTTACTCCACACGGAATTGAAGTTGATAAAGCCAAGATTGAAGCCATTGAGAGTTGGCCGCAGCCCAAAACGGTCACACAAGTGAGGAGTTTTCTTGGCCTCGTTGGTTTCTATAGGCGTTTTGTGAGAGATTTCAGCACCATTGCTGCACCTCTCAATGAGCTTACAAAGAAGGACGTGCCTTTTTCTTAGGGTACCGCACAGGAAGAAGCCTTCAAGGTTTTGAAAGATAAGTTAACACATGCTCCTTTACTCCAACTTCCTGAATTTAATAAGACTTTCGAGCTTGAATGTGATGCTAGTGGAATTGGGTTAGGAGGTGTGTTATTACAAGATGGTAAACCTGTTGCGTACTTTTTCGAAAAACTGAGTGGGCTTAGTCTGAATTATTCTACTTATGATAAGGAATTATATGCTCTTGTTCGGACTTTGGAAACATGGCAACATTATTTATGGCCCAAAGAATTTGTTATACATTCTGATCATGAATCTTTGAAACATATTAAAAGTCAAGCAAAACTGAACCGTAGACATGCTAAATGGGTTGAATTCATTGAGACTTTCCCTTATGTCATTAAACACAAGAAGGGTAAAGAAAATGTTATTGCTGATGCTTTGTCTCGTCGATATACTATGCTTTCACAACTTGACTTTAAAATATTTGGTTTGGAGACCATCAAAGATCAATATGTGCATGATGCTGAATTTAGAGATGTGTTGCAGCATTGTAAAGAAGGGAGAACATGGAACAAGTTTGTTATTAATGATGGATTTGTGTTCCGTGCTAACAAGCTATGCATTCCAGCTAGCTATGTTCGTCTTTTGTTGTTACAGGAGGCACACGGAGAAGGATTAATGGGACACTTTGACGTGAAGAAAACGGAGGACGTACTTTCTACACATTTCTTTTGGCCAAAGATGAGACAGGATGTTGATCTTTTGTTGCTCGCTGCACTACATGTCAAAAAGCTAAGTCACGACTCTATCCTCATGGTTTATATATGCCTTTGCCTGTACCTAGTGTTCCTTGGGAGGATATATCTATGGACTTTTTTTTAGGTTTACCTCGAACTAAGAAGGGGAGGGATAGAATATTTGTTGTCGTGGATACATTTTCCAAGATGGTACACTTTATACCATGTCATAAAAGTGATGCTGCTGCTCATGTTGCTGATTTGTTCTTTCGTGAAATTATTCGGTCGCATGGTGTGCCAAATACAATTGTTTCAGATCGTGATGCTAAATTTCTTAGCCACTTTTGGAGATGTTTATGGGCTAAGCTGGGGACTAAACTACTTTTTAGTACTACATGTCATCCCCAAACTGATGGCCAAACTGAAGTAGTCAATAGATCATTGTCTACTATGCTTAGGGCTGTTTTGAAGAATAACCTGAAAATGTGGGAAGAATGCTTGCCTCATATTGAATTTGCTTATAATCGTTCGCTACATTCTACCACTAAGATGTGCCCTTTTGAAGTTGTGTATGGTTTCTTACCTCGTGCACCTATTGATTTGTCGCCTCTTCCATCTTCGGAGAAGGTTAATTTTGATGCTAAAGAACGTGCTGAATTGATATTAAAGATGCATGAGTTAACGAAGGAAAACATTGAGCGTATGAATGCTAAATACAAAATTGCTGGAGATAAGGGTAGAAAACATGTTGTCTTTGCACGTGGAGATCTTGTTTGGTTACATTTGCGTAAGGATAGATTTCCTGATTTGCGCAAGTCAAAGGTAATGCTACATGCTGATGGTCCTTTTAAGGTGTTAGAGAAAATAAATGATAATGCATATAAACTTGAGCAGCCTATACAGTTGGGGTTAGCCCCACTTTTAACATTGCAGATTTGAAGCCTTATTTGGGTGAGGAAGATGAGCTTCCCTCGAGGACGACTTTAGTACAAGAAGGGGAGGATGATGAGGACATCCCTGCTAATGCTACACCCACAACTCCGACTGCTATACATACAGGACCAATTACTAGAGCTCGCGCACGTCAATTGAATTACCAGTTACTTTCGTTTCTTGCAAATCCTTCTAATGTTCATGAACATATGATGCTGCCTAAATTAGATACTTTTGTTTTACTTATGAATGAAGGACCTAGCATGGATAAGAAGGATGACCATGGGAGCGGGATCAAGCATGGAGAAGAAGGTGCGCACGCGGGAAAGAACAATGGAGCTTCCAGTGATGATCGCACTTTGAAGCCACCATAATGGGAGCAAGAAGCCTTGGACGAAATATGCATGATGCTACTTATAAAATTCGTCCCTAGGCTAATATAGGTGATGCGCCACCTTATTGTTGGGTCAGGCCCATGTAATTTCGAAATACCATATTATAGGCTGTTTCTAGAGTCCGTATGTATGGGGAAACTGAGACAAGGTCTGTTTCGGACCCCTCCTCCAAGGGGCCACGAAATTCCCCTCTATTCCCCCATATATATAGCCCTTAGGGTGTCATTTTAGGGTTGGGTTTTGTTTAGATTACAAGTTCACCATAGCTGCAACTTCGCGTTCTTCGTTTGTGTTCCATGACCAGACAAAGGTGTCACAGAACCCCACTTCATCAATAAAGCTTTCCTCTTATATTTGCAATATCCAGATTGCAATCTTAGTTTCTTGCTTTTCTTCGTTTGCATGCAGAAAACAGACCCTCGTGGTCAGGTTGATCGTGCTCCGGCGTGGTCAATAACCTCTCGGAGTTGGTTTAGCGATTTCTAAGGCGCGGCGTCATCACACGTTCGTAGTCGGATCGTCAAAGTCTACTCCACCAAAAACGATAGCCACCATCTCATCGAAAGACAACTTCGCCTCTATCAGTTCTTGTTCGTGCCAACTGACAAGTTTACAAAGTGGCCTGAGGTGGGACCAGTGAGAAAGGTGACTTCACAATCAGCTATCAAGTTCATGAAAGGATTGGTGTGCCCCTTTAGAGCACATAACAGGGTGATCACTGACAACGGCACCCAGTTCACGAGTCGTGCCTTCATGCAATATATCTAGAGCCTTGGCAACAAGGTCTCCTTCGCCTCTTTTAGTCATCCTAGAAGCAACGGGCAAGTTGAGTAGACAAATGTGGAAGTGCTGTGAGGACTCAAGACATGGACTTTTGATAAGCTGCGGAAGAGCGGCAAGCGATGGATAGATGAGCTGACGGTGGTTCTTTGGTCGCTCATAACGACACCAAATCATCTACTGGCCAGACGCGCTTCTTCCTATATGTATGGGGCGGAAGTAGTGCTCCCCATGGAACTCATATACGGGTCACGTCGAGTGCTTGCATACGACGAAGTAGAGCAACAATAGCTATGGCATGACGATGCCATGCTCCTCGAGGAAGATCGTCTTTGAGCTACTGTGCATGTTGCACACTACCAGTAAGCCCTGCGCCGCTATCACAACCACAGGGTTCATGCCCAGAGCCTTGAGGAAGGCGACCTTCTCCTTCGGCATGTTCAATCTGCCAAGGGTACCAACAAGTTGGCGCCGAAGTGGGAATGCCCTTACTGGGTAGCACGAGCCACCAGACCCGACACCGTCCGTGTGGAGACCGAATATGGCACTAAGGTGCTTAACTCGTGCAATATCTAGCATCTTCGTAAGTTCTACCCGTAAGGCGCGATTGCCGAGTGCAGTCCCCGGCATCCACCTTTTGTACAAGCATAGCCGATGTTGCTTGTAACCCTCTGTACAAAGCTAGGCGCAGACCCTATGCGACAATAATAAAGCTTGGCATTGCATCATAACATCATATTACATGCTCATTACTCATTTTCATTATTGCAATGTTACCACTTTCTAGATATAAGATTTTCAGTATGAACCTGTGATCTTTGTTACTTTTCTCTCCCTATGCAACGGACCGTTGGGAAGATAGAGAAGAGGAGAGAAGGAACAAGGACGACGCCCCATCAAGCCCTCGACATGGATACAACTTGGAAAAGATAAGTACAATTAACACATCCCAAGTTCAATGTCTTTCCGATGCCTCGAGGAAATCCGTAGTATCTCCCTCGCTGTGGGTAGTGGAGTCTTCCACGTGGTGAGAACCCTTGTCCGAACGAGCCACCTCCCCATTTTTTGTTTAACAACTATGGGGGGCTGCGCCAACGACAACAAGCAACTCTGTCGGGGAACATCGGCAATCTATTGCCAGGGGCTCGTTTCCCCTTCGGAAGTCATGGCTAGGTCATGATCCGACAAGTGGCTCCGTGCAGCAAGGATAACACATCCCAAAACAACATAAACAGGGAAGAAAAAGGATAGTACTTGCATGAAGAAAATATCACTTTTATCATTCATTTTGAATACAAGACAGATAGAGATTACATTATGACTAATTAAAAATTGGCAAGCGCCTACATCTTTTGATATAAAAAAATAAGTGCCCCGTAATGCCTTTCTTGTCCCTCTCCTCCTAGGAATTAGGCAGAAGATAAACAGAGGGCAAAAGGAGCGCCTGGGTGGGATTTGAAGCCTCCCCGACAGGACCAGAGGGACGCATCCCTTGGAGCAGCCGAATGACCCTGCACCGAGGCGGGGTAGATGACACCGGTAGGGACGAACAAGGAAGCGCCGCCGAAGCCCATCTGTTGATGATGCTGCTGCCTGTGCTTAGGCCTCCCCACCGTCATCTGCATCATCATCGTCACTCGGAGGGATGTCTCCGTAGCTGACCCGACCTTCCCAATCCAAGCCTTCTACGCGAAAGCGAAAGCGGACGCCGGATCCCCTGAAGAGCCTCCCAAAAAGCATGGTCTCCCCTGGTGGCCAAATGCAGGGAATGAATCCCACCATAAAGAGGTGCATGCAGCCGAAAGGTTCCCACCCTAGCGCGTTGTACGCGACACCATGGGTGGAGAACTTCACAATGATTTGAAGTGAACTGCTACTACAACAACTCACGCTTGACTAGCGACCAACTGCCTCCATCACCTCAAAGAAGAAGCACGGATATTGTGATCCACCGAGGCGCTGCAGGTTTTTTATGGACTCTGGCGCAGTGGTCACCATGCGGTAGCCCATCTGGACTAATGCAGCGGGTAACACGATAGTGAAGGCATCGCCGCGGTTATCCCTGACGTGGCCACCGTACCGCCAGCTTCCTCATCTTGGGACTTTCCGACCGGCGGCCCAAGATGGAAGCCGAGCATGAAGACAAGGGGAGTACCATACAGTGGCCGTCGTGTCATTAAGCCCCTCCCCCTGACCATCAGGGGGACAGACGCAACTATGGACAAAGGAACAGAAGCGGGCTCTATGGGTTTGGACTCAAGGAGGAGGAGAAGGTGGATGAGCATCACCTCTCGAGACCTCCCTAGTTATAGGGAGGGCGCGGGGGCTGGCTCTCCCGAGCTCCAAGGGTCGCCGCCCCTCTCCACCAATCCCACTACCCACGATCACGGGCAAAACAGGTAACCGCCCCGTTGCTCTAATCCATGGCGCTGCAGTTCTTGCCATGACCAGAGCTTTAAGTCACGTGCGCCCGTCGGTAGCCCCATGCTATGCATGAGACACACGTGGCGGAAATAGCCTGATAAAATGGGTCAGTGATGACCATTAAATTGGCAGTTACTCCCTCTCATTGCGCGTTTGTGCATGAAATTTGGGTCTGGCCCAAAAACACTTGGCGAGCACGTGTGGGCCAGGCCCGGGGGCTCCTATCGGTGCACTGGGACAGGGGGTACCAAGTGCCCCTCACTTAGACATAGCTCACAATATAAAAAACCTTCCGCACACTAAGACAACCCGGCAATAATAAAGACTTACAACGAGCTTTACGCGGCAACTCAACCTTGACTGCTGCGTGCCAAGTACTCTACCGGTGCTTGCTGGGGACTGTGATGAGGACATCCCTACTAATGCTACACCCACAACTCCGACTACTATACATATAGGACCAATTACTAGAGCTCGCGCACATCAATTGAATTACCAGGTACTTCCGTTTCTTGCAAATCCTTCTAGTGTTCATGAACATATGATGCTGCCTAAATTAGATAGTTTTTTTTTACTTGTGAATGAAGGACCTGGCATGGACAAGAAGGATGACCATTGGAGCGGGATCAAGCATGGAGAAGAAGGTGCGCGCGCGGGAAAGAACAATGGAGCTTCCAGTGATGATTTTCGCACTTTGAAGCCACCATAATGGGAGCAAGAAGCCTTGGACGAAATATGCATGATGCCACTTTATAAAATTCGTCCCTAGGCTAATATAGGTGTTGCGCCACCTTATCTTTGGGCCAGGCCCATGTAATTTCGAAATACCATATTATAGGCTATTTTTAGAGTCCGTATGTATGGGGAAACTGACTTAGGGTCGGTTTCGGACCCCTCCTCCAAGGGGCCACGAAATTCCCCTCTATTCCCACATATATACAGCCCTTAGGGCGTCCTTTTAGGTTTGGGTTTTGTTTAGATTATAAGTTCGCCATAGCTGCAACTTTGCGTTCTTCGTTTGTGTTCCACGACCAGACAAAGGCGTCACAGAACCCCACTTCATCAATAAAGCTTTCCTCTTATATTCGCAATATCCAGATTGCAATCTTAGTTTCTTGCTTGTTCTTCGTTTGCGTGCAGGAAACAGACCCTCGTGGTCAGGTTGATCGTGCTCCGGCGTTGTCAGTAACCTCTCGGAGTTGGTTTAGCGATTGCTAAGGCGCGACGTCATCACACGTTCGTAGTCGGATCGTCAAAGTCTACTTCACCAAAACGATAGCCACCATCTCATCGAAAGACAGGGACAACTTCACCTCTATTAAGTGGTATCAGATTTCCAGGTTGCTCGGCGAGATTTTATCAGTTTTCGTAGTTTAGATCGCATCTGTTTCTTCATACCTTTAGTCCACGAAAAAGCCAAAAAAAAATAGGGTTAGATCATCATATCCGAACCAATCTGAACCTTTGCATAGTCTTTTCCGTATTTTGCTTTGTTGATTTTGCGGTTACATCGTCGTGTCGAGTTGCTGGTCTTAGTGTCTAGTCCTTTAGAGTTTCGAGTTCTATTCACAGGTTGTCACGCCGCCAACACATCGTCTTCATAGTCGCCATATACCACCACCATCATCACCCCTGCCAGATATCACCACCCACTATCCATTGGTGTCCATATATAGCACCACCAATCCGAGTCCAACTCGTTTTAGATTTAGTTTCAAGATCTTTTTGATTTCGGATTCGCGTTTTGCTACCTGCGTAGGTGTTGGAAAAAAAGAAAAAAAAAGAGTCTGGCACGCTTTGCAGAGCACGTTTTGGCCCAAAAAAATTTTGGCCGAAAATATTTTTTTCCCTATCTTGATTTTAGGTTCTCCGGAGCGTTTTGAGACACTTGCTATCATAGTGATTTTTGTCGAAATTTTTGGTCGTCGCAGCCCCCGGATTGCTGCAGAAAAAAAAATAGTCCAAAAAATTTCGTGCCCATCTTGCTTATACGACGTGGCAAGAGTTTTGAGACACTCTCCATTGTAGTGATTTTTTGAGCAAAAAAAAAGAGGCGCCTACAAAAAAACGAAAAAAATAAATTCAAAGTATGCTCTTCCCTTGATTACGTGTAGCGTCGTGATTTTGTTGGTGTTTTAGGCTCGCGTCTCTAGTACGGGTCTAGCCTAGGACTAGCACAGTACCGTCGTTGAGCGTTTATTCAACCTTACATCTCTAAATTGATTATTGCTAACCCTTTTTGCTACCATATTATCAGCCATCCCAGCTCCACATACATCTACGTCGTGTGTTTGACACCACCTGGCAATCGCTCTATCCAAGCTTTGAGAGTTTTCACTACAACGGTTGTCGATCACCGCCTGCTGCTGGGTAAGAACTGGTAAGAATTTGAGATTCGCTTAAAGGATTTGTGACACACCACCACCACCACCACCACCACGTCGTAGTAGTCCGTAGGTTTCATATTCTTGTGTGTTTCCTATTTGCTAACCATGCCAGGATCACACGACAATGAGATCGACTGGGAGAGCATGACCAACAAAGCGCTATATGATAAATTTCAGCAAATGATGGCAGACCAGGTACAAGACTTCGTGACCAACTTGGGAGAGGCCATGGAGAAGCTAGATGGTTTGGAGAAGACCTTTGACACCAAGATGGACGCCAAGTTCAATGAGGTGCTTGCCCGTCTACCACCACCAGCTGCAGCTCCTATTCCTTTCCAACGACGAGCACGACGTGTGCCTCTCGGCCAAGCCCAACATACTGGTACTGTTGATACTACTGCTATTTCTGTGGCTCGTGCTGCTACTGTCATTGAGCAGGTTGACGATTATGATGGTGATTACGATGATGAGGGAGAGGTTGCTCCCGATCAGCCTCAGGTGCAACCACCACCATACGCACCAGGTCGACCACATGGCTACAACCATAACGGTACGGCTACCCCGCCCCCTCAGGTACGGGATCATGACCATCTCCCTAAACTTAAATTGAATATTCCGACGTTTGAGGTAGATATGTTCCTGATATATATCTTACATGGGAGTTAGAAACAGAACAACGTTTTACATGCTTACAATTTCCTGAGGATAGATGTGTTGCTGCTGCTGTTTGTTCATTCACTAGTTTTGCTTGTATTTGGTGGTCAGAACATTGTAGAATACACCATGCTAATATTCCAACTACTTGGGCTGCTTTGAAAACTGCTATGCGTAATCGTTGGGTGCCACCATATTATCAACGTGAATTGCTTCAAAATTTGCAGCGTTTAAGACAAGAAAAAATTCTGTAGAAGAATATTATCAAGAATTACAAACTGGTATGATTAGATGTGGTATTGTTGAGGAGAATGAAGCTATGCTTGCACGTTTTATGGGTGGATTAAATAGAGAGATTCAGACTATTCTAGAGTATAAGGAGTATAACACTATCACTCGTTTATTTCATCTTGCTTGCAAAGCTGAACGTGAAGTGCAGGATCGACAGTCAATGGCAAGAACTACTTTTCCTGCAGGTCGCACTTCATCATGGATGCCACGTACCTCATCTACTTCCACACGTCCTGCTACAACACCACCTACTTCAACCTCCAACTCCAACCGCGATACCAAGAAACAGGCTCCTACTCCACCCTCTACGAAGAGCATACCTTCTGGGCCTGCACAGAGCTCTTCTTCATCTATTGCATCCACAGGGCAAACACATGAGGTTATATGCCGTTGTTGCAAGGGTGGAGGTCACTTTGCGAGAGAATGCCCTTCCAAGCGTGTCATGATTGTTACTGAGGATGGTGGATATGCGTCTACTAGTGATTATGATGAGGAGACTTTGGCTCTCATTGCAAGTGAAGAACACGATGGCCACGATGCAGAACCAAAAACACACTACATGGCTGCTGATTACGCTGACAGGTATGAAAGTTTAGTTGCTCAACGTGTTCTCAGTGTGCAGGTTACACAGGCTGAACAAAATCAGAGGCACAACTTGTTCCACACAAAGGGAGTTGTGAAGGAGCGTTCTATTCGCATCATCATCGATGGAGGGAGTTGCAATAACTTGGCTAGCATGGACATGGTGGAGAAGCTGTCTCTAACCACCAGACCACATCCTCATCCTTATTACATCCAATGGTTCAACAATAGTGGCAAGGTTAAGGTAACACGTACTGTTCGTGTGCATTTTAGCATTGCTACATATTCTGATTATGTGGATTGTGATGTGGTACCCACGCAAGCATGTTCTGTTTTACTTGGTAGACCATGGCAGTTTGATAAAAATTCTGTACACCATGGTAGGACAAATTAGTATACTCTTGTTCATAAGGATCATAATATCACTTTGCTTCCTATGTCTCCGGAACATATTATGAAAGATGACATTGCTAGAGCTAGTAAAGCAAAACAGGAGAAAAATAAGAGTGAAAATCAGATTGTAGCACAGGAATTTGAGCAACACCATAAGCATAATAAACCATCATCTACTGTTGCATCCGAAATAAAATTGAAGAGTGGATGTTTACTTGCTACTAAATCTGATATTAATGATTTGGATGTTGCTACATATGTTTGCTATGCTTTTGTATGCAAATAGGTATTATTTTCATTCGAGGACATGCCTCCCTCTTAGCCTCCTGCTGTCATTAACATTTTGCACGAGTTCGCTGACGTCTTTCCACAAGACGTGCCACCGGGATTACCCCCTATTCGCGGGATTGAGCATCTGATTGACTTAATTTCCGGTGCATCCCTACCCAACCGTGCGCCCTACCGTACCAATCCAGAGGAGACAAAGGAGATTATGCGTCAAGTACAGGAGCTGCTTGAGAAAGGTTATATACGTGAATTCCTTAGTCCTTGTGCTATTCCTATTATTCTAGTGCCTAAAAAGGATGGTACATCGCGCATGTGTGTGGATTGTAGAGGCATTAATAATATTACTATTTGTTATCGTCATCCTATTCCTAGACTAGATGATATGCTTGATGAATTAAGTGGCTCTACAATTTTCTCCAAAGTTGATTTGCGTAGTGGATACCATCAAATTCGTATGAAATTGGGAGATGAATGGAAAACAACATTTAAAACTAAGTTTGGATTATATGAGTGGCTAGTCATGCCTTTTGGGTTAACTAATGCACCTAGCACTTTCATGAGATTAATGAACGAGGTTTTACGTGCTTTCATTGGACGATTTGTGGTAGTCTATTTTGATGATATATTGATTTTTAGTAGATCTTTGGAGGAACATTTGGAACATTTACGTGCTGTTTTTACTGCGCTACGTGATGCACGTTTGTTTGGTAACCTTGGGAAGTGCACCTTTTGCACCGACCGAGTATCTTTTCTTGGCTATGTTGTTACTCCACAGGGAATTGAAGTTGATAAAGCCAAGATTGAAGCTATTGAGAGTTGGCCGCAGCCCAAAATGGTCACACAAGTAAGGAGTTTTCTTGGCCTCGCTGGTTTCTATAGGCGTTTTGTGAGAGATTTCAGCACCATTGCTGCGCTTCTCAATGAGCTTACAAAGAAGGACATGCCTTTTTCTTGGGGTACAGGAAGAAGCCTTCACGGTCTTGAAAGATAAGTTAACACATGCTCCTTTACTCCAACTTCCTCATTTTAATAAGACTTTCGAGCTTGAAGGTGATGCTAGTGGAATTGGGTTAGGAGGTGTGTTATTACAAGAAGGTAAACCTGTTGCATACTTTTCTGAAAAATTAAATGGGCCTAGTCTGAATTATTCTACTTATGATAAGGAATTATATGCTCTTGTTCGGACTTTTGAAACATGGCAACACTATTTATGGCCCAAGAATTTGTTATACATTCTGATCATGAATCTTTGAAACATATTAAAAGTCAAGCAAAACTGAACCGTAGACATGCTAAATGGGTTGAATACATTGAGACTTTCCCTTATGTCATTAAACACAAGAAGGGTAAACAAAATGTTATTGTTGATGCTTTGTCTCGTCGTTATACTATGCTTTCACAACTTGACTTTAAAATATTTGGTTTGGAGACCATCAAAGATCAATATGTGCATGATGCTGAATTTAGAGACGTGTTGCAGAATTGTAAAGAAGGGAGAACATGGAACAAGTTCGTTATTAATGATGGATTTGTGTTCCGTGCTAACAAGCTATGCATTCCAGGTAGCTCCGTTCGTCTTTTGTTGTTACAGGAGGCGCACGGAGGAGGATTAATGGGACACTTTGGCGTGAAGAAGACGGAGGACGTACTTTCTACACATTTCTTTTGGCCAAAGATGAGACGGGATTTTGAGCGTTTTGTTGCTCGCTGCACTACATGTCAAAAAGCTAAGTCACGACTCAATCCTCATGGTTTATATATGCCTTTGCCTGTACCTAGTGTTCCTTGGGAGGATATATCTATGGACTTTGTTTTAGGCTTACCTCGAACAAAGAATGGGAGGGATAGCATATTTGTTGTCGTGGATAGATTTTCCAAAATGGCACACTTTATACCATGTAATAAAAGTGATGCTACTACTCATGTTGCTGATTTGTTCTTTCGTGAAATTATTCGATTGCGTGGTGTACCAAATACAATTGTTTCAGATCGTGATGCTAAATTTCTTAGCCATTTTTGGAGATGTTTATGGGCTAAGTTGGGGACTAAACTACTTTTTAGTACTACATGTCATCCCCAAACGGATGGCCAAACTGAAGTAGTCAATAGATCATTGTCTACTATGCTTAGGGCTGTTTTGAAGAATAACCTGAAAATGTGGGAAGAATGCTTGCCTCATATTGAATTTGCTTATAATAGTTCGCTACATTCTACCACTAAGATGTGACCTTTTGAAGTTGTGTATGGTTTCTTACCTCGTGCGCCTATTGATTTGTTGCCTCTTCCATCTTCGGAGAAGGTTAATTTTCATGCTAAAGAACGTGCTGAATTGATATTAAAGATGCATGGGTTAACGAAGGAAAACATTGAGCGTATGAATGCTAAATACAAAATTGCTGGAGATAAGGTGATAGAGGCGAAGTTGTCCCTGTCTTTCGATGAGATGGTGGCTATCGTTTTTGGTGGAGTAGACTTTGACGATCCGACTACGAACGTGTGAGACGTCGCGCCTTAGCAATCGCTAAACCAACTCTGAGAGGTTATTGACCACGCCGGAGCACGATCAACCTGACCACGAGGGTCTATTTCCTGCACGCAAACGAAGAACAAGCAAGAAACTAAGATTGCAATCTGGATATTGCGAATATAAGAGGAAAGCTTTATTGATGAAGTGGGGTTCGGTGACGCCTTTGTCTGGTCGTGGAACACAAACGAAGAACGCGAAGTTGCTGCTATGGCGAACTTGTAATCTAAACAAAACCCAAACCTAAAACGAAGCCCTAAGGGCTGTATATATGGGGGAATAGAAGGGAATTTCGTGGCCCCTTGGAGGAGGGGTCCGAAACCGACCCTAAGTCAGTTTCCCCATACATACGGACTCTAAAAACAGCCTATAATATGGTATTTCGAAATTACATGGGCCTGGCCCAAAATTAAGGTGGCGCAGCACCTATATTAGCCTATGGACGAATTTTATAAAGTGGCATCATGCATATTTCGTCCAAAGCTTCCCACTCCCATTATGGTGGCTTCAATGTGCGAAAATCATCACTGGAAGCTCCATTGTTCTTCCCCGCGCGCGCACCTTCTCCTCCATGCTTGATCCCGCTCCAATGGTCATCCTTCTTATCCATGATAGGTCCTTCATTCATAAGTAAAACAAAAGTATCTAATTTAGGCAGCATCATATGTTCATGAATATTAGAAGGATTTCCAAGAAACGAAAGTACCTGGTAATTCAATTGACGTGCGCGAGCTCTAGTAATTGGTCCTGTATGTATAGCAGTCGGGGTGGGTGTAACATTAGTAGGGATGTCCTCATCATAAGGGTAGAAAACATGTTGTCTTTGCACCTGGAGATCTTGTTTGGTTACATTTGCGTAAGGATAGATTTCCTGATTTGCGCAAGTCAAAGCTAATGCCACATGCTGATGGTCCTTTTAAGGTGTTAGAGAAAATAAATGATAATGCATATAAACTTGAGCTGCCTGCAGTGTTTGGGGTTAGCGCCACTTTTAACATTGCAGATTTGAAGCCTTATTTGGGTGAGGAAGATGAACTTCCGTCGAGGACGACTTTAGTTCAAGAAGAGGAGGATGATGAGGACATCCCTACTAATGCTACACCCACAACTCCGACTGCTATACATACAGGACCAATTACTAGAGCTCGCGCACATCAATTGAATTACCAGGTACTTTCGTTTCTTGCAAATCCTTGTAATGTTCATGAACATATGATGCTGCCTAAATTAGATAGTTTTGTTTTACTTGTGAATGAAGGACCTGGCATGGACAAGAAGGATGACTATTGGAGCGGGATCAAGCATGGAGAAGAAGGTGCGCGCGCGGGAAAGAACAATGGAGCTTCCAGTGATGATTTTCGCACTTTGAAGCCACCATAATGGGAGCAAGAAGCCTTGGACGAAATATGCATGATGCCACTTTATAAAATTCGTCCCTAGGCTAATATAGGTGTTGTGCCACCTTATTTTTGGGCCAGGCCCATGTAATTTCGAAATACCATATTATAGGCTATTTTTAGAGTCCGTATGTATGGGGAAACTGAGTTAGGGTCGGTTTCAGACCCCTCGTCCAAGGGGCCACGAAATTCCCCTCTATTCCCCCATATATACAGCCCTTAGGGCGTCGTTTTAGGTTTGGGTTTTGTTTAGATTATAAGTTCGCCATAGCTGCAACTTCGCATTCTTTGTTTGTGTTCGACGACCAGACAAAGGCGTCACAGAACCCCACTTCATCAATAAAGCTTTCCTCTTATATTCGCAATATCCAGATTGCAATCATAGTTTCTTGCTTGTTCGTCGTTTGCTTGCAGGAAACAGACCCTCGTGGTCAGGTTGATCGTGCTCCGGCGTGGTCAGTAACCTCTCGGAGTTGGTTTAGTGATTGCTAAGGCGCGACGTCATCACACGTTCGTAGTCGGATCGTCAAAGTCTACTCCACCAAAACGATAGCCACCATCTCATCGAAAGACAGGGACAGCTTCGCCTCTATTAGACCGGGACATACACACCCTCTCGAAGCCCTGGCAAGCGCGAGCCAATATGTCACCGCTCCACCTCATCGCAAGGTCGGTCACTTGTCGATGTGGTGTCGATCCCCAGGTGGCTAAAAGGCTCTCGCTAAGCACGTGTCTACACACTGGAAGGAAGATTACCCCTCTTTGACACTCGTCCATAAACATGTTGAAGTGTGGAGCAACAGATAACTCGAGCGGTGGTATAAGCTTGCCAGGAATGCACCCCTGCACGCCATATAGACTAGCAATGCTGGTATTTTGTCTCTGATGCCAGAGTTAGGTATGATAAGCTCTGCTAGCTATCTAATCACCAGTCATTGTCTATTTTGCCACTCTAGTCGCCCCTTGCACTATAAAAGGAGGCCCAAGGCAACCTAGTTGAGGATTCGGACATTTGAGCATTTGTACGCGCATAGTAGCTTCCCCGAAGGCAACCCTTGCTAGGTATGAGCATTGCATGCTCTTAGTGTTCTCTTGATCAATCCACCAACTAGGAGTAGGGTTTTACGCTTCACAGCGGCCTGAACCTGGGTAAATCGCCAGGTCGTCTCACTATCTCCGCTCTTCGTGCTTGCGTCCACGCCCCCCATCGAACCACAAAGGGGCCGATAGGCCCATAGGTTATCGTGTGCATCTAGCCCCGACAAATTGTTTCACAGGGAAGGACTCATATGACACATGAATGAGTGCATTATGGCATGAACCGCTATGTTCATCCAACCAAGAATTTCTTAGCCTATTCATTTGAGTACACTAACCCTTCTGTGAAACGTGCTATCAGGGCATATTTGCTTAAATTCTCTGATGCTGCCTTACATCTCATTGCTTCTAAGCCACCCCTTTGCATGTGGGTGGTTATGAAGAACTAATATCTTCGTGCAGCATCGGGTACTAGATAGGAAGAAGCCTATCCCAAAGATTATCTCTGGAGACCCAAAGACAATCTTGTCTGGATGCAAGATAATCAATGTGAATGTTAATCATTCATATCGTACAATGTTTTCATTCAATTATGCACTGCAATATCATCATCAATGCATGTTACAACTGCATGCCTTGGTGAACTATACTAACTCTCAATGTAGGAAGACAAATCCAATGCCTCTGAATGGATTATGGATAGTGGATGCACCAGTCACATGACTGGTGATCAAAAACTATTGATGGGGCAAAACTCTTCGACCTCCAACAAAAGACCACGTCGTCTTTGCTGACAAGAGTAGCAGCAAAGTATTGGGGCTAGGTAGAGTTGCTATCTCGAGGGATCGGCACACGAAAAATGTCATGCTTGTCGAATCCCTCAGTTACAACATGATGTGTGTCTCAATGCTCTGTGACTTAGATATACTGTTAATATTCAGGAAATTTTGATGAGTGGTACTAATGGCCTCAAACAAAACCAAAGTCTTTGAAGGTTTTCGAAGAGGAGATTGTACATGGTAGATTTCTCTACAGGACCACAGGTAGCTTCATGTCTTCTAGAAAAAGCTTCAGAGTGCTGGCTATGGCACAAAAGGCTAGGACATACTGGGATGAGGATCCTGCACACTCCCGCCAAGAAGAAGCTTATCATTGGCGTCGAGGGTGTCAAGTTCAAGAAGGACCACCTCTGTGGTGCCTATGAAGCCGGGAAGATGACCAGGGCCAATCATCCCTTGAAAACAATCATGACTGCCTCATGACCCTTCGAGCTGCTACACATGGATTTATTTGGCCCCACTCAATATTCCACCTTAACTACCACTACAAATCTATATGGCTTTGTGATTGTTGATGACTATGCTCGATTCACTTGGGTGCATATCATTCTTTACAAAACAGAAGTGCATGATGTCTTCGGACGCTTCACGGATAGGTGCATGAACAACTACAACATCAAGCTCAAGCACAACAGGAGTGACAAAGACACTGAATTCAAGAACACTGGATTGGAAACCTATCTTGATACTCTTGGCATCACTCATCAGTTCTCTGCTATAGACACCCCACAACAGAAATGCATTGTGCAGTGCAAGAATAGGACTCTTATTGAGATGGCTCGCGCCATGCTTGATGAATACAAGACACCATGGAAGCTATGGCCTAATACCATTGACACTACATGCCACATCATCAACAAAATATATCTTCACAAGTTCTTCAAGAAAACCTCTCATGAGCTTCTCACCGGTAAGAAACCCAATCTAAATTATTTCAAAGCCTTCGGTGCAAGATGCTGGATAATGGATCCACACCATACTTCAAAATTTGCACTGAAAGAACATGAGTGCTTCATGCTTGGTAATGGGAAGGATTCGCACACATACAGAGTCTTCAACACCTTCCACAACAAAGTTGTTGAAACTATAGATGTGTGATTTGATGAAACTAATGGCTCGCAAAGAGAGCACCTACCTCCTGTGCTAGATGAATTACCTCCTGATGAAGCTATCAGACTGATAGGTACCAGAGAAATTGTGCCAGAAGAACACATAGTTGAAGAAGTCATCATCCCTCCATCCACACAGCACGAAGATAATGTTGAACCTGAAGACAATGCTACTAAAGAAGACAATGTTCAGCAACCAGAACAAAGTCTTCGCCGAGCTTATCCACTCCCGGCCAATGAAGTCCAAATTGAGAGAATGCTTGACGTCATAAATGCACCAGGTCCACTCACTCGCTCAAGAGCTACTCAACTAGCTAACTTTTGTGGGAACTTTGCTTTTGTATCTATCACATGTAGTATCGAAAGTACGTCTAGAGGGGGGTGATTAGACTACTTGACCAAATAAAAATCTACTCTTGCCAATTTTAATTCTTGGCAGATTTTAGCATTCATAGTGTCAAGTACACCCTACACATGCATGTCTAAGAGCATAGTAGCAGAAAGTAAAGACATTGCATATGTAAGTAAAGATAGGGTAGGAAAAGCAAACACAATTGGTGACATGATGATTTTTCCCGTGGTTCCGATAGGTGGCGCTATCGTACATCCACGTTCATGGAATCTTCAACCCACAAAGGGTAATGGTCGCGAGTGTCCATGGAGGGCTCTACCCACGGAGGGTTCCATGAAGAAGCAACCTTGACTATACCACGACGTCCTACGTCCATCGAGGACTAGCCTTACTCGGGGTAGATCTTGATGAGGACATGACTACCTTCGATACGACCAAAAATGTTGCATACATGCATATTTGTAAGGTGATTTCCTATAAGAATTATGCAATAATTTATTTATGTTATCTAGAACAAAAATACTTCACCTATTTTTATTTTATGCCTAAATGCAGAATGGTCGAACACTTGTATGAACCACGTGTGATGACAAAGGAAGACGAAATGGTTGGGTTCTATTCAAGAGGTCCTCTAATGTCAAAGGAAACAATTAGCTGTTGTTCACGAAGTTCTCTCACGTCAATTTTAGCCCAAGAGAAGATAGAGTCCAAGTTTGCCATAGCAGCAACTTCGCGTTCTTCGTTTGTGTTCCACGACCAGACAAAGGCGTCACAGAACCCCACTTCATCAATAAAGCTTTCCTCTCATATTCGCAATATCCAGATTGCAATCTTAGTTTCTTGCTTGTTCTTCGTTTGCCTGCAGGAAACAGACCCTCGTGGTCAGGTTGATCGTGCTCCGGCGTGGTCAATAACCTCTCGGAGTTGGTTTAGCGATTGCTAAGGCACGGCGTCATCACACGTTCGTAGTCGGATCGTCAAAGTCTACTCCACCAAAAACGATAGCCACCATCTCATCGAAAGACAGGGACAACTTCGCCTCTATCACAAGTGGTATCAGTTTTCAGGTTGCTCGGTGAGAATTTCCAGTTATTCGTAGATTAGATTTATTTGTCTAAGAGAAAGCAACAAAAAAAGTTAGATCTATTCATCTTTTCTCCAAGCCAGTCTGAGCCTTTGCAACTTTCTTTTTAGTGCTTGCATAGTTGAATTATCGGTTGCATCGTCGTGTCGAGTTGCTGGTTTAGCATCTAGTCTTTTAGAGTTTCGAGTTCTATTCACAACTTGTCACGCTGGCGTCACACCATCTTCATCGTTGCTGCCATATACCACCACCACGCCAGCGTCATCCCTTTCGTTGTCACCCACCACCATCCATCAATTTTCACCACATGCTACGATTGTTCATTGTCGTTATCACACTTGAGGTCGTTCACATGTACGCTTGATCCAATCTACATGTTATCTAATTTGTTGGATAGAAAAAAAGTGAGAGAGAAAAAAAAAAGAAAAAATAAGTGAGAGAGAAAAAAGAAGAAAAAAATAGAGAGAAGAGAAAAAAAACAAATTTCGGATCTACCTAGACTCAATCTCGGATGTGAATTCGGATTGCAATCTGTCTTGCGCGGTGTTCAGTAAAACAAGCGTATCTTCCTCATACGAACTCGGAATCGATTGATTCTTTTTGCATACGAAAGCTTGAGTCAGTAGCATTCTTGAGAAAAAATATCAGAAATTCCACATAATATTTTCTAGAGGAAAGCTGCAGAGAGAGTTTTGTATATCTAGCTTGTCGGTCATTTATCATCATTGTCTTTACTGCCATTGTGATCTTCACGTATATCTTGTTGTCGAGAGCTAATCCCTTTCTGCTATTTATCCTATCCCATGACTCCATTAGTGTTCTAGGCTCGCGTCTCTAGTATGGTCTAGCCTAGGACCAGCACAGTACCGTCGTTGAGCGTTTATTCAACTCTGAATTGACTATTGCTAATCTTTTGCTACCATATATTAAGCCTTCCAAGCTCCACATATTTCTACATCGTGTATACATACGTTCACCTGGTAATCGCTTTACCCAATCTTCGGAGATATTGACACCGTTGGTTGCCGGTCGCCACCTGCATGGTAAGAATTTGGAAGACATTGATATTTGCTTTATTGTGAGCGTTTTACCACCACATCATAGTAGTTCATAGGAACAATATACTTGGATCTTTGTTTCTTGTTTCTACTAGTCATGACAGGATCCAGAGTTGTCAGTTCATGGGCTTCTTCGATCGTGGGAGACGTGCCACCACAAAAACCGATACGAGAGATGCAAAGAGATCCAAGTGCACATGATCAGGTTAATGTATCTATACCTCCATTTAATGGCCGATTTAGACCTGCTTTATATATTGAGTGGGAGTTTGAAATAAATGAAATATTTGCTTCCCATAATTTTGCTGCACATAAGAAAGTTAAGGTCGCAGTTGGTTCTTTCACTGGTTATGCTTTAGTTTGGTGGAGCGGATATTGTCGGTTACACAAAGATATTATACCAATTACTTGGGATGATTTGAAACTTGCCATGAGACACACATTCGTTCCTGCTTATTATACTCGTGACAAGCTTAAAAAGTTACAATATTTAAAACAAGATAGTGACACTGTAATGAAATATTATGATGATTTACAAATGACCTTGTTGGATTCCTCATTAGAAGAAAGTGAAGAAGATTTTATGGATAGATTTTGGGGAGGGTTAAACCGTGATATTTAGGAGATACTAATTCATGAAAAGTGTTATTCTATGGATCGTTTGTTTCGTCTTGCTTGCAAAGCTGAACAGGAAATAAATCAACGTGTTGCCCAAAAGGAAATAGAGTGCAAGGTGCACATTCCAAGAGTGGATACAGTTGTTCCTTCAACTACTAGGCGTACTGTGATAACCACATCAATTCTTGTGAGGGCTACGTCACCTTCACAATGTAACACGTCACCACCGAGAGTGCCTACATCATCTGAGTTGATCGTAAGACGTAATGGCAAAGGTATTGATCTTCCACCTCCACATGAGTATGTTGAATGCCTTATCAATTCCAATGTACCTTGTGATGAGCTACCCATTACTTTGATCACACCACCTATTTTAGAGGATTATGTTCATGATTTTACTTCGTCATGTGATCAAATAACTATAATATCAGCAATGGTGAGTGCACCCATTGAATTAACTATTGATGAGCAAGAACCATGTGAATCAGAAAATCAATCAAATTTGGGTCAAATATGTTTGAAAATAATTCTGTCGGTGTTTAATCATTTTGATATGACCTCCAATCTTGGTGATAATTCTGTGTCAAATGACATGTTGCATGTTTGCTTATTTAAGCATGTTGTAGCATCTAAATTTGAAACGAGTCACGTTTATCTACCAATATTGGGATGGTTTAATGATGAACATTATGAATCATTTGATATGAATAAGGACTTCACTTATATGTGCAAACTGAGTTGTAATATTGTCATGCCTTCTACTTCTTGTGATGATTTTTTGGCTTCGTAATTCATGACATGTGATGAGTGCCCTTGCATATATGTGTCACATGTGTCACAACTGAGAACAATAAAATGGATGACAAATACATATACAATGTGTACGGCTTTTCACTTTTGGTAGCCACATTTCAGATTAAGCAACGCCGAGGATGGCTTTGTTTTCAAAAAGGGGAGGATGATGAGGACATGACTATCTTCGATACGACCAAAAATGTTGCATGCATGCATATTTGTGAGGTGATTTATTATAACAACTATGCAATAATTTATTTATGTTATCCAGAACAAAAATACTTCACCTATTTTTATTTTATGCCTAAATGCAGAATGGTCGAACACTTGTATGAACCACGTGTGATGACAAAGGAAGACGAAATGGTTGGGTTCTATTCAAGAGGTCCTCTAATGTCAAAGGAAACAATTGGCTGTTGTGCAAGAAGTTCTCTCACGTCACTTTTAGCCCAAGAGAAGATAGAGTCCAAGTCTCTCACGTTCTGGACTCATATTCGGACTACATAGACACACCTGTCTCAAAACGCCAACAACTTTTTCATACGGACTCGCCATTGGGTGATTTGTTTTTTGCTGGAAACTAGATTTCATATGCATTCCAGCCCAGTTGGAATCACCTTAAAATTAGTCCGGATCGCGAAGATATCGACGAAACAATATGACGTTGCATCAGAATCCGAGTCAAACTACAAGTCCAAAGGTGTTGCATCACCTCCACTTGGGCCCATGGGCCTTGTATGACCTAGGGTTGGTTTTAGGGTGTCTTGGGACGTCCTCCCACCTCCTTGGCCGCCACCCCTTGCTCCTATATAAGTAGATCAATCTAGTAGCTTTTCCTTTGGGTTTTGTTTAGTTAAAAGTTAGCCATTGCAACTTCGTGTACTTCGCTTGTGTCCAACGACCAGACCAAGACCGCTTTCGGAACCCTGCCCTTATCAATACTTCATATATATTCGCAATATTCAGATTGCATTATCATATTCTTGCTTGTTCTTCGATTGCTTGTAGGAATAGACCTTCGTGGTCAGGTTTATTCGTGCTCCGGCTGTTGGAAATATGCCCTAGAGGCAATAATGAATTAGTAATTATCATATTTCCTTGTTCATGATAATCGTGTATTATCCATGCTATAAATTGTATTGATCGGAGACTTAGATGCATGTGTGGATACATAGACAAAACCATGTCCCTAGTATGCCTCTAATGGACTAGCTCGTTGATCAAAGATGGTTAAGGTTTCCTAGCCATGGACATGAATGTCATTTGATAACGGGATCACATCATTAGGAGAATGATGTGATGGACAAGACGCAAACTACAAACGTAGCATATGATCGTGTCAGTTTATTGCTACTGTTTTCTGCATGTCAAGTATATGTTCCTATGACCATGAGATCATGCAACTCACTGACACCGGAGGAGTGCCTTGTGTGTATCAAACGTTGCAACGTAACTGGGTGACTATAAAGGTACTCTACAGGTATCTCTGAGGGTGTCTGTTGAGTTGGCATGGATCAAGACTGGAATTTGTTACTCCGTGTGACGGAGAGGTATCTCAGGGCCCACTCGGTAATACAACATCACAATGAGCCTTGCAAGCAATGTAACTAATTGTTAGTTGCGGGATCTTGTATTACGGAACGAGTAAAGAGACTTGCCAGTAACGAGGTTGAACTAGGTATGGAGATACCGACGATCGAATCTCGGGCAAGTAACATACCGAAGAACAAAGGGAACATCATACGGGATTAACTGAATCCTTGACATAGAGGTTCGACCGATAAAGATCTTCGTAGAATATGTAGGAACCAATGTGGACATCCAGGTCCCGCCATTGGTTATTGACCGTAGAGGTGTCTCGGTCATGTCTACATAGTTCTCGAACCCGCAGGGTCTACACACTTAAGGTTTGGTGACGTTTCGGTAGTATAGAGTTATGAATGGTGGTGACCGAAGGTAGTTTGGAGTCCCGAATGAGATCCCGGACGTCACGAGGAGCTCCGGAATGGTCCGGAGGTAAAGATTCATATATAGGAAGTCCCATTTTTGGTCGCCGGAAAAGTTTCGGGCTAATCGGTAATGTACCGGGAGTGCCGGTAGTGTACCGAGAGACCACCGGGAGGGGTATTTCAACCCAAGAGGCTTAATGGGCTGTGGGATAGTAAATACTAGCATTTCGTGGGCTGGTGGAAGTCCCACACAAGGCCCATGCGGCTGGGAGAAAAAGCCCAAAGGGAAAAAGGTGGAAAAAGGCGAAAAAAGGAGGAATCCTAGTCCTACTAGGATTGGAGGAGTCCTCCTCTCCTCCCCACTTTGGTCGACCCAAGGGCTGGCTTTTTGGCAGCCAAGACGACTCCTCCTCTCCTCCTATATATACTAGAGGATTTTAGGGTTTTGGCACAGAATTTTCAGCCACGTGCTACCCGTTCCTCTAGTGCATAGTTTCTCCAATAGATTGGTTTTCTGCAGTGCTCAGGCGAAGCCCTGCCGGAATAGCTCCACCACCATCGCCGCAGCGTCGTCATGCTGCCGGAGAACTCTTCTACCTCTCTGCTCCCTCTTGCTGGATCAAGAAGGCGGAGATCGTCATCAAGCTGTACGTGTGCTGAACGCGGAGGTGTCGTCCGTTCGGCGCTAGATCGGAAGGACCGTGACGAGATCGCGGGACGGATTGTGATGAGTTCGCGGGACGGATCGTGATTGGATCGCGGGACGGATCATGATGAGATCGCGAGATGCTCGGCGATTTGGATCGCGAAGACGTTCGACTACACCAACCGTGTTTCTTAACGCTTCCCGCTTAGCGATCTACAAGGGTATGTAGATCCACTCTCCCTCTCGTAGATGCTCATCACCATGGATAGATCTTGCGTGTGCGTAGGAATTTTTTTGTTTCCCATGCAACATTCCCCTGATGAGGACATCCCTACTAATGTTACACCCACCCCGACTGCTATACATACAGGACCAATTACTAGAGCTCGCGCACGTCAATTGAATTACCAGGTACTTTCGTTTCTTGGAAATCCTTCTAATATTCATGAACATATGATGCTGCCTAAATTGGATACTTTTGTTTTACTTATGAATGAAGGACCTAGCATGGATAAGAAGGATGACCATTGGAACGGGATCAAGCATGGAGGAGAAGGTGCGCGTGCGGGGAAGAACAATGGAGCTTCCAGTGATGATTTTCGCACATTGAAGCCACCATAATGGGAGCGGGAAGCCTTGGACGAAATATGCATGATGCCACTTTATAAAATTCGTCCATAGGCTAATATAGGTGCTGCGCCACCTTATTTTTGGGCCAGGCCCATGTAATTTCGAAATACCATATTTTAGGCTGTTTTTAGAGTCCGTATATATGGGGAAACTGACTTAGGGTCGGTTTCGGACCCCTCCTCCAAGGGGCCACGAAATTCCCTTCTATTCCCCCATATATACAGCCCTTAGGGCTTCGTTTTAGGGTGGGTTTTGTTTAGATTACAAGTTTGCCATAGCAGCAACTTCGCGTTCTTCGTTTGTGTTCCACGACCAGACAAAGGCGTCACAGAACCCCACTTCATCAATAAAGCTTTCCTCTCATATTCGCAATATCCAGATTGCAATCTTAGTTTCTTGCTTGTTCTTCGTTTGCCTGCAGGAAACAGACCCTCGTGGTCAGGTTGATCGTGCTCCGGCGTGGTCAATAACCTCTCGGAGTTGGTTTAGCGATTGCTAAGGCACGGCGTCATCAGACGTTCGTAGTCGGATCGTCAAAGTCTACTCCACCAAAAACGATAGCCACCATCTCATCGAAAGACAGGGACAACTTCACCTCTATCAAGTGGATTTTAGGTTCCCCGGAGCGTTTTGAGACACTTGCTATCATAGTGATTTTTGTCGAAATTTTTGGGTTGTCGCAGCCCCGGATTGCTCCAGAAAAAAAAATAGTCCAAAAGAAAAATTCGTGCCCATCTTGCTTATACGACGTGGCAAGAGTTTTGAGACACTCGCCATTGTAGTGAGTTTTTGAAAAAAAAAAAGAGGCGCCGAAAAAAAAAACCGAAAAAAAAAATCCGAGTGTGCTTTTCCCTTGCTTACGTGTATCGTCGTGTTTTTGTTGGTGTTTTAGGCTCGCGTCTCTAGCACGGTCTAGCCTAGGACCAGCACAGTACCGTCGTTGAGCGTTTATTCAACCTTGCATCTCTGAATTGATTATTGCTGACCCTTTTTGCTACCATATTATAAGCCATCCCAGCTCCACATACTTCTACGCCGTGTGCTTGACACCACCTGGCAATCGCTCTATCCAAGCTTTGAGAGTTTTGGCTACAACGGTTGCCGATCACCGCCTGCTACTGGGTAAGAACTGGTAAGAAATTGAGATTCGCTTAAAGGATTTGTGCCACACCACCACCACCACCACGTCCCAGCAGTCTGTAGGTTTCATATTGTGTGTTTCCTATTTCTGCTACCCATGCCAGGATCACACGATGACGAGATCGATTGGGAGAGCATGACCAACAAAGCGCTCTATGATAAATTTCAGCAAATGATGGCTGAGCAGGTACAGGACTTCGTGAACAACTTTGGAGTGGCCATGGAGAAGCTAGATGGTTTGGAGAAGACATTCGACACCAAGATGGACGCCAAGTTCAATGAGGTGCTTGCCCGTCTACCTCCACCAGCTGCAGTTCCTATTCCTTTCGAACGACGAGCGCGACGTGTGCCTCTCGGCCACGCCCAACATCCTGGTACTGTTGATACTGCTGCTACTTCGGTGGCTCGTGCGGCTACTGTCGTTGAGCAGGTTGAAGATTATGATGGTGATTCCGATGATGAGGGAGAGGTTGCTCCAGATCCGCCCCATGGGCAACCACCACCATACGCACCAGGTCGACCACATGGCTACAACCGTAACGGTAGGGCTGCACCACCCCCGCAGGTACGGGATCATGACCATCTCCCTAAACTTAAATTGAATATTCCGACGTTTGAGGGTAGATATGTTCCTGATATATATCTTACATGGGAGTTAGAAACAGAACAACGTTTTACATGCTTACAATTTCCAGAGGATCGACGTGTTGCTGCTGCTGTTTGTTCATTCACTAGTTTTGCTTGTGTTTGGTGGTCAGAACATTGTAGAATACACCCTGATAATATTCCAACTACTTGGGCTGCTTTGAAAACTGCTATGCGAAATCGTTGGGTGCCACCTTATTATCAACGTGAATTGCTTCAAAATTTGCAGCGTTTAAGACAAGGAAAAAATTCTGTAGAAGAATATTATCAGGAATTACAAACTGGTATGATTAGATGTGGTATTGTTGAGGAGAATGAAGCTATGCTTGCACGTTTTATGGGTGGATTAAATAGAGAGATTCAGACTATTCTAGAGTATAAGGAGTATAACACTATCACTCGTTTATTTCATCTTGCTTGCAAAGCTGAACGTGAAGTGCAGGATCGACAGGCAATGGCGAGAACTACTAATTTTGCAGGCCGTACTTCATCATGGACGCCACGTACCTCCTCTGCTTCCGCACGTCCTGCTGCAACACCACCTCCTTCAACCTCCAACTCTAATCGCGATACCAGGAAACAGGCTCCTACTGCACCCTCTGCGAAGAGCACACCTTTTGGGCCTGCACAGAGTTCTTCTTCATCTATTGCATCCACAGGGCAAACACATGAGGTTATATGTCGTCGTTGCAAGGGTGGAGGTCACTATGCGAGAGAATGCCCTTCCAAGCGTGTAATGATTGTTACTGAGGATGGTGGATATGCGTCCGCTAGTGATTATGATGAGGAGACTTTGGCACTTATTGCAAGTGACGAACAGGGTGGCGAGGATGCAGAACCAGAAACACAATACATGGCTGCTGATTACGCTGACAGGTATGAAAGTTTAGTTGCTCAACGTGTTCTCAGTGTGCAGGTTACACACGCTGAGCAAAATCAGAGGCACAACTTGTTCCACACAAAGGGAGTTGTGAAAGAGCGTTCTGTTTGCATCATCATCGATGGAGGGAGTTGCAATAACTTGGCTAGCATGGAGATGGTGGAGAAGCTGTCTCTAACCACCAGACCACATCCTCATCCTTATTACATCCAATGGTTCAACAATAGTGGCAAGGTTAAGGTAACACGTACTGTTCGTGTGCATTTTAGCATTGCTACATATTCTGATTATGTGGATTGTGATGTGGTACCCATGCAAGCATGTTCTGTTTTACTTGGTAGACCATGGCAGTTTGATAAAAATTCTGTACACCATGGTAGGACAAATCAGTATACTCTTGTTCATAAGGATCATAATATCACTTTGCTTCCTATGTCTCCCGAACATATTATGAAAGATGACATTGCTAGAGCTAGTAAAGCAAAACAGGAGAAAAATAAGAGTGAAAATCAGATTGTAGCACAGGAATTTGAGCAACACCATAAGCATAATAAACCATCATCTACTGTTGCATCTGAAATAAAATTGAAGAGTGGATGTTTACTTGCTACTAAATCTGATATTAATGATTTGGATGTTGCTACATATGTTTGCTATGCTTTTGTCTGTAAAGAGGTATTATTTTCATTCGAGGACATGCCTCCCTCTTTGCCTCCTGCTGTCATTAACATTTTGCAGGAGTTCGCTGATGTCTTTCCACAAGACGTGCCACAGGGATTACCGCCTATTCGCGGGATTGAGCATCAGATTGACTTAATTCCCGGTGCATCCCTACCCAACCGTGCTGATGAGGACATCCCTACTAATGTTACACCCACCCCGACTGCTATACATACAGGACCAATTACTAGAGCTCGCGCACGTCAATTGAATTACCAGGTACTTTCGTTTCTTGGAAATCCTTCTAATATTCATGAACATATGATGCTGCCTAAATTAGATACTTTTGTTTTACTTATGAATGAAGGACCTATCATGGATAAGAAGGATGACCATTGGAGCGGGATCAAGCATGGAGGAGAAGGTGCGCGCGCGGGGAAGAACATTGGAGCTTCCAGTGATGATTTTCGCACATTGAAGCCACCATAATGGGAGTGGGAAGCTGTGGACGAAATATGCATGATGCCACTTTATAAAATTCGTCCATAGGCTAATATAGGTGCTGCGTCACCTTAATTTTGGGCCAGGCCCATGTAATTTCGAAATACCATATTATAGGCTGTTTTTAGAGTCCGTATGTATGGGGAAACTGACTTAGGGTTGGTTTCGGACCCCTCCTCCAAGGGGCCACGAAATTCCCTTCTATTCCCCCATATATACAGCCCTTAGGGCTTCGTTTTAGGTTTGGGTTTTGTTTAGATTACAAGTTCGCCATAGCAGCAACTTCGCGTTCTTCGTTTGTGTTCCGCGACCAGACAAAGGCGTCACAGAACCCCACTTCATCAATAAAGCTTTCCTCTTATATTCGCAATATCCAGATTGCAATCTTAGTTTCTTGCTTGTTCTTCGTTTGCGTGCAGGAAATAGACCCTCGTGGTCAGGTTGATCGTGCTCCGGCGTGGTCAATAACCTCTCAGAGTTGGTTTAGCGATTGCTAAGGCGCGACGTCTCACACGTTCGTAGTCGGATCGTCAAAGTCTACTCCACCAAAAACGATAGCCACCATCTCATCGAAAGACAGGGACAACTTCGCCTATATCAAGTGGTATCAGATTTCCAGGTTGCTCGGTGAGATTTTACCAGTTTTCGTAGTTTAGATCGCATGTGTTCTTCATACCTTTAGTCCACGAAAAAGCCAAAAAACAAATTAGGGTTAGATCATCATATCCGAACCAATCTGAGCCTTTGCATAGTCTTTTCAGTATTTTGCTTTGTTGAATTGGCGGTTACATCGTTGTGTCGAGTTGCTGGTCTTAGTGTCTAGTCCTTTAGAGTTTCGAGTTCTTTTCACAGGTTGTCACGCCGCCACCGCATCATCTTCATAGTTGCCATATACCACCACCATCATCGCCGCTGCCATATCTCATCATCCATCATCACTCTCCATTGGTGTCCATATATACCACCACAAATCCTCCACCAATCCAAGTCCAGTTCGTTTTAGGTTTAGTTTCGAGATCCTTTTGATTTCGGATCCGTGTTTTGCTACCTGCGCAGGTGTCGGAAAAAAAAAAAAAAAAAAAAAAGAGTCTGGCACGCTTTGCAGAGCACGTTTTGGCCCAAAAAAATTTCGGCTGAAAATATTTTTTCCCTATCTTGATTTTAGGTTCCCCGGAGCGTTTTGAGACACTTGCTATCATAGTGATTTTTGTCGAAATTTTTGGGTCGTCGCAGCCCCCGGATTGCTCCAGAAAAAAAAATAGTCCAAAAGAAAAATTCGTGCCCATCTTGCTTATACGACGTGGCAAGAGTTTTGAGACACTCGCCATTGTAGTGAGTTTTTGAAAAAAAAAAAAAAAAGAGGCGCCGAAAAAAAAAAAAAAAGAGGCGCCGAAAAAAAAAAAAGAGGCGCCGAAAAAAAAAAAACGAAAAAAAAATCCGATTGTGCTTTTCCCTTGCTTAGGTGTATCGTCGTGTTTTTGTTGGTGTTTTAGGCTCGCGTCTCTAGCACGGTCTAGCCTAGGACCAGCACAGTACCGTCGTTGAGCGTTTATTCAACCTTGCATCTCTGAATTGATTATTGCTGACTCTTTTTGCTACCATATTATAAGCCATCCCAGCTCCACATACTCCTACGCCGTGTGCTTGACACCACCTGGCAATCGCTCTATCCAAGCTTTGAGAGTTTTGGCTACAACGGTTGCCGATCACCGCCTGCTACTGGGTAAGAACTGGTAAGAAATTGAGATTCGCTTAAAGGATTTGTGCCACACCACCACCACCACCACGTCCCAGCAGTCTGTAGGCTTCATATTGTGTGTTTCCTATTTCTGCTAACCATGCCAGGATCACACAATGACGAGATCGACTGGGAGAGCATGACCAACAAAGCGCTCTATGATAAATTTCAGCAAATGATGGCTGAGCAGGTACAGGACTTCGTGAACAACTTTGGAGTTGCCATGGAGAAGCTAGATGGTTTGGAGAAGACATTCGACTCCAAGATGGACGCCAAGTTCAATGAGGTGCTTGCCCGTCTACCTCCACCAGCTGCAGTTCCTATTCCTTTCGAACGACGAGCGCGACGTGTGCCTCTCGGCCACGCCCAACATCCTGGTACTGTTGATACTGCTGCTACTTCGGTGGCTCGTGCGGCTACTGTCGTTGAGCAGGTTGAAGATTATGATGGTGATTTCGATGATGAGGGAGAGGTTGCTCCAGATCCGCCCCATGGGCAACCACCACCATACGCACCAGGTCGACCACATGGCTACAACCGTAACGGTAGGGCTGCACCACCCCCGCAGGTACGGGATCATGACCATCTCCCTAAACTTAAATTGAATATTCCGACGTTTGAGGGTAGATATGTTCCTGATATATATCTTACATGGGAGTTAGAAACAGAACAACGTTTTACATGCTTACAATTTCCAGAGGATCGACGTGTTGCTGCTGCTGTTTGTTCATTCACTAGTTTTGCTTGTGTTTGGTGGTCAGAACATTGTAGAATACACCCTGATAATATTCCAACTACTTGGGCTGCTTTGAAAACTGCTATGCGAAATCGTTGGGTGCCACCTTATTATCAACGTGAATTGCTTCAAAATTTGCAGCGTTTAAGACAAGGAAAAAATTCTGTAGAAGAATATTATCAGGAATTACAAACTGGTATGATTAGATGTGGTATTGTTGAGGAGAATGAAGCTATGCTTGCACGTTTTATGGGTGGATTAAATAGAGAGATTCAGACTATTCTAGAGTATAAGGAGTATAACACTATCACTCGTTTATTTCATCTTGCTTGCAAAGCTGAACGTGAAGTGCAGGATCGACAGGCAATGGCGAGAACTACTAATTTTGCAGGCCGTACTTCATCATGGACGCCACGTACCTCCTCTGCTTCCGCACGTCCTGCTGCAACACCACCTCCTTCAACCTCCAACTCTAATCGCGATACCAGGCAACAGGCTCCTACTGCACCCTCTACGAAGAGCACACCTTTTGGGCCTGCACAGAGTTCTTCTTCATCTATTGCATCCACAGGGCAAACACATGAGGTTATATGTCGTCGTTGCAAGGGTGGAGGTCACTATGCGAGAGAATGCCCTTCCAAGCGTGTAATGATTGTTACTCAGGATGGTGGATATGCGTCCGCTAGTGATTATGATGAGGAGACTTTGGCACTTATTGCAAGTGACGAACAGGGTGGCGAGGATGCAGAACCAGAAACACAATACATGGCTGCTGATTACGCTGACAGGTATGAAAGTTTAGTTGCTCAACGTGTTCTCAGTGTGCAGGTTACACACGCTGAGCAAAATCAGAGGCACAACTTGTTCCACACAAAGGGAGTTGTGAAAGAGCGTTCTGTTTGCATCATCATCGATGGAGGGAGTTGCAATAACTTGGCTAGCATGGAGATGGTGGAGAAGCTGTCTCTATCCACCAGACCACATCCTCATCCTTATTACATCCAATGGTTCAACAATAGTGGCAAGGTTAAGGTAACACGTACTGTTCGTGTGCATTTTAGCATTGCTACATATTCTGATTATGTGGATTGTGATGTGGTACCCATGCAAGCATGTTCTGTTTTACTTGGTAGACCATGGCAGTTTGATAAAAATTCTGTACACCATGGTAGGACAAATCAGTATACTCTTGTTCATAAGGATCATAATATCACTTTGCTTCCTATGTCTCCCGAACATATTATGAAAGATGACATTGCTAGAGCTAGTAAAGCAAAACAGGAGAAAAATAAGAGTGAAAATCAGATTGTAGCACAGGAATTTGAGCAACACCATAAGCATAATAAACCATCATCTACTGTTGCATCTGAAATAAAATTGAAGAGTGGATGTTTACTTGCTACTAAATCTGATATTAATGATTTGGATGTTGCTACATATGTTTGCTATGCTTTTGTATGTAAAGAGGTATTATTTTCATTCGAGGACATGCCTCCCTCTTTGCCTCCTACTGTCATTAACATTTTGCAGGAGTTCGCTGACGTCTTTCCACAAGACGTGCCACCGGGATTACCGCCTATTCGCGGGATTGAGCATCAGATTGACTTAATTCCCGGTGCATCCCTACCCAACCGTGCGCCCTACCGTACCAATCCAGAGGAGACAAAGGAGATTATGCGTCAAGTACAGGAGCTGCTTGACAAAGGTTATATACGTGAATCCCTTAGTCCTTGTGCTGTTCCTATTATTCTAGTGCCTAAAAAGGATGGTACATCGCGCATGTGTGTGGATTGTAGAGGCATTAATAATATTACTATTCGTTATCGTCATCCTATTCCTAGACTAGATGATATGCTTGATGAATTAAGTGGCTCTACAATTTTCTCCAAAGTTGATTTGCGTAGTGGATACCATCAAATTCGTATGAAATTGGGCGATGAATGGAAAACAGCATTTAAAACTAAGTTTGGATTATATGAGTGGCTAGTCATGCCTTTTGGGTTAACTAATGCACCTAGCACTTTCATGAGATTAATGAACGAGGTTTTACGTGCTTTCATTGGACGATTTGTGGTAGTCTATTTCGATGATATATTGATTTTTAGTAGATCTTTGGAGGAACATTTGGAACATTTACGTGCTGTTTTTACTGCGCTACGTGATGCACGTTTGTTTGGTAACCTTGGGAAGTGCACCTTTTGCACCGACCGAGTATCTTTTCTTGGCTATGTTGTTACTCCACAAGGAATTGAAGTTGATACAGCCAAGATCGAAGCTATTGAGAGTTGGCCGCAGCCCAAAACGGTCACACAAGTAAGGAGTTTTCTTGGCCTCGCTGGTTTCTATAGGCGTTTTGTGAGAAATTTCAGCACCATTGCTGCGCCTCTCAATGAGCTTACAAAGAAGGACGTGCCTTTTTCTTGGGGTACCGCACAGGAAGAAGCCTTCACGGTCTTGAAAGATAAGTTAACACATGCTCCTTTACTCCAACTTCCTGATTTTAATAAGACTTTCGAGCTTGAATGTGATGCTAGTGGAATTGGGTTAGGAGGTGTGTTACTACAAGATGGTAAACCTGTTGCGTACTTTTCTGAAAAATTAAGTGGGCCTAGTCTGAATTATTCTACTTATGATAAGGAATTATATGCTCTTGTTCGGACTTTGGAAACATGGCAACATTATTTATGGCCCAAAGAATTTGTTATACATTCTGATCATGAATCTTTGAAACATATTAAAAGTCAAGCAAAACTGAACCGTAGACATGCTAAATGGGTTGAATTCATTGAGACTTTTCCTTATGTCATTAAACACAAGAAGGGTAAAGACAATGTTATTGCTGATGCTTTGTCTCGTCGTTATACTATGCTTTCACAACTTGACTTTAAAATATTTGGTTTGGAGACCATCAAAGATCAATATGTGCATGATGCTGAATTTAGAGACGTGTTGCAGAATTGTAAAGAAGGGAGAACATGGAACAAGTTCGTTATTAATAATGGATTTGTGTTTCGTGCTAACAAGCTATGCATTCCAGCTAGCTCCGTTCGTCTTTTGTTGTTACAGGAGGCGCACGGAGGAGGATTAATGGGACACTTTGGCGTGAAGAAGACGGAGGACGTACTTGCTACACATTTCTTTTGGCCAAAGATGAGACGGGATGTTGAGCGTTTTGTTGCTCGCTGCACTACATGTCAAAAAGCTAAGTCACGACTCAATCCTCATGGTTTATATATGCCTTTACCTGTACCTAGTGTTCCTTGGGAGGATATATCTATGGACTTTGTTTTAGGTTTACCTCGAACAAAGAAGGGGAGGGATAGCATATTTGTTGTCGTGGATAGATTTTCTAAAATGGCACACTTTATACCATGTCATAAAAGTGATGATGCTGCTCATGTTGCTGATTTGTTCTTTCGTGAAATTATTCGGTTGCATGGTGTGCCAAATACAATTGTTTCCGATCGTGATGCTAAATTTCTTAGCCACTTTTGGAGATGTTTATGGGCTAAGTTGGGGACTAAACTGCTTTTTAGTACTACATGTCACCCCCAAACTGATGGCCAAACTGAAGTAGTCAATAGATCATTGTCTACTATGCTTAGGGCTGTTTTGAAGAATAACCTGAAAATGTGGGAAGAATGCTTGCCTCATATTGAATTTGCTTATAATCGTTCGCTACATTCTACCACTAAGATGTGCCCTTTTGAAGTTGTGTATGGTTTCTTACCTCGTGCACCTATTGATTTGTTGCCTCTTCCGTCTTCGGAGAAGGTTAATTTTGATGCTAAAGAACGTGCTGAATTGATATTAAAGATTCATGAGTTAACTAAGGAAAACATTGAGCGTATGAATGCTAAATACAAACTTGCTGGAGATAAGGGTAGAAAACATGTTGTCTTTGCACCTGGAGATCTTGTTTGGTTACATTTGCGTAAGGATAGATTTCCTGATTTGCGCAAGTCAAAGCTAATGCCACGTGCTGATGGTCCTTTTAAGGTGTTAGAGAAAGTAAATGATAATGCATATAAACTTGAGCTGCCTGCAGAGTTTGGGGTTAGCCCCACTTTTAACATTGCAGATTTGAAGCCTTATTTGGGTGAGGAAGATGAGCTTCCGTCGAGGACGACGTCAGTTCAAGAAGGCGAGGATGATGAGGACATCCCTACTAATGTTACACCCACCCCGACTGCTATACATACAGGACCAATTACTAGAGCTCGCGCACGTCAATTGAATTACCAGGTACTTTCGTTTCTTGGAAATCCTTCTAATATTCATGAACATATGATGCTGCCTAAATTAGATACTTTTGTTTTACTTATGAATGAAGGACCTATCATGGATAAGAAGGATGACCATTGGAGCGGGATCAAGCATGGAGGAGAAGGTGCGCGCGCGGGGAAGAACATTGGAGCTTCCAGTGATGATTTTCGCACATTGAAGCCACCATAATGGGAGTGGGAAGCTGTGGACGAAATATGCATGATGCCACTTTATAAAATTCGTCCATAGGCTAATATAGGTGCTGCGCCACCTTAATTTTGGGCCAGGCCCATGTAATTTCGAAATACCATATTATAGGCTGTTTTTAGAGTCCGTATGTATGGGGAAACTGACTTAGGGTTGGTTTCGGACCCCTCCTCCAAGGGGCCACGAAATTCCCTTCTATTCCCCCATATATACAGCCCTTAGGGCTTCGTTTTAGGTTTGGGTTTTGTTTAGATTACAAGTTCGCCATAGCAGCAACTTCGCGTTCTTCGTTTGTGTTCCGCGACCAGACAAAGGCGTCACAGAACCCCACATCATCAATAAAGCTTTCCTCTTATATTCGCAATATCCAGATTGCAATCTTAGATACTTTTGTTTTACTTATGAATGAAGGACCTATCATGGATAAGAAGGATGACCATTGGAGCGGGATCAAGCATGGAGGAGAAGGTGCGCGCGCGGGGAAGAACATTGGAGCTTCCAGTGATGATTTTCGCACATTGAAGCCACCATAATGGGAGTGGGAAGCTGTGGACGAAATATGCATGATGCCACTTTATAAAATTCGTCCATAGGCTAATATAGGTGCTGCGCCACCTTAATTTTGGGCCAGGCCCATGTAATTTCGAAATACCATATTATAGGCTGTTTTTAGAGTCCGTATGTATGGGGAAACTGACTTAGGGTTGGTTTCGGACCCCTCCTCCAAGGGGCCACGAAATTCCCTTCTATTCCCCCATATATACAGCCCTTAGGGCTTCGTTTTAGGTTTGGGTTTTGTTTAGATTACAAGTTCGCCATAGCAGCAACTTCGCGTTCTTCGTTTGTGTTCCGCGACCAGACAAAGGCGTCACAGAACCCCACTTCATCAATAAAGCTTTCCTCTTATATTCGCAATATCCAGATTGCAATCTTAGTTTCTTGCTTGTTCTTCGTTTGCGTGCAGGAAATAGACCCTCGTGGTCAGGTTGATCGTGCTCCGGCGTGGTCAATAACCTCTCAGAGTTGGTTTAGCGATTGCTAAGGCGCGACGTCTCACACGTTCGTAGTCGGATCGTCAAAGTCTACTCCACCAAAAACGATAGCCACCATCTCATCGAAAGACAAGGACAACTTCGCCTATATCACGTGCGCCCTACCGTACCAATCCAGAGGAGACAAAGGAGATTATGCGTCAAGTACAGGAGCTGCTTGACAAAGGTTATATACGTGAATCCCTTAGTCCTTGTGCTGTTCCTATTATTCTAGTGCCTAAAAAGGATGGTACATCGCGCATGTGTGTGGATTGTAGAGGCATTAATAATATTACTATTCGTTATCGTCATCCTATTCCTAGACTAGATGATATGCTTGATGAATTAAGTGGCTCTACAATTTTCTCCAAAGTTGATTTGCGTAGTGGATACCATCAAATTCGTATGAAATTGGGCGATGAATGGAAAACAACATTTAAAACTAAGTTTGGATTATATGAGTGGCTAGTCATGCCTTTTGGGTTAACTAATGCACCTAGCACTTTCATGAGATTAATGAACGAGGTTTTACGTGCTTTCATTGGACGATTTGTGGTAGTCTATTTTGATGATATATTGATTTTTAGTAGATCTTTGGAGGAACATTTGGAACATTTACGTGCTGTTTTTACTGCGCTACGTGATGCACGTTTGTTTGGTAACCTTGGGAAGTGCACCTTTTGCACCGACCGAGTATCTTTTCTTGGCTATGTTGTTACTCCACAGGGAATTGAAGTTGATACAGCCAAGATCGAAGCTATTGAGAGTTGGCCGCAGCCCAAAACGGTCACACAAGTAAGGAGTTTTCTTGGCCTCGCTGGTTTCTATAGGCGTTTTGTGAGAAATTTCAGCACCATTGCTGCGCCTCTCAATGAGCTTACAAAGAAGGACGTGCCTTTTTCTTGGGGTACCGCACAGGAAGAAGCCTTCACGGTCTTGAAAGATAAGTTAACACATGCTCCTTTACTCCAACTTCCTGATTTTAATAAGACTTTCGAGCTTGAATGTGATGCTAGTGGAATTGGGTTAGGAGGTGTGTTACTACAAGATGGTAAACCTGTTGCGTACTTTTCTGAAAAATTAAGTGGGCCTAGTCTGAATTATTCTACTTATGATAAGGAATTATATGCTCTTGTTCGGACTTTGGAAACATGGCAACATTATTTATGGCCCAAAGAATTTGTTATACATTCTGATCATGAATCTTTGAAACATATTAAAAGTCAAGCAAAACTGAACCGTAGACATGCTAAATGGGTTGAATTCATTGAGACTTTCCCTTATGTCATTAAACACAAGAAGGGTAAAGACAATGTTATTGCTGATGCTTTGTCTCGTCGTTATACTATGCTTTCACAACTTGACTTTAAAATATTTGGTTTGGAGACCATCAAAGATCAATATGTGCATGATGCTGAATTTAGAGACGTGTTGCAGAATTGTAAAGAAGGGAGAACATGGAACAAGTTCGTTATTAATAATGGATTTGTGTTTCGTGCTAACAAGCTATGCATTCTAGCTAGCTCCGTTCGTCTTTTGTTGTTACAGGAGGCGCACGGAGGAGGATTAATGGGACACTTTGGCGTGAAGAAGACGGAAGACATACTTGCTACACATTTCTTTTGGCCAAAGATGAGACGGGATGTTGAGCGTTTTGTTGCTCGCTGCACTACATGTCAAAAAGCTAAGTCACGACTCAATCCTCAAGGTTTATATATGCCTTTACCTGTACCTAGTGTTCCTTGGGAGGATATATCTATGGACTTTGTTTTAGGTTTACCTCGAACAAAGAAGGGGAGGGATAGCATATTTGTTGTCGTGGATAGATTTTCTAAAATGGCACACTTTATACCATGTCATAAAAGTGATGATGCTGCTCATGTTGCTGATTTGTTCTTTCGTGAAATTATTCGGTTGCATGGTGTGCCAAATACAATTGTTTCCGATCGTGATGCTAAATTTCTTAGCCACTTTTGGAGATGTTTATGGGCTAAGTTGGGGACTAAACTGCTTTCTAGTACTACATGTCACCCCCAAACTGATGGCCAAACTGAAGTAGTCAATAGATCATTGTCTACTATGCTTACGGCTGTTTTGAAGAATAACCTGAAAATGTGGGAAGAATGCTTGCCTCATATTGAATTTGCTTATAATCGTTCGCTACATTCTACCACTAAGATGTGCCCTTTTGAAGTTGTGTATGGTTTCTTACCTCGTGCACCTATTGATTTGTTGCCTCTTCCGTCTTCGGAGAAGGTTAATTTTGATGCTAAAGAACATGCTGAATTGATATTAAAGATTCATGAGTTAACTAAGGAAAACATTGAGCGTATGAATGCTAAATACAAACTTGCTGGAGATAAGGGTAGAAAACATGTTGTCTTTGCACCTGGAGATCTTGTTTGGTTACATTTGCGTAAGGATAGATTTCCTGATTTGCGCAAGTCAAAGCTAATGCCACGTGCTGATGGTCCTTTTAAGGTGTTAGAGAAAGTAAATGATAATGCATATAAACTTGAGCTGCCTGCAGAGTTTGGGGTTAGTCCCACTTTTAACATTGCAGATTTGAAGCCTTATTTGGGTGAGGAAGATGAGCTTCCGTCGAGGACGACGTCAGTTCAAGAAGGCGAGGATGATGAGGACATCCCTACTAATGTTACACCCACCCCGACTGCTATACATACAGGACCAATTACTAGAGCTCGCGCACGTCAATTGAATTACCAGGTACTTTCGTTTCTTGGAAATCCTTCTAATATTCATGAACATATGATGCTGCCTAAATTGGATACTTTTGTTTTACTTATGAATGAAGGACCTAGCATGGATAAGAAGGATGACCATTGGAGCGGGATCAAGCATGGAGGAGAAGGTGCGCGTGCGGGGAAGAACAATGGAGATTCCAGTGATGATTTTCGCACATTGAAGCCACCATAATGGGAGCGGGAAGCCTTGGACGAAATATGCATGATGCCACTTTATAAAATTCGTCCATAGGCTAATATAGGTGCTGCGCCACCTTATTTTTGGGCCAAGCCCATGTAATTTCGAAATACCATATTTTAGGCTGTTTTTAGAGTCCGTATATATGGGGAAACTGACTTAGGGTCGGTTTCGGACCCCTCCTCCAAGGGGCCACGAAATTCCCTTCTATTCCCCCATATATACAGCCCTTAGGGCTTTGTTTTAGGGTGGGTTTTGTTTAGATTACAAGTTTGCCATAGCAGCAACTTCGCGTTCTTCGTTTGTGTTCCACGACTAGACAAAGGCGTCACAGAACCCCACTTCATCAATAAAGCTTTCCTCTCATATTCGCAATATCCAGATTGCAATCTTAGTTTCTTGCTTGTTCTTCGTTTGCCTGCAGGAAACAGACCCTCGTGGTCAGGTTGATCGTGCTCCGGCGTGGTCAATAACCTCTCGGAGTTGGTTTAGCGATTGCTAAGGCACGGCGTCATCACACGTTCGTAGTCGGATCGTCAAAGTCTACTCCACCAAAAACGATAGCCACCATCTCATCGAAAGACAGGGATAACTTCGCCTCTATCATCCCCAACACTGGCATGATCAATAACCTCTTGGAGATTGGTTTAGCGATTGCTAAGGCGCAACGTCGTGCACGTTCGTAGTCCGATCGTCAAAGTCTTCTCCACCAAATCGATAGTTATCATCTCATCGAAAGATCGGGACCCTCGCCTCTATCAGATCTTCATGAATTAGGCGATCTCGTTGCCCTTACAAACTTCTTGGTTCACTCCACAACACGAAGTAGGGGGCTCCCAAGAGACACATAACCAATCTAGGTGGCACCACCCTCCAAAAGGTAATAGGCTCAGTAATTTAGATGAACTCACTCTTGTGCTTCAAGATGATAGACTCCTCAACACACAATCACTCCCTCACAGATATGGCTTGGTAGAAGAGATGTGATTGGTGGAAAGCAACTTGGGGAGGCTAGAAATCAAGATCCATATGGTTGGAGTGGAAGATCTTGACCTCAACACAAGGGTAGGTGGTTCTCTCTCAGAAAACCAATCCATTGCAGCCTTCTCACAAATATAAAATGTAGAGTCCTCTTTATTGAATCTTAGCCAATCCATTTCTTTGCATCTTGGGGTATTCCACAATCTCTTTGCCAACCCATCGTTGTACTTTTCCTAAAACATACTTGATGGAAACATTAGTTCAATGACTTATATGTTGTTATGAATTACCAAAACCACCAAGGAGAAAATGTGCTTTCAGTCTCCCCCTTTTTGGTAATTGATGACAACATATAGATCAAAGCTTGGACATATGATATAATCAATGAATATAATCATCGCTTCCAGAAGTATGTGATAAACAAGAGCTCCCCCTAAATTTGGGCATTATTTTGATTTTGCGTTTGAATGCAAATGCACAATCGATTAGGTACATGGGGCACATCTTCCATGTCACATACATCTTGGTGGCGTGCGAGAATAATTAGAATTAACAACATAGCACAACACAATTAAGCAATGTGAGTGATCATCACATGATCATCAAATGATAGGAAATAGTGGCAACACACATGACAACGTATGATCACACACAAACCCAAAAGTATCTCGCGTTAAACCAAAATAACCAAATGTTTTGTAAAACCGGCAAATAAAGATAGATGCTCTCTCACTCGAAGCCTAAGATCTATATACACTTCTCCCCCTTTGGCAACAAGTTACCAAAAAGTTCGAAGGCATATATCTAATCGTTCTGTGGCTGATCTCCTCCGGTCGTCGATGTCAGAGTCGAGAGAACTGCGTCGGTGAAGACTTCCGCTGAAGTCCTAGATGGAGCTAGAGTAGATACTGGAGGCACTGGAGCTGATGGAGCTGAAGATACTGTGGCTGGAGCAGATGATGAAGGCCTCGTCTCTAGAGCTGGTATTGTAGGAGTCCTGGCCTTAGTCATAAACTGGGCAGTCGTCCTGACAGATGGACTATCTTCCTCATCATTAGAAGAAGAATCAGATTATGAGGAGTGGTGATGGATTGGGGCTTCATCAACCTCCTTCTTGAGCTCATTAACTCTCTTAGTCAGCCCATCAACCTTGTCATTCAGAGTTTTCACTCTATCATCAATAATGTTCACAAGGCTCTCCTAAGTATCCATGATGGTCTTGATATCCTTCTTCATCTCCATGATAGTGGTGATCAATAGATCCATCTGCTCGTTCCTGGACCTGGGAACCTGAGCACTAGTGGCTCAAGCTGCCTCTGCTTCTGCCTCTGCATGTGCCTGAGCTACAGTTGATGTGGGATGATCCGGGTCCATCACCACAACGCTATCCTCAAAGTCCGACTAAAGTGGCAAATGGGGATTGTCCAGAGCAAATATGTGCTTCTCAAGCTGAGAGTTGATGAGCATCTGGATATAGGGTGCGTAGCAGCATGATCGCTTCTAATCAGTAGCAACGCTCTTTAGAGTCTCTACAATCAAGTCCATTCGAATCCTGGTGTGACGATCAAGATGAATGAACATGTTGATGGAGTATCCAAGAATCATCTTCTCATCTCTAGACTTGGGCATCAAGGTATGCCTCAGGATGGAGTTCATGGTACGGAGACCTGGCTAGAGAAAGTAGATGGAGCCAAGCTTGTGAGATTGCACTTTGTCTGTAGGGATAGGGTTATACATGTCCTGCATGGCATTGTGGCTCTCGTTGGATTCTGTGTAGACATCAAAATCTCCATCCCGAACCTCTAGGACTCCTAAGATGGTAGTCCACTCATCAACAGTAGATTCATATCTTGCTCCTTCAATCATCCAAACAATCCTACCATCTCCATAGAAATGTGCAGTGGAGTAGAATTGCATGATCATCTCATCATTCCAGGTAGTAAACTCTCTGCCAACAAACTCATCAAGTCCAATGCAGTGAAAATTGTCTTTCACACATGGAAAGTAGTCCTCATTCTCCTTGATGTACTTCCAGTCAACATATCTCATGTCACTGAGTGCTGGGCTCTTGTCTAGCAAAACTGTCTCATAGAAGTCTTGTTGTTCTTTGGTGTAAAATCTGTAATCAACAACATTATTTCTCCACTGGGCATATGGATCAACAGCTCTCCATGCCCTCAAGCCTGAATCGTTCCTTTTCTGCATATCCTCAGCAACTAGGTGGCTCGCATCATGAATTGGAATGTGAGGTCTGAGCTTCATCAGAACGGACATAGCATCATACTCATTTGCTTCTCTGAAAGTGGATCTCTTGTTCTTCTCAGAAGCAGGTATATCTCTGGTAGTCCTCTTGGACTTCTGTGCAACAGCTTTCTTTGAAGTTTCCTTGGTGCTCTTGGAGGGGCCTGGCTTGGGCATAGCATCAGCCAATAGTTTCTTGGCTTTCTTCTTAGGAGGGGCCTGAGCAGTAGGTTCCTCCTCTTCCTCCTTAGCAGCAGCACCAGCAGTAGCAGCCTCTTGTGGATCCTCAAACATGAAGGTAGGCCTGCCCTGCACACGGATGATCCTCTTCCTGGCTGTCTTCTTATCTCCTGCCTTCTTAGGCAATGCTTTCTTGGGGACCTCAACAAACACTGTCGCCCTAGCACTCTCATGTGCTTTGAAGGTTTCTGCAGGTGCATAAATTTTCCGCACCACCTTCCTAGATGAGGTGGCCTCATTGGCATCCTTCCTGATAAAGGCGAAGTTGTCCCTGTCTTTCGATGAGATGGTGGCTATCGTTTTTGGTGGAGTAGACTTTGACGATCCGACTACGAACGTGTGAGACGTCGCGCCTTAGCAATCGCTAAACCAACTCTGAGAGGTTATTGACCACGCCGGAGCACGATCAACCTGACCACGAGGGTCTATTTCCTGCACGCAAACGAAGAACAAGCAAGAAACTAAGATTGCAATCTGGATATTGCGAATATAAGAGGAAAGCTTTATTGATGAAGTGGGGTTCTATGACGCCTTTGTCTGGTCGTGGAACACAAACGAAGAACGCGAAGTTGCTGCTATGGCGAACTTGTAATCTAAACAAAACCCAAACCTAAAACGAAGCCCTAAGGGCTGTATATATGGGGGAATAGAAGGGAATTTCGTGGCCCCTTGGAGGAGGGGTCCGAAACCGACCCTAAGTCAGTTTCCCCATACATACGGACTCTAAAAACAGCCTATAATATGGTATTTCGAAATTACATGGGCCTGGCCCAAAATTAAGGTGGCGCAGCACCTATATTAGCCTATGGACGAATTTTATAAAGTGGCATCATGCATATTTCGTCCAAAGCTTCCCACTCCCATTATGGTGGCTTCAATGTGCGAAAATCATCACTGGAAGCTCCATTGTTCTTCCCCGCGCGCGCACCTTCTCCTCCATGCTTGATCCCGCTCCAATGGTCATCCTTCTTATCCATGATAGGTCCTTCATTCATAAGTAAAACAAAAGTATCTAATTTAGGCAGCATCATATGTTCATGAATATTAGAAGGATTTCCAAGAAACGAAAGTACCTGGTAATTCAATTGACGTGCGCGAGCTCTAGTAATTGGTCCTGTATGTATAGCAGTCGGGGTGGGTGTAACATTAGTAGGGATGTCCTCATCACTTCCTAGCAGCCTTCTCTTGCTTCTTGGCAAGAATCTTTCTCGGACAAAATCTGAATCCTCTTCATCTGAGTTGAGTCTCTTCTTGGTCCTTGTTGCAGCCTTAGGCAACCCATGAGAACTAGGAGTGCCTGGATCTGAAGATGAACTGGACTCAGGACTAGAGCTTGAACTCATCTCAACATTCTGCTCTGGCAAGTTCTAACTGTCTGACCCAGACATGCTGACCATGTGAAGAGAGTATAGAAGAGTGGAATAGGATAAGTCATCACAAAATGCAGCTGGTTTTTGAAAGTTAGAACAGAAAAATTATAGATGTAGTTCACTTCAAAATTGGATTTTGGTGTCACTGAGTCAAACATTTCGGTGCTGTCAAGACTCACAAAACTCTTAACCGAAACTTGGCAACAATTTCGGTCAGACCAAAAACTGTCACTTGGTCTCTGATGAGGACATCCCTGCTAATGCTACACCTACAACTCCGACCGCTATACCTACAAGACCAATTACTAGAGCTCGCGCACGTCAATTGAATTACCCGGTACTTTCGTTTCTTGCAAATCCTTCTAATGTTCATGAACGTATGATGCTGCCTAAATTAGATACTTTTGTTTTACTTATGAATGAAGGACCTAGCATGGATAAGAAGGATGACCGTGGGAGCGGGATCAAACATGGAGAAGAAGGTGCGCGCGTGGGAAAGAACAATGGAGCTTCCAGTGATGATTTTCGCACTTTGAAGCCACCATAATGGGAGCAAGAAGCCTTGGACGAAATATGCATGATGCTACTTATAGAATTTCGTCCCTAGGCTAATATAGGTGTTGCGCCACCTTATTGTTGGGCCAGGCCCATGTAATTTCGAAATACCCTATTATAGGCTGTTTCTAGAGTCCGTACGTATGGGAGAACTGAGATAAGGTCGGTTTCGGACCCCTCTTCCAAGGGGCCACGAAATTCCCTTCTATTCCCCCATATATACAGCCCTTAGGGCTTCGTTTTAGGTTTGGGTTTTGTTTAGATTACAAGTTCGCCATAGCAGCAACTTCGCGTTCTTCGTTTGTGTTCCACGACCAGACAAAGGCGTTACAGAACCCCACTTCATCAATAAAGTTTTCCTCTTATATTCGCAATATCCAGATTGCAATCTTAGTTTCTTGCTTGTTCTTCGTTTGCGTGCAGGAAATAGACCCTCGTGGTCAGGTTGATCGTGCTCCGGCGTGGTCAATAACCTCTCAGAGTTGGTTTAGCGATTGCTAAGGCGCGACGTCTCACACGTTCGTAGTCGGATCGTCAAAGTCTACTCCACCAAAAACGATAGCCACCATCTCATCGAAAGACAGGGACAACTTCGCCTCTATCACACGTATGAGCATTTTGTTCACTAACAAAACCTTACCCCCTTTTAATAGTATTGGCTTTCCTATGGACTCAAAGTGACTTCTCACCAATATAAAATGTAGAGCCCTCTTGCCTGAAGCTTAGACAATCCATTTCTTTGCATCTTGGGGTATTCCACAATCTCTTTCCCAACCCATCACTGAACTTTTCCTGAAATATACTTGATGGAAACATTAGTTCAATGACTTATATGTCGTTATGAATTACCAAAACCACCAAGGGAGCAAATGTGCTTTCATCACAGAGCCCACCAAAGTTGATGAAGCTTTCAAGGAATCAGAATGGATTCAAGCCATGCGGTAAGAGATTCACCAGTTCGAGTTGAACAATGTGTGGGAGCTTGTGAAGCATCTTGATCGAAGGAAGCACAACATCATCGGTACCAAGTGGATCTTTCGCAACAAGCATGATGAATCCGTCCAAGTCGTCAGAAACAAGGCTCGACTAGTGGCTTACACACAGGTCGAGGGTATTGACTTCGATGAAACCTTTGCACCTGTAGCTAAACTCAAAGCCATTCGCATACTGCTTACTTATGCTAACCATCATGACATATGCTTATATCAAATGGATGTCAAAAAGTGCATTCCTCAATGGTAAGATTGAGTAAGAAGTATATGTTGCTCAACCACCAGGGTTTGAAGATCCAAAGCATCCCGCCAAAGTGTTTAAACTCAACATGGCACTCTAAGGCCTCAAGCAAGCACCAAGAGCTTGTTATGACACACTCAAGGAATTCCTCAAGAAGAAAGGCTTCAAGCCTAGTTCACTCGATCCTACTCTCTTTACTAAATCCTATGACGATGAACTATTTGTCTATGTGGACGACATAATCTTCGGTTGTACTAACAACAAATACAGTGATGAGTTTGCCTATATGATGCAAGAGATGTAGCAAATGTCGATGATGGGAGAACTGAAATTCTTCCTAGGGCTTCAAATTCGTCAACAACCAAAATGTCATCTTCATATCTTAGGAGAAGTACCTCAAGGATTGCCTCAAACAATTTGGCATGAATGAAGCCAAAGGCTACAAGATGCCAATGCCTACCAATAATCACCTCTGCACTGACGAAAATGGAAAAGATTTTGATCAGAAGGTATATCGCTCCATGATTGGGTCTTTATTGTACCTATGTGCATCTAGGCCAGATATAATGCTTAGCGTTTGCATGTGTGCCCGATTTCAAGCAGCACCAAAGGAGTCACATCACCTTGCCGTGAAGCAAATATTTAGATATCTGGCTCACACCCCAACGCTAGGATTATGGTATCCAAAGGGTTCGAAGTTTGAGCTCATTGTCTATTCAGACTCTGACTTCGCTAGTGATAGAGTTGATCGCAAGTCTACATCACGCACATGTCATTCTCTAGGACGATCTCTTGTGTGTTGGTCTTCAAAGAAGCAGAACTATGTTTTACTCTCTACTATCGAAGCCAAATACATTGCTTCTGGCGCATACCGCACACAACTTCTCTGGATGAAGGAGACCCTCAAGGACTACGGCATCAACCTGAACCATGTACCTCTCTACTGCGACAATGAGAGTGCAATCAAGATATCCTACAACCCAGTACAACGTTTGAAGACAAAGCATATTCATATATGACATCATTTTCTGTGAGATCACGTGATGAAGGGTGACATCAACATCAAGCATGCATACACTGAAGATCAATTGGCAGATATCTTCACGAAGCCTTTGGATGAGAAGAGGTTTTCAAAGTTGCGGTGTGAGCTAAATATCATAGAATCCTCAAATGTCCTTTCAGTGGGAATACATCCTAACACTTGTGCATGTGGATGATTTTGATGCACAACACACGACGTAACGTATGTCTTCAACTCACGAAGTCTTACAATCTGACCGTGAATACATTAATGAAGAATATGACTTCAGAGCGCCACAATAATTGTGCGTCGTGTCTGGGTCAAATATTCTTATACGATGGGTAACGCCACTAACCAACCTCGAAGACATTGCCTTTACCTTGTCTACTTCACATGTCATTGAGAACTAAGTTTGTCTCCGAAACAAAACTTTATTGTTTGCCAGTGTGTCTGTGTTGAAAACTATTTGCAGATCTATATTTGGATTGGAGCTTTGTCCTATACAGCATTTGTCCTATAGCTTTGTCATCAACTTTTTCCTAGCCAAATGTGATCGGACCCGACATTCTCTTATGTTCTTACCTCGTCTAAGTATGTTTTAATCCAGTCACATGCATTCTATATTTAAATGTGTTGACTGTCACCACTACGTCCTTGTCAGTCGAAGACAAATCAACCACATAATTAATTCTCAAATCTCCACTGTCTTTGTGTTTTGAGCAACAACTCCCACGCCGGCACTTCGATTATGGTAGTGGGTTGTCAGATGTGTTGCATGTCTAGCACATGTCCCACTTAAACCAAGGAGTCAAGGGCATATCTGTCCAAACGGTTCGGATGTTTCCTCCCCTATAAATACATGTTACCCACTTCAGATATTACCTTCCTCCTCCGCCACCCACGTGCTCAAACCCTAGCGCCGTCGTTGGATTCCATCTCCGGCGGAGATGAAGTGCTTAGCTACCACAACCTCTTCGACAATGTACTCACGGCCGCCACGTACATCTCCCTCATGCCGCCATCGTAGCTGTCTGCCTCCACTAAGTTATGGTGAGTCAGATCAAACCTCTCGGCCTCTCTGCCTCATCGAGCTGTTCTTCGTGTTCTTCACTGTGGTAAATAAAAAGCTATTTTTACCGCATGCTTTGATCTGAATTTTTTACCTCAAATACTCAGTTGCTGTTTTCCTTCATCTTTGACACAACCGCATCCAGATCTAGATCTCACTTTGCCTAATACCTTCACTTTGTGGTATAAAATTGATTTGATTCCTCACTTGTAAAAATTCTCGGACTTGTACAAATCTGAAATCACCATATGCTCTATAAAAGTGAATGTCTTCGGTAAACAAGGTCAATGTCTTCAACACACGGTTTTATCTTCAAAATCTTCTGAGAATCCATATGAACTCTCCTCTTCCCTCGTGTCTCTAACTCTTTCATAGGTACATGTCCGCGGCAGAATTGCTTGGATCTCATAGTGTGAATTCATTTGTAGACTATTTGCAGATATATCTGGAATCCACCGGTGCATGTTCATATTTGCGCACCCCGGTGAAGCCTTTGTCGAAGCCAATGGCAGACAATAAGCCATTCAAGAAGGGTGGAAAAGAAAGACGCAAGAACACTACCAAAGATCTTCCTCCGGAGCTATACGAGCAGTACAAGTCTGACAATGATGAAACATATGCCCAGCACTAGAATCGAATCCAACGGATTTGAAGATATTGGAGTGTGGAGTGGTTTTATTACTGCTTTTGTACTGACAAGTGTGTTGAGAAAGCACCATGCACTGACATTGGCTAGAGAAATCTTCATCCGAAGAATAAGGCATATGCTACCAAAATGGGATTCTACCCATGCATGGTCAGGCCCCTAATGCCTAGCAATCCTCATCCATCAAGAATTCTTGGCTTCCCTAAAAGTACACAGTCTGACTCAGATGAAGGAGATGAAGAGAATCTTCCAACATCAAAGCCGAAGCCTTTGAATAAATCAAAGGCTTCAAAGCCAAAAGCTTCGAAAGCTCCCAAGCCTTCTGACTCTTCACCTCAAGCTTCGTGTTCCCCCTGTGTTAATCCAGAAGAGCCTGAGGAAGAAGGTCGCCTTCACAGATGAATGAAAAGGAAAGCTGCTGCCTCCAGAGGTCCGAAGCCAACCATGTCTTTGATGGATGCAGCAAATATGATTGAGCTATCTGAAAGTGCTAGTTATCGACTAGAGGGGGTGAATAGGCGATTTTTATGAAAGGCTTCGAAACAATGAATGTATTCAAAATAATGTGGAAACGTAAACAGGATCAGGTAGGGATACAATCAAGAATCTAGACAGGGCATGCAAGGCAGAGAAGACATTCAAGAAAGTCAAGCATAATCATCATGACTACTAAGATGTGTCGAAGATATAGATGTTATGAAGATAAACGGTGATGAGGACATCCCTACTAATGTTACACCCACCCCGACTGCTATACATACAGGACCAATTACTAGAGCTCGCGCACGTCAATTGAATTACCAGGTACTTTCGTTTCTTGGAAATCCTTCTAATATTCATGAACATATGATGCTGCCTAAATTAGATACTTTGGTTTTACTTATGAATGAAGGACCTATCATGGATAAGAAGGATGACCATTGGAGCGGGATCAAGCATGGAGGAGAAGGTGCGCGCGCGGGGAAGAACATTGGAGCTTCTAGTGATGATTTTCGCACATTGAAGCCACCATAATGGGAGTGGGAAGCTTTGGACGAAATATGCATGATGCCACTTTATAAAATTCGTCCATAGGCTAATATAGGTGCTGCGCCACCTTAATTTTGGGCCAGGCCCATGTAATTTCGAAATACCATATTATAGGCTGTTTTTAGAGTCCGTATGTATGGGGAAACTGACTTAGGGTCGGTTTCGGACCCCTCCTCCAAGGGGCCACGAAATTCCCTTCTATTCCCCCATATATACCGCCCTTAGGGCTTCGTTTTAGGTCTGGCACGCTTTGCAGAGCACGTTTTGGCCCAAAAAAATTTCGGCTGAAAATATTTTTTCCCTATCTTGATTTTAGGTTCCCCGGAGCGTTTTGAGACACTTGCTATCATAGTGATTTTTGTCGAAATTTTTGGGTCGTCGCAGCCCCCGGATTGCTCCAGAAAAAAAATAGTCCAAAAGAAAAATTCGTGCCCATCTTGCTTATACGACGTGGCAAGAGTTTTGAGACACTCGCCATTGTAGTGAGTTTTTGAAAAAAAAAAAAAAAGAGGCGCCGAAAAAAAAAACGAAAAAAAAAATCCGGTTGTGCTTTTCCCTTGCTTAGGTGTATCGTCGTGTTTTTGTTGGTGTTTTAGGCTCGCGTCTCTAGCACGGTCTAGCCTAGGACCAGCACAGTACCGTCGTTGAGCGTTTATTCAACCTTGCATCTCTGAATTGATTATTGCTGACCCTTTTTGCTACCATATTATAAGCCATCCCAGCTCCACATACTTCTACGCCGTGTGCTTGACACCACCTGGCAATCGCTCTATCCAAGCTTTGAGAGTTTTGGCTACAACGGTTGCCGATCACCGCCTGCTACTGGGTAAGAACTGGTAAGAAATTGAGATTCGCTTCAAGGATTTGTGCCACACCACCACCACCACCACGTCCCAGCAGTCTGTAGGTTTCATATTGTGTGTTTCCTATTTCTGCTAACCATGCCAGGATCACACAATGATGAGATCGGCTAGGAGAGCATGACCAACAAAGCGCTCTATGATAAATTTCAGCAAATGATGGCTGAGCAGGTACAGGACTTCGTGAACAACTTTGGAGTTGCCATGGAGAAGCTAGATGGTTTGGAGAAGACATTCGACTCCAAGATGGACGCCAAGTTCAATGAGGTGCTTGCCCGTCTACCTCCACCAGCGGCAGCTCCTCTTCCTTTTGAACGACGAGCGCGACGTGTGCCTCTCGGCCACGCCCAACATCCTGGTACTGTTGATACTGTTGCTACTTCGGTGGCTCGTGCGGCTACTGTCGTTGAGCAGGTTGAAGATTATGATGGTGATTTCGATGATGAGGGAGAGGTTGCTCCAGATCCGCCCCATGGGCAACCACCACCATACGCACCAGGTCGACCACATGGCTACAACCGTAACGGTAGGGCTGCACCACCCCCGCAGGTACGGGATCATGACCATCTCCCTAAACTTAAATTGAATATTCCGACGTTTGAGGGTAGATATGTTCCTGATATATATCTTACATGGGAGTTAGAAACAGAACAACGTTTTACATGCTTACAATTTCCAGAGGATCGACGTGTTGCTGCTGCTGTTTGTTCATTCACTAGTTTTGCTTGTGTTTGGTGGTCAGAACATTGTAGAATACACCCTGATAATATTCCAACTACTTGGGCTGCTTTGAAAACTGCTATGCGAAATCGTTGGGTGCCACCTTATTATCAACGTGAATTGCTTCAAAATTTGCAGCGTTTAAGACAAGGAAAAAATTCTGTAGAAGAATATTATCAGGAATTACAAACTGGTATGATTAGATGTGGTATTGTTGAGGAGAATGAAGCTATGCTTGCACGTTTTATGGGTGGATTAAATAGAGAGATTCAGACTATTCTAGAGTATAAGGAGTATAACACTATCACTCGTTTATTTCATCTTGCTTGCAAAGCTGAACGTGAAGTGCAGGATCGACAGGCAATGGCGAGAACTACTAATTTTGCAGGCCGTACTTCATCATGGACGCCACGTACCTCCTCTGCTTCCGCACGTCCTGCTGCAACACCACCTCCTTCAACCTCCAACTCTAATCGCGATACCAGGCAACAGGCTCCTACTGCACCCTCTGCGAAGAGCACACCTTTTGGGCCTGCACAGAGTTCTTCTTCATCTATTGCATCCACAGGGCAAACACATGAGGTTATATGTCGTCGTTGCAAGGGTGGAGGTCACTATGCGAGAGAATGCCCTTCCAAGCGTGTAATGATTGTTACTGAGGATGGTGGATATGCGTCCGCTAGTGATTATGATGAGGAGACTTTGGCACTTATTGCAAGTGACGAACAGGGTGGCGAGGATGCAGAACCAGAAACACAATACATGGCTGCTGATTACGCTGACAGGTATGAAAGTTTAGTTGCTCAACATGTTCTCAGTGTGCAGGTTACACACGCTGAGCAAAATCAGAGGCACAACTTGTTCCACACAAAGGGAGTTGTGAAAGAGCGTTCTGTTCGCATCATCATCGATGGAGGGAGTTGCAATAACTTGGCTAGCATGGAGATGGTGGAGAAGCTGTCTCTATCCACCAGACCACATCCTCATCCTTATTACATCCAATGGTTCAACAATAGTGGCAAGGTTAAGGTAACACGTAATGTTCGTGTGCATTTTAGCATTGCTACATATTCTGATTATGTGGATTGTGATGTGGTACCCATGCAAGCATGTTCTGTTTTACTTGGTAGACCATGGCAGTTTGATAAAAATTCTGTACACCATGGTAGGACAAATCAGTATACTCTTGTTCATAAGGATCATAATATCACTTTGCTTCCTATGTCTCCCGAACATATTATGAAAGATGACATTGCTAGAGCTAGTAAAGCAAAACAGGAGAAAAATAAGAGTGAAAATCAGATTGTAGCACAGGAATTTGAGCAACACCATAAGCATAATAAACCATCATCTACTGTTGCATCTGAAATAAAATTGAAGAGTGGATGTTTACTTGCTACTAAATCTGATATTAATGATTTGGATGTTGCTACATATGTTTGCTATGCTTTTGTATGTAAAGAGGTATTATTTTCATTCGAGGACATGCCTCCCTCTTTGCCTCCTACTGTCATTAACATTTTGCAGGAGTTCGCTGACGTCTTTCCACAAGACGTGCCACCGGGATTACCGCCTATTCGCGGGATTGAGCATCAGATTGACTTAATTCCCGGTGCATCCCTACCCAACCGTGCGCCCTACCGTACCAATCCAGAGGAGACAAAGGAGATTATGCGTCAAGTACAGGAGCTGCTTGACAAAGGTTATATACGTGAATCCCTTAGTCCTTGTGCTGTTCCTATTATTCTAGTGCCTAAAAAGGATGGTACATCGCGCATGTGTGTGGATTGTAGAGGCATTAATAATATTACTATTCGTTATCGTCATCCTATTCCTAGACTAGATGATATGCTTGATGAATTAAGTGGCTCTACAATTTTCTCCAAAGTTGATTTGCGTAGTGGATACCATCAAATTCGTATGAAATTGGGCGATGAATGGAAAACAGCATTTAAAACTAAGTTTGGATTATATGAGTGGCTAGTCATGCCTTTTGGGTTAACTAATGCACCTAGCACTTTCATGAGATTAATGAACGAGGTTTTACGTGCTTTCATTGGACGATTTGTGGTAGTCTATTTTGATGATATATTGATTTTTAGTAGATCTTTGGAGGAACATTTGGAACATTTACGTGCTGTTTTTACTGCGCTACGTGATGCACGTTTGTTTGGTAACCTTGGGAAGTGCACCTTTTGCACCGACCGAGTATCTTTTCTTGGCTATGTTGTTACTCCACAGGGAATTGAAGTTGATATAGCCAAGATCGAAGCTATTGAGAGTTGGCCGCAGCCCAAAACGGTCACACAAGTAAGGAGTTTTCTTGGCCTCGCTGGTTTCTAGAGGCGTTTTGTGAGAAATTTCAGCACCATTGCTGCGCCTCTCAATGAGCTTACAAAGAAGGACGTGCCTTTTTCTTGGGGTACCGCACAGGAAGAAGCCTTCACGGTCTTGAAAGATAAGTTAACACATGCTCCTTTACTCCAACTTCCTGATTTTAATAAGACTTTCGAGCTTGAATGTGATGCTAGTGGAATTGGGTTAGGAGGTGTGTTACTACAAGATGGTAAACCTGTTGCGTACTTTTCTGAAAAATTAAGTGGGCCTAGTCTGAATTATTCTACTTATGATAAGGAATTATATGCTCTTGTTCGGACTTTGGAAACATGGCAACATTATTTATGGCCCAAAGAATTTGTTATACATTCTGATCATGAATCTTTGAAACATATTAAAAGTCAAGCAAAACTGAACCGTAGACATGCTAAATGGGTTGAATTCATTAAGACTTTCCCTTATGTCATTAAACACAAGAAGGGTAAAGACAATGTTATTGCTGATGCTTTGTCTCGTCGTTATACTATGCTTTCACAACTTGACTTTAAAATATTTGGTTTGGAGACCATCAAAGATCAATATGTGCATGATTCTGAATTTAGAGACGTGTTGCAGAATTGTAAAGAAGGGAGAACATGGAACAAGTTCGTTATTAATAATGGATTTGTGTTTCGTGCTAACAAGCTATGCATTCCAGCTAGCTCCGTTCGTCTTTTGTTGTTACAGGAGGCGCACGGAGGAGGATTAATGGGACACTTTGGCGTGAAGAAGACGGAGGACGTACTTGCTACACATTTCTTTTGGCCAAAGATGAGACGGGATGTTGAGCGTTTTGTTGCTCGCTGCACTACATGTCAAAAAGCTAAGTCACGACTCAATCCTCATGGTTTATATATGCCTTTACCTGTACCTAGTGTTCCTTGGGAGGATATATCTATGGACTTTGTTTTAGGTTTACCTCGAACAAAGAAGGGGAGGGATAGCATATTTGTTGTCGTGGATAGATTTTCTAAAATGGCACACTTTATACCATGTCATAAAAGTGATGATGCTGCTCATGTTGCTGATTTGTTCTTTCGTGAAATTATTCGGTTGCATGGTGTGCCAAATACAATTGTTTCCGATCGTGATGCTAAATTTCTTAGCCACTTTTGGAGATGTTTATGGGCTAAGTTGGGGACTAAACTGCTTTTTAGTACTACATGTCACCCCCAAACTGATGGCCAAACTGAAGTAGTCAATAGATCATTGTCTACTATGCTTAGGGCTGTTTTGAAGAATAACCTGAAAATGTGGGAAGAATGCTTGCCTCATATTGAATTTGCTTATAATCGTTCGCTACATTCTACCACTAAGATGTGCCCTTTTGAAGTTGTGTATGGTTTCTTACCTCGTGCACCTATTGATTTGTTGCCTCTTCCGTCTTCGGAGAAGGTTAATTTTGATGCTAAAGAACGTGCTGAATTGATATTAAAGATTCATGAGTTAACTAAGGAAAACATTGAGCGTATGAATGCTAAATACAAACTTGCTGGAGATAAGGGTAGAAAACATGTTGTCTTTGCACCTGGAGATCTTGTTTGGTTACATTTGCGTAAGGATAGATTTCCTGATTTGCGCAAGTCAAAGCTAATGCCACGTGCTAATGGTCCTTTTAAGGTGTTAGAGAAAGTAAATGATAATGCATATAAACTTGAGCTGCCTGCAGAGTTTGGGGTTAGCCCCACTTTTAACATTGCAGATTTGAAGCCTTATTTGGGTGAGGAAGATGAGCTTCCGTCGAGGACGACGTCAGTTCAAGAAGGGGAGGATGATGAGGACATCCCTACTAATGTTACACCCACCCCGACTGCTATACATACAGGACCAATTACTAGAGCTCGCGCACGTCAATTGAATTACCAGGTACTTTCGTTTCTTGGAAATCCTTCTAATATTCATGAACATATGATGCTGCCTAAATTAGATACTTTTGTTTTACTTATGAATGAAGGACCTATCATGGATAAGAAGGATGACCATTGGAGCGGGATCAAGCATGGAGGAGAAGGTGCGCGCGCGGGGAAGAACATTGGAGCTTCTAGTGATGATTTTCGCACATTGAAGCCACCATAATGGGAGTGGGAAGCTTTGGACGAAATATGCATGATGCCACTTTATAAAATTCGTCCATAGGCTAATATAGGTGCTGCGCCACCTTAATTTTGGGCCAGGCCCATGTAATTTCGAAATACCATATTATAGGCTGTTTTTAGAGTCCGTATGTATGGGGAAACTGACTTAGGGTCGGTTTCGGACCCCTCCTCCAAGGGGCCACGAAATTCCCTTCTATTCCCCCATATATACCGCCCTTAGGGCTTCGTTTTAGGTTTGGGTTTTGTTTAGAATACAAGTTCGCCATAGCAGCAACTTCGCGTTCTTCGTTTGTGTTCCACGACCAGACAAAGGCGTCACAGAACCCCACTTCATCAATAAAGCTTTCCTCTTATATTCGCAATATCCAGATTGCAATCTTAGTTTCTTGCTTGTTCTTCGTTTGCGTGCAGGAAATAGACCCTCGTGGTCAGGTTGATCGTGCTCCGGCGTGGTCAATAACCTCTCAGAGTTGGTTTAGCGATTGCTAAGGCGCGACGTCTCACACGTTCGTAGTCGGATCGTCAAAGTCTACTCCACCAAAAACGATAGCCACCATCTCATCGAAAGACAGGGACAACTTCGCCTCTATCAAACGGTCTATATGAATGTCTTCGATGAAAGTCTTCACACAATGTTCAAGCAATGACTTCACAGTTCAGAGTAGGAATGTAGGAGAGTGAACGATAGAACCAGTTGCTTGACGAAAACACAGGATTCGTTGGACCAATTCCAGTTGCTGTGACAATTGCACGTCTGGTTAGGGAGGCTGAGATTTAACTCACAATACCTCGTCTTCACCTTATTCCCCTTGAGCCGAAGTCACTTAGATATGCCCAATCACTGAGGTAAGTCTTTAGGGGAGACTTCCGAAACCCGTACAAACTTGGTCACCCAGCAGTCCACGATGACTTTTGGTTGCTCTATACCCAGACGCTTAACCGTTTGGAAGATCTCAGTCTTCAAGTCTAATAAGTTTTCAGTTTACTCAGAACAGAAAGTCTTCGGTGATGCTCAAACACAGTAGCTCTCGTGTTTAGCTGTATCGTCGCGGGATGTGTATCTCTAAAAGTCTTCGAGGTGGGTTACTCCAAAATGCCAACAGTTGTATCTGTCTCAGAGCAGCCACCTTCTTATGATGGAGGGAATGGGCTATTTATAGCCAGCGAGCAACCCAACCTGATATGACCAAAATGAACCTAGGTCAATGACCAACCGACACGTGTCACAATGGTCAGATTTCAAACACACACGATAGCTTTACTTGGGCTACAAGTAAAGCTGACTCAACCAGCTCTGGAAGAGTTTTCCTCTCAATGTCTTCGCTCGAAGACATAGGTATGGGTTGAGCATCACGTCAGCATCTGACTTCAATCACATCGACCCCACTTAACAGTACGATGGTTCCTATGACTCAGGAAAGAAGAAACCAAACTACCAAAAGACATCTTCTTGGCGTTTCATTGTCTTTGGACGAATGTCTTAGTCCACCACCAATGGCTTCAGCCATCATCAATGTCTTCAGACATTTTTGGGGGTCATCTTCGACAACTAAACCGAAACTCCAGGGACTTTTCTCTGTGTTAACCTGTGAACTCTCACAAACACATTAGTCCCTCAACCACGTTTGTCTTCAATATTCCAAAACCAAACAAGGGTTGCACTAGATGCACTTATCATCTCCCCCTTTTTGGTGATTGATGACCAACTGGTTGAAGTTTTCAACGAGGATAAAAATATGTGAAGATAAGGTTTTGAAGATTTTGATTGCAAGATATAGAGAGCTCCCCCTAAAGATGTGCATATGAAGATTTTTGCTTTGAAAGCAAATGCACATGGCAGGTTGTAGTTTGTGGAGAACTCCCCCTATATATTGTAATCTAATCGCTATGCATTTAACAGACATAACAAAGATAATGAAATGCATAATGAAAAATGGGCGTCTACAGAATGGCTTCGGGCACATAAAATAACTTGAAGAAGCGCCAAAAAGTATGGTAAACATGAAGTGTAGACGTCCATCAGGACATAACTTCTACAACCCAAAGCAGCAAATGTTTAGAAACGATAGTTGTAAACTTAGCAAAATATAACACCCAACACTTATAAGTAGACCCGTTTGAAAACTATCACCCAATGCTTCTCCCCCTTTTGTCGTTGAATGACCAAAAAGGTACAAATACTGATGAGGACATCCCTGCTAATGCTACACCCACAACTCCGACAGCTATACATACAGGACCAATTACTAGAGCTCGTGCACGTCAATGGAATTACCAAGTACTTTTGTTTCTTGCAAATTCTTCTAGTGTTCATGAACATATGATGCTTCCTAAATTAGATACTTTTGTTTTACTTATGAATGAAGGACCTGGCATGGACAAGAAGGATGACCATGGGAGCGGGATCAAGTATGGAGAAGAAGGTGCGCGCGCGGGAAAGAACAATGGAGTTTCTAGTGATGATTTTCGCACTTTGAAGACACCATAATGGTAGCAAGAAGCCTTGGACGAAATATGCATGATGCTACTTTATAAAACTCGTCCCTAGGCAAATATAGGTGTTGCGCCACCTTATTGTTGGGCCAGGCCCATGTAATTTCGAAATACCATATTATAGGCTGTTTTTAGAGTCCGTATGTATGGTGAAACTGAGTTAAGGTCGGTTTCGGACCCCTCCTCCAAGGGGCCACGAAATTCCCCTCTATTCCCCCATATATACAGCCCTTAGGGCGTCGTTTTAGGGTTGGGTTTTGTTTAGATTACAAGTTCGCCATAGCTGCAACTTCGCGTTCTTCGTTTATGTTCCACGACCAGACAAAGGCGTCACAAAACCCCACTTCATCAATAAAGCTTTCCTCTTATATTCACAATATCCAGACTGCAATCTTAGTTTCTTGCTTGTTCTTCGTTTGCGTGCAGGAAACAGACCCTCGTGGTCAGGTGGATCGTGCTCCGGCGTGGTCAATAACCTCTCGGAGTTGGTTTAGCGATTGCTAAGGCACGACGTCATCACATGTTCGTAGTCGGATCGTCAAAGTCTACTCCACCAAAAACGATAGCCACCATCTCATCGATAGACAGGGACAACTTCGCCTCTATGAAGTGGTATCAGATTTCCAGGTTGCTCGGTGAGATTTTACCAGTTTTCGTACTTTAGATCGCATCTGTTCTTCATACCTTTAGTCCACAAAAAAGCCACAAAAAAATTAGGGTTAGATCGTCATGTCCGAACCAATCTGAGCCTTTGCATAGTCTCTTTAGTATTTTGCTTTGTTGAATTTGCGGTTACATCATCGTGTCGAGTTGCTGGTCTTAGTGTCTAGTCCTTTAGAGTTTCGAGTTCTATCCATAGGTTGTCACGTTGCCACCGCATCATCTTCATAGTTGCCATATACCACCACCATCATCATCGCTGCCATATATAACCACCCACCATCACTATCCATTGGTGTCCATATATACCACCACAAATCTGCCACCAATCCGAGTCTAGCTCGTTTTAGGTTAAGTTTCGAGATCCTTTTGATTTCGAATTCGTGATTTGCTACCTGCGTAGGTGTCGGAAAAAAGAGTCTGGCATGCTTTGCAGAGCACGTTTTGGCCCAAAAAAAATTCGGCTGAAAATATTTTTTCCCTATCTTGGTTTTAGGTTCTTCGGAGCGTTTTGAGACACTTGCCATCATAGTGATTTTTGTCGAAATTTTTGGTCATCGCACCCCGAATTGCTCCAGAAAAAGAAAAAAATTAGTCCAACAAATTTTGTGCCCATCTTGCTTATACGACGTGGGAAGAGTTTTGAGATACTCGCCATTGTAGTGATTTTTTGAGCAAAAAAAAGAGCGCAAAAAAACGAAAAAAACAGAGTGTGCTTTTCCCTTGATTACGTGTAGCGTCGTGATTTTGTTGGTGTTTTAGGCTCGCGTCTCTAATACGGTCTAGCCTAGGATCAGCACAGTACCGTCATTGAGCGTTTATTCAACCTTGCATCTCTGAATTGATTATTGCTAACCCTTTTTGCTACCATATTATAAGCCATCCCAGCTCCACATACATCTACGTCGTGTGTTTGACACCACCTGGCAAACGCTCTATCCAAGCTTTGACAGTTTGACTACAACGGTTGCCGATCACCGCCTGTTGCTGGGTAAGAACTTGTAAGAATTTGAGATTCGCTTAAAGGATTTGTGACACACCACCACCACCACCACCACATCCCAGTAGTCTGTAGGTTTCATATTCTTGTGTGTTTCCTATTTCTGCTAACCATGTCAGGATCACACGACGACGGGAGCGACTGGGAGAGCATGACCAACAAAGTGCTCTATGATAAATTTCAGCAAATGATGGCTGACCAGGTAGAAGACTTCGTGACCAACTTTGGAGAAGCTCGATGGTTTAGAGAAGACATTCGACACCAAGATGGACGCCAAGTTCAATGAGGTGCTTGCCCATCTACCACCACCAGCTACAACTCCTATCCCTCTCGAACGACGAGCGCGACGTGTGCCTCTTGGCCAAGGCCAACATACTGGTACTGTTGATACTACTGCTACTTTTGTGGCTCCTGTTGCTACTGTCGTTGAGCAGGTTGAAGATTATGATGGTGATTACGATGATGAGGGAGAGGTTGCTCCAGATCAGCCTCAGGGGCACCACGATACGCACCAGGTCGACCACATGGCTACAACCGTAATGGTAGGGCTGCACCACCCCCTCAGGTACGGGGTCATGACCATCCTCCTAAACTTAAATTGAATATTCCGATGTTTGAGGGTAGATATGTTCCCGATATATATCTTACATGGGAGTTAGAAACAGAACAATGTTTTTACATGCTTACAATTTCCTGAGGATAGACGTGTTGCTGCTGCTATTTGTTCATTCACTAGTTTTGCTTGTGTTTGGTGGTCAGAACATTGTAGAATACACCATGCTAATATTCCAACTACTTGGGCTGCTATGAAAACTGCTATGCATAATCGTTGGGTGCCACCTTATTATCAACGTGAATTGCTTCAAAATTTGCAGCGTTTAAGACAAGGAAAAATTCCGTAGAAGAATATTATCATGAATTACAAACTAGCATGATTAGATGTGGTATTGCTGAGGAGAATGAAGCTATGCTTGCATGTTGTATGGGTGGATTAAATAGAGAGATTCAGACTATTCTAGAGTATAAGCAGTATAATACTATCACTCGTTTATTTCATCTTGCTTGCAAAGCTGAACGTGAAGTGCAGGATCGACAGGCAATGGCGAGAACAACTTTTTCTACAGGTCGCACTTCACCATGGATGCCACGTACCTCCTCTGCTTCCGAACGTCCTGCTGCCACACCACCTACTTCCACCTCCAACTCCAACCGCGATACCAGGAAACAGGCTCCTACTCCACCCTCTGCGAAGAGCACACCTTCTGGGCCTGGATAGAGCTCTTTTTCATCTATTGCATCCACAGGGCAAACACATGAGGTTATATGCCGTCGTTGCAAGGGTGGAGGTCACTTTGCGAGAGAATGCCCTTCCAAGCGTGTAATGATTGTTACTGAGGATGGTGGATATGCGTCCGCTAGTGATTATGATGAGGAGACTTTGGCTCTCGTTGCAAGTGAGGAACAGGGTGGCGAGGATGCAGAACCAGAGACACACTACATGGCTGCTGATTACGCTGACAGGTATTAAAGTTTAGTTGCTCAACATGTTCTTAGTGTGCAGGTTACACAGGCTGAGCAAAATCAAAGGCACAACTTATTCCACACAAAGGGAGTTGTGAAGGAGCGTTCTGTTCGCGTCATCATCGATGGAGGGAGTTGCAATAACTTGGCTAGCATGGAGATGGTGGAGAAGTTGTCTCTAACCACCAGACCACATCCTCATCCTTATTACATCCAATGGTTCAACAATAGTGGCAAGGTTAAGGTAACACCTACTGTTCGTGTGCATTTTAGCATTGCTACATATTCTGATTATGTGGAATGTGATGTGGTACCCATGCAAGCATGTTCTGTTCTACTTGGTAGGCCATGGCAGTTTGATAAAAAATCTGTACACCATGGTAGGACAAATCAGTATACTCTTGTTCATAAGGATCAAAATATCACTTTGCTTCCAATGTCTCCGGAACATATTATGAAAGATGACATTGCTAGAGCTAGTAAAGCAAAACAGGAGAAAAATAAGAGTGAAAATCAGATTATAGCACAGGAATTTGAGCAACACCATAAGCATAATAAACCATCATCTAATGTTGCATCCAAAATAAAATTGAAGAGTGGATGTTTACTTGCTACTAAATCTGATATTAATGATTTGGATGTTGCTACATCTGTTTGCTATTCTTTTGTATGAAAAGAGGTATTATTTTCATTCGAGGACATGCCTCCCTCTTTGCCTCCTGCTGTCATTAACATTTTGCAGGAGTTCGCTGACGTCTTCCCAGAGGACGTGCCACCAAGATTACCACCTATTCGCGGGATTGAGCATCAGATTGACTTAATTCCCGGTGCATCCCTACCCAACCATGCGCCATAACGTACCAATCCAGCAGAGACAAAGGAGATTATGCGTAAAGTACAGGAGCTGCTTGACAAAGGTTATATACGTGAATCCCTTAGTCCTTGTGTTGTTCCTATTATTCTAGTGCCTAAAAAGGATGGTACATCAAGCATGTGTGTGGATTGTAGAGGCATTAATAATATGCTTGATGAATTAAGTGGTTCTATAATTTTCTCCAAAGTTGATTTGCGTAGTGGATACCATCAAATTCGTATGAAATTGGGAGATGAATGGAAAACAACATTTAAAACTAAGTTTGCATTATATGAGTGGTTAGTCATGCCTTTTGGGTTAACTAATGCACGTAGCACTTTCATGAGATTAATGAACGAGGTTTTACGTGCTTTCATTGGACGATTTGTGGTAGTCTATTTTGATGATATATTGATTTTTAGTAGAACTTTGGAGGAGCATTTGGAACATCTACGTGCTATTTTTATTGCTCTACGTGATGCACGTTTGTTTGGTAACCTTGGGAAGTGCACCTTTTGCACCGACCGAGTATCTTTTCTTGGCTATGTTGTTACTCCACAGGGAATTGAAGTTGATAAAGCCAAGATTGAAGCTATTGAGAGTTGGCCGCAGCCCAAAACGGTCACACAAGTGAGGAGTTTTCTTGGCCTTGCTGGTTTCTATAGGCGTTTTGTGAGAGATTTCAGAACCATTGCTATGCCTCTCAATGAGCTTACAAAGAAGGACGTGCCTTTTCTTGGGGTACCGCACAGGAAGAAGCCTTCACGGTCTTGAAAGAAGTGAACACATGCTCCTTTACTCCAACTTCCTGATTTTAATAAGACTTTCGAGCTTGAATGTGATGCTAGTGGAATTGGGTTAGGAGGTGTGTTATTACAAGATGGTAAACCTGTTGCGTACTTCTCTGAAAAACTGAGTGGGCCTAGTCTGAATTATTCTACTTATGATAAGGAATTATATGCTCTTGTTCGGACTTTGGAAACATGGCAACATTATTTATGGCCCAAAGAATTTGTTATACATTCTGATCATGAATCTTTGAAACATATCAAAAGTCAAGCAAAACTGAACCGTAGACATACTAAATGGGTTGAATTCATTGAGACTTTCCCTTATGTCATTAAACACAAGAAGGGTAAAGAAAATGTTATTGCTAATGCTTTGTCTCGTCGTTATACTATGCTTTCACAACTTGACTTCAAAATATTTGGTTTGGAGACCATCAAAGATCAATATGTGCATGATGCTGAATTTAGAGATGTGTTGCGGCATTGTAAAGAAGGGAGAACATGGAACAAGTTTGTTATTATTGATATATTTGTGTGCTAACAAGCTAGGCATTCCAGCTAGCTCCGTTTGTCTTTTGTTGTTACAGGAGGCATACGGAGCAGGATTAATGGGACACTTTGGCGTGAAGAAGATGGAGGACGTACTTTCTACACATTTCTTTTGGCCAAAGATGAGACGGGATGTTGAGTTTTATGTTGCTCGCTGCACTACATGTCAAAAAGCAAAGTCACGACTCAATCCTCATGGTTTATATATGCCTTTGCCTGTACCTAGTGTTCCTTGGGAGGATATATCTATGGACTTTGTTTTAGGTTTACCTCGAACTAAGAAGGGGAGGGATAGCATATTTTTTGTCGTGGATGGATTTTCCAAAATGGCACACTTTATACCATGTCATAAAAGTGATGCTGCTGCTCATGTTGCTGATTTGTTCTTTCGTGAAATTATTCGGTTGCATGGTGTGCCAAATACAATTGTTTCAGATCGTGATGCTAAATTTCTTAGCCACTTTTGGAGATGTTTATGGGCTAAGTTGGGGACTAAACTACTTTTTAGTACTACATGTCATCCCCAAACTGATGGCCAAGTTGAAGTACTCAATAGATCATTGTCTACTATGCTTAGGGCTGTTTTGAAGAATAACCTGAAAATGTGGGAAGAATGCTTGCCTCATATTGAGTTTGCTTATAATCGTTCGCTACATTCTACCACCAAGATGTTCCCTTTTGAAGTTGTGTATGGTTTCTTACCTCGTGCACCTATTGATTTGTTGCCTCTTCCATCTTCGGAGAAGGTTAATTTTGATGCTAAAGAACGTGCTGAATTGATATTAAAGATGCATGAGTTAACGAAGGAAAACATTGAGCGTATGAATGCTAAATACAAAATTGCTGGAGATAAGGGTAGAAAACATGTTGTCTTTGCACCTGGAGATCTTTTTTGGTTACATTTGTGTAAGGATAGATTTCCTGATTTGCGCAAGTCAAAGCTAATGCCACGTGCTGATGGTCCTTTTAAGGTGTTAGAGAAAATAAATGATAATGCATATAAACTTGAGCTGCTTGTAGAGTTTGGGGTTAGCCCCATTTTTAACATTGCAGATTTGAAGCCTTATTTGGGTGAGGAAGATGAGCTTCCATCGAGGGCGACTTCAGTTCAAGAAGGGGAGGATGATGAGGACATCCCTACTAATGCTACACCCACAACTCCGGCTGCTATACATACATGACCAATTACTAGAGCTCGCGCATGTCAATTGAATTACCAGGTACTTTTCTTTCTTGCAAATCCTTCTAGTGTTCATGAACATATGATGCTTCCTAAATTAGATACTTTTGTTTTACTTATGAATGAAGGACCTGGCATGGACAAGAAGGATGACCATGGGAGTGGGATCAAGCATGGAGAAGAAGGTGCACGCGCGGGAAAGAACAATGGAGTTTCCAGTGATGATTTTCGCACTTTGAAGCCACCATAATGGGAGCAAGAAGCCTTGGACAAAATATGCATGATGCTACTTTATAAAATTCGTCCCTAGGGTAATATAGGTGCTGTGCCACCTTATTGTTGGGCCAGGCCCATGTAATTTCGAAATACCATATTATAGGCTGTTTTAGAGTCCCTATGTATGGTGAAACTGAGTTAAGATCGGTTTCGGACCCCTCCTCCAAGGGGCCATGAAAGTCCCCTCTATTCCCCCATATATACAGCCCTTAGGGCGTCGTTTTAGGGTTGGATTTTGTTTAGATTACAAGTTTGCCATAGCTGCAACTTCGCGTTCTTTGTTTGTGTTCCACGACCAGACAAAGGCGTCACAGAACCCCACTTCATCAATAAAGCTTTCCTCTTATATTCGCAATATCCAGATTGCAATCTTAGTTTCTTGCTTGTTCTTCATTTGCGTGCAGGAAACATACCCTCGTGGTCAGGTTGATCGTGCTCCGGCGTGGTCATTAACCTCTCGGAGTTGGTTTAGCGATTGCTAAGGCGTGGCGTCATCACACGTTCGTAGTCGAATCGTCAAAGTCTTCTCCACCAAAAACTATAGACACCATCTCATCGAAAGACAGGGACAACTTCGCCTCTATCAAAGACATTGAGAACTACGCGTCCCTAGCAGGTGTTGATGAAGATGGTGCAGCAGGGTCTTGGATTGCTGATGCAGAGGAGCTTAGTGTAGTGCCGCGACACCGAGTCGATCGAGGCACATAAGTCGCATCATGAGCTTCTTTTGCAAGCCTCATGTTGACGGAAGGAGCTGACGAAAAATAATCACTGTTTTCGAGAGATGGTGTCTGGCGCCACTTCTCCGCACTAGGAGGTTGTGCACCAAATATGTAGCGAGGGTGAAATCCATCTTCACGAAGCTCATGCTCAGGTGCTAGCAGTGTTGGAAATATGCCCTAGAGGCAATAATAAATTAGTTATTATCATATTTCCTTGTTCATGATAATTGTTTATTATCCATGCTATAATTGTATTGACAACACTTTGTCCCTAGTATGCCTCTAGTAGACTAGCTCATTATTCAAAGATGGTCAAGGTTTCCTAGCCATTGACATGAGATGTCATTTGATAACGGGATCACATCATTAGGAGAATGATGTGATGGACAAGACCCAAACTACAAGCGTAGCATATGATCGTGTCAGTTTATTGCTACTATTTTTTGCATGTCAAGTATATCTTCCTATGACCATGAGATCATGCAACTCACTGACATCGGAGGAGTACCTTGTGTGTATCAAACGTTGCAATGTAACTGGGTGACTATAATGGTGCTCGATAGGTATCTCCAAGGGTGTCTGTTGAGTTGGCATGGATCAAGACTGGGATTTGTTACTCCGTGTGACGGAGAGGTATCTTAGGGCCCACTCGGTAATACAACATCACAACAAGCCTTGCAAGCAATGTGACTAAGTGTTAGTCACAGGATCTTGTATTACGAAACGAGTAAAGAGACTTGCTGGTAACAAGGTTGAACTAGGTATGGAGATACCCACGATCGAATCTCAGGCAAGTAACATACCGAAGAACAAAGGGAACATCATACGGGATTAACTGAATCCTTGACATAGAGGTTCGACCGATAAAGATCTTCGTAGAATATGTAGGAACCAATATGGGCATCCAGGTCCCGCTATTGGTTATTGACCATAGAGGTGTCTCGATCATGTCTACATAGTTCTCGAACCCGCAGGGTCTGCACACTTAAGGTTCGGTGACGTTTCGGTAGTATAGAGTTATGCATGGTGGTGACCGAAGGTTTTTCGGAGTCCCGGATGAGATCCCAAACATATATAGGAAGTCTTATTTTGGTCGCTAGAAAAGTTTCGGGCTCATCGGTAGTGTACCGGGAGTGCCGGTAGTGTACCGGGAGACCATCGGGAGGGGTATTTCGACCCAAGAGGCTAGATGGTCTGTGGGAGGATGAATACCAGCCCTTAATGGGCTGGTGGAAGTCCCACACAAGGCCCATGCGGCTGGGAAGAAAAGCCCAAAAGAAAAAAGGTGGAAAAAGGCAAAAGTGGCTAAATTAGGAAGGAGTCCTAATCCTACTAGGAGTGGAGGAGGAGGACTCCTCCCTCCTGGTTCGGCTGACCCAAGGGCTGCCTCCTTGGGAGGCAAGCCTCCTCCTCCTCTCCCCCTATATATACTAGAGGGTTTTAGGGTTTTGGCACAAGATTTTTAGCCACGTGCTACCCGTTCCTCTAGTGCATAGTTTCTCCTCTAGATCGGATTTCTGCAATGCTTAGGCGAAGCCCTGCTAGAATAGCTCCACCACCATCGCCGGAGCACCGTCGCACTGCCGGAGAACTCTTCTACCTCTCCGCTCCCTCTTGTTAGATCAAGAAGGCGGAGATCGTCATCGAGCTGTACGTGTGCTGAACGCGGCGGTGCCGTCCGTTCGGCGCTAGATCGGAAGGACCGTGATCAAGATCGCGAGACGGATCGTGATGAGATTGCAGGACGGATCGTGATGAGATTGCGGGACGGATCGTGATCAGATCGCGGGACGGATCGTGATGAGTTCGCGGGACAGATCATGATTGTATCGCGGGACAGATCGTGATGAGATCGCGGGACGCACGTCGATTTGGATCGCGAAGATGTTTCACTACACCAACCACGTTTCTTAACGCTTCCTGCTTAGTGATTTACAAGAGTATGTAGATCCACTCTCCCCCTCGTAGATGCTCATCACCATGGATAGATCTTGCATGTGCGTAGGAACTTTTTTGTTTCCCATGCAACGTTCCCCAACAGTGGCATCATGAGCTAGGTCTATGTGTAGATGAGATCTCGAGTAGAACACAAAGAGTTTGTGGGCGTTGATGCTTAGATTGCTTCCTCCCTTGGTCGTGTTTTGGTTCAGCGGTATTGTTGGATGAAGCGGCCCGGACCAACATTACTCGTACGCTTACGAGAGACCGGTTCCATCGACTGACGTGTAACTTCGTTGCACAAAGATGGCTGGCGGGTGTCTGTTTCTACTACTTTAGTTGGATCAGATTCGACTAAGGCGGTCCTTGAGAAGGTTGAAAAGCAACTTATGTATCACGGTTGTGATTTATGCGTAGGTGAGAATTATTCTTGCTAGATACCCGTAGCAGCCACGTAAAACATGCAACAACAATTAGAGGACGTCTAACTTGTTTTTGCAGGGTATGTTGTGATGTGATATGGCCAATTACATGATGTGATATATGTGATGTATGAGATGATCATATGATGTATAGATTATCACGAATTGCATGACACTGAGTACGGCAACTGGCAGGAGCCATAGGGTTGTCTTTAATTATTGTATGACTTGCGTGTCAATCATTAAGCGCTATGTAATGCTTTACTTTATCGCTAAACGGTAGCAATAGTAGTAGAAGCATGTTGGGCGCGTCAACCCCGATGGCGACACGTTGATGGAGATCAAGATGATGGAAATCATGGTGTCATGCCGGTGACGATGGAGATCATGCCGGTGCTTTCAAGATGGAGATCAAAAGCACAAGTTCATGGCCATATCATGTCACTTATGATTTGCATGTGATGTTAATCCTTTAATGCACCTTGTTTTGCTTAGGACGACGATAGCATTATAAGGTGATCCCTCACTTAAATTTCAAGATGAATTGTGTTCTCCCCGAGTGTGCATCGTTGCAAAAGTTCGTCGTGTCAAGATACCACGTGATGATCGGGTGTGATAGACTCTACGTTCACATACAACGGGTGCAAGCCAGTGTTGCACATACAGAACACTCGGGTTAAACTTGACGAGCCTAGCATGTACAGACATGGCCTCGGAACACAAGAGATCGAAAGGTCGAACATGAGTCATATAGTAGATATGATCAACATGATGATGTTCACCATTGAAACCACCTCAACTCACGTGATGATCAGACTTGAGTTGGTGAATTTGGATCATGTATCACTCGGATGACTGGAGGGATGTCAATTTGAGTGGGAGTTCTTAAGTAACATGATTAATTGAACTCATTATCATGAACATAGTCAGTAGTGTCTTTGCAAAATGTGTTGTAGATTACTAGCTCACGTTGTAGCTCCCTTGAATTTTTATATGTTCCTAGAGAAATAGAGTTGAAAGATGATGGTAGCAATATTGCGGACTGGCTCTGTGATCTGAGGATTGTCCTCATTGCTGCATAGAAGCCGTATGTCCTTAATGCACCGCTTGGTGCGCCAACCCCTCTAGCGTTGTTTGTAGATGTTGTGAACATCTAACAGGCATGTTCTGATAACTACTTGATAGTTTAGTGCGTCATGCATGCTTAGAATTGAGGCTCCGAAATGTTTTGAACGTCATGGAACATATGAGATGTTCTAAGAGCTGAAATTAGGATCTCAAGCTCGTGCCCGTGTTGCGAGATATGAGATCTCCAACAAGATTCTTTGCCTGTAAGATGAAGGAGAATAGCTCAATCGTTGAGCATGTGCTCAGATTGTCTGGGGGCTACAATCGCTTGAATCGAGTGGGAGTTGATCTTCCAGATAAGATAGTGATTTATATTGTTCTCCAAGTCACTGTCACTAAGCTACTAGAACTTGGTGATGAACTATAAACACTAGGGATAGAAATAATGATCCCTGAGCTATTCGTGATGTTTGACACTGCGAAGGTAGAAATCAAGAAGGAGCATCAAGTGTTGATGGTTAGTAAAACCACTAGTTTCGAGAAGGGCAAGGGCAAGGAGGGAAACTTCATGGATAGCAAGTCAGTTGCTGCTCCAGTGAAGCAACCCAAAGTTGAACCCAAACCCGAGACTAAGTGCTTCGATTATGAGGAGAGCGGTCGCTGAAGCAGAACAACCCTAGATACTTGGTAGATAAGAAGGCTGGCAACGTCGACAGAAGTATATTTGATATACGTGTTATTGATGTGTACCTTGCTAGTACTCCTAGTAACACCTGGGTATTGGATACCGGTTCGGTTGCTAAATGTTAGTAACTCGAAATAAAAGCTAGGGAATAAACGGAGAACTAGTTAAGGGTGAGGTGACGATGTGTGTTGGAAATGTTTCCAAGGTTGATGTAATCAACATAGCACGCTCTCTCTACCTTCGAGATTAGTGACGAGCCTAAATAAATGTTATTTGGTGTTTTGCGTTGAGCATGAACGTGATTAGATCGTGTTTATTGCAACACGGTTATTCATTTTAAGTTAGAGAATAATGGTTATTTTGTTTACATGAATAATACCTTCAATGGTCATGCACCTAGTGAGAATGGTTTGTTGAATCTTGATCATAGTAATACACATGTTCATAACATTGATGCCAAAAGATACAAAGTTAATAATGATAGTACCACATACTTGTGGCATTGTCGTTGAATGTCATGTTGGTATAAAACGCATGAAGAAACTCCATGCTGATGGATCTTTGGAATCATTCGATTTTGAATCGGTTGAGACATGCGAACCGTGCCTCTTGGGCAAGATGACTAAGGACCCCGTTTTCCAGTTTGATGGAGCGGGCAAGTGATTTATTGGAAATGATACATGTTGATGTATGCAATCCAATAAGTCTCGTAGCGTGCGGTGGATATCGTTATTTTCTTACCTTCACTGATGATTTGAGTAGATATAGTGTATATTTACTTAATGAAACACAAGTCTGAATCGTTTGAAAAGTTCAAGCAAATTCAGAGCGAAGTTTAAGATCATTGTGACAAGAAGATAAAAATGTCTACGATATGATCGTGGAGGTGAATACCGGAGTTACGAGTTTGGCATACAACTTTAGACAATGTGAAAGTTGTTTCATAGCTCACGCCACCTGGAACACCATAGTGTGATGGTGTGTCCGAACGTCATAGTCATGCTCTATTGGATATGGTGCGTGCTATGATGTCTCTTATCGTTTTGCTACTATAGTTTTGGGGTTATGCATTAGAGACAACTACATTCCTTTAGATAGGGCACCATCTAAATCCGTTGAGATGACACCATGTGAATTATGGTTTGATAGAAACTTAAGCTGTCATTTCTTAATGTTTGGGGTTGCGACGCTTGTGTGGAAAATGTTTTCACCTAATGAGCTCGAACCCAAAGCGGACAAATGCATCTTCATAGAATACCCTAAGAACAGTTGGGTAAACCTTCTATCTTAGATCCAAGCATAAAGTGTTTGTTGCTAAAACTGGGTCCTTTCTCGAGAAAGAGTTTCTCTCGAAAGAATTGAGTGGGAGGAAGATATAACTTGATGAGGTTGTTGAACCTTTGTTCAACCAGAGAGTAGCGCAGCACAGGAATTTGTTTCTGTGAAGCCTACGTTAGTTGAAGAGGAAGTTAATGATGATGATCCTGAAGCTTCGGATCAAGTTACTATCAGACGTCGTAGGTCGACAAGGATGTGTACTGCTCCTGAGCGGTACGACAACCCTGTCTTGGAGGTCATGTTGTTGGACAACGATGAACCTACGAGTTGTGGAGAAGAGATGATGGGCTCGGATTCCGACAAATGGTTAGAGGCCAAGAAATCCGAGAAAGGATCCATGTATGAAAACCAAGTATAGACTTTGGTAGACTTTCTCGTTGGACGACAGGTCGTTGAGTAAATGGATGTTTAAAATGAAGCCATATGCTCATGGTAAATGTCACCATTTGTAAAGCTCGACTTGTTGCAAAGAAGTTTACGACAAGTTCAAGGAGTTGACTGCGGTGAGACTTTCTCACTCATAGCGATGCTAAAAGTCTGTTGGAATCATGTTAGCAGTTGCTGCATTTTTCAATTATGAAATCTGGCAGATGGATGTCAAAACATCATTTCCTTAACGGTTTACTTGAGGAAAGGTTGTATGTGAGACAACCAGAAGGTTTTGTCAGTCCTAAGGATGCTAAAAGGTGTGCGAGCTCCAGCAATCCATCTAAGGGCTGGAGCAAGCATCTCGGAGTTGGAATATACACTTTGATGAGGTGATCAAAGTTTTTTAGTCTATACAAAGTTTATGAGAAACTTGTATTTACAATAAAGTGAGTGGGAGCACTATAGAGTTGCTAGTAAGCATATGTGGTTGACATATTGTTGATCGGAAATGATGTAGAATTTCTGGAAAGCATAAACGGTTGTTTGAAAAGAGTTTTTCGAAGGAAAACTTGGATAAAGCTACCTAATTGTTGAGCATCAAGATCTATTGATATAGATCAAGGATGCTTTGATGAGACTTTCAATGAGTACATACCTTGACAAGATTTTGAAAGAGTTCAAAATATATCAGTCAGAGAAAGAGTTCTCGCCTGATTTGTAAGGTGTGAAGTTGAGTAAGACTCAAAGCTCGACAACGGCAGAAGAAAGAGAAAGGACGAATGACGTCCCCTATGCTTAAGCCATAGGCTCTATATTATGCCATGTTGTGTACCGCACCTCTGTGTGTCTTGCCATGAGTCTGTCAAGGGGTACAAGAGTGATCCAGGAGTGGATCACTGGACAACGGTCAAGATTATCCTTAGTAACTAAAAGACTAAGGAGATGTTTCTCGATTATGGAGGTGATAAAGAGTTCATCGCAAAGAGTTACGTCGATGCAAGCTTTAAACACCAATTCGGATGACTCGTAGTAGCAATCTGGATACGTATAGTGGAGCAGCCATTTGGAATAGTACCAAGTGGAGTGTGGTAGCAGTGTTTACAGTTTGACATAGGGATTTGCAAAGCACACAAGGATTTGAATGTGGCAGACCCGTTGACTATAAGACCTCTCTCACATGCAAAGCATGATCGAGCCCCAGAACTCATTGGGTGTTAGATTCATAACAATGCGAATCACATGGTGATGTGAACTAGATTATTGACTCTAGTACAAGTGGGAGACTGTTGGAAATATGCCCTAGAGGCAATAATAAATTAGTTATTATCATATTTCCTTGTTCATGATAATTTTTTATTATCCATGCTATAATTGTATTGATTGGAAACACATTACATGTGCGGATAAGTAGACAACACTTTGTCCCTAGTATGCCTCTAGTAGACTAGCTCGTTATCAAAGATGTTCAAGGTTTCCTAGCCATTGACATGAGATGTCATTTGATAACGGGATCACATCATTAGGAGAATGATGTGATGGACAAGACCCAAACTACAAGCGTAGCATATGATCGTGTCAGTTTATTGCTACTGTTTTCTACATGTCAAGTATATCTTCCTATGACCATGAGATCATGCAACTCACTGACATCGGAGGAGTACCTTGTGTGTATCAAACGTCGCAACGTAACTGGGTGACTATAAAGGTGCTCTACAGGTATCTCCAAGGGTGTCTGTTGAGTTGGCATGGATCAAGACTGGGATTTGTTACTCCGTGTGACAGACAGGTATCACAACAAGCCTTGCAAGCAATGTGACTAAGTGTTAGTCACGGGATCTTGTATTACGGAACTTGTAAAGAGACTTGCCGGTAACGAGGTCGAACTAGGTATGGAGATACCGATGACCGAATCTCGGGTAAGTAACATACCGAAAACAAAGGGAACATCATACGGGATTAACTGAATCCTTGACATAGAGGTTCGACCGATAAAGATCTTCGTAGAATATGTAGGAACCAATATGGGCATCCAGGTCCCGCTATTGGTTATTGACCGTAGATGTGTCTTGGTCATGTCTACATAGTTCTCAAACCCGCAGGGTCTGCACACTTAAGGTTCAGTGACATTTCGGTAGTATAGAGTTATGCATGATGGTGACCGAAGGTTGTTCGGAGTCCCGGATGAGATCCCGGACGTCATGAGGAGCTCCGGAATGGTCCGGAGGTAAAGACTGATATATAGGAAGTCCTATTTTGGTCGCCGGAAAAGTTTTGGGCTCATCGGTAGTGTACCGGGAGACCATCGGGAGGGGTATTTCAACCCAAGAGGCTCCATGGGCTGTGGGAGGATGAATACCAGCCCTTAATGGGCTGGTGGAAGTCCCACACAAGGCCCATGCAGCTGGGAAGAAAAGCCCAAAAGGAAAAAGGTGGAAAAAGGTAAAAAGGGCTAAATTAGGAAAGAGTCCTAATCCTACTAGGAGTGGAGAGGAGGACTCCTCCCTCCAGGTTCGGCCGACCCATGGGCTGCCTCCTTGGGAGCTAAGCGTCCTCCTCCTCTCCTCCTATATATACTAGAGGGTTTTAGGGTTTTGGCACAAGATTTTTAGCCACGTGCTACCCGTTCCTCTAGTGCATAGTTTCTCCTCTAGATCGGATTTCTGCAGTGCTTAGGCGAAGCCCTGCCGGAATAGCTCCACCACCATCGCCGGAGTGCCGTCGCGCTGCCGGAGAACTCTTCTACCTCTCCGCTCCCTCTTGCTGGATCAACAAGGCTGCCATCGTCATCGAGCTGTACGTGTGCTAAACGCGAAGGTGCCGTCCGTTGGGCGCTAGATCGGAAGGACCGTGATGAAGATCGCGAGACGGATCGTGATGAGATCGCGGGACGGATCGTGATGAGATCGCGGGACAGATCATGATGAGTTCACGGGACGGATCATGATTGGATCGCGGGACATATCGTGATGAGATCGCGGGACGCACGGCGATTTGGATCGCGAAGATGTTCGACTACACCAACCGCATTTCTTAACGCTTCCCGCTTAGCGATCTACAAGGGTATGTAGATCCACTCTCCCCCTCGTAGATGCTCATCACCATGGATAGATCTTGCGTGTGCGTAGGAATTTTTTGTTTCCCATGCAACGTTCCCCAAGGCTTTTTGGTAGCCAAGTTGCAAACATGGTTGAGATCTTGCACAACTAAGTGCATCTGGCGTTGAGTCCATTCATGATGCTTTTCTTGCTTCTAGATCAGTGAAACTAGAAGTTCACGATCAGTAAGTGCATGCTCTCCCCTGGGCGGGCGTTGACGAGGTAAAGTGGTGGCAGTGGTTTTGGAGTGGGTTGCAACACAGATATTGGTTGGCAAAGTGCACCAATGACTCTTGCTCTTGATGGATCAGAAGGAATAAGAAGACCTTCAACATCAGCAGTGCCACTTGTGCCTTCAACAATGGGGTTCTTGCTCTTGGATGCATACAAGTCTGCTGGCACAACCTCAATCTCTCGAAGATAAATGCCATGGTTGCGAGCAGAGGAAAGATAGCTGGTGTTGATTCTTTACTTGATGACGCGTATGATCCAAGGAGCATGAAATTTGGCTCGAAGACATTGACACCATTGGCAGCAAGGTTACAAAGGAACAAGTCATGAAGATTGAACCTGATGCCATATAAAATGTTGTATAGCAATGTCTTCAGAGGCCCTTCAATCTTGCGTGAGGAGTTGTGCCCTTTGATCGGCCAAATTGTATGTCGAAGAATATGGTAGAGTGTCCTGGGCAGGTACTGAAGATCATCCACAAAGAATGTGGTGGGCAATTCTGCATCTTGAGCCAAAGGCTGCATCAATGTCAACATCTCTCCTATATTTGGTTCTTGCATATGGAATAGGCTTCGAGTTGCAGCCACATAGGCTTCAGAGGAAGGATCCAAGTCTTCAGCAGAGGCAACGAGAGGTGTTGTAGGAAAGAAATCCAGTGGTGAAGCAGTGATGTGTTCATCCCTTATCGTGAATTTCATTTGCCAGGTGTTCAAGTCACGACCAAAGCCTGAGATGTGTAAGGTTGCATAGAACTGGAGGATGAGTTCTTCATTCCAGTCTTCATGATCTGTGTAGAAGGGCAGCAAACCCACATCTCGAAGACAATTTGGTGCCTGGTCAAAACAAGGAAGACCTTTCATAGCTTCAAAGCTTAGATGCTTGTGGGGAAAGATCCTGTTTTGGCCATAGAGCACGGATATGTAGTACTGACGTTGTGGAGCACTCCGGAACCTGTCAGACTGTATCTTGGCTCTCTTGTATGGATTGCGGTCGGATTCAAGAATGTGTTTTTCAGCCTGAATCTCTCCAACTCGAAGACCAAGGGTCTTGCTAGGGCTGACTATCGAAGACTTGGAAGTCGAGGCATAGGATTCATGATAGAGGGGCGGCGATCTAGGTTGAACTCAAACTGAGGTCCCATCCTTGGTGGTGCAACAAGGCAAGGCCATCTTGTAGGGACCATTTATCCTTCCCTATTCTGAGCCAAACACAATGTTGTCTTCATTGTCTTCAGTTGATGGCATGGCAGGGATAGGAAGTCCATCAGGGGATGGGGCATTGGCTTTCCTCATGGTGATATCGGCAACATTGTCTTCGGCTGCCATGTCTTCAGTTTCAGGTTGGCTGATGATAGAGGCGAAGTTGTCCCTGTCTTTCGATGAGATGGTGGCTATCGTTTTTGGTGGAGTAGACTTTGACGATCCGACTACGAACGTGTGATGACGCCGTGCCTTAGCAATCGCTAAACCAACTCCGAGAGGTTATTGACCACGCCGGAGCAAGATCAACCTGACCACGAGGGTCTGTTTCCTGCAGGCAAACGAAGAACAAGCAAGAAACTAAGATTGCAATCTGGATATTGCGAATATAAGAGGAAAGCTTTATTGATGAAGTGGGGTTCTGTGACGCCTTTGTCTGGTCGTGGAACACAAACGAAGAACGCGAAGTTGCTGCTATGGCAAACTTGTAATCTAAACAAAACCCACCCTAAAACGAAGCCCTAAGGGCTGTATATATGGGGGAATAGAAGGGAATTTCGTGGCCCCTTGGAGGAGGGGTCCGAAACCGACCCTAAGTCAGTTTCCCCATATATACGGACTCTAAAAACAGCCTAAAATATGGTATTTCGAAATTACATGGGCCTGGCCCAAAAATAAGGTGGCGCAGCACCTATATTAGCCTATGGACGAATTTTATAAAGTGGCATCATGCATATTTCGTCCAAGGCTTCCCGCTCCCATTATGGTGGCTTCAATGTGCGAAAATCATCACTGGAAGCTCCATTGTTCTTCCCCGCACGCGCACCTTCTCCTCCATGCTTGATCCCGCTCCAATGGTCATCCTTCTTATCCATGCTAGGTCCTTCATTCATAAGTAAAACAAAAGTATCCAATTTAGGCAGCATCATATGTTCATGAATATTAGAAGGATTTCCAAGAAACGAAAGTACCTGGTAATTCAATTGACGTGCGCGAGCTCTAGTAATTGGTCCTGTATGTATAGCAGTCGGGGTGGGTGTAACATTAGTAGGGATGTCCTCATCATCCTCCCCTTCTTGAACTGACGTCGTCCTCGACGGAAGCTCATCTTCCTCACCCAAATAAGGCTTCAAATCTGCAATGTTAAAAGTGGGGCTAACCCCAAACTCTGCAGGCAGCTCAAGTTTATATGCATTATCATTTACTTTCTCTAACACCTTAAAAGGACCATCAGCACGTGGCATTAGCTTTGACTTGCGCAAATCAGGAAATCTATCCTTACGCAAATGTAACCAAACAAGATCTCCAGGTGCAAAGACAACATGTTTTCTACCCTTATCTCCAGCAAGTTTGTATTTAGCATTCATACGCTCAATGTTTTCCTTAGTTAACTCATGAATCTTTAATATCAATTCAGCACGTTCTTTAGCATCAAAATTAACCTTCTCCGAAGACGGAAGAGGCAACAAATCAATAGGTGCACGAGGTAAGAAACCATACACAACTTCAAAAGGGCACATCTTAGTGGTAGAATGTAGCGAACGATTATAAGCAAATTCAATATGAGGCAAGCATTCTTCCCACATTTTCAGGTTATTCTTCAAAACAGCCCTAAGCATAGTAGACAATGATCTATTGACTACTTCAGTTTGGCCATCAGTTTGGGGGTGACATGTAGTACTAAAAAGCAGTTTAGTCCCCAACTTAGCCCATAAACATCTCCAAAAGTGGCTAAGAAATTTAGCATCACGATCGGAAACAATTGTATTTGGCACACCATGCAACCGAATAATTTCACGAAAGAACAAATCAGCAACATGAGCAGCATCATCACTTTTATGACATGGTATAAAGTGTGCCATTTTAGAAAATCTATCCACGACAACAAATATGCTATCCCTCCCCTTCTTTGTTCGAGGTAAACCTAAAACAAAGTCCATAGATATATCCTCCCAAGGAACACTAGGTACAGGTAAAGGCATATATAAACCATGAGGATTGAGTCGTGACTTAGCTTTTTGACATGTAGTGCAGCGAGCAACAAAACGCTCAACATCCCGTCTCATCTTTGGCCAAAAGAAATGTGTAGCAAGTACGTCTTCCGTCTTCTTCACGCCAAAGTGTCCCATTAATCCTCCTCCGTGCGCCTCCTGTAACAACAAAAGACGAACGGAGCTAGCTGGAATGCATAGCTTGTTAGCACGAAACACAAATCCATTATTAATAACGAACTTGTTCCATGTTCTCCCTTCTTTACAATTCTGCAACACGTCTCTAAATTCAGCATCATGCACATATTGATCTTTGATGGTCTCCAAACCAAATATTTTAAAGTCAAGTTGTGAAAGCATAGTATAACGACGAGACAAAGCATCAGCAATAACATTGTCTTTACCCTTCTTGTGTTTAATGACATAAGGGAAAGTCTCAATGAATTCAACCCATTTAGCATGTCTACGGTTCAGTTTTGCTTGACTTTTAATATGTTTCAAAGATTCATGATCAGAATGTATAACAAATTCTTTGGGCCATAAATAATGTTGCCATGTTTCCAAAGTCCGAACAAGAGCATATAATTCCTTATCATAAGTAGAATAATTCAGACTAGGCCCACTTAATTTTTCAGAAAAGCACGCAACAGGTTTACCATCTTGTAGTAACACACCTCCTAACCCAATTCCACTAGCATCACATTCAAGCTCGAAAGTCTTATTAAAATCAGGAAGTTGGAGTAAAGGAGCATGTGTTAACTTATCTTTCAAGACCGTGAAGGCTTCTTCCTGTGCGGTACCCCAAGAAAAAGGCACGTCCTTCTTTGTAAGCTCATTGAGAGGCGCAGCAATGGTGCTGAAATTTCTCACAAAACGCCTATAGAAACCACCGAGGCCAAGAAAACTCCTGACTTGTGTGACCGTTTTGGGCTGCGGCCAACTCTCAATAGCTTCGATCTTGGCTGTATCAACTTCAATTCCCTGTGGAGTAACAACATAGCCAAGAAAAGATACTCGGTCGGTGCAAAAGGTGCACTTCCCAAGGTTACCAAACAAACGTGCATCACGTAGCGCAGTAAAAACAGCACGTAAATGTTCCAAATGTTCCTCCAAAGATCTACTAAAAATCAATATATCATCAAAATAGACTACCACAAATCGTCCAATGAAAGCACGTAAAACCTCGTTCATTAATCTCATGAAAGTGCTAGGTGCATTAGTTCAAAAGGCATGACTAGCCACTCATATAATCCAAACTTAGTTTTAAATGCTGTTTTCCATTCATCGCCCAATTTCATACGAATTTGATGGTATCCACTACGCAAATCAACTTTGGAGAAAATTGTAGAGCCACTTAATTCATCAAGCATATCATCTAGTCTAGGAATAGGATGACGATAACGAATAGTAATATTATTAATGCCTCTACAATCCACACACATGCGCGATGTACCATCCTTTTTAGGCTCTAGAATAATAGGAACAGCACAAGGACTAAGGGATTCACGTATATAACCTTTGTCAAGCAGCTCCTGTACTTGACGCATAATCTCCTTTGTCTCCTCTGGATTGGTACGGTAGGGCGCACGGTTGGGTAGGGATGCACCGGGAATTAAGTCAATCTGATGCTCAATCCCGCGAATAGGCGGTAATCCCGGTGGCACGTCTTGTGGAAAGACATCAGCGAACTCCTGCAAAATGTTAATGACAGCAGGAGGCAAAGAGGGAGGCATGTCCTCGAATGAAAATAATACCTCTTTACAGACAAAAGCATAGCAAACATATGTAGCAACATCCAAATCATTAATATCAGATTTAGTAGCAAGTAAACATCCACTCTTCAATTTTATTTCAGATGCAACAGTAGATGATGGTTTATTATGCTTATGGTGTTGCTCAAATTCCTGTGCTACAATCTGATTTTCACTCTTATTTTTCTCCTGTTTTGCTTTACTAGCTCTAGCAATGTCATCTTTCATAATATGTTTGGGAGACATAGGAAGCAAAGTGATATTATGATCCTTATGAACAAGAGTATACTGATTTGTCCTACCATGGTGTACAGAATTTTTATCAAACTGCCATGGTCTACCAAGTAAAACAGAACATGCTTGCATGGGTACCACATCACAATCCACATAATCAGAATATGTAGCAATGCTAAAATGCACACGAACAGTACGTGTTACCTTAACCTTGCCACTATTGTTGAACCATTGGATGTAATAAGGATGAGGATGTGGTCTGGTGGATAGAGACATCTTCTCCACCATCTCCATGCTAGCCAAGTTATTGCAACTCCCTCCATCGATGATGATGCGAACAGAACGCGCTTTCACAACTCCCTTTGTGTGGAACAAGTTGTGCCTCTGATTTTGCTCAGCGTGTGTAACCTGCACACTGAGAACACGTTGAGCAACTAAACTTTCATACCTGTCAGCGTAATCAGCAGCCATGTATTGTGTTTCTGGTTCTGCATCCTCGCCACCCTGTTCGTCACTTGCAATAAGTGCCAAAGTCTCCTCATCATAATCACTAGCGGACGCATATCCACCATCCTCAGTAACAATCATTACACGCTTGGAAGGGCATTCTCTCGCATAGTGACCTCCACCCTTGCAACGACGACATATAACCTCATGTGTTTGCCCTGTGGATGCAATAGATGAAGAAGAACTCTGTGCAGGCCCAAAAGGTGTGCTCTTCGCAGAGGGTGCAGTAGGAGCCTGTTTCCTGGTATCGCGATTAGAGTTGGAGGTTGAAGGAGGTGGTGTTGCAGCAGGACGTGCGGAAGCAGAGGAGGTACGTGGCGTCCATGATGAAGTACGGCCTGCAAAATTAGTAGTTCTCGCCATTGCCTGTCGATCCTGCACTTCACGTTCAGCTTTGCAAGCAAGATGAAATAAACGAGTGATAGTGTTATACTCCTTATACTCTAGAATAGTCTGAATCTCTCTATTTAATCCACCCATAAAACGTGCAAGCATAGCTTCATTCTCCTCAACAATACCACATCTAATCATACCAGTTTGTAATTCCTGATAATATTCTTCTACAGAATTTTTTCCTTGTCTTAAACGCTGCAAATTTTGAAGCAATTCACGTTGATAATAAGGTGGCACCCAACGATTTCGCATAGCAGTTTTCAAAGCAGCCCAAGTAGTTGGAATATTATCAGGGTGTATTCTACAATGTTCTGACCACCAAACACAAGCAAAACTAGTGAATGAACAAACAGCAGCAGCAACACGTCGATCCTCTGGAAATTGTAAGCATGTAAAACGTTGTTCTGTTTCTAACTCCCATGTAAGATATATATCAGGAACATATCTACCCTCAAACGTCGGAATATTCAATTTAAGTTTAGGGAGATGGTCATGATCCCGTACCTGCGGGGGTGGTGCAGCCCTACCGTTACGGTTGTAGCCATGTGGTCGACCTGGTGCGTATGGTGGTGGTTGCCCATGGGGCGGATCTGGAGCAACCTCTCCCTCATCATCGAAATCACCATCATAATCTTCAACCTGCTCAACGACAGTAGCCGCACGAGCCACCGAAGTAGCAGCAGTATCAACAGTACCAGGATGTTGGGCGTGGCCGAGAGGCACACGTCGCGCTCGTCGTTCGAAAGGAATAGGAACTGCAGCTGGTGGAGGTAGACGGGCAAGCACCTCATTGAACTTGGCGTCCATCTTGGTGTCGAATGTCTTCTCCAAACCATCTAGCTTCTCCATGGCCACTCCAAAGTTGTTCACGAAGTCCTGTACCTGCTCAGCCATCATTTGCTGAAATTTATCATAGAGCGCTTTGTTGGTCATGCTCTCCCAATCGATCTCGTCATCGTGTGATCCTGGCATGGTTAGCAGAAATAGGAAACACACAATATGAAACCTACAGACTGCTGGGACGTGGTGGTGGTGGTGTGGCACAAATCCTTTAAGCGAATCTCAATTGCTTACCAGTTCTTACCCAGTAGCAGGCGGTGATCGGCAACCGTTGTAGCCAAAACTCTCAAAGCTTGGATAGAGCGATTGCCAGGTGGTGTCAAGCACACGGCGTAGAAGTATGTGGAGTTGGGATGGCTTATAATATGGTAGCAAAAAGGGTCAGCAATAATCAATTCAGAGATGCAAGGTTGAATAAACGCTCAACGACGGTACTGTGCTGGTCCTAGGCTAGACCGTGCTAGAGACGCGAGCCTAAAACACCAACAAAAACACGACGATACACGTAAGCAAGGGAAAAGCACACTCGGATTTTTTTTTTCGTTTTTTTTTTCGGCGCCTCTTTTTTTTTTCAAAAACTCACTACAATGGCGAGTGTCTCAAAACTCTTGCCACGTCGTATAAGCAAGATGGGCACGAATTTTTCTTTTGGACTATTTTTTTTTTCTGGAGCAATCCGGGACTGCGACGACCCAAAAATTTCGACAAAAATCACTATGATAGCAAGTGTCTCAAAACGCTCCGGGGAACCTAAAATCAAGATAGGGAAAAAATATTTTCGGCCGAAATATTTTTGGGCCAAAACGTGCTCTGCAAAGCGTGCCGAATTTTTTTTTTCCGGCACCTGCGCAGGTAGCAAAACACGGATCCGAAATCAAAAGGATCTCGAAACTAAACCTAAAACGAACTGGACTTGGATTGGTGGAGGATTTGTGGTGGTATATATGGACACCGATGGATAGTGATGATGGATGATGAGATATGGCAGCGGCGATGATGGTGGTGGTATATGGCAACTATGAAGACGATGCGGTGGCGGCGTGACAACCTGTGAAAAGAACTCGAAACTCTAAAGGACTAGACACTAGGACCAGCAACTCGACACGACGATGTAACCGCCAATTCAACAAAGCAAAATACTGAAAAGACTATGCAAAGGCTCAGATTGGTTCGGATATGATGATCTAACCCTAATTTTTTTTGTGTGGCTTTTTCGTGGACTAAAGGTATGAAGAACAGATGCGATCTAAACTACGAAAACTGGTAAAATCTCACCGAGCAACCTGGAAATCTGATACCACTTGATAGAGGCGAAGTTGTCCCTGTCTTTCGATGAGATGGTGGCTATCGTTTTTGGTGGAGTAGACTTTGACGATCCGACTACGAACGTGTGATGACGCCGTGCCTTAGCAATCGCTAAACCAACTCCGAGAGGTTATTGACCACGCCGGAGCAAGATCAACCTGACCACGAGGGTCTGTTTCCTGCAGGCAAACGAAGAACAAGCAAGAAACTAAGATTGCAATCTGGATATTGCGAATATGAGAGGAAAGCTTTATTGATGAAGTGGGGTTCTGTGACGCCTTTGTCTGGTCGTGGAACACAAACGAAGAACGCGAAGTTGCTGCTATGGCAAACTTGTAATCTAAACAAAACCCACCCTAAAACGAAGCCCTAAGGGCTGTATATATGGGGGAATAGAAGGGAATTTCATGGCCCCTTGGAGGAGGGGTCCGAAACCGACCCTAAGTCAGTTTCCCCATATATACGGACTCTAAAAACAGCCTAAAATATGGTATTTCGAAATTACATGGGCCTGGCCCAAAAATAAGGTGGCGCAGCACCTATATTAGCCTATGGACGAATTTTATAAAGTGGCATCATGCATATTTCGTCCAAGGCTTCCCGCTCCCATTATGGTGGCTTCAATGTGCGAAAATCATCACTGGAAGCTCCATTGTTCTTCCCCGCACGCGCACCTTCTCCTCCATGCTTGATCCCGCTCCAATGGTCATCCTTCTTATCCATGCTAGGTCCTTCATTCATAAGTAAAACAAAAGTATCCAATTTAGGCAGCATCATATGTTCATGAATATTAGAAGGATTTCCAAGAAACGAAAGTACCTGGTAATTCAATTGACGTGCGCGAGCTCTAGTAATTGGTCCTGTATGTATAGCAGTCGGGGTGGGTGTAACATTAGTAGGGATGTCCTCATCAGCTGAGAGGAACATCTTCAATCTGCAACACATCATCGACTTGTGCAATCGGAGAAACTCGCATTTTGTCTTCAGGAATTGGAGACAAGAGAGCTGGGGGTCCTCTACGAAGACGTTTGAGTGGTGAAGTGCGGTTGATAGGTTCAGTCTCCTCTGGTGCAAACGGAGATTCTGGCGAAGCTGACACATGCAGGAAGAATGGAGGTGATGGTGTACCAGGCTCAGGTTCAGGTACATCCAGATAGAGAGGAGTTCCAATATACACGAACTCGCTGGTTGGTTGGGGAGAGTGGACCATTGGGCCATCCACTTGCAGAACGGGTTCTTGCTCGACATTGTCTTCCGGACCAATGTCTCCATGAGCAGTGTCTTCAGCTGCATAAGAGGCTTCGACACCTGGAATCTCTTCATGTTATCAAGTCTCTATGGAAGCATACTTGTGTAGTACAACTTGTCTTTCCAAGTTTTCATATGCAGGGGCGCGATAGAAACTGGCGTAACAAGCAAAGGCTCTTGAGGAGCAGGTGTTGATGATGGGCAGATGGTGGTGCTGGTGCTAGGGCTTGCGCTGGTTCTGAAGGCTTGGTTTTTCTTCTCTTAAACCTCTTCGAAGGTTGGGCTTCAGAGGCAGACGCCTTATGCTTCTTGGCTGCAGCTTCAGTTTGATTTGTCTTTTTGCTAGACGAAGCAGTGGTTGTAGGGCATGGCCGTGGGTTGGCTAACCCAGTGGGGAAGACTATGCCATGCTCCTCAGATTGTGCAGGAGCAGGTTGTTCAGAAGGCACTGAAGCTTGATGTGAGCGAGTAATGACTTTGGGCACAAGGGAGGCTGACCGAGTGACTTCTGCTTCAACATATCATTTTGAGCTTGCACCATCATGGTGGTCTTCCTCCTGAGGCATACAAGAGGACCATTGACAGATTCACATCTCTTGTCAAACACAACTTTCAAATCTACCATCATAAGTTTGTAGCCTTTGATTTGTTCGGCATCAAGTCTGTTCACATTTTGGTTGAAGAGTTCTTTCTCATGGCTGATCTTGGCCTTGGTATGCTTGGCCTTCTGAGCCACAGTAAGTTCCTCATTCACAAGTGATAGAGGCGAAGTTGTCCCTGTCTTTCGATGACATGGTGGCTATCGTTTTTGGTGGAGTAGACTTTGACGATCCGACTACAAACGAGTGATGACGTCGCGCCTTAGCAATCGCTAAACCAACTCCGAGAGGTTATTGACCATGCCGGAGCACGATCAACCTGACCACGAGGGTCTATTTCCTGCACGCAAACGGAGAACAAGCAAGAAACTAAGATTGCAATCTGGATATTGTGAATATAAGAGGAAAGCTTTATTGATGAAGTGGGGTTCTGTGACGTCTTTGTCTGGTCGTGGAACACAAACGAAGAACGCGAAGTTGCAGCTAAGGCGAACCTGTAATCTAAATAAAACCCAACCCTAAAATGACGCCCTAAGGACTGTATATATGGGGAATAGAGGGGAATTTCGTGGGCCCTTGGAGGAGGGGTCCGAAACCGACCCTAACTCAGTTTCCCCATACATACGGACTCTAAAAATAGCCTATAATATGGTATTTCGAAATTATATGGGCCTGGCCCAAAAATAAGGTGGTGCAGCACCTATATTAGCCTAGGGACGAATTTTATAAAGTGGCATCATGCATATTTTGTCCAAGGCTTCTCGCTCCCATTATGGTGGCTTCAAATTGCGAAAATCATCACTGGAAGCTCCATTGTTCTTTCCCGCGCGCGTACTGATGAGGACATCCCTACTAATGTTACACCCACCCCGACTGCTATACATACAGGACCAATTACTAGAGCTCGCGCACGTCAATTGAATTACCAGGTACTTTCGTTTCTTGGAAATCCTTCTAATATTCATGAACATATGATGCTGCCTAAATTGGATACTTTTGTTTTACTTATGAATGAAGGACCTAGCATGGATAAGAAGGATGACCATTGGAGCGGGATCAAGCATGGAGGAGAAGGTGCGCGTGCGGGGAAGAACAATGGAGCTTCCAGTGATGATTTTCGCACATTGAAGCCACCATAATGGGAGCGGGAAGCCTTGGACGAAATATGCATGATGCCACTTTATAAAATTCGTCCATAGGCTAATATAGGTGCTGCGCCACCTTATTTTTGGGCCAGGCCCATGTAATTTCGAAATACCATATTTTAGGCTGTTTTTAGAGTCCGTATATATGGGGAAACTGACTTAGGGTCGGTTTCGGACCCCTCCTCCAAGGGGCCATGAAATTCCCTTCTATTCCCCCATATATACAGCCCTTAGGGCTTCGTTTTAGGGTGGGTTTTGTTTAGATTACAAGTTTGCCATAGCAGCAACTTCGCGTTCTTCGTTTGTGTTCCACGACCAGACAAAGGCGTCACAGAACCCCACTTCATCAATAAAGCTTTCCTCTCATATTCGCAATATCCAGATTGCAATCTTAGTTTCTTGCTTGTTCTTCGTTTGCCTGCAGGAAACAGACCCTCGTGGTCAGGTTGATCTTGCTCCGGCGTGGTCAATAACCTCTCGGAGTTGGTTTAGCGATTGCTAAGGCACGGCGTCATCACACGTTCGTAGTCGGATCGTCAAAGTCTACTCCACCAAAAACGATAGCCACCATCTCATCGAAAGACAGGGACAACTTCGCCTCTATCAAGTGGTATCAGATTTCCAGGTTGCTCGGTGAGATTTTACCAGTTTTCGTAGTTTAGATCGCATCTGTTCTTCATACCTTTAGTCCATGAAAAAGCCACACAAAAAAAAATTAGGGTTAGATCATCATATCCGAACCAATCTGAGCCTTTGCATAGTCTTTTCAGTATTTTGCTTTGTTGAATTGGCGGTTACATCGTCGTGTCGAGTTGCTGGTCTTAGTGTCTAGTCCTTTAGAGTTTCGAGTTCTTTTCACAGGTTGTCACGCCGCCACCGCATCGTCTTCATAGTTGCCATATACCACCACCATCATCGCCGCTGCCATATCTCATCATCCATCATCACTATCCATCGGTGTCCATATATACCACCACAAATCCTCCACCAATCCAGGTCCAGTTCGTTTTAGGTTTAGTTTCGAGATCCTTTTGATTTCGGATCCGTGTTTTGCTACCTGCGCAGGTGTCGGAAAAAAAAAGAGTCTGGCACGCTTTGCAGAGCACGTTTTGGCCCAAAAATATTTCGGCCGAAAATATTTTTTCCCTATCTTGATTTTAGGTTCCCCGGAGCGTTTTGAGACACTTGCTATCATAGTGATTTTTGTCGAAATTTTTGGGTCGTCGCAGCCCCGGATTGCTCCAGAAAAAAAAAATAGTCCAAAAGAAAAATTCGTGCCCATCTTGCTTATACGACGTGGCAAGAGTTTTAAGAAAATCGCCATTGTAGTGAGTTTTTGAAAAAAAAAAAGAGGCGCCGAAAAAAAAAAGAAAAAAAAAATCCGAGTGTGCTTTTCCCTTGCTTACGTGTATCGTCGTGTTTTTGTTGGTGTTTTAGGCTCGCGTCTCTAGCACGGTCTAGCCTAGGACCAGCACAGTACCGTCGTTGAGCGTTTATTCAACCTTGCATCTCTGAATTGATTATTGCTGACCCTTTTTGCTACCATATTATAAGCCATCCCAGCTCCACATACTTCTACGCCTTGTGCTTGACACCACCTGGCAATCGCTCTATCCAAGCTTTGAGAGTTTTGGCTACAACGGTTGCCGATCACCGCCTGCTACTGGGTAAGAACTGGTAAGAAATTGAGATTCGCTTAAAGGATTTGTGCCACACCACCACCACCACCACGTCCCAGCAGTCTGTAGGTTTCATATTGTGTGTTTCCTATTTCTGCTAACCATGCCAGGATCACACGATGACGAGATCGATTGGGAGAGCATGACCAACAAAGCGCTCTATGATAAATTTCAGCAAATGATGGCTGAGCAGGTACAGGACTTCGTGAACAACTTTGGAGTGGCCATGGAGAAGCTAGATGGTTTGGAGAAGACATTCGACACCAAGATGGACGCCAAGTTCAATGAGGTGCTTGCCCGTCTACCTCCACCAGCTGCAGTTCCTATTCCTTTCGAACGACGAGCGCGACGTGTGCCTCTCGGCCATGCCCAACATCCTGGTACTGTTGATACTGCTGCTACTTCGGTGGCTCGTGCGGCTACTGTCGTTGGCAGGTTGAAGATTATGATGGTGATTTCGATGATGAGGGAGAGGTTGCTCCAGATCCGCCCCATGGGCAACCACCACCATACGCACCAGGTCGACCACATGGCTACAACCGTAACGGTAGGGCTGCACCACCCCCGCAGGTACGGGATCATGACCATCTCCCTAAACTTAAATTGAATATTCCGACGTTTGAGGGTAGATATGTTCCTGATATATATCTTACATGGGAGTTAGAAACAGAACAACGTTTTACATGCTTACAATTTCCAGAGGATCGACGTGTTGCTGCTGCTGTTTGTTCATTCACTAGTTTTGCTTGTGTTTGGTGGTCAGAACATTGTAGAATACACCCTGATAATATTCCAACTACTTGGGCTGCTTTGAAAACTGCTATGCGAAATCGTTGGGTGCCACCTTATTATCAACGTGAATTGCTTCAAAATTTGCAGCGTTTAAGACAAGGAAAAAATTCTGTAGAAGAATATTATCAGGAATTACAAACCGGTATGATTAGATGTGGTATTGTTGAGGAGAATGAAGCTATGCTTGCACGTTTTATGGGTGGATTAAATAGAGAGATTCAGACTATTCTAGAGTATAAGGAGTATAACACTATCACTCGGTTATTTCATCTTGCTTGCAAAGCTGAACGTGAAGTGCAGGATCGACAGGCAATGGCGAGAACTACTAATTTTGCAGGCCGTACTTCATCATGGACGCCACGTACCTCCTCTGCTTCCGCACGTCCTGCTGCAACACCACCTCCTTCAACCTCCAACTCTAATCGCGATACCAGGAAACAGGCTCCTACTGCACCCTCTGCGAAGAGCACACCTTTTGGGCCTGCACAGAGTTCTTCTTCATCTATTGCATCCACAGGGCAAACACATGAGGTTATATGTCGTCGTTGCAAGGGTGGAGGTCACTATGCGAGAGAATGCCCTTCCAAGCGTGTAATGATTGTTACTGAGGATGGTGGATATGCGTCCGCTAGTGATTATGATGAGGAGACTTTGGCACTTATTGCAAGTGACGAACAGGGTGGCGAGGATGCAGAACCAGAAACACAATACATGGCTGCTGATTACGCTGACAGGTATGAAAGTTTAGTTGCTCAACGTGTTCTCAGTGTGCAGGTTACACACGCTGAGCAAAATCAGAGGCACAACTTGTTCCACACAAAGGGAGTTGTGAAAGCGCGTTCTGTTCGCATCATCATCGATGGAGGGAGTTGCAATAACTTGGCTAGCATGGAGATGGTGGAGAAGCTGTCTCTATCCACCAGACCACATCCTCATCCTTATTACATCCAATGGTTCAACAATAGTGGCAAGGTTAAGGTAACACGTACTGTTCGTGTGCATTTTAGCATTGCTACATATTCTGATTATGTGAATTGTGATGTGGTACCCATGCAAGCATGTTCTGTTTTACTTGGTAGACCATGGCAGTTTGATAAAAATTCTGTACACCATGGTAGGACAAATCAGTATACTCTTGTTCATAAGGATCATAATATCACTTTGCTTCCTATGTCTCCCGAACATATTATGAAAGATGACATTGCTAGAGCTAGTAAAGCAAAACAGGAGAAAAATAAGAGTGAAAATCATATTGTAGCACAGGAATTTGAGCAACACCATAAGCATAATAAACCATCATCTACTGTTGCATCTGAAATAAAATTGAAGAGTGGATGTTTACTTGCTACTAAATCTGATATTAATGATTTGGATGTTGCTACATATGTTTGCTATGCTTTTGTCTGTAAAGAGGTATTATTTTCATTCGAGGACATGCCTCCCTCTTTGCCTCCTGCTGTCATTAACATTTTGCAGGAGTTCGCTGATGTCTTTCCACAAGACGTGCCACCGGGATTACCGCCTATTCGCGGGATTGAGCATCAGATTGACTTAATTCCCGGTGCATCCCTACCCAACCGTGCGCCCTACCGTACCAATCCAGAGGAGACAAAGGAGATTATGCGTCAAGTACAGGAGCTGCTTGACAAAGGTTATATACGTGAATCCCTTAGTCCTTGTGCTGTTCCTATTATTCTAGTGCCTAAAAAGGATGATACATCGCGCATGTGTGTGGATTGTAGAGGCATTAATAATATTACTATTCGTTATCGTCATCCTATTCCTAGACTAGATGATATGCTTGATGAATTAAGTGGCTCTACAATTTTCTCCAAAGTTGATTTGCGTAGTGGATACCATCAAATTCGTATGAAATTGGGCGATGAATGGAAAACAGCATTTAAAACTAAGTTTGGATTATATGAGTGGCTAGTCATGCCTTTTGGGTTAACTAATGCACCTAGCACTTTCATGAGATTAATGAACGAGGTTTTACGTGCTTTCATTGGACGATTTGTGGTAGTCTATTTTGATGATATATTGATTTTTAGTAGATCTTTGGAGGAACATTTGGAACATTTACGTGCTGTTTTTACTGCGCTACGTGATGCACGTTTGTTTGGTAACCTTGGGAAGTGCACCTTTTGCACCGACCGAGTATCTTTTCTTGGCTATGTTGTTACTCCACAGGGAATTGAAGTTGATACAGCCAAGATCGAAGCTATTGAGAGTTGGCCGCAGCCCAAAACGGTCACACAAGTCAGGAGTTTTCTTGGCCTCGCTGGTTTCTATAGGCGTTTTGTGAGAAATTTCAGCACCATTGCTGCGCCTCTCAATGAGCTTACAAAGAAGGACGTGCCTTTTTCTTGGGGTACCGCACAGGAAGAAGCCTTCACGGTCTTGAAAGATAAGTTAACACATGCTCCTTTACTCCAACTTCCTGATTTTAATAAGACTTTCGAGCTTGAATGTGATGCTAGTGGAATTGGGTTAGGAGGTGTGTTACTACAAGATGGTAAACCTGTTGCGTACTTTTCTGAAAAATTAAGTGGGCCTAGTCTGAATTATTCTACTTATGATAAGGAATTATATGCTCTTGTTCGGACTTTGGAAACATGGCAACATTATTTATGGCCCAAAGAATTTGTTATACATTCTGATCATGAATCTTTGAAACATATTAAAAGTCAAGCAAAACTGAACCGTAGACATGCTAAATGGGTTGAATTCATTGAGACTTTCCCTTATGTCATTAAACACAAGAAGGGTAAAGACAATGTTATTGCTGATGCTTTGTCTCGTCGTTATACTATGCTTTCACAACTTGACTTTAAAATATTTGGTTTGGAGACCATCAAAGATCAATATGTGCATGATGCTGAATTTAGAGACGTGTTGCAGAATTGTAAAGAAGGGAGAACATGGAACAAGTTCATTATTAATAATGGATTTGTGTTTCGTGCTAACAAGCTATGCATTCCAGCTAGCTCCGTTCGTCTTTTGTTGTTACAGGAGGCGCACGGAGGAGGATTAATGGGACACTTTGGCGTGAAGAAGACGGAAGACGTACTTGCTACACATTTCTTTTGGCCAAAGATGAGACGGGATGTTGAGCGTTTTGTTGCTCGCTGCACTACATGTCAAAAAGCTAAGTCACGACTCAATCCTCATGGTTTATATATGCCTTTACCTGTACCTAGTGTTCCTTGGGAGGATATATCTATGGACTTTGTTTTAGGTTTACCTCGAACAAAGAAGGGGAGGGATAGCATATTTGTTGTCGTGGATAGATTTTCTAAAATGGCACACTTTATACCATGTCATAAAAGTGATGATGCTGCTCATGTTGCTGATTTGTTCTTTCGTGAAATTATTCGGTTGCATGGTGTGCCAAATACAATTGTTTCCGATCGTGATGCTAAATTTCTTAGCCACTTTTGGAGATGTTTATGGGCTAAGTTGGGGACTAAACTGCTTTTTAGTACTACATGTCACCCCCAAACTGATGGCCAAACTGAAGTAGTCAATAGATCATTGTCTACTATGCTTAGGGCTGTTTTGAAGAATAACCTGAAAATGTGGGACGAATGCTTGCCTCATATTGAATTTGCTTATAATCGTTCGCTACATTCTACCACTAAGATGTGCCCTTTTGAAGTTGTGTATGGTTTCTTACCTCGTGCACCTATTGATTTGTTGCCTCTTCCGTCTTCGGAGAAGGTTAATTTTGATGCTAAAGAACGTGCTGAATTGATATTAAAGATTCATGAGTTAACTAAGGAAAACATTGAGCGTATGAATGCTAAATACAAACTTGCTGGAGATAAGGGTAGAAAACATGTTGTCTTTGCACCTGGAGATCTTGTTTGGTTACATTTGCGTAAGGATAGATTTCCTGATTTGCGCAAGTCAAAGCTAATGCCACGTGCTGATGGTCCTTTTAAGGTGTTAGAGAAAGTAAATGATAATGCATATAAACTTGAGCTGCCTGCAGAGTTTGGGGTTAGCCCCACTTTTAACATTGCAGATTTGAAGCCTTATTTGGGTGAGGAAGATGAGCTTCCGTCGAGGACGACGTCAGTTCAAGAAGGGGAGGATGATGAGGACATCCCTACTAATGTTACACCCACCCCGACTGCTATACATACAGGACCAATTACTAGAGCTCGCGCACGTCAATTGAATTACCAGGTACTTTCGTTTCTTGGAAATCCTTCTAATATTCATGAACATATGATGCTGCCTAAATTGGATACTTTTGTTTTACTTATGAATGAAGGACCTAGCATGGATAAGAAGGATGACCATTGGAGCGGGATCAAGCATGGAGGAGAAGGTGCGCGTGCGGGGAAGAACAATGGAGCTTCCAGTGATGATTTTCGCACATTGAAGCCACCATAATGGGAGCGGGAAGCCTTGGACGAAATATGCATGATGCCACTTTATAAAATTCGTCCATAGGCTAATATAGGTGCTGCGCCACCTTATTTTTGGGCCAGGCCCATGTAATTTCGAAATACCATATTTTAGGCTGTTTTTAGAGTCCGTATATATGGGGAAACTGACTTAGGGTCGGTTTCGGACCCCTCCTCCAAGGGGCCACGAAATTCCCTTCTATTCCCCCATATATACAGCCCTTAGGGCTTCGTTTTAGGGTGGGTTTTGTTTAGATTACAAGTTTGCCATAGCAGCAACTTCGCGTTCTTCGTTTGTGTTCCACGACCAGACAAAGGCGTCACAGAACCCCACTTCATCAATAAAGCTTTCCTCTTATATTCGCAATATCCAGATTGCAATCTTAGTTTCTTGCTTGTTCTTCGTTTGCCTGCAGGAAACAGACCCTCGTGGTCAGGTTGATCTTGCTCCGGCGTGGTCAATAACCTCTCGGAGTTGGTTTAGCGATTGCTAAGGCACGGCGTCATCACACGTTCGTAGTCGGATCGTCAAAGTCTACTCCACCAAAAACGATAGCCACCATCTCATCGAAAGACAGGGACAACTTCGCCTCTATCACGTACCTTCTTCTCCATGCTTGATCCCACTCCAATTGTCATCCTTCTTGTCCATGCTAGGTCCTTCATTTATAAGTAAAACAAAAGTATCTAATTTAGGCAGCATCATATGTTCATGAACATTAGAAGGATTTCCAAGAAATGAAAGTACCTGGTAATTCAATTGACGTGCGCGAGCTCTAGTAATTGGTCATGTATATATAGTAGTCGGAGTTGTGGGTGTAACATTAGTAGGGATGTCCTCATCAACAAGTCCTTGTAACGCGACACTCAGGCCAATTGGGACCCGAAGAGCATCAATGCTGATGGAGGGGTCAACCAACCATTCATCAATGACATGTTCCAAGACAATCGAATCAATCAGAGGTAAGTCTTCAAGCCGCTTGGATTCCTCTTCTTTCTGCTGAATAAGCCTAGCCAAGGCTTCATCATCAAACTTGTCATCTGACAGCTCAATCGTGTTGGCTGCATCCATTAAAGACATGTTAGGCTTCGGGCCACGAGAAGCAACAACCTTTCTCTTCATACGCCTGTGCAGGCGACCTTCATATTCTGGTTCCTCAGGGTTTGCAGAAGGGGACCGAGAAGCTTGTGGAGAAGACTTTGCAGGACGAGGAGCCTTGGAAGACTTAGGCTTCAAATACTTCGACTTGGAAGACTTTGGTTCTTCCAAAGGCTTCGGGGGTGGTTCAAGAGCATTTTCTTGCTCAACTTCCTCCTTATCTCACCCAGTGGGCTCTGGGATGCCAAGTATGCTTGATGGATCGGGATTCACTAGCATTCGTGGCCTGAACATACACGGGTAGAATCCCATCTTGATGGCATCAACCTTGGTCTTCAGATGAAGATTTTTGTATATGATGTCCGTCCTAGGTGCATTCTCAGCACACTTTTCAGCATACTCATCAGTGACGAAGCGGTAGTAAAACCACTCCACACTCCAATATCTTCGGATCCATTGGAGGTGATTCTTGCGTTTGGTGTATCCCTCCTCCTTATCAGACTTGTACAACTCATAAAGATCTGGGGGAAGATCCTTAGCAATGTTCTTGCATCTCTGCTTTCCTCCCTTCTTGACTGGTTTCTCGTCTGCCATTAGCTTTGGCAAAGGCTTCGGCAATGGCTTCACAGGAGTGCACAAATAGGAACACACACCAGAAGATTTTAGATGTATCTGCAAGTAGTCTGCAAATGAATCCAGACTATGAGATCCAAGCGATTTTGCTGCAGATATGTACCTGTGAAAGAGTTAGAGACGCGAGGGAAGAGGAGAGGTCATATGCATTCTCGGAAGATTTGGAAGTTTAAACTGAGTTTTGAACACATTGACCTTATACCGAAGACATTCACTTTTATAGACAATATGGTGATTTCATATTTTTACAAGTCCAAGGATTTGCACAAGTGAGGAATCAAACCAAGTTTCAGACCACAAAATGAATATATTTGGTAAGCATAGATCTAGATCTAGATTCGGTTGAGTGGAAAGAGAATAAACAGCAACCGAGAAATTTCAGTAAGAATCTTCGATCAAAACGCATGGTAAAAATAGCTTTTAATTACCGCGATGAAGAACGAGACGAACTGCTTGATGAGGCGGAGAAGCTGAGTGGTTCAATCTGCCTCACCCTAACTTGGTGGAGGCAGACGGCTATGGCGGCGGCGAGTGGAGGATGAACGCGGCCAGCGTGAGTACGTCGTTGGAGAAGCACTTTGTCTCCAGTGACGATGGATTCCAGCGATGACGCTAGGGTTCTGAGCACGTGGGATGGCGGAGGAAGGGGAATGTAATAATGGAAGGAGGGTAACTCGTATTTATAATGGTGAAGGAGTTCGATCCAAAAAGACGAATTTACCCCTAACTCTTCAGCTAAAGTGGAACACGTGGCATGCATGCAAACCACCTAACAACCTAATAATACCATAATCAAAGCGGTGGCGTGGGAGTTGTTGCTAAAAACACGGAGATAGTTTAGATTTGCAAATTAAATATGTGGTTGATTTGTCTTCGACCGACAAGGACATAGTGAAGACAGTCAAAACGTGTCAACATAGAATGCATATAACTAGATTAGAACAGATCGGACGAGGTAAAGACAGAGGAGAATGTTGGGTCCGATCACATTTGTCTAGAAAAAAGTTGAAGACAAAGCTATAGGACAAATGCTGTATAGGACAAAGCTATAGTTCAAATTTAGATTTGCAAATAGTTTTCAACTGAAACACATGTGCAAACAACACAGTTTTGTTCTGAAGACATTCAGCTCTCGAAGACATATGACAAAGTTGATATAAAAGCAATGTCTTCGAGATTGGTTGGTGGCGTTACCCAGTGTATAAGAATGTTTGACCCAGACACAATGCACAATTATCGTGGCGCTCCGAAGTCATATTCTTCCTTAATGTGTTCACATTCAGCTTGTAAGTCTTCATGAGTTGAAGACATACGTTACATCATGTGTTGTGCATCAAAGTCGTCAACATGCATAAGCATTAGGATGTATTCCAATTTCAAAGTACATTTGAGGATTCTAAGATATTTAGCTCACACCGCAACTTGCAAAACCTCTTCTCATCCAAAGGCTTCGTGAAGATATCCGCGAGTTGATCTTTAGTGTCTGCATGCTTGATGTTGATGTCGCCCTTCATCACATGATCCCAAAAAAATGATGTCGTGTCTGAATGCGCTTCGTCTTTGAGTGATGTACTAGATTGTAGGAGATCTTGATTGCACTCTCATTGTCGTAGTAGAGAGGTACATCCTTTAGGTTGATGTCGTAGTCCTTGAGTGTTTGCTTCATCCAGAGAAGCTGAGTGCAGCATGCGCCAGCATCAATGTATTCGGCTTCGGCAGTAGGGAGTGACACACATTTCTTCTTCTTCGAAGACCAACACACAAGGAATCGTCTAATAAAGTGACAAGTGCCTGATTTAGACTTGCGATGAACTCTGTCGCTAGCAAAGTCAGAATCTGAGTTGCCAATCAACTCAAACTTTGAACCCTTTGGATACCACAATCCTAGTGTTGGGGTGTGAGCCAGATATCTAAGTATTCTCTTCACACCAAGGTGATGCGACTCCTTTGGTGCCGCTTAAAATCGGGCGCACATGCGAACGCTAAGCATTATATCTAGCCTAGATGCACATAAGTACAACATAGATCCAATCATGGAGAGATATACCTTCTGGTCGAAATCTTTACCATTTTCGTCAGTGCAGAGGTGTCCATTGGTAGGCATTGGCATCTTGAAGCATTTGGCTTCATTCATGCCAAAATTCTTGAGGCAGTCCTTGAGGTACTTCTCCTGAGATATGAAGATGCCATTGGGTTGTTGTCAAATCTGAAGCCCTAAGAAGAACTTCAGCTCTTCCATCATCGACATTCGATACTTCTCTTTCATCATATAAGCAAACTCATCATTGTATTTGTTGTTAGTGTAGCCGAAGATAATGTCATCCATGTATATTTTGCGTACAAACAATTCAAGTTTATAAGATTTAGTGAATAGAGTGGGATCGTCTGAACCAGGTTCGAAGCCTTTCTTCATGAGGAATTCCTTGAGTGTGTCATACCAAGCACTTGGTGCTTGCTTTAGGCCATAGAGTGCCCATTTGAGCTTGAAGACATAGTCAGGATGCTTTGGATCATCAAACCCTGGTGGTTGAGCAACATATACTTCTTCCTCAACCTTACCATTGAGGAATGCACTTTTGACATCCATTTGATACAAGCATATATCATGATGGTTAGCATAAGCAAGCAATATACGAATGGCTTCGAGTCTAGCAACAGGTGCAAAGGTTTCACCAAAGTCAATACCCTCGACTTGTGTGTAACCTTGAGCCACTAGTCATGCCTTGTTTCTGACGACTTGGCCAGACTCATCTTGCTTGTTGCAGAAGATCCACTTTGTACCGATGACTTGTGCTTCCTAGGATCAAGACGCTTTATGAGCTCCCACACATTGTTCAGCTTGAACTAGTGAAGCTCTTCTTGCATGGCTTGAATTCATTCCGATTCCTTGAAAGCTTCATCAACTTTGGTGGGTTCTGTGATAGATACAAAAGCAAAGTGCCCACATAAGTTAGACAATTGAGCAGCTCTTGAGCGAGTAAGTGGACTTGGTACATTAATGTTGATGAGGACATCCCTGCTAATGCTACACCCACAACTCCGACTGCTATACATACAGGACCAATTACTAGAGCACGCGCACGTCAATTGAATTACCAGGTACTTTCGTTTCTTGCAAATCCTGCTAATGTTCATGAACATATGATGCTGCCTAAATTAGATACTTTTGTTTTACTTATGAATGAAGGACCTGGCATGGACAAGAAGGATGACCATGGGAGCGGGATCAAGCATGGAGAAGAAGGTGCGCGCGCGGGAAAGAACAATGGAGCTTCTAGTGCTGATTTTTGTACTTTGAAGCCACCATAATGGGAGCAAGAAGCCTTGGACGAAATATGCATGATGCTACTTTATAAAATTCGTCCCTAGGCTAATATAGGTGTTGCGCCACCTTATTGTTGGGCCAGGCCCATATAATTTCGAAATACCATATTATAGGTTGTTTTTAGAGTCCGCATGTATGGGGAAACTGAGTTAAGGTCGGTTTCGGACCCCTCCTCCAAGGGGCCACGAAATTCCCCTCTATTCCCCCATATATACAGCCCTTAGGGTGTCGTTTTAGGGTTGGGTGTTGTTTAGATTACAAGTTTGCCAAAGCTGCAACTTCGCGTTCTTCGTTTGTGTTCCACGACCAGACAAAGGCGTCGCAGAACCCCACTTCATCAATAAAGCTTTCCTCTTATATTCGCAATATCCAGATTGCAATCTTAGTTTCTTGCTTGTTCTTCGTTTGCGTGCAGGAAACAGACCCTCGTGGTCAGGTTGATCGTGCTCCGGCATGGTTAATAACCTCTCGGAGTTGGTTTAGCAATTGCTAAGGCACGGCGTCATCACACGTTCGTAGTCGGATCATCAAATTCTACTCCACCAAAAACGATAGCCACCATCTCATCGAAAGACAGGGACAACTTCGCCGCTATCAAATGTTGTCAAGCATTCTCTCAATTTGAACTTTATTTGCCACGTGTGGGTGAGCAGGGCGAAGACTTTGTTCTGGCTGCTGAGCATTGTCTTTGTCAACAGCATTGTATTCAGGTTCAGTATTGTCTTCGCGATGTGTGGATGGTGTAATGATGACTTCTTCAAGCATGGGTTCTTTAGTCATAATTTCTCCAGTGCTCATCAGTCTCATAGCTTCTTCTGAAAGAAATTCATATAGCACAGGAGGCAGGTGCTCTCTTTGCGAGCCGTTAATTTCATCGAATCGCACATCTATAGTTTCAACAACCTTATTGTGAAGTAGGTGGTAGACTATGTGGGTATGCGATTTCTTTTCGTAACCAAGCATGTAACCATCATGTGCTTTCGCTGCAAATTTAGAAGTGTGGTGTGGATCTCTTATCCAACATCTTGCACCGAAGACTTTTGAAGTAACTTACATTGGGTTTTTTACAAGTGAGAAGCTCATAAGATGTTTTCTTGAAGAATTTGTGAAGATGTACTCTGTTGATGATGTGGCATGCATTATTAATGGCTTCAGGCCATAGCTTCCTAGGTGTCTGGTGTTCGTCAAGCATGGTGCATGCCATCTCAATGAGAGTCCTATTCTTCCGCTCCACGACCCCATTCTGCTGTGGGTTGTAAGGAGTTGAGAACTCATGAGTGATGCCTAGTGATGACCCACAAGTATAGGGGATCTATCGTAGTCCTTTCGATAAGTAAGAGTGTCGAACCCAACGAGAAGCAGAAGGAAATGACAAGTCATTTCCAGTAAGGTATTCTCTGCAAGCACTGAAATTATCGGTAACAGATAGTTTTGCGATAAGATAATTCATAATGAGTAACAAGTAACAAGTGTAGCAAGGGTGCATCAAGGTAGCCCAATCCTTTTTGTAGCAAAGGACATGCCTAGACAAACTCTTATATAAAGCAAACCGCTCCCGAGGACACATGGGAATTTCTGTCTAGCTAGTTTTCATCATGCTCATTTGATTCGTGTTTGTTACTTTGATAATTTGATATATGGGTGGACCGGTGCTTGGGTGCTACCCTTACTTGGTAAAACCTCCCGCTTTTGATTAACCCCTATCGCAAGCATCCGCAATTACGAAAGAAGAATTAAGGTAAACCCAACCATAGCATGAAACATATGGATCCAAATCAGCCCCTTACGAAGCAACGCATAAACTAGGGTTTAAGCTTCTGTCACTCTAGCAACCCATCATCTACTTATTACTTCCCAATGCCTTCCACTATGCCCAAATAATGGTGAAGTGTTATGTATTCAACGTTCACATAAAACCACTAGAGGAGAGACAACATATATCTCATAAAAATATCGAACAAATACCAAATTCACGTGATTACTTATAACACGACTTATCCCATGTCCTCAGGAACAAATGTAACTACTCACAAAACATGTTCATGTTCATAATTAGAGGAGTATTAATTATCATAAAGGATCTGAACATATGATCTTCCACCAAGTACACAACTAGCATAAACTACAAGTAGTAATCAACACTACTAGCAATCCACAAGTACCAATCTGAGGTTTGAGACAACGATCGGATACGAGATGAAATAGGGTTTGGAGAGGATGATGCTGGTGAAGATCTTGATGGACATTGACCCCCTCTCAACGAGAGGATCATTAAAATGATGATGGCTTCGATTTCCCCCTCCGGGAGTGAAGTTTCCCCGGCAGAACAGCCATGCCAGAGCTCTAGATTGGTTCTGTCCATGTTCCACCTCGAGATGGCGGCATTTCATCCCGAAAGCTCTCTCCTGATATTTTCCAGGTCAAAACCCTCCATATAGCAGAAGATGGGTATCGGGGGCCTGCTAGGTGGGCCACAAGCCTGCTAGGCATGGCTGGGGGGTGGTCGCGCCTGGCACGCTTGTCACCTCCTGGTGGCCCACCTCTAGCATCTGTTTTGCCCAATTTTTTTTATATATTCCAATATAATTCTCCATGAATTTTCAGGACTTATGGAGTTGTGTAGAATAGGTATCTCAGATTTGCTCCTTTTCCAGTCCAGAATTCCAGCTGTCGGCATTCTCCCTCTTCATGTAAACCTTGTAAAATAAGAGATAAAAGGCATAAGTATTGTACCATATGTGTAATAATAGCCCATAATGCAATAACTATCAACATAAAAGCATGATGCAAAATGGACGTATCAACTCCCCCAAGCTTAGACCTCACTTGCCCTCAAGCGAACGTCGAGATCGATAAATATGTCCACATGTTAGGAGATAGAGGTGTTGAAAAAATAAAATACGGACATGAGGGCATCATGAACATCCTTAGAATAGAAATACTTATTTTATAAGATTTCTTATGCTAGAGTAATAATTCATTCACAAGATAAAGTATGAACCAAGAACTCTATTGACAACCAACAAACTATGATCTTAGTCACTGAAGCAATTGGCACTTTATCATAACATCGAAAAGAGTTAATATAGGAGCTTGTAAAGCAAACCCACATACTCAATCATCTTTTAGTCTTTCAGAATTGCTAACACTCACACGGTACCCATGAGATCAAAGCTTCAACCGGACACAGAGAAAGATAGGGGCTTATAGTCTTGCCTCCCAACTATTCACCTCAAGGGTGATGACAACAATAATAACTCATGATCACCCACATCCGAGTGGATATATGCGTCTAGATCATTCCCCAACACATAATGCTTGCCAAGAGAGAGGCGGAATATAGGAAGTGATGAGGATCACCGTGACTCTTGTGTGAAGGTAAGTACTTAAAAAGTAGAAGTAACAGATAGGCCCTTCGCAGAGGGAAGCAGAGGTTGTCATGCACTTTTATTTTGGGATGCACAAACCCTTAGTGTAGAGGAATGCCATGTTGTATTGCCCTTTGTGATAGTAACCCTTATTATGCAGTCTGTCGCTCTTATTTCTTTACTATCACAAGTTCGTACAACGCTTATTTCCCTTACACTAAAAGATCACACACATTTAGGAGCAATTTTGTTGCTTTTTGCACTGATGAAAACTTACTTGAAGGATCTTATTCAATCCATAGGTAGGTATGGTGGACTCTCATGGCAAAACTGGGTTGAGGTGTTTGGATGCACAAGTAGTATCTCTACTTAGTGCAGAAGTTTTGGCTAATATGAGGTGGAAGCAAGCACTACATGTTGGAGGATCTAAAACCATATAACTTCTATCCGGAGGCAACCATGAATAACCTATTATGTTGTCTTCCTTGTCCAACACCAACTTCTTGGCATGTAATATTTTAATGAGTGGTCACAATCATAAAAGATGTCCAAGATAATATATTTATATGTGAATCTCTCTTTCTTTATCACTTCCTTTTCAATTGCACCAATGACCAATTACTATGTTTGTTAACTCCCAACAATTTTCAATCGAAATACTTTTTATAAGTGAAGTCATCATTCCTCATAAGATCATTATGTCTACTCTTTGCTTTTATTCTATTATTCTTTATTCATCACGCTCAAGATCATAGTAATCTAGCAAAGCCCTCTCATGAAAACTACTTTTTATTATATAACTCTCGGACTTGCTTACATAAGGGGGGCAAAAGCAAAAACTAAAAGGTAGACCATACTAACACTTTATTCTACTAGATTAAGATAAAATCAAAAAGGATCGAACTAAGAAAAACAAGAAAAATGAAAAACAAAAAGGTGTGATGGTGGTACGATACCGGGGCGCCTCTGATAGAGGCGAAGTTGTCCCTGTCTTTCGATGAGATGGTGGCTATCGTTTTTGGTGGAGTAGACTTTGACGATCCGACTACGAACGTGTGAGCCGTCGCGCCTTAGCAATCGCTAAACCAACTCTGAGAGGTTATTGACCACACCGGAGCACGATCAACCTGACCACGAGGGTCTATTTCCTGCACGCAAACGAAGAACAAGCAAGAAACTAAGATTGCAATCTGGATATTGCGAATATAAGAGGAAAACTTTATTGATGAAGTGGGGTTCTGTGACGCCTTTGTCTGGTCGTGGAACACAAACGAAGAACGCGAAGTTGCTGCTATGGCAAACTTGTAATCTAAACAAAACCCAACCCTAAAATGAAGCCCTAAGGGCTGTATATATGGGGGAATAGAAGGGAATTTCGTGGCCCCTTGGAGGAGGGGTCCGAAACCGACCCTAAGTCAGTTTCCCCATATATACGGACTCTAAAAACAGCCTATAATATGGTATTTCGAAATTACATGGGCCTGGCCCAAAAATAAGGTGGCGCAGCACCTATATTAGCCTATGGACGACTTTTATAAAGTGGCATCATGCATATTTCGTCCAAGGCTTCCCGCTCCCATTATGGTGGCTTCAATGTGCGAAAATCATCACTGGAAGCTCCATCGTTCTTCCCCGCGCGCGCACCTTCTCCTCCATGCTTGATCCCGCTCCAATGGTCATCCTTCTTATCCATGCTAGGTCCTTCATTCATAAGTAAAACAAAAGTATCCAATTTAGGCAGCATCATATGTTCATGAATATTAGAAGGATTTCCAAGAAACGAAAGTACCTGGTAATTCAATTGACGTGCGCGAGCTCTAGTAATTGGTCCTGTATGTATAGCAGTCGGGGTGGGTGTAACATTAGTAGGGATGTCCTCATCATCCTCCCCTTCTTGAACTGACGTCGTCCTCGATGGAAGCTCATCTTCCTCACCCAAATAAGGCTTCAAATCTGCAATGTTAAAAGTGGGGCTAACCCCAAACTCTGCAGGCAGCTCAAGTTTATATGCATTATCAGTTATTTTCTCTAACACCTTAAAAGGACCATCAGCACGTGGCATTAGCTTTGACTTGCGCAAATCAGGAAATCTATCCTTACGCAAATGTAACCAAACAAGATCTCCAGGTGCAAAGACAACATGTTTTCTACCCTTATCTCCAGCAAGTTTGTATTTAGCATTCATACGCTCAATGTTTTCCTTAGTTAACTCATGAATCTTCAATATCAATTCAGCACGTTCTTTAGCATCAAAATTAACCTTCTCCGAAGACGGAAGAGGCAACAAATCAATAGGTGCACGAGGTAAGAAACCATACACAACTTCAAAAGGGCACATCTTAGTGGTAGAATGTAGCGAATTCAATATGAGGCAAGCATTCTTCCCACATTTTCAGGTTATTCTTCAAAACAGCCCTAAGCATAGTAGACAATGATCTATTGACTACTTCAGTTTGACCATCAGTTTGGGGGTGACATGTAGTACTAAAAAGCAGTTTAGTCCCCAACTTAGCCCATAAACATCTGCAAAAGTGGCTAAGAAATTTAGCATCACGATCGGAAACAATTGTATTTGGCACACCATGCAACCGAATAATTTCACGACAGAACAAATCAGCAACATGAGCAGCATCATCACTTTTATGACATGGTATAAAGTGTGCCATTTTAGAAAATCTATCCACGACAACAAATATGCTATCCCCCCCTTCTTTGTTCGAGGTAAACCTAAAACAAAGTCCATAGATATATCCTCCCAAGGAACACTAGGTACAGGTAAAGGCATATATAAACCATGAGGATTGAGTTGTGACTTAGCTTTTTGACATGTAGTGCAGCGAGCAACAAAACGCTCAACATCCCGTCTCATCTTCGGCCAAAAGAAATGTGTAGCAAGTACGTCCTCCGTCTTCTTCACGCCAAAGTGTCCCATTAATCCTCCTCCGTGCGCCTCCTGTAACAACAAAAGACGAACGGAGCTAGCTGGAATGCATAGCTTGTTAGCACGAAACACAAATCCATTATTAATAACGAACTTGTTCCATGTTCTCCCTTCTTTACAATTCTGCAACACGTCTCTAAATTCAGCATCATGCACATATTGATCTTTGATGGTCTCCAAACCAAATATTTTAAAGTCAAGTTGTGAAAGCATAGTATAACGACGAGACAAAGCATCAGCAATAACATTGTCTTTACCCTTCTTGTGTTTAATGACATAAGGGAAAGTCTCAATGAATTCAACCCATTTAGCATGTCTACGGTTCAGTTTTGCTTGACTTTTAATATGTTTCAAAGATTCATGATCAGAATGTATAACAAATTCTTTGGGCCATAAATAATGTTGCCATGTTTCCAAAGTGCGAACAAGAGCATATAATTCCTTATCATAAGTAGAATAATTCAGACTAGGCCCACTTAATTTTTCAGAAAAGTACGCAACAGGTTTACCATCTTGTAGTAACACACCTCCTAACCCAATTCCACTAGCATCACATTCAAGCTCGAAAGTCTTATTAAAATCAGGAAGTTGGAGTAAAGGAGCATGTGTTAACTTATCTTTCAAGACCGTGAAGGCTTCTTCCTGTGCGGTACCCCAAGAAAAAGGCACGTCCTTCTTTGTAAGCTCATTGAGAGGCGCAGCAATGGTGCTGAAATCTCTCACAAAACGCCTATAGAAACCAGCGAGGCCAAGAAAACTCCTTACTTGTGTGACCGTTTTGGGCTGCGGCCAACTCTCAATAGCTTCAATCTTGGCTGTATCAACTTCAATTCCCTGTGGAGTAACAACATAGCCAAGAAAAGATACTCGGTCGGTGCAAAAGGTGCACTTCCCAAGGTTACCAAACAAACGTGCATCACGTAGCGCAGTAAAAACAGCACGTAAATGTTCCAAATGTCCTCCAAAGATCTACTAAAAATCAATATATCATCAAAATAGACTACCACAAATCGTCCAATGAAAGCACGTAAAACCTCGTTCATTAATCTCATGAAAGTGCTAGGTGCATTAGTTAACCCAAAAGGCATGACTAGCCACTCATATAATCCAAACTTAGTTTTAAATGCTGTTTTCCATTCATCGCCCAATTTCATACGAATTTGATGGTATCCACTACGCAAATCAACTTTGGAGAAAATTGTAGAGCCACTTAATTCATCAAGCATATCATCTAGTCTAGGAATAGGATGACGATAACGAATAGTAATATTATTAATGCCTCTACAATCCACACACATGCGCGATGTACCATCCTTTTTAGGCACTAGAATAATAGGAACAGCACAAGGACAAAGGGATTCACGTATATAACCTTTGTCAAGCAGCTCCTGTACTTGACGCATAATCTCCTTTGTCTCCTCTGGATTGGTACGGTAGGGCGCACGGTTGGGTAGGGATGCACCGGGAATTAAGTCAATCTGATGCTCAATCCCGCGAATAGGCGGTAATCCCGGTGGCACGTCTTGTGGAAAGACATCAGCGAACTCCTGCAAAATGTTAATGACAGCAGGAGGCAAAGAGGGAGGCATGTCCTCGAATGAAAATAATACCTCTTTACAGACAAAAGCATAGCAAACATATGTAGCAACATCCAAATCATTAATATCAGATTTAGTAGCAAGTAAACATCCACTCTTCAATTTTATTTCAGATGCAACAGTAGATGATGGTTTATTATGCTTATGGTGTTGCTCAAATTCCTGTGCTACAATCTGATTTTCACTCTTATTTTTCTCCTGTTTTGCTTTACTAGCTCTAGCAATGTCATCTTTCATAATATGTTGGGAGACATAGGAAGCAAAGTGATATTATGATCCTTATGAACAAGAGTATACTGATTTGTCCTACCATGGTTTACAGAATTTTTATCAAACTGCCATGGTCTACCAAGTAAAACAGAACATGCTTGCATGGGTACCACATCACAATCCACATAATCAGAATATGTAGCAATGCTAAAATGCACACGAACAGTACGTGTTACCTTAACCTTGCCACTATTGTTGAACCATTGGATGTAATAAGGATGAGGATGTGGTCTGGTGGTTAGAGACAGCTTCTCCACCATCTCCATGCTAGCCAAGTTATTGCAACTCCCTCCATCGATGATGATGCGAAGAGAACGCTCCTTCACAACTCCCTTTGTGTGGAACAAGTTGTGCCTCTGATTTTGCTCAGCCTGTGTAACCTGCACACTGAGAACACGTTGAGCAACTAAACTTTCATACCTGTCAGCGTAATCAGCAGCCATGTAGTGTGTTTCTGGTTCTGCATCGTCGCCATTGTGTTCTTCACTTGCAATGAGAGCCAAAGTCTCCTCATCATAATCACTAGCAGACGCATATCCACCATCCTCAGTAACAATCATGACACGCTTGGAAGGGCATTCTCTCGCAAAGTGACCTCCACCCTTGCAACGACGGCATATAACCTCATGTGTTTGCCCTGTGGATGCAATAGATGAAGAAGAGCTCTGTGCAGGCCCAGAAGGTGTGCTCTTGGTAGAAGGTGGAGGAGGAGCCTGTTTCCTGGTATCGCGGTTGGAGTTGGAGGTTGAAGTAGGTGTTGTTGCAGCAGGACGTGTGGAAGTAGAGGAGGTACGTGGCGTCCATGATGAAGTGCGACCTGCAGAAAAAGTAGTTCTCGCCATTGCCTGTCGATCCTGCACTTCACGTTCAGCTTTGCAAGCAAGATGAAATAAACGAGTGATAGTGTTATACTCCTTATACTCCAGAATAGTCTGAATCTCTCTATTCAATCCACCCATAAAACGTGCAAGCATAGCTTCATTCTCCTCAACAATACCACATCTAATCATACCAGTTTGTAATTCCTGATAATATTCTTCTACAGAATTTTTTCCTTGTCTTAAACGCTGCAAATTTTGAAGCAACTCACGTTGATAATAAGGTGGCACCCAACGATTACGCATAGCAGTTTTCAAAGCAGCCCAAGTAGTTGGAATATTAGCATGGTGTATTCTACAATGTTCTGACCACCAAACACAAGCAAAACTAGTGAATGAACGAACAGCAGCGGCAACACGTCTATCCTCGGGAAATTGTAAGCATGTAAAACGTTGTTCTGTTTCTAACTCCCATGTAAGATATATATCAGGAACATATCTACCCTCAAACGTCGGAATATTCAATTTAAGTTTAGGGAGATGGTCATGATCCCGTACCTGCGGGGGTGGTGCAGCCCTACCGTTACGGTTGTAGCCATGTGGTCGACCTGGTGCGTATGGTGGTGGTTGCCCATGGGGCGGATCTGGAGCAACCTCTCCCTCATCATCGAAATCACCATCATAATCTTCAACCTGCTCAACGACAGTAGCCGCACGAGCCACCGAAGTAGCAGCAGTATCAACAGTACCAGGATGTTGGGCGTGGCCGAGAGGCACACGTCGCGCTCGTCGTTCAAAAGGAAGAGGAGCTGCCGCTGGTGGAGGTAGACGGGCAAGCACCTCATTGAACTTGGCGTCCATCTTGGTGTCGAATGTCTTCTCCAAACCATCTAGCTTCTCCATGGCCACTCCAAAGTTGTTCACGAAGTCCTGTACCTGCTCAGCCATCATTTGCTGAAATTTATCATACAGCGCTTTGTTGGTCATGCTCTCCCAGTCAATCTCGTCATCGTGTGATCCTGGCATGGTTAGCAGAAATAGGAAACACACAATATGAAACCTACAGACTGCTGGGACGTGGTGGTGGTGGTGGTGTGGCACAAATCCTTTAAGCGAATCTCAATTTCTTACCAGTTCTTACCCAGTAGCAGGCGGTGATCGGCAACCGTTGTAGCCAAAACTCTCAAAGCTTGGATAGAGCGATTGCCAGGTGGTGTCAAGCACACGGCGTAGAAGTATGTGGAGCTGGGATGGCTTATAATATGGTAGCAAAAAGGGTCAGCAATAATCAATTCAGAGATGCAAGGTTGAATAAACGCTCAACGACGGTACTGTGCTGGTCCTAGGCTAGACCGTGCTAGAGACGCGAGCCTAAAACACCAACAAAAACACGACGATACACGTAAGCAAGGGAAAAGCACACTCGGATTTTTTTTTTTCGTTTTTTTTTTCGGCGCCTCTTTTTTTTTTTCAAAAACTCACTACAATGGCGAGTGTCTCAAAACTCTTGCCACGTCGTATAAGCAAGATGGGCACGAATTTTTCTTTTGGACTATTTTTTTTTCTGGAGCAATCCGGGGCTGCGACGACCCAAAAATTTCGACAAAAATCACTATGATAGCAAGTGTCTCAAAACGCTCCGGGGAACCTAAAATCAAGATAGGGAAAAAATATTTTCGGCCGAAATATTTTTGGGCCAAAACGTGCTCTGCAAAGCGTGCCAGACTCTTCTTTTTTTTTTCCGACACCTGCGCAGGTAGCAAAACACGGATCCGAAATCAAAAGGATCTCGAAGCTAAACCTAAAACGAACTGGACTTGGATTGGTGGAGGATTTGTGGTGGTATATATGGACACCGATGGATAGTGATGATGGATGATGAGATATGGCAGCGGCGATGATGGTGGTGGTATATGGCAACTATGAAGACGATGCGGTGGCGGCGTGACAACCTGTGAAAAGAACTCGAAACTCTAAAGGACTAGACACTAAGACCAGCAACTCGACACGACGATGTAACCGCCAATTCAACAAAGCAAAATACTGAAAAGACTATGCAAAGGCTCAGATTGGTTCGGATATGATGATCTAACCCTAATTTTTTTTTGTGTGGCTTTTTCGTGGACTAAAGGTATGAAGAACAGATGCGATCTAAACTACGAAAACTGGTAAAATCTCACCGAGCAACCTGGAAATCTGATACCACTTGATAGAGGCGAAGTTGTCCCTGTCTTTCGATGAGATGGTGGCTATCGTTTTTGGTGGAGTAGACTTTGACGATCCGACTACGAACGTGTGATGACGCCGTGCCTTAGCAATCGCTAAACCAACTCCGAGAGGTTATTGACCACGCCGGAGCACGATCAACCTGACCACGAGGGTCTGTTTCCTGCAGGCAAACGAAGAACAAGCAAGAAACTAAGATTGCAATCTGGATATTGCGAATATGAGAGGAAAGCTTTATTGATGAAGTGGGGTTCTGTGACGCCTTTGTCTGGTCGTGGAACACAAACGAAGAACGCGAAGTTGCTGCTATGGCAAACTTGTAATCTAAACAAAACCCACCCTAAAACGAAGCCCTAAGGGCTGTATATATGGGGGAATAGAAGGGAATTTCGTGGCCCCTTGGAGGAGGGGTCCGAAACCGACCCTAAGTCAGTTTCCCCATATATACGGACTCTAAAAACAGCCTAAAATATGGTATTTCGAAATTACATGGGCCTGACCCAAAAATAAGGTGGCGCAGCACCTATATTAGCCTATGGACGAATTTTATAAAGTGGCATCATGCATATTTCGTCCAAGGCTTCCCGCTCCCATTATGGTGGCTTCAATGTGCGAAAATCATCACTGGGAGCTCCATTGTTCTTCCCCGCACGCGCACCTTCTCCTCCATGCTTGATCCCGCTCCAATGGTCATCCTTCTTATCCATGCTAGGTCCTTCATTCATAAGTAAAACAAAAGTATCCAATTTAGGCAGCATCATATGTTCATGAATATTAGAAGGATTTCCAAGAAACAAAAGTACCTGGTAATTCAATTGACGTGCGCGAGCTCTAGTAATTGGTCCTGTATGTATAGCAGTCGGGGTGGGTGTAACATTAGTAGGGATGTCCTCATCAGTACCTGGTAATTCAATTGACGTGCGCGAGCTCTAGTAATTGGTCCTGTATGTATAGCAGTCGGGGTGGGTGTAACATTAGTAGGGATGTCCTCATCAGGGACTAACCCATGTAGGTGAGAAGAGTAAGGAAACAACAAGGATGCTCCCAACTCTTGGTGATCTTCATCAACTTTGAGCATCCACCACTACCTCGCCAACATGAAGTCTTCATCGACAAAACCCAAGGTTAGTTTATCCCTCCTATGGGGGGATGTCACATCAAGGGGGAGCTTTACTCTAAGACTTGAGTCAAAGCATCTCTTAGTATGTGACAACATTAAATGCTTTATGTTAAAGTGGTAACCCCACTTGTATTGGATTTCCTATGATCAAGTACTCTTACTTGGCTCCTAAGTCAAAAGACTCATATATAGATTACTTCGTCATCGCCCAAGTGCTTGTTAGATGCTAGGATGTTTGTGCATGTTTGCCATGATTTCATTTGACATCTTATTGTGTGAGCATGTTGGTCTATATTTATTTACTCATTCGAGGATATCCAATTGTTGCTATTTGCCTTTTGATTTATCTTTTGCCAATTGGATATACAAGAATGCCTAGGACCACTTCTTTAGCTATCTATGCTTTCTCACCTCATACTCTATTCATGCTGCATCACAAAATTTGAACAAGTGCTTTTCGATCCCTCTGTGTGTGGAGCACTCGGAGTTCGTATCGACAAGGACTGACCATTAAAACCTCCCAAGTGCATCTCGGTGGAAACAACCACAAAATCTCGGTCTCACCGAATGCCTAGGGTTGATCTGGTTTTCAATCTCAGTACCACCGATTCCATCTTCGCGGTTACACCAAGTTTCCCTGTCAACTAACAGTTGAGGAACTTCGTGACACCGAAAAGTTAGAATCGGTGACACCAACAGTGGTGGGTATATATACCGTGGACCCCGACGCTTTGAATTTCACCCTCAAACCGTCGCACCTCAGAACCCTAAGCTGTCGCCTTCGAGACCCCTGGTCGTCGCCCTTGTCTCCATGCACTCCACCGCCGCTGGGAATCACCACCGTCGATGAAATCCTCTCCATCGTCGCCGTCGTACTGGATCCGCGCCAAGTTAGGGTACGGATTCGACCTCCTTTGCGCTCCTCGTCCGATTCTTGCGCAATGGATTTAAGTTTATCTATAAGCCACTCTTTGCATGCACTCCTATCCACTCAAAATTCTGATAGCCTAGCGAATGTTAGATTTTCTAGGGTTTTGCCGTCCGCCTGATGGAACTCGGTGGAACCGAAGCAAACAAATCGGTCTCACTGATTTGTCTTTCTGTGTTGCTGAGAACGGTCTCGATGGAACCGAGGACTTCTTTTCGGTCTCACCGAAAAGAGTGCCAAGGTTCTGTTAAGAGAGACAGTCAGTCTCGATGGCACCAAAAATCTTGCTTCGACTGTACCGATTTTCATTTGACAGAATGCAAAAACTTTGAAAATCTATTGTTCAAACTTTCAAAAACAAGCCTCATTTTGTGATGACTCATCTACTTCTACTCTTCTATACTCTATTCATAGGGTCAGTATGTCAGATGCTGAGGACAGTTAGAATATGCCAGAGCAGGGTGCTAACATGAGTTTCACAAGCCTAGAGTCCAGTTCATCTTCAGATCCAGGCACCCCCAACTCCCATGGGTTGCCCGAGGCTGCCACCAGGACCAGGAAGAAGCTAAATTCTGATGAAGAAGATTCAGATTTTGTTCATGATGAGATACTTGCCAAGAAACAAGAAAAGGCTGCTAAGAAGTTAGCTACTGACGCTACTTCTTCCAGAAGAGTTGTCAGCAAGGTCTATGCCAGCTCTGAAACTATCAAAGCACATGAGAGTGCTAGAGCCACAATGTCTATTGATCCCCCAAGTAAGTCTATGCCTAAGAAGGCAGGGGAGAAGAAAGCCAGAAAGAGGATTATTCATGTGATTGGCAGGCCTACCTCCATGTATGAAGATCCAAAGGAGGCTACTGGTGGTGCTGCTGAGGAAGAGGAGGATGAGCCAGCTGCAAAGGCTCCTCCCAAGAAGAAGGCCAAGAAGCTTATGGTTGATGCTATGCCAAAGACTGGCACATCCAAGAGCACCAAGCCTACATCCAAGAAAGCTGCTGCACATAAGTCCAAGAGGATTACTAGAGATATTCCACCTTCTGAAAATAGTAAGGGAACTGCCTCCAGATTTGAAGATGATGATGACTTGACAACATTGATGAAGCTCAAACCACATCTTCTAGTACATGATATCAGACACTTAGTTGCTGAAGATATGAAGAAGAGTAAAAAACTCAGGATTGAGGGCTTGGAGAGCTATAGATCCTTATGCCCAGAGGAAGAAAACTGTTGTTGACTACAGGTTCTACACCAAAGAGCAACAGGACTTTTATGAGACAGTGCTGCTGGACAAGAGCCCAACTATTAGTGATACGAGATATGTTGATTGGAAATTCATTAAGGAGAATCAGGACTACTTTCCAAGTGTCCAAGATAATTTCCACTGCATTGGTCTCGATGAGTTCATTGGCAGAGAGCTTACTGCATGGAACGATGAGATGATCATGCAATTATATTCCACTGCACATTTCTATGGAGATGGTAGAATTGTATGGATGACTCAAGGAGCAAGGTATGAATCCACTATTGATGAGTGGGCTGCACTTCTAGGAGTTCCAGAGGTTCAAGATGGTGATCTAGATGAATACTTAGAATCCAAGGCGAGCGACAATGTCATGAAGGATATGTATACTCCTATCTCTGCAGACAAAGTGCAATCTCACAAGCTAGGATCCATCTACTATCTGCAAGCAGGCATCCGTACCATGAACACTATTCTAAGGCATACCTTGATGCCCAAGTTAGGAGATGAGAAGATGATCCAAGGCTAGAACATGAGGATAATGTTGTGATGATGGACCCAGATCATCCCACATCTGCTACAGCACAGGCAGAGGCAGAGGCAGTTCGAGCCGCTAGTGCTCAAGCGCCCAGATCCAAAAACAAGCAAATGGATCTTCCGATCACAGTAGTTCAGGGCATGCAGAAGGATATCTTTGGTTGATTGTGTTGTGCTATGATGCTCATTCTAATTACTCTCGCACACCACCAAGTGGTATGTGACATGTAAGAAGTGACCCATGTACATAATTGATTGTGCATTTGCATTCAAACACACATTTAAAATAATGCACAAATTTAGGAGGAGCTCTTGCTTATCACATACTTCTCAAAGCGACGATTATATTCTTTGATTATATCTTTGTCGAAGCTTTGATCTATATGTTGTCATCAATTACCAAAAGGGGGGAGTTTGAATGCACAATTGCTCCCTTGGTGGTTTTGGTAATTAATAACAACATATGTCATTGAACTAATGTTTCCACCAAGTATATTTCAGGAAAAGTTCAATGATAGGGATGGCAAAAGGATTGAGAAGATTGTCGAATTACCCAAGGATGCAAGGAAATAGGTTGGCCAAGCTTCAAGCAAGAGGACTCTACATTTTACATTTGTGAGAAATCACTTTGAGCCCATAGGAAAGCCAATACTATTAAAAGGGGGTAAGGTTTTGTTGGTGAACAAAATGCTCATAAGTGCACAAGTGATAGTCATCAAAAACATCCACAAGCTCTCCCACCAAAGTCTGTCTATAGCCAAACATTAAAAATCGGTGCAACCAACATTTCTATCCTGGTGCCACCGATTCTAAACCCTAGACAGACTCAGCCAAACCCTAGCCACTTCGGTGCAGCCGACACTGCTTTCGGTGCCACCGAGTTGGGTTGCCAACTTTCTGTTACGCAAGTTCACACTTTCGGCCCATCCGAGAATGTTGAATCGGCGTCACCGAGTTTGGCAATTCTGACCGTTGTTGATGAGGACATCCCTGCTAATCCTACACCCACAACTCCGACTGCTATACATATAGGACCAATTACTAGAGCTCGTGCACGTCAATTCTATTACCAGGTACTTTCGTTTCTTGCAAATCCTTCTAATGTTCATGAACATATGATGCTGCCTAAATTAGATACATTTGTTTTACTTAAGAATGAAAGACCTAGCATGGACAAGAAGGATGACCATGGGAGCGGGATCAAGCATGGAGAAGAAGTTGCGCGCGCGGGAAAGAACAATGGAGCTTTTAGTGATGATTTTCGCACTTTGAAGCCACCATAATGGGAGCAAGAAGCCTTGGAAGAAATATGCATGATGCTACTTTATAAAATTCGTCCCTAGGCTAATATAGGTGCTGCGCCACCTTATTGTTGGGCCAGGCCAATGTAATTTCGAAATACCATACTATGGGCTGTTTTTAGAGTCTTTATGTATGGGGAAACTGAGTTAAGGTCAGTTTTGGACCCCTCCTCCAAGGGGCAACGAAATTCCCCTCTATTCCCCCATATATACAGCCTTTAGGGCGTCGTTTTAAGGTTAGGTTTTGTTTAGATTACAAGTTCGCCATAACTGCAACTTCGCGTTCTTCGTTTGTGTTCCACGACCAGACAATTGCGTCACAGAACCCCACTTTATCAATAAAGCTTTCCTCTTATATTCGCAATATCCAGATTGCAATCTTACTTTCTTGCTTGTTCTTCGTTTGCGTGCAGGAAACAGACCCTCGTGGTCAGGTTGATCGTGCTCCGGCGTGGGCAATAACCACTCGGAGTTGGTTTAGCGATTGCTAAGGCGCGGCGTCATCACTTGTTCGTAGTCGGATCGTCAAAGTCTACTCCACCAAAAACGATAGCCACCATCTCATCGAAAGATAGGGACAACTTCGCCTCTATCAAGTGGTATCAGATTTCTAGATTGCTCAGTGAGATTTTACCAGTTTTCGTAGTTTAGATCACATCTGTTCTTCATACGTTTAGTCCATGACAAGCCACAAAAAAATTTAGGGTTAGATCATCATATTCGAACCAATCTGAGCCTTTGCATAGTCTTTTCAGTATTTTGGTTTGTTGAATTTGCGGTTACATCATCGTGTCGAGTTGCTGGTCTTAGTGTCTAGTCTTTTAGAGTTTCGAGTTCTTTTCACAGGTTGTCACGCCACCACCGCATTGTCTTCATAGTTGCCATATACCACTACCATCATCACCGCTGCCATATATCACCACCCACCATCGCTATCCATTGGTGTCCATATATACCACCACAAATCCGCCATCAATCCGAGTCCAGCTCGTTTTAGGTTTAGTTTTGAGATCCTTTTGATTTCGGATTTGTGTTTTGCTACCTGCATAGGTGTCTGGCACGCTTTGCAAAGCATGTTTTGGCCCAAAAAATTCGGCTGAAAATATTTTTTCCCTATCATGATTTTAGGTTCTTCGGAGCGTTTTGAGACACTTGCCATCATAGTGATTTTTTGTCGAAATTTTTGGTCATCGCAGCCCCTGAATTGCTCCAGAAAAAATAAAAAAATTAGTCCAACAAATTTTGTGCCCATCTTGCTTATGCGACGTGGGAAGAGTTTTGAGACACTCGGCATTGTAGTGATTTTTTGAGCAAAAAAAAGAGCGCAAAAAAAAGAGGCGCCGAAAAAAACAAAAAAATAATTCAGAGTGTGCTTTTCCCTTGATTACGTGTAGCGTCGTGATTTTGTTGGTGTTTTAGGCTCGCGTCTCTAGTACGGTATAGCCTAGGACCAACATAGTACCGTTGTTGAGCGTTTATTCAACCTTGCATCTCTGAATTGATTATTGCTAACCCTTTTTGCTACCATATTATAAGCCATCCTAGCTCCACATACATCTACGTTGTGTGTTTGACACCACCTGGCAATTGCTCTATCCAAGCTTTGAGAGTTTTGACTACAACGGTTGCTGATCACCGCCTGCTGCTGGGTAAGAACTGGTAAGAATTTAAGATTTGCTTAAAGGATTTGTGACACACCACCACCACCACCACCACCATGTCCCAGTAGTCTGTAGGTTTCATATTCTTGTGTGTTTCCTATTTCTGCTAACCATGTCAGGATCACACGACGACGGGAGCGACTGGGAGAACATGACCAACAAAGCGCTCTATGCTAAATTTCAGCAAATGATGGCTGACCAGGTACAAGACTTCATGACCAAATTTGGAGAGGCCATGGAGAAGCTCGATGGTTTGGAGAAGACATTCGACACCAAGATGGACGCCAAGTTTAATGAGGTGCGTGCCCGTCTACCGCCACCAGCCGCAGCTCTTATCCCTTTCGAACGACGAGCGTGACGTGTGCCTCTCGGCCAAGGCCAACATATTGGTACTGTTGATACTGCTGCTACTTCTATGGCTCCTGCTGCTACTGTCGTTGAGCAGGTTGAACATTATGAGGGTGATTACGATGATGAGGGAGAGGTTGCTCCAGATCAGCCTCAGGGGCAACCACCACGATACGCACCAGGTCGACCACATGGCTATAACCGTAACGGTAGGGCTGCACCACCCCCTCAGGTATGGGATCATGACCATCTCCCTAAACTTAAATTGAATATTCCGACGTTTGAGGGTAGATATGTTCCTGATATATATCTTACATGGGAGTTAGAAACAGAACAACGTTTTACATGCTTACAATTTCCTGAGGATAGACGTGTTGCTGCTGCTGTTTGTTCATTCACTAGTTTTGCTTGTGTTTGGTGGTCAGAACATTGTAGAATACACCATGCTAATATTCCAACTACTTGGGCTGCTTTGAAAACTGCTATGCGTAATCGTTGGGTGCCACCTTATTATCAATGTGAATTGCTTCAAAATTTGCAACGTTTAAGACAAGGAAACAATTCTGTAGAAGAATATTATCAGGAATTACAAACTGGCATGATTAGATGTGGTATTGTTGATGAGAATGAAGCTATGCTTGCACGTTTTATGGGTGGATTAAATAGAGAGATTCAGACTATTCTAGAGTATAAGGAGTATAACACTATCACTCGTTTATTTCATCTTGCTTGCAAAGCTGAACGTGAAGTGCAGGATCGACAGGCAATGGCGAGAACTACTTTTTCTGTAGGTCGCACTTCATCATGGACGCCACGTACCTCCTCTACCTCCGCATGTCCTGCTGCAACACCACCTACTTCCACCTCCAACTCCAACCGCGTTACCAGGAAACAGGCTCCTACTCCACCCTCTGCGAAGAGCACACCTTCTGGGTCTGCACAGAGCTCTTCTTCATCTATTGCATCCACAGGGCAAACACATGAGGTTATATGCCATCGTTGCAAGGGTGGAGGTCACTTTGCGAGAGAATGCCCTTCCAAGCGTGTAATGATTGTTACTGAGGATGGTGGATATGCATCCGCTAGTGATTATGATGAGGAGACTTTGGCTCTCATTTCAAGTGAAGAACAGAGTGGCAAGGATGCAGAACCAGATACACACTACATGGCTGCTGATTACGCTGACATGTATGAAAGTTTAGTTGCTCAACGTGTTCTCAGTGTGCAGGTTACACGGGCTGAGCAAAATCTGAGGCACAACTTGTTCCACACAAAGGGAGTTGTGAAGGAGCATTCTGTTCGCGTCATCATCGATCTAGGGAGTTGCAATAACTTGGCTAGCATGGAGATGGTGGAGAAGCTGTCTCTAACCACCAGACCACATCCTCATCCTTATTACATCCAATGGTTCAACAATAGTGGCAAGGTTAAGGTAACACGTACTGTTCGTGTGCATTTTAGCATTGCTACATATTCTGATTATGTGGATTGTGATGTGGTAGCCATGCAAGCATGTTCTGTTCTACTTGGTAGGCCGTGACAGTTTGATAAAAATTCTGTATACCATGGTAGGACAAATCAGTATACCCTTGTTCATAAGGATCAAAATATCACTTTGCTTCCTATGTCTCCGGAACATATTAGGAAAGAAGACATTGCTAGAGCTAGTAAAGCAAAATAGGAGAAAAATAAGAGTGAAAATCAGATTGTAACACAGGAATTTGAGCAACACCATAAGCATAATAAACCATAATCTAATGTTGCATCCGAAATAAAATTGAAGAGTGGATGTTTACTTGCTACTAAATCTGATATTAATGATTTGGATGTTGCTACATCTGTTTGCTATGCTTTTGTATGCAAAGAGGTATTATTTTCATTCGAGGACATGCCTCCCTCTTTGCCTCCTGCTATCATTAACATTTTGCAGGAGTTCGCTGACGTCTTCCCACAAGACGTGCCACCGGGATTACCACCTATTCGCGAGATTGAGCATCAGATTGACTTAATTCCCGGTGCATCCCTACCCAACCATGCGCCACCGTACCAATCCAGAGGAGTCAAAGGAGATTATGCGTCAAGTACAGGAGCTGCTTGACAAAGGTTATATACATGAATCCCTTAGTCCTTGTGCTGTTCCTATTATTCTAGTGCCTAAAAAGGATGGTACATCACGCATGTGTGTGGATTGTAGAGGCATTAATAATATTACTATTCGTTATCGTCATCCTATTCCTAGACTAGATGATATGCTTGATGAATTAAGTGGTTCTACAATTTTCTCCAAAGTTGAATTGCATAGGGGATACCATGAAATTCGTATGAAATTGGGAGATGAATGGAAAATAGCATTTAAAACTAAGTTTGGATTATATGAGTGGTTAGTCATGCCTTTTGGGTTAACTAATGCACCTAGCACTTTCATGAGATTAATGAACGAGGTTTTACGTGCTTTCATTGGACGATTTGTGGTAGTCTATTTTGATGATATATTGATTTTTAGTAGATCTTTGGAGGAACATTTGGAACATCTACATATTGTTTTTATTGCTCTATGTGATGCACGTTTGTTTGGTAACCTTGGGAAGTGCACCTTTTGCACCGACCGGGTATCTTTTCTTGGCTATGTTGTTACTCCACAGGGAATTGAAGTTGATAAAGCCAAGATTGAAGCTATTGAGAGTTGGCCGCAGCCCAAAACGGTCACACAAGTGAGGAGTTTTCTTGGCCTCACTGGTTTCTATAGGCTTTTTGTGAGAGATTTCAGCACCATTGTTGCGCCTCTCAATGAGCTTACAAAAAAGGACGTGCCTTTTTCTTGGGGTACCGCACAGGAAGAAGCCTTCACGGTCTTGAAAGATAAGTTAACACATGCTCCTTTACTTCAACTTCCTGATTTTAATAAGACTTCCGAGCTTGAATGTGATGCTAGTGGAATTGGGTTAGGAGGTGTGTTATTACAAGATGGTAACCCTGTTGCTTACTTTTCTAAAAAATTGAGTGGGCCTAGTCTGAATTATTCTACTTATGATAAGGAATTATATGCTCTTGTTCGGACTTTGGAAACATGGCAACATTATTTATGCCCCAAAGAATTTGTTATACATTCTGATCATGAATCTTTGAAACATACTAAAAGTCAAGCAAAACTGAACCGTAGACATGCTAAATGGGTTGAATTCATTAAGACTTTCCCTTATGTCATTAAACACGAGAAGGGTAAAGAAAATATTATTGCTGATGTTTTGCCTCGTCGTTATACTATGCTTTCACAACTTGACTTTAAAATATTTGGTTTGGAGACCATCAAAGATCAATATGTGCATGATGCTGAATTTAGAGATGTGTTGCAGCATTGTAAAGAAGGGAGAACATGGAACAAGTTCGTTATTAATGATGGATTTGTGTTCCGTGCTAACAAGCTATGCATTCCAGCTAGCTCCGTTCGTCTTTTGTTGTTACAGGAGGCACATGGAGGAGGATTAATGGGACACTTTGTCATGAAGAAGACGGTGGACGTACTTTCTACACATTTCTTTTGGCCAAAGATGAGACGGGATGTTAAGCGTTCTGTTGCTCGCTGCACTACATGTCAAAAAGGTAAGTCACGACTCAATCCTCATGGTTTATATATGCCTTTGCCTGTATCTAGTGTTCCTTGGGAGGATATATCTATGGACTTTATTTTAGGTTTACCTCGAACTAATAAGGGGAGGGATAGCATATTTGTTGTCGTGGATAGATTTTCCAAAATGGCACACTTTATACCATGTCATAAAAGTGATGATGCTGCTCATGTTGCTGATTTGTTCTTTCGTGAAATTATTCGGTTGCATGGTGTGCCAAATACAATTGTTTCAGATCGTGATGATAAATTTCTTAGCCACTTTTGGAGATGTTTACTGGCTAAGTTGGGGACTAAACTACTTTTTAGTTCTACATGTCATCCCCAAACTGATGGCCAAACTGAAGTAGTCAATAGATCATTGTCTACTATGCTTAGGGCTGTTTTGAAGAATAGCCTGAAAATGTGGGAAGAATGCTTGCCTCATATTGAATTTTCTTATAATCGTTCGCGACATTCTACCACTAAGATGTGCCCTTTTGAAGTTGTGTATGGTTTCTTACCTCATGCACCTATTGATTTGTTGCCTCTTCCATCTTCGGAGAAGGTTAATTTTGATGCTAAAGAACATGCTGAATTGATATTAAAGATGCATGACTTAACGAAGGAAAACATTGAGCGTATGAATGCTAAATACAAAATTGCTGGAGATAAGGGTAGAAAACATGTTGTCTTTGCACCTGGAGATCTTGTTTGGTTACATTTGCGTAAGGATAGATTTCCTGATTTGCGCAAGTCAAAGCTAATGCCATGTGCTGATGGTCCTTTTAAGGTGTTAGAGAAAATAAATTATAATGCATATAAACTTGAGCTGCCTGTAGAGTTTGGGGTTAGCCCCACTTTTAACATTGCAGATTTGAAGCCTTATTTGGGTGAGGAAGATGAGCTTCCGTCGAGGACGACTTCAGTTCAAGAAGGGGAGGATGATGAGGACATCCCTGCTAATGCTACACCCACAACTCCGACTGCTATACATACATGACCAATTACTAGAGCTCGCACACATCAATTGAATTACCAGGTACTTTTGTTTCTTGGAAATCCTTCTAATGTTCATGAACATATGATGCTGTTGGAAATATGCCCTAGAGGCAATAATAAATTAGTTATTATGATATTTCCTTGTTCATGATAATCGTTTATTATCCATGCTATAATTGTATTGATCGGAGACTTAGATGCATGTGTGGATACATAGACAGAACCATGTCCCTAGTATGCCTCTAATAGACTAGCTCGTTGATCAAAGATGGTTAAGGTTTCCTAGCCATGGACATGAGATGTCATTTGGTAACGGGATCACATCATTAGGAGAATGGTGTGATGGACAAGACCCAAACTATAAACGTAGCATATGATCATGTCAGTTTATTGCTACTGTTTTCTGCATGTCAAGTAAATGTTCCTATGACCATGAGATCATGCAACTCACTAACACCGGAGGAGTGCCTTGTGTGTATCAAACGTCACAACGTAACTGGGTGACTATAAAGGTACTCTATAGGTATCTCCGAGGGTGTCTGTTGGGTTGGCATGGATCAAGACTGGGATTTGTTACTCCGTGTGACGGAGAGGTATCTCAGGGCCCACTCGGTAATACAACATCACAATAAGCCTTGCAAGCAATGTGACTAAGTGTTAGTCACGAGATCTTGTATTATGGAACGAGTAAAGAGACTTGCCGGTAATAACGTTGAACTAGGTATGGAGATACCGACGTTCGAATCTCGGGCAAGTAACATACCGAAGAACAAAGGTAACATCATACGGGATTAACTGAATCCTTGACATAGAGGTTCGACCGATAAAGATCTTCATAGAATATGTAGGAACCAATATGGGCATCTAGGTCCCACTATTGGTAATTGACCGTAGAGGTGTCTCGGTCATGTCAACATAGTTCTCGAACCCGCTGGGTCTGCACACTTAAGGTTCGGTGACGTTTCGGTAGTATAGAGTTATGTATGGTGGTGACCGAAGGTTGTTCGGAGTCCCGGATGAGATTCCGGACGTCACGAGGAGCACCAGAATGGTCCGGAGGTAAAGATTGATATATACGAAGTCCTGTTTTGGTCGTCGGAAAAGTTTAGGACTAATCGGTAATGTACTGGGAGTCCCGGTAGTGTACTGGAAAACCATCGGGAGGGGTATTTTGACCCAGGAAATTCATGGGCTGTGGGAGAATAATTACCAGCCTTTTGTGGGATGGTGGAAGTCCCACATAAGGCCCATGCGGCTGGGAAGAAAAGCCCAAAGGGAAAACGGGGCGAAAAGGCCAAAAAGGAGGAATCCTAGTCCTACTAGGATTGGAGGAGGAGTCCTCCTCTCTTACCCACTTCGGCCAACCCAAGGAGGCTTGGACCTTGCGCCAAGTCCTCTCCTCCCTTCCTCCTATATATACTGGTGGGTTTTAGGGGTTTTGCACATAATTTTTAGCCACGTGCTGCCCGTTCCTCTAGTGCATAGTTTCTCCTCTAGATCGGATTTCTGGAGTGCTTAGGCAAAACCCTGCCAGAATAGCTCCACCACCATCGCCGGAGCACTGTCATGCTGCGGGAGAACTCTTCTACCTCTCCACTCCCTCTTGCTGGATCAAGAAGGCGGAGATCGTCATCGAGCTGTACGTGTGCTGGACGCGGAGGTGCCGTCTGTTCGGCGCTAGATCGGAAGGACCGTGATCAAGATCGCGAGACAGATCGTGATGAGTTCGCGGGACGGATCGTGATGAGTTCGCGGGATGGATCATGATGAGTTCGCGGGACGGATCATGATTGGATCGCGGGACGGATCATGATGAGATCGCGGGACGCTCGGTGATTTGGATCGCGAAGACGTTCGACTACACCAACCGCGTTTCTTAACGCTTCCCGCTTAGCGATCTACAAGGGTATGTAGATCCACTCTCCCTCTCGTAGATGCTCATCACCATGCATAGATCTTGCATGTGCGTAGGAAATTTTTTGTTTCCCATGCGACGTTCCCGAACAGATGTTGCCTAAATTAGATACTTTTGTTTTACTTATGAATGAAAGACCTAGCATGGATAAGAAGGATGACCATGGGAGCGGGATCAAGCATGGAGAAGAAGGTGCGCGCATGGGAAAGAACGATGGAGCTTCCAGTGATGATTTTCGCACTTTGAAGCCAACATAATGGGAGCAAGAAGCCTTGGACGAAATATGCATGATGCTACTTTATAAAATTCGTCCCTAGGCTAATATAGGTGTTGCGCCACCTTATTGTTGGGCCAGGCCCATGTAATTTTGAAATACCATATTATAGGCTGTTTTTAGAGTCCATATGTATGGGGAAACTAAGTTAAGGTCGGTTTCGGACCCTGCCTCCAAGGGGCCACGAAATTCCCCTCTATTCCCCCATATATACAGCCCTTAGGGCGTCGTTTTAGGGTTGGGTTTTGTTTAGATTACAAGTTCGCCATAGCTACAACTTCGCTTTCTTCATTTGTGTTCCACGACCAGACAAAGGCGTCACAGAACCCCACTTCATCAATAAAGCTTTCCTCTTATATTCGCAATATCTAGATTTCAATCTTAGTTTCTTGCTTGTTCTTCGTTTGCGTGCAGGAAATAGACCATCGTGCTCAGGTTGATCGTGCGCCGACATGGTCAATAACCTCTCGGAGTTGGTTTAGTGATTGCTAAGGTGTGGCGTCATCACACGTTCGTAGTCAGATCGTCAAAGTCTACTCCACCAAAAACGATAGCCACCATCTCATCGAAAGATAGGGACAACTTCACCTCTATCAGTTGTGTCGGTGCAACCGAGATTCCTATATCGGTCTCACCGAGATTCAAAAGTTGCCACCTTTTGATCACTTCGGTACCACCGAGATTAACACATCGGTGTCACCGAGTTGGTCATTTTGTGTGTAACGGTTGAATTTTTGGGGATGCCTATATATACCCCTTCACCACCACCCACTCGAAAGAGAAGCACTCAGAACTGTTCCATACCTATCCTACTTAGTTTTCTAAGAGAGAACCACCTACCCTTCTGTTGAGGTCAAGATCTTCCACTCCAACCATATGGATCTTGATTTCTAGCCTCCCCAATTTGCTTTCCATCAATCCCATCTCTTCTACCAAGCCAAATCTGTGAGAGAGTGATTGTGTGTTGAGGAGTCTATCATCTTGAAGCACAAGAGCAAGGAGTTCATCATCATTACCGAACCTATTACCTTTTGGAGGGTGGTGCCTCCTAGATTGGTTAGGTGTCTCTTGGGAGCCTCCTACTTCGTGTTGTGGAGTGAACCAAGAAGTTTGTAAGGGCAAGGAGATCGTCTACTTCGTGAAGATCTACCCCGAGTAAGGCTAGTCCTCCGTGGATGTAGGTCGTCATGGTATAGTCAAGGTTGCTTCTTCGTGGAACCCTCCGTGCACTCTCACGACCATTGCCCTCCGTGGGTTGAAGACTCCATGAACGTGGATGTACGATAGCACCACCTATCGGAACCATGGGAAAAATCATCGTTTCTATAATTGTGTTTGATCTTCCTACCCTATCCTTTTACTCATGTGTGGGTTAGTTACTTTCTGCCGCTACCATCTTAGACTTGCACGTGTAGGGTGTACTTGATATGTTATGAATGCTAAAAGTTGCCAAGAATTAAAATTGGAAAAAAGCATAGTTTTTTTGGTCAAGTAGTCTAATTACCCCCCCTCTAGACCTACTTTCGATCCTACACTTTACTCGTTCCGTAATACAAGATCCTGTGGCTAACACATTAGTCACTTTGCTTGCAAGGCTTGTTGTGATGTTGTATTATCGAGTGGGCCCTGAGATACCTCTCTGTCACACGGAGTAACAAATCTTAGTCTTGATCCATGCCAACACAACAGACACCATCGGAGATACCTGTAGAGCATCTTTATAGTCACCCAGTTACGTTGCGACGTTTGGTACACACAAAGTATTCCTTTGGTGTGAGTGAGTTGCATGATCTCATGGTCATAGGAACATATACTTGACATGCATAAAACTCAATAAACTGACACGATCATACACTATGTTTATAGTTTGGGTCTTGTCCATCACATAATTCTCCCAATGATGTGATCCCGTTATCAAATGACATCTTATGTCTATGGCTAGGAAACCTTGACCATCTTTGATCAATGAGCTAGTCTACTAGAGGCATACTCGGGACACAGTGTTGTCTATGTATCCACACATGCAATGTGTTTCCAATCAATACAACTATAGCATGGATAATAAACGATTATCACGAAAAAGGAAATATACAATAATAACAATTTATTATTGCCTCTAGGGCATATTTCCAACAATCGCCCACTTGCACTAGAGTCAATAATCTAGCTCACATCACTACGTCATTTACATTGTAGTGAATCTAACACCCATACAATTCCGGTGTTGATCATGTTTAGCCCTTGGAAGAGGTTTCGTCAATGGGTCTACGACATTTAGATTTGTGTGCACTTTGCAAATATTTATGTCCTCCTCTTTGATGTGATCGCGGATGGAATTGAAGCGTCGCTTTATGTGTCTGGTCCTTTTGTGAAACCTTGGTTCCTTGGCCAGAGCAATGGCACCAATGTTGTCACAGAACAGAGCCATTGGATTCAATGCATTGGGCATTACTCCAAGATCCGTCATGAACTCCTTCATCCAGACACCTTCCTTCGTTGCCTCCGAGGCTGCGATGTACTCCGCTTCGCATGTAGAATTGGCTACCACGCTTTGCTTGGAACTAGACCAGCTTGCTGCTCCCCCATTGAGAATAAATATGTATCCGGTTTCAGTCTTAGAGTCATCCAGATCAGTGTCAAAGCTTGCATCGACGTAACCCTTTACGACAAGCTCTTGATCACCTCCATAAACGAGAAACATTTCCTTAGTCCTTTTCAGGTACTTAAGGATATTCTTGACCATCGTCCAGTGCTCCATACCTGGATCACTTTGAAACCTTCCAGCCGTACTTATGGCAAGGCTGACATTGGGTCTCATGCACAACATTGCATACATGATAGAGCCTATGGCTGAAGCATAGGGGATGACATTCATCTTTTATCCATCTTCTGCAGTCACTAGGCATTGAGTCTTACTCAACTTCACACCTTGCAACACAGGCAAGAACACCTTCTTGGACTGATCCATTTTGAACTTCTTCAAAACTTTGTCAAGGTATGTGCTCTATGAAAGTCATATTAAGCGTATCGATCTATCTCTATAGATCTTAATGCCTAATATGAAAGTAGCTTCTCCAAGGTCCTTCATTGAAAAATTCTTGTTCAAATATTCCTTCCCGCTTTCCAGCATTTCTATATTGTTTCCAATCAGCAATATGCCATCCACATATAATATTAGAAACGCTATAGAGCTCCGACTCATTTTCTTGTAAATACAAGCTTCTTCGTAAACTTGTATAAACCAGAACACTTTGATCACCTCATTAAAGCGCAGATTCCAACTCCGATATGCTTGCACCAGTCCATAAATGGATTGCTGGAGTTTGCAAACTTTTTAGCATTCTCTGGATCGACAAAACCTTCTATCTGTATCATATACAACTCTTCCTTAAGGAAACCATTAAGGAAAGTTGTTTTGACATCCATGTGCCAAATTTCATAGTCGAAATATGTAGCTATTGCTAACATGATTCTGACGGACTTAAGCATCGCTACGGGTGAGAATGTCTCATCGTAGTCAACTCCTTGAACTTGTGAAAAACCCTTTGCCACAAGTCGAGCTTTATAGACAGTGACATTACCATTCACGTCTGTCTTCCACTTAAAGATCCATTTGCTCTGAATGGCCTTTCGCCCTTCACGTAATACTTCCAAAGTCCATAATTTGTTTTCATACATGGATCCCATCTTAGATTTTGTGGCCTCTAACCATTTCTTGGAATCCGGGCCCATCATCACTTCTCCATAGCTCGTAGGTTCATCGTTGTCTAACAACATGAACTCTAAGACAGGGTTGTCGTACAACTCAGGAGCACTACGCGCCCTTGTCAACCTACGAGGTTTGACAGTAACTTGATCTGAAGCTTCATGATCATCATCATTAGCTTCCTCTTCAACCGATGCAGGCTCTACAAAAACATCTTTCTGTACTGCGCTACTCTCTGGTTGAAGTAATGGTTCAATAACCTCATCAAGTTCTATTTTCCTCCCACTCAATTCTTTCGAGAGAAACTCTTTCTCAAGAAATGTTCTGTTCTTAGCGACAAACACTTTCCCATTGGATCTGAGACAGAAGATGTACCCAACTGTCTCTTTTGGGTATCCTATGAAGACGCATTTCTCCGCTTTGGGTTCTAGCTTTTCAGGATGAAGCTTTTTGACATAAGCATCACATCCCCAAACTTTAAGAAACGACAACTTTGAATTCTTGCCAAACCATAGTTCATATGGCGCCATCTCAACGGATTTTGATGGTGCCCTATTTGAAGTGAATGCAACTGTCTCTAATGCATAACCCCAAAATGATAGTGGCAAATCGGCAAGAGACATCATAGAACGCAACATACCTAATAAGGTTCAATTACGATGTTCGGACACACCGTTACGTTGTGGTGTTCCAGGTGGTGTCAATTGTGAGACAATTCCAAACTGTCTTAAGTGACTGCCAAACTCATAACTCAGATATCCACCTCCTTGATCAGATCGTAGGAATTTAATCTTCTTGTTATGATGATTCTCAACTTCACTCTGAAATTCCTTGAACTTTTCAAATGTTTCAGACTTGTGTTTCATTAAGTAAATATACCCATATCTACCTAAGTCATCAGTGAAGGTGAGAAAATAACGATATCCATCACGTGCCTCAATGCTCATCGGACAACACACATCAGTATGTATGATTTCCAACAAGTCACTTGTCTGTTCCATTGTTCCAGAGAACGGGGTTTTAGTCATCTTGTCCATGAGGCATGGTTCACATGTGTCAAGTGATTTAAAATCAAGTGACAACAAAAGTCCATCAGCATGGAGCTTCTTCATGCATTTTACACCAATATGACCTAAATGGCAGTGCCACAAGAAAGTGGTACTAGCATTATCAACTCTACATCTTTTGGCATCAATGTTATGAACATGTGTATCATCACTATCGAGATTCAATAGGAATAAACCCCTCAAATTGGGTGCATGACCATAAAAGATATTACTCATATAAATAGAACAACCATTATTCTCTGATTTAAATGAGTATTCGTCTCACAGCAAACAAGATCCGGATATAATTTTCATTCTTAACTCAGGCACTAAATAACAATTATTCAGGTTCATCACTAATCCCGATGGTAATCGAAGAGGGAGCATGCCGACGACGATCACATCAACCTTGGAACCATTTCCCACGCGCATCGTCACTTCGTCGTTTGCCAGCCTTCGTCTATTCCATAGCTCCTATTTTGAGTTGCCAATGTGAGCAACCGAACGGGTATCAAATACCCAGGTACTACAACGAGAGTTGGTAAGGTATATATCAATAACATGTATATCATATATACCTTGTTTGGTGTTGGCCGCCTTCTTGTCGGCCAAATACTTGGGGCAGTTCCGCTTCCAGTGACCAGTTCCCTTGCAACGAAAGCACTCAGTTTCTGGCTTGGGTCCAGCCTTGGGTTTCTTGACAGGAGGGGCAACTGCTTTGCCACCCTTCTTGGAGTTACCCTTCTTGCCCTTGCCATTCTTCTTGAAACTAGTGGTTTTATTGACCATCAACACTTGATATTCTTTTTGGATTTCAGACTTAGCGACTTTCAGCATCGCAAACTGCTCGACGACTGACTTGGTCATCCTATGCATGTTATAGTTAAACACAAAGCTCTTGTAGCTAGGTGCAATGATTGAAGAAAATTTGTCAGTGATCGCCTCCGGCGGAAGGGACATCCCTAACATAGCCAGACGGTACGAATACCCAGACATTCTGAGTATATGTTCACTGATAGACCCATTCTCGTCCATCTTACAAGCATAGAACTTATCAGAGGTCTCATACCTCTCGATCCGGGCATTCTTCCCAAAGATAAACTTCAACTTCTGGAACATCACATATGCTCCATGACATTCAAAACTTCTTTGAAGTCCCGGTTCTAAGCCATACAAGATTGCACATTGAACTATTGAGTAATCTCCAGAACGTGCCTCCCAAGCATTCTTAACATCTTCGGACGACACGGGAGCGAGTGGATCACCAAGCGATGCATCAAGGACATAAGCCTTCTGGGAAGCCGTGAGGATAATCCTCAGATTACAGGGCCCATTCCACAAAGTTACTTCCATCATCTTTCAACTTGGCTTTCTCTGGGAACACATTAAAATTCAGGGGAACTACTACGTGAACCATTGATCTACAACATAAATATGCAAAGGTTACTAAGACCATTATTCAAGATAATAAGTTTAGTTAATCAAATTACTAAAGCTCCCACTCAAATTGACATCCCTCCGGTCATCCGAGTGTTACATGATCCAAATTCACAAACTCAAGTCCGATCATCACATGAGTTGAGGTGGTTTCAATGGTGAACATCATCATGTTGATCATATCTACTATATGACTCATGTTCGACCTTTTGGTCTCTTGTGTTCCAAGGCCATGTCTGTACATGCTAGGCTTGCCAAGTTTAACCTGAGTGTTCTGCACATGCAACACTGGCTTTCACCCGTTGTATGTGAACGTAGAGTCTATCACACCTAATCATCACATGGTGTCTCAACACGACAAACTTTCGCAACGGTGCACGCTCTGATACCACTTGATAAAAGCGAGGGTGCCGATCTTTCGATGAGATGATAACTATCGATTTGGCGGAGAAGACTTTGACGATCCGACTACGAACGTGCACGATGTTGCGCCTTAGCAATCGCTGAACCAATCTCTAAAAGGTTATTGACCACGCCGGAGCATGATCAACCTGACCGTGAAGGTCTACTCCTGCAAGCAATCAAAGAACAAGCAAGAATATGATAATGCAATCTGAATATTGCAAATATAGATGAATTATTAATAAGGGTGGGGTTCCGAAAGCGGTCTTGGTCTGGTCATTGGACACAAACGGAGTACACGAAGTTGCAATGGCTAACTTTTAACTAAACAAAACCCAAAGGAAAAGCTACTAGATTGATCTACTGATATAGGAGCAAGGGGTGGCGGCCAAGGAGGTGGGAGGACATCCCAAGACACCCTAAAACCAACCCTAGGTCGTACAAGGCCCATGGGCCCAAGTGGAGGTGATTCAACACCTTTGGACTTGTAGTTTGACTCGGTTTCTGATGCAATGTCAGATTGTTTCGTCGATATCTTCGTGATCCGGACGAATTTTAAGGTGATTCCAACTGGGTTGTAACACATATGAAATCTGGTTTCCAGCCAAAAAGGAATCACCCAATTCCGAGTTCGTATGAAAACGTTATTGGCGTTTTGAGACATGTGTGTCTGTGCAGTCCGAATCTGAGTCCAGAATATGAGAGACTTGGACTCTATCTTCTCTTGGGCTAAAAGTGACATGAGAGAACATTTTGAATAACACCTAATTGTTTCCTTTGACATTAGAGGACCTCTTGAATAGCACCCAACCATTTCGTCTCCCTTTGTCATCACACGTGGTTCATACAAGTGTTCGACCATTCTGCATTTAGGCATAAAATAAAAATAGGTGAAGTATTTTTGTTTCGGATAACATAAATAAATTATCGCATAATTATTATAAGAAATCACCTCACAAATATGCATGTATGCTACATTTTTGGTCGTATCGGAGGTAGTCATGTCCTCATCCGGACTCGAAATTGGGTGATTCTTTTTTTGCTGGAAACTAGATTTCATATGTGTTCCAGCCCAGTTGGAATCACCTTAAAATTCGTTCGGATCACGAAGATATCGACAAAACAATCTGATGTTGCATCAAAATCTGAGTCAAACTACAAGTCCAAAGGTGTTGCATCACCTCCACTTGGGCCCATGGGGCTTTTACGACCTAGGGTTGGTTTTAGGGTGTCTTGGAACGTCCTCCCACCTCCTTGGCCGCCACCCCTTGCTCCTATATAAGTAGATCAATCTAGTAGCTTTTCCTTTGGGTTTTGTTAAAAGTTAGCCATTGCAACTTTGTGTACTTCGTTTGTGTCCAACGACCAGACCAAGACCGCTTTCGGAACCCCGCCCTTATCAATACTTCATCTATATTTGCAATATTCAGATTGCATTATTGTATTCTTGCTTGTTCTTTGATTTCTTGCAGGAATAGACCTTTGTGGTCAGGTTGATCGTGCTCTGGCATGGTCAATAACCTCTTGGAGATTGGTTTAGCGATTGCTAAGGCGCAACGTCATGCACGTTCGTAGTCGGGTTGTCAAAGTCTTCTCCAACAAATCGATAGTTATCATCTCATCGAAAGATCGGGACCCTCGCTTTTATCAGAGGGATCACCTTATAATGCTACCGTTGTCCTAAGCAAAACAAGGTGCACAAAATGATTAACATCACATGCAAATCATAATTGACATGATATGACCATGATCTTGTGCTTTTGATCTCCATCCTTAAAGCACCGGCATGATCTCCATGGTCACCGGCATGACACCATGATCTCCATCATCTTGATCTCCATCAGCGTGTCGCCATCGGGGTTGTCGCGCCCACCATGCTTCTACTACCATTGCTACCGCTTAGTGATAAAGTAAAGCATTACATAGCGCTTAATGATTGACACGCAGGTCATACAATAATTAAATTCAACCCTATGGCTCCTGTCGGTTGCCGTACTCATCGACATGCAAGTCGTGATATTCAATACAAAACATGATCATCTCATACATCACATATATCTCATCGTGTAATTGGCCATATCACATCACAACATACCCTACAAAAACAAGTTAGACGTCCTCTAATTGTTGTTGCATGTTTTATGTGGCTGCCATGGGTATCAAGCAAGAACAATTCTCACCTACGCAAAAACCAAAATGGTGATACAGAAATTGCTATTTAACCTTCTCAAGGACCGCCTTTGTCAAATCTGATCCAACTAGAGTAGGAGAGACAGACACCCGCCAGCCATCTTTATGCAACAAAGTTACATGTCAATCGGTGGAACCAGTCTCTCGTAAGCGTATGGGTAAGGTTGGTCCGGGACGCTTCATCCCACAATACCGCTGAATCAAAAAACGACCAAGGGAGGAAGCAATCTGAGCATTAACACCCACAAACACCTTTGTGTTCTACTCGTGATCTCATCTACACATAAACCTAGCTCTGATACCACTGGGGGGGACGTTGCATGGGAAACAAAAAATCTCCTACGCTTCACCAAGATCAATCTAGGAGATGAGCATCCACGAGAGGAGAGATCAGATCCACATACCCTTGTAGATCGCTAAGCGGAAGCGTTAATAAACGTGGTTGATGTAGTCAAACATCTTCGCGATCCAACTCGCAAGCCGTCCCACGAACTCCCGATTAGGTGCCGAACAGACGACACCTCCATGTTCAGCACATGTACAGCTTGATGATGATATCCGCCTTCTTGATCCAGCAAGAGGGATCAAAGAGGTAGATGGGTTCTCCGGCAGCACGACAGCATGGCGACGGTGATGATGGAGCTAATTCGGCAGAGCTTCGCTAAGCGGCGTCGAACCAATCTACTAGAGGAGAAGCAATCGGGGAGGGAGGAAGGGCTTCGTCGTCGCTTGTAGTGCGGCTGCCCTCCTCTCTTTCTCATATATAGGGGAAGGGGGGAGGGCTGCACCCTAGGGTTCCCACCCCTAGGGGCGGCGGCCAAGAGGAGGGTGGCGGCGGCCAAGGGGTGGCTTGGCCCCCAAGGCAAGGTGGCCGACCCCCCTTAGGGTTTCCCCCTTCCACCCTTCGGCCGCATGGGCATTGTGGGAGGGGCGGCCAGCCCACCAGGGGCTGGTGCGCCCTCTCTCACAGCCCATGGGGCCCTTCGAGGCTGGTGGCCCCTTCCGGTGGACCCTCGGAAACCTTTTGGCACCCCCGGTACATTACCAATGACGCCCGAAGTTTTCCCAATGATCAACACAGAACTTCCTATATATGAATCTTCACCTCCGGACCATTCCGTAGTTCCTCATCACATCCGGGATCTCATCCGGGACTCCGAACAACCTTCGGTCACCGACATACATAACTCATATATACCAATTCGTGACCGAATGTTAAGTGTGCAGACCCTGCGGGTTTGAGAACTATGTAGATATGACCGAGACACCTCTAAGGTCAATAACCAATAGCGGGACCTAGATGCCCATATTGGTTCCTACATGTTCTACGAAGATCTTTATCAGTTGAACCTCTATATCAGGGATTCAGATAATCCCATACTATGTTCCCTTTGTCTATCACTATGTTACTTGCCCGAGATTCAATCGTCGGTATCTCCATACCTAGTTCAATCTCGTTACCGACAAGTCTCTTTAGTTGTTCCGTAATACAAGATCTTGTGGCTAACACATTAGTCACTTTGTTTGCAAGGCTTGTTGTGATGTTGTATTACCGAGTGGGCCCTAAGACACCTCTCCATCACACAAAGTAACAAATCCTAGTCTTGATCCATGCCAACTCAACAGACACCATTGGAGATACATGTAGAGCATCTTTATAGTCACCCAGTTACATTGCGACGTTTGATACACACAAATTATTCCTCCGGTGTCAGTGAGTTGCATGATCTCATGGTCATAGGAACAGATACTTGACAGGTAGAAAACTATAGCAATAAACTGACACACACATATGCTATGTTTATAGTTTGGGTCTCGTCCATGTTAGTGCATCTAGTGCCCCTTAGTGATTTTGGTGTATTGAAGACTTATAGGTTAAGGAGCTAATGTGGTTGTGAGTGTACACAGGATCTATAAGTCGATGAGGAGTTTGATATATTCGGAGATTATCGACCCCTAAAAATGTATGTCTTCAACTGAATACTTTCGTGAAGACTTTGGTATTCCGTGAAGACTTTGAAAATGAAGAAGTTGGTGTGACCTTGAAGATATGAACAAGGACTATCAAGCATGAAGACTTTTGTTTTCGTAGTTTCATTTCCTTTCTTTGAGTCATAGGAAACACCGTACTGTTAAAGGGGGCCAAGGTAATACTGAGGAAAATTTCCAACTGATGCTCAACTCAAAATCCTCAACCTATCCAATCCTTTGAGTGAAGCCTTTGGAAATCTCTTACGGTTCAGTCAAGTTCTTCAGTGACAGAGACGAAGTTCTTTTGGTCTCTGATGAAATTGATCTGACTGAGGAGTTAGGCTTTCGCCGGTGCGAATTGCCTACAAGTGAGGAATATGATAAGCCTGAGGACTTTCATAGTTCGAAATTCCGACCATTGCTGTGCTTAGCGCCAGTTGTCCCCAATCATAACATCCACATAAGGATCATATCATTGGGGGCATTTATGTGTTATCATGTCAAGTTGCACCCTGGCTATAAATGTTGGGGAACATTGCATGGGAAACAAAAAATTTCCTACGCACACGCAGATCTATCCATGGTGATGAGCATCTACGAGAGGGAGAGTGGATCTACGTACCCTTGTAGATCGCTAAGCGGGAAGCGTTAAGAAACGCGGCTGGTGTAGTCGAACGTCTTCGCGATCCAAATCGCCATGCGTCCTGCGATCCAATCACGATCCGTCCCGCGATCCAATCACGATCCGTCCCGTGATCCAATCATGATCCGTCCCATGAACTTGATCACGATCCGTCCCACGAACTTGATCACGATCCTTCCGATCTAGCGTCGAACGGACGGCACCTCCGCGTTCAACACACGTACAACTTGATGACGATCTCCGCCGTCTTGATCCAGCAAGAAGGAGCGGAGAGATAGAAGAGTTCTCCGGCAGCGTGACGGCGCTCCGGCGATGGTGGTGGAGCTATTTCGGCAGGGCTTCGCCTAAGCACCGCAGAAAACCGATCTAGAGGAGAAACTATGCACTGGAGGAACGGGCAGCACGTGGCTGAAAATTCTATGCAAAAACCCTAAAACCTCCAGTATATATAAGAGGAAGAGAGGAGGAGGCTTGGCACAAGGGCCAAGCCTCCAAGGAGTCAGCTGAACTAGGTGGAGGAGGTGGACTCCACCTCCAATCCTAGTAGGACTAGGATTCACCTTATCTTTGCCTTTTTCCACTTTTTCTCTTTAGGCCTTTTTTCCCAAACCGCATGGGCCTTGTGTAGGACTTCCACCAGCCCACTAAGGGCTGGTAAACACTCTCCCACATCCCATGGAGCCTCTTGGGTTGAAATACCCCTCCCGATGGTCTCCCGATACACGACCGGCACTCCCGGTACACTACCGATGAGCCCGAAACTTTTCTGGCGACCAAAATAGGACTTCCTATATATGAATCTTTACCTCCGGACCATTCCGAGCTCCTCGTGACGTCCGGGACCTCATCCGGGACTCGGAACAACATTTGGTCACCACCATACATAACTCTATACTTCCGAAACGTCACAAAACCTTAAGTGTGCAGACCCTGCGAGTTCGAGAACTATGTAGACATGACCAAGACACCTCTACGCTCAATAACCAATAGCGGGACCTGGATGTTCATATTGGTTCCTACATATTCTACGAAGATCTTTATCGGTCGAACCTCTATGTCAAGGATTCAGTTAATCCCGTATGATGTTCCCTTTGTTCTTCGGTATGTTACTTGTCCGAGATTCGATCGTTGGTATCTCCATACCTAGTTCAACCTCGTTACCGGCAATTCTCTTTACTCGTTCTGTAATACAAGATCCCGCAACTAACACTTAGTCACATTGCTTGCAAGGCTTATTATGATGTTGTATTACTGAGTGGGCCCTGAGATACCTCTCCATCATACGGAGTAACAAATCCCAGTCTTCATCCATGCCAACTCAACAGACACCCTCGGAGATACCTATAGAGCACCTTTATAGTCACACAATTACGTTGTGACATTTGATACACACAAGGCACTCCTCCGATGTCCGTGAGTTGCATGATCTCATGGTCATAGGAACATATACTTGACATGCAGAAAATAGTAGAAATAAACTGACAGGATCATATGCAACGTTTGTAGTTTGGGTCTTGTCCATCACATCATTCTCCTAATGATGTGACCCCGTTATCAAATGACATCACATGTCAATGGTTAGGAAACCTTGACCATCTTTGATCAACGAGCTAGTTCACTAGAGGCATACTAGGGACAGAGTGTTGTTTATTTACCCACACATGTAATGTGTTTCCAATTAATACAATTATAGCATGGATAATAAACGATTATCATGAACAAGGAAATATAATAATAAACACTTTATTTATTGCCTCTAGGGCATATTTCCAACAATAAATAGCCACCCCCCACAACAACTAGTTGGTTGACTGCTCCGAGAGAGAACTGACACTTCTCATTTGAGAGCAACCCATCCTCCAAGGACTTTGAGAGAAAATCATTAGTGAGGAAAAACCCACAACCAAACCACCAAACCCAAAGTGATTGAGCATCACTTAATAAATTCCTGTGTGGAACCGACGCTTGTTACCTTCGAGGACTGTGCATCCTCCAGACGGTTAGGCGTCATGGTCTAGTGCATCCTGTAGTCAATTGGGGATCACGAAGTGACCTTGGTCTAGAGCATCCAGCAGTTAATTGTGGATCGTCGGGTGACCAGTTTGTGAGGGTTTTGGAAGTCTACCCTGAAGACCTGCCACGAGTGTTTGGCGAGGACTGTGTGACCTTAGCTCAAGGAGAATACGGTAAGGACTGTGTGTCCTGGGACTGTGTGCCTCTGGTTTAAATACCAGGCCGCTCCAAACCAGACGTATGACTGTCACAACATTTGGAACTGGGTCATCAAACCATTGTCTTCATCGAGCTACCTGGTTCTATTTCCTCAACTCCTCTATTCCTCATATACTTGTTGATGAAATCGATCGTTATTATTTGAAGAATTTGACTGAAGACTTTCACAATTTCCTAACCTCAAATTCTTCAAGTTGCCTTGTTCCTCACCTGCTTATCCTGTATCATTCTACTTGTGCGTGCATGTTTCAATTCATCATGATGACTATGTTGTTGCTATATTTCCCATGCACTTGAGTACTTAATCCGCCGTTAGTTATTCATCACATTTCAAATTTCTCAAGTTGAAATTACTCAAGTGATGAATTTGTAAAAATTGCCTATTCACCTCCCCCCTCTAGTCGATATAACGCACTTTCAATTGGTATCAAAGCGAGGTACTCCCTTGTTTTGTGTGATTTTGGTTTAACCACCTAGAGTTCTAGTTATGTCGACTGAAGGTATGATCAAGGTTTCCGCGGGATGTCCTACCGACGATGGGACGGACTACCCCTACTGGAAGAACAAGATGCGCATGCGTCTTGAAGCTATTGACAACGATCTGTGGTACGTTGTGGAAAATGGTGTTCCCTTTGTTACCCACGGTCAAGGCTGCTGATGTGAAGAGATTCAAGCAACTCGATTCTCAAGCAAATAATATCATTTGTGGCCATCGGAGAAAATGTCAGTATGGCAGAGTGAGTGCTTTGGAGTCCGCTAAGCTTACTGGGAGAGGTTGTCCAAAGTCAACGAAGGTGTTTCCACTCGACATGACTCTCGTGTTGATGTTCTTTGCAATCTCTTCAATAGATTCAAGAGACTCGACAATGAAAAAGTTCAGCAAACTTTTGATCGTCTCACTGATATCTCCAATGAGCTTCAAGCACTGGGTGCCACCGATATCAATGACCATGAAGTGGTGAAGAAACTGCTAAGATTTCTTGACTCCTCATTCGATACTCTGGCTTTGACGATTCAACAACGTGGAGGCTACAAGTCACTTGATCATGTTGATATTCTTGAGAGACTCAATGCTCATGAATTCCAACAAGCTGAGAAGAGAGACCTCTACGGTCCAAGCAATGGAAGATCTCATGCTCTAAAGGCAAAAGCAATTTCCTCATCCGAAGACGAAGATTCTGACAGTAGTCTTGGTGATCCTGAAGAACTAAGTCAGGAGCTAGAAATGCTCGTGAGGAAATTCCAGAAGTTCTCAAGGAGAGGTGGATTTGGAAAGTCATAAAAGAGTGGTTTGAGGAAATCAGATTCCTCAGATGACTACAAGAAACGAACCTGTCACCGTTGCAAGAAACCTGGTCACTTCATCTTTGACTATCCTCTCTAGGAAAAAGATTCAAAGAAGAAGAAGAAATACAAGGATGATAGTTCTGATGACTCAAGGAAAAATAAGAAATCCTCAAAGTCCTCATCTACAAAGTCCTCATCTTCAAAGTCCTCAAAGCACAAGAAGAATGGTTCCAGAAAGGCTCGAGTGTTCATTGGCAAGGAAATGAATTCTGAAGAAGAATCTGAAGAATATGAACAAGAGGAAGAATCTGAGGTGGAATCTGAATCTGGTGTTGCTAGCCTTGCTCTCGCTACTGCTTTTGTCAGCAAATCCATCTTCAACGATGAAGAAAATGACTACTCCAACGACTCTGACGTCAGCAATGATGATTATGCTCCCACCTATTGCTTCATGGCAAAAGGCTCAAAGGTACACAAACATCATTCCTCATTTGAATCATGTGAAGGTGAATCTGATGAATATGTGAAACCTAGCTATGCTAAACTTGTTAAACTTGGCACTAAACAACAAAGTGCACTTCAAAAGCTTCACAAAATGCTAGACAAAAGCGATGATCTGTTGAACGATGAAGTGGATCGGACTCAAACACTGTCTGACGATCTGAAAAGTCTTCAGACAAAGTATGATAAGCTTTAGAGTCATCATAATGCTCTCTTAGCCGATCATGAGAAGCTTTCTTATGAATTTCTTCAAAGAAAGCAAGATCTTGAGAAACTAAGGGTGTCACATGAGGATCTCCAACGGGAAAACGATTCATTACTGACTCAACAGATCAGTACCGCTCAGGAAGAACTTGTTCCACCTTGTTTGAAATGCATCGAACGTGAAACTGCTAATTCTTCACCTGAATGCTCAAATGCTTCTATTGTTGCAAATTCTTCAACTATTCCAGTGGTCTCTAATTCCTCATCTAAGGACACCACAAGTATCACTGATGAAAATGCAAGGTTGAAGGAATTGTATGTGACAGGCATGTACAAAAGTCTCAAAGGGCATCCAAACCCTTTGCGATGTCCTCAAAAAGCAGATTCTGAATAGGAACCCTAGGAAAGAGGGTGTCGCCTTTGTGAGGAAACTCAACGTTGATGGATCCTACTAGACATCTGAGCAGTACCCCAAAACCTCATGGGTTGCTGCGAAAGGACCTCCTATAGATCCATCCACTTTATCTGGCTTTACTTGTGAAACTTCATATTCATCTGATGAGACACTTGACTCAAACTACAAGTTCTTCAAAAATCAGAAAGGTGAAGTATTTGCTAGATTTATTGGAACTAAGTGCAGGAACGGTTCACCTATGAAGAAAATCTAGGTTCCCAAGAGCTACCTACAAAATCTTCAAGTGAATGTCCTCACGACACCACTCATGAAGAACAGGAACCCCAGATCAAATTCCTCATATGGACCAAAGTCTTCACTTGGACCAAATTCCTCAAATGGTCAAAAATATCATTCTCGTGCTAATGCCACTGTTTCGCAGGGAAACTCTAAGAGTTCTGAATATGTGCATTATTCTTCAAATCATTATGTTCATAAGTCCTCGAAGAATTTCTCTACTTATTCATATGAGTACTCTAACCCGTGCCCTGTGAAACGAAGCGCACTTGCTTCAATGCCTCCTTTCTCATATGGTGCTCGCAGAATGATGAACTCTTTACCACCCCTCCAGATGTGGGGTGTGGAGAAATTGAACTAATCTCTTATGCAAGGTCAGGTCTCTAGATGAACTTGAACATCTGATGAATTTGCTGGAGACCTGAGGAAATGCTTGAAAGGACGCAAGCTAACCATGTAGAAATGAATTCCTCATTTCTCACGTCCTCACACTATTTGCTTACCATCTTGTGTGATGAAATTATGTCTGATGAAATTGATGTCATATTCTTCACTCTGAAGCATATGAGTTCGTAAGTTGTGCTAATTCATCTACAGGATGATTCTCCAAAAGCTACTGAGGGGGTCCTCGACAGTGGATGCACAAACCACATGACTGGTGACAAGAGTCTTCTGATGAATTTGGCACTTGCTCCATCTCATCTGAAGCATATCACCTATGCAGACAAAGGAAAAAAGCAAGGTATTGGGTCTAGGTAAGGTTGCAATCTCAAAGGACCGAACCATGGATAAGGTGATGCTTGTCGAATCCCTTGGGTTCAACCTTATGTCTGTCTCAATGCTTTGTGATCTTGATATGATTGTAGTATTTGGAAAATATCGCTGTGTTGTCATCATGGAATCTGACAATTCCAAAGTCTTCGAAGGCTTTAGGAGAGGAGACTTGTATATTGTTGATTTCTCTACAGGTCCTCAGCCTGCCACATGCCTACTTGCAAAGTCCTTAGAAGGCTGGTTGTGGCATCGACGACTTGGACATGTTGGTATGAGGAACTTGCACACGCTTGTGAGGAAAAAGCACGTCATTGGCATTGAAGGTGTCAAATTCCTCAAGGACCACCTCCGTGGTGCATGTGAGTCTGGGAAGATGACCAGATCCAAGCATCCCTCGAAGACAATCATGACCACTACTCGACCCTTTGAATTGCTTCACATGGATCTCTTTGGCCCCACTCATTACTCCACACTAACAAATTCTTCAAGTTTGTATGGTTTTGTCATTGTTGATGATTACTCTCGTTACACTTGGGTGCATATTATTCTGTACAAGTCTGAAGTGCAGAATGTCTTCAAACGATTTGCTTCAAGGGCCTCCACAATTTTGGCGTCAAGATCAAGCATATCAGGAGTGATAATGGGACTGAGTTCAAGAACACCAATCTTGATGAATATCTTGATGAACTTGGTATTACTCATGAGTTATCTGCCCCTTATACTCCTCAGCAGAACATCATCGTGGAGCGCAACAACATGACTCTTGTTGAGATGGCTTGCACCATGCTTGATGAATACAAGACTCCTCGTCGCTTCTAACCTGAGGCAACTGATACTGCAAGCCACATCATCAACAGGGTATATCTTCACAAATTCTTCAACAAGACTTCGTATGAACTTATGACTGGCAAGAAACCCAATGTAAGTATCTCAAAGTCTTCGGTGCAAAATGCTGGATTAGAGATCCCCACCATGGTTCTAAATTTGCACCGAAAGCACATGAAGGTTTTATGCTTGGTTACGGAAAGGACTCGCACACCTACAGAGTCTTCAACACCTACCACCACAAGGTTATTGAAACTATAGATGTGCGGTCCGATGAAACTGATGGCTCGCAAAGAGAGCACCTACCTTCTGTGCTAGATGAACAGTCTCTTGAGGAATCCATTAAGCTGAAGGCCACTAAAGACGTCATACCCACTGAGGAAGTCATTCCAACGAATGAAGACATTCATGCTGATTCACCTGAAGAAAATGGTGCTGGTGAAAATCCTCAGCCTCGTCAACCTGCTCACCCAAGAGTTGCAAATGAAGTGCAGATTGACAAAATCATCAATTACATCAATGCACACGGTCCCCTCACTTGCTCAAAAGCTTCACATTTGACTAACTTTTGTGGGCACTTTGCCTTTGTATCTATCATAGAGCCCACCAAAGTTGATGAAGCATTCAAGGAGCCTGGGTGGATTCAAGCTATGCAAGAGGAATTGCATCAATTCAAGCCAAACAACGTGTGGGAACTTGTCAAGCGGCCAGATCCTCGCAAGCATAACATCATAGGTACCAAGTGGATCTACCACAACAAGCAAGATGAAAATGGCCTTGTGTTAAGGAATAAGGCTCGTCTTGTAGCTCAAGTCTAGACACGGGTTGAGGGAATTGACTTTGATGAAAGTTTTGCACCTGTTGCTAGACTTGAAGCTATTCGCATATAGCTTGCTTATGCTAACCATCATGATATCATCTTATATCAAATGGATGTGAAGAGTGCATTCCTCAATGGTAAGCTTGAGGAAGAAGTATATGTTGCTCAACCCCCAGGTTTTGAAGACCCTAAGAATCCTGACAAAGTCTTCAGACTCAACAAGGCCCTCTATGGCCTCAAGCAAGCCCCTCGGGCATGGTACGACACTCTAAAGGAATTCCTCATGAAGAAAGGCTTCATACCTGGTTCACTCGACCCAACTCTTTTCACAAAGTCCTATGACAATGAATTGTTCATATGCCAAATATACGTAGACGATATTATCTTTGGCTGTACTGACAAACGTTATAGTGATGAATTTGCCTATATGATGAGTGAAGAATATCAAATGTCTATGATGGGAGAGTTGAAATTCTTCTTAGGTCTTCAAATTCATCAGCAAGACAACGGCATCTTCATATCTCAAGAGAAATACCTCAAGGATGTTCTGAGGAAATTCGACATGCAAGATTGCAAAGGCGTCAAAACTCCAATGCCTTCAAAAGGCCACCTCTGCACTGACGAAAATGTTAAAGATTTCGATCACAAGGTATATCACTCCATGATTGGCTCATCATTGTATCTATGTGCATCTAGGCCTGATATTATGCTGAGTGTTTGCATGTGTGCTTGATTCCAAGCAACACCGAAGGAATCACACCATAAGGCTGTGAAACATATTCTTCGATACTTAGCCCACACACCAATGCTTGGATTATGGTATCCCAAGGGCTCAAATCTTCACCTTGTCAGATACTCTGATGCTGACTATGCTGGAGATCGCGTGGATCGCAAGTCAACCTCAGGCACATGTCATTTCCTCGGACGATCCTTAGTCTGTTGGTCCTCGAAGAAGCAGAATTGCGTTTCACTATCTATTGCTGAAGCTGAGTACATTGCTGCTGGTTCATGCTGCACCCAGTTGGTGTGGATGAAGCAAACCCTCAAGGACTACGACATCAAGTTGAAGAATGTGTGTCTCTACTGCGACAACGAGAGTGCCATCAAGATTGCTTACTACCCAGTTCAGCATTCCAAGACCAAGCACATCCAGATTCGTCATCATTTTCTTCGAGATCATGTACTCAAGGGCGACATCTCCATCGACCACATCCCCACTGAAGAACAAGTGGACGATATCTTTACAAAGCCCTTGGATGAAAAGAGATTTTGCAAGTTGCGGTGTGAGCTAAATATATTAGAATCTTCGAATGTTCTTTCAAAAAGGACACACACCCTAACCCTTATGCAAAATTGATGACTTAGATGTGTAACACACGAAGTAACGTTTTTCTTCAATCAATGAAAAATAACCCTCCAAGTGTGAAGAAAATAATGAAGAATTTGATTCTCAGAACCCTACGACAATTGTACGCGGTGTCTGAAGTCACCATTCTTATACGGTGGGTCACACCACCAACCATAGTTGAAATTCTTCAAATTTGAGTTTTTCATCACTTTGCAAATTCTTCAAATTTTCAAATTCCTCAAGTTTGCAAATTCCTCAACTCTTCAAATTCATCAACTTTTCAAATTCCTCAATCTCATGTTCTTCATTGACTATATATATATGAGTTTTCAATGTCCTCAACGACATTCACTTATTGCTAATTCTTCAAGTTGACTTTAACTAAGTGAATGTGATCGGACCCTTTTCCCTCTATGCTAAACTCGACCCAGTCTGTTCACCAATTCTTCATATGGGTTCTACTTTGAAACTCGTTCAAAGTTTTCACTATGTCCTTGACAGCTGAAGAATTTGCGAACGGAAACTTTAAAATTTTCACTATCAAAATTTCCGGCGTTTCCCGCTAAATCGGTTCCGATTCCCACGACTGGATAACCCACGATCCCCCACTATCGCCACTACTCAGAACGTGGGTGACACATGTCGCATGGAGAGCAAGGGTCAGGGGCAATTTGGTCCAAACTCTTGGGACAGATTGGTTTTCACCTCCACTATAAATACCCCTCCCCTTTCATTGTGCTCGGTTACTCCTCACTTCTACTCTCTCTCGAGCTCCGACCTAGCGTCGCCACTAAAATCATCGTCGCCGGTGTGGAAGAGCTTCACTGCCTCAACCTCGCCGTCCTCGTACTCGCATCGGCCACGGAAGACTTCACCCCGCCGCAGATGTAGCTGTCTCCCTCTGCCAAGCTAGGGCATGGGAGATCTGGACTAACGAACTTCTTCAATCTCATCTCTCAGTTTGTCGTGTTCTTCATCAGGGTAAATAAAATCTATTTTTACTACCCTTGTTTGATCTTCAAGTTTTCCTAAATCTTCACAAAGGTGTTTATTCTTCAAGAATCTCATCCTAACGCACCTTACATGTTCATACAGCTGATGACTTTCCCTAAGTTATGATTTTCTTCAAGATTCCTCAAGTGTGTGAATCCTCAAAATTTGCACAACTCTGGAACCTAAGACAAAGAACACTTAGTGAAATTCTTCAAGACACCCACTGATAGAGGCGAAGTTGTCCCTGTCTTTCGATGAGATGGTGGCTATCGTTTTTGGTGGAGTAGACTTTGACGATCCGACTACGAACGTGTGAGACGTCGCGCCTTAGCAATCGCTAAACCAACTCTGAGAGGTTATTGACCACGCCGGAGCACGATCAACCTGACCACGAGGGTCTATTTCCTGCACGCAAACGAAGAACAAGCAAGAAACTAAGATTGCAATCTGGATATTGCGAATATAAGAGGAAAGCTTTATTGATGAAGTGGGGTTCTGTGACGCCTTTGTCTGGTCGTGGAACACAAACGAAGAACGCGAAGTTGCTGCTATGGCGAACTTGTAATCTAAACAAAACCCAAACCTAAAACGAAGCCCTAAGGGCTGTATATATGGGGGAATAGAAGGGAATTTCGTGGCCCCTTGGAGGAGGGGTCCGAAACCGACCCTAAGTCAGTTTCCCCATACATACGGACTCTAAAAACAGCCTATAATATGGTATTTCGAAATTACATGGGCCTGGCCCAAAATTAAGGTGGCGCAGCACCTATATTAGCCTATGGACGAATTTTATAAAGTGGCATCATGCATATTTCGTCCAAAGCTTCCCACTCCCATTATGGTGGCTTCAATGTGCGAAAATCATCACTGGAAGCTCCAATGTTCTTCCCCGCGCGCGCACCTTCTCCTCCATGCTTGATCCCGCTCCAATGGTCATCCTTCTTATCCATGATAGGTCCTTCATTCATAAGTAAAACAAAAGTATCTAATTTAGGCAGCATCATATGTTCATGAATATTAGAAGGATTTCCAAGAAACGAAAGTACCTGGTAATTCAATTGACGTGCGCGAGCTCTAGTAATTGGTCCTGTATGTATAGCAGTCGGGGTGGGTGTAACATTAGTAGGGATGTCCTCATCATCCTCCCCTTCTTGAACTGACGTCGTCCTCGACGGAAGCTCATCTTCCTCACCCAAATAAGGCTTCAAATCTGCAATGTTAAAAGTGGGGCTAACCCCAAACTCTGCAGGCAGCTCAAGTTTATATGCATTATCATTTACTTTCTCTAACACCTTAAAAGGACCATCAGCACGTGGCATTAGCTTTGACTTGCGCAAATCAGGAAATCTATCCTTACGCAAATGTAACCAAACAAGATCTCCAGGTGCAAAGACAACATGTTTTCTACCCTTATCTCCAGCAAGTTTGTATTTAGCATTCATACGCTCAATGTTTTCCTTAGTTAACTCATGAATCTTTAATATCAATTCAGCACGTTCTTTAGCATCAAAATTAACCTTCTCCGAAGACGGAAGAGGCAACAAATCAATAGGTGCACGAGGTAAGAAACCATACACAACTTCAAAAGGGCACATCTTAGTGGTAGAATGTAGCGAACGATTATAAGCAAATTCAATATGAGGCAAGCATTCTTCCCACATTTTCAGGTTATTCTTCAAAACAGCCCTAAGCATAGTAGACAATGATCTATTGACTACTTCAGTTTGGCCATCAGTTTGGGGGTGACATGTAGTACTAAAAAGCAGTTTAGTCCCCAACTTAGCCCATAAACATCTCCAAAAGTGGCTAAGAAATTTAGCATCATGATCGGAAACAATTGTATTTGGCACACCATGCAACCGAATAATTTCACGAAAGAACAAATCAGCAACATGAGCAGCATCATCACTTTTATGACATGGTATAAAGTGTGCCATTTTAGAAAATCTATCCACGACAACAAATATGCTATCCCTCCCCTTCTTTGTTCGAGGTAAACCTAAAACAAAGTCCATAGATATATCCTCCCAAGGAACACTAGGTACAGGTAAAGGCATATATAAACCATGAGGATTGAGTCGTGACTTAGCTTTTTGACATGTAGTGCAGCGAGCAACAAAACGCTCAACATCCCGTCTCATCTTTGGCCAAAAGAAATGTGTAGCAAGTACGTCCTCCGTCTTCTTCACGCCAAAGTGTCCCATTAATCCTCCTCCGTGCGCCTCCTGTAACAACAAAAGACGAACGGAGCTAGCTGGAATGCATAGCTTGTTAGCACGAAACACAAATCCATTATTAATAACGAACTTGTTCCATGTTCTCCCTTCTTTACAATTCTGCAACACGTCTCTAAATTCAGCATCATGCACATATTGATCTTTGATGGTCTCCAAACCAAATATTTTAAAGTCAAGTTGTGAAAGCATAGTATAACGACGAGACAAAGCATCAGCAATAACATTGTCTTTACCCTTCTTGTGTTTAATGACATAAGGGAAAGTCTCAATGAATTCAACCCATTTAGCATGTCTACGGTTCAGTTTTGCTTGACTTTTAATATGTTTCAAAGATTCATGATCAGAATGTATAACAAATTCTTTGGGCCATAAATAATGTTGCCATGTTTCCAAAGTCCGAACAAGAGCATATAATTCATTATCATAAGTAGAATAATTCAGACTAGGCCCACTTAATTTTTCAGAAAAGTACGCAACAGGTTTACCATCTTGTAGTAACACACCTCCTAACCCAATTCCACTAGCATCACATTCAAGCTCGAAAGACTTATTAAAATCAGGAAGTTGGAGTAAAGGAGCATGTGTTAACTTATCTTTCAAGACCGTGAAGGCTTCTTCCTGTGCGGTACCCCAAGAAAAAGGCACGTCCTTCTTTGTAAGCTCATTGAGAGGCGCAGCAATGGTGCTGAAATTTCTCACAAAACGCCTATAGAAACCAGCGAGGCCAAGAAAACTCCTTACTTGTGTGACCGTTTTGGGCTGCGGCCAACTCTCAATAGCTTCGATCTTGGCTGTATCAACTTCAATTCCCTGTGGAGTAACAACATAGCCAAGAAAAGATACTCGGTCGGTGCAAAAGGTGCACTTCCCAAGGTTACCAAACAAACGTGCATCACGTAGCGCAGTAAAAACAGCACGTAAATGTTCCAAATGTTCCTCCAAAGATCTACTAAAAATCAATATATCATCAAAATAGACTACCACAAATCGTCCAATGAAAGCACGTAAAACCTCGTTCATTAATCTCATGAAAGTGCTAGGTGCATTAGTTAACCCAAAAGGCATGACTAGCCACTCATATAATCCAAACTTAGTTTTAAATGCTGTTTTCCATTCATCGCCCAATTTCATACGAATTTGATGGTATCCACTACGCAAATCAACTTTGGAGAAAATTGTAGAGCCACTTAATTCATCAAGCATATCATCTAGTCTAGGAATAGGATGACGATAACGAATAGTAATATTATTAATGCCTCTACAATCCACACACATGCGTGATGTACCATCCTTTTTAGGCACTAGAATAATAGGAACAGCACAAGGACTAAGGGATTCATGTATATAACCTTTGTCAAGCAGCTCCTGTACTTGACGCATAATCTCCTTTGTCTCCTCTGGATTGGTACGGTAGGGCGCACGGTTGGGTAGGGATGCACCGGGAATTAAGTCAATCTGATGCTCAATCCCGCGAATAGGCGGTAATCCCGGTGGCACGTCTTGTGGAAAGACGTCAGCGAACTCCTGCAAAATGTTAATGACAGTAGGAGGCAAAGAGGGAGGCATGTCCTCGAATGAAAATAATACCTCTTTACATACAAAAGCATAGCAAACATATGTAGCAACATCCAAATCATTAATATCAGATTTAGTAGCAAGTAAACATCCACTCTTCAATTTTATTTCAGATGCAACAGTAGATCATGGTTTATTATGCTTATGGTGTTGCTCAAATTCCTGTGCTACAATCTGATTTTCACTCTTATTTTTCTCCTGTTTTGCTTTACTAGCTCTAGCAATGTCATCTTTCATAATATGTTCGGGAGACATAGGAAGCAAAGTGATATTATGATCCTTATGAACAAGAGTATACTGATTTGTCCTACCATGGTGTACAGAATTTTTATCAAACTGCCATGGTCTACCAAGTAAAACAGAACATGCTTGCATGGGTACCACATCACAATCCACATAATCAGAATATGTAGCAATGCTAAAATGCACACGAACAGTACGTGTTACCTTAACCTTGCCACTATTGTTGAACCATTGGATGTAATAAGGATGAGGATGTGGTCTGGTGGATAGAGACAGCTTCTCCACCATCTCCATGCTAGCCAAGTTATTGCAACTCCCTCCATCGATGATGATGCGAACAGAACGCTCTTTCACAACTCCCTTTGTGTGGAACAAGTTGTGCCTCTGATTTTGCTCAGCGTGTGTAACCTGCACACTGAGAACACGTTGAGCAACTAAACTTTCATACCTGTCAGCGTAATCAGCAGCCATGTATTGTGTTTCTGGTTCTGCATCCTCGCCACCCTGTTCGTCACTTGCAATAAGTGCCAAAGTCTCCTCATCATAATCACTAGCGGATGCATATCCACCATCCTCAGTAACAATCATTACATGCTTGGAAGGGCATTCTCTCGCATAGTGACCTCCACCCTTGCAACGACGACATATAACCTCATGTGTTTGCCCTGTGGATGCAATAGATGAAGAAGAACTCTGTGCAGGCCCAAAAGGTGTGCTCTTCGCAGAGGGTGCAGTAGGAGCCTGTTGCCTGGTATCGCGATTAGAGTTGGAGGTTGAAGGAGGTGGTGTTGCAGCAGGACGTGCGGAAGCAGAGGAGGTACGTGGCGTCCATGATGAAGTACGGCCTGCAAAATTAGTAGTTCTCGCCATTGCCTGTCGATCCTGCACTTCACGTTCAGCTTTGCAAGCAAGATGAAATAAACGAGTGATAGTGTTATACTCCTTATACTCTAGAATAGTCTGAATCTCTCTATTTAATCCACCCATAAAACGTGCAAGCATAGCTTCATTCTCCTCAACAATACCACATCTAATCATACCAGTTTGTAATTCCTGATAATATTCTTCTACAGAATTTTTTCCTTGTCTTAAACGCTGCAAATTTTGAAGCAATTCACGTTGATAATAAGGTGGCACCCAACGATTTCGCATAGCAGTTTTCAAAGCAGCCCAAGTAGTTGGAATATTATCAGGGTGTATTCTACAATGTTCTGACCACCAAACACAAGCAAAACTAGTGAATGAACAAACAGCAGCAGCAACACGTCGATCCTCTGGAAATTGTAAGCATGTAAAACGTTGTTCTGTTTCTAACTCCCATGTAAGATATATATCAGGAACATATCTACCCTCAAACGTCGGAATATTCAATTTAAGTTTAGGGAGATGGTCATGATCCCGTACCTGCGGGGGTGGTGCAGCCCTACCGTTATGGTTGTAGCCATGTGGTCGACCTGGTGCGTATGGTGGTGGTTGCCCATGGGGCGGATCTGGAGCAACCTCTCCCTCATCATCGAAATCACCATCATAATCTTCAACCTGCTCAACGACAGTAGCCGCACGAACCACCGAAGTAGCAGCAGTATCAACAGTACCAGGATGTTGGGCGTGGCCGAGAGGCACACGTCGCGCTCGTCGTTCGAAAGGAATAGGAACTGCAGCTGGTGGAGGTAGACGGGCAAGCACCTCATTGAACTTGGCGTCCATCTTGGAGTCGAATGTCTTCTCCAAACCATCTAGCTTCTCCATGGCAACTCCAAAGTTGTTCACGAAGTCCTGTACCTGCTCAGCCATCATTTGCTGAAATTTATCATAGAGCGCTTTGTTGGTCATGCTCTCCCAGTCGATCTCGTCATTGTGTGATCCTGGCATGGTTAGCAGAAATAGGAAACACACAATATGAAACCTACAGACTGCTGGGACGTGGTGGTGGTGGTGGTGTGGCACAAATCCTTTAAGCGAATCTCAATTTCTTACCAGTTCTTACCCAGTAGCAGGCGGTGATCGGCAACCGTTGTAGCCAAAACTCTCAAAGCTTGGATAGAGCGATTGCCAGGTGGTGTCAAGCACACGGCGTAGAAGTATGTGGAGCTGGGATGGCTTATAATATGGTAGCAAAAAGGGTCAGCAATAATCAATTCAGAGATGCAAGGTTGAATAAACGCTCAACGACGGTACTGTGCTGGTCCTAGGCTAGACCGTGCTAGAGACGCGAGCCTAAAACACCAACAAAAACACGACGATACACCTAAGCAAGGGAAAAGCACAATCGGATTTTTTTTTTTCGGCGCCTCTTTTTTTTTTTTTTTCGGCGCCTCTTTTTTTTTTCAAAAACTCACTACAATGGCGAGTGTCTCAAAACTCTTGCCACGTCGTATAAGCAAGATGGGCACGAATTTTTCTTTTGGACTATTTTTTTTCTTTTTCTGGAGCAATCCGGGGGCTGCGACGACCCAAAAATTTCGACAAAAATCACTATGATAGCAAGTGTCTCAAAACGCTCCGGGGAACCTAAAATCAAGATAGGGAAAAAATATTTTCAGCCGAAATTTTTTTGGGCCAAAACGTGCTCTGCAAAGCGTGCCAGACTCTTTTTTTTTCCGACACCTGCGCAGGTAGCAAAACACGGATCCGAAATCAAAAGGATCTCGAAACTAAACCTAAAACGAACTGGACTTGGATTGGTGGAGGATTTGTGGTGGTATATATGGACACCAATGGAGAGTGATGAGGGATGATGAGATATGGCAGCGGCTATGATGGTGGTGGTATATGGCAACTATGAAGATGATGCGGTGGCGGCGTGACAACCTGTGAAAAGAACTCGAAACTCTAAAGGACTAGACACTAAGACCAGCAACTCGACACAACGATGTAACCGCCAATTCAACAAAGCAAAATACTGAAAAGACTATGCAAAGGCTCAGATTGGTTCGGATATGATGATCTAACCCTAATTTTTTTTTGGCTTTTTCGTGGACTAAAGGTATGAAGAACAGATGCGATCTAAACTACGAAAATTGGTAAAATCTCACCGAGCAACCTGGAAATCTGATACCACTTGATAGAGGCGAAGTTGTCCCTGTCTTTCGATGAGATGGTGGCTATCGTTTTTGGTGGAGTAGACTTTGACGATCCGACTACGAACGTGTGAGACGTCGCGCCTTAGCAATCGCTAAACCAACTCTGAGAGGTTATTGACCACGCCGGAGCACGATCAACCTGACCACGAGGGTCTATTTCCTGCACGCAAACGAAGAACAAGCAAGAAACTAAGATTGCAATCTGGATATTGCGAATATAAGAGGAAAGCTTTATTGATGAAGTGGGGTTCTGTGACGCCTTTGTCTGGTCGTGGAACACAAACGAAGAACGCGAAGTTGCTGCTATGGCGAACTTGTAATCTAAACAAAACCCAAACCTAAAACGAAGCCCTAAGGGCTGTATATATGGGGGAATAGAAGGGAATTTCGTGGCCCCTTGGAGGAGGGGTCCGAAACCGACCCTAAGTCAGTTTCCCCATACATACGGACTCTAAAAACAGCCTATAATATGGTATTTCGAAATTACATGGGCCTGGCCCAAAATTAAGGTGGCGCAGCACCTATATTAGCCTATGGACGAATTTTATAAAGTGGCATCATGCATATTTCGTCCAAAGCTTCCCACTCCCATTATGGTGGCTTCAATGTGCGAAAATCATCACTGGAAGCTCCAATGTTCTTCCCCGCGCGCGCACCTTCTCCTCCATGCTTGATCCCGCTCCAATGGTCATCCTTCTTATCCATGATAGGTCCTTCATTCATAAGTAAAACAAAAGTATCTAATTTAGGCAGCATCATATGTTCATGAATATTAGAAGGATTTCCAAGAAACGAAAGTACCTGGTAATTCAATTGACGTGCGCGAGCTCTAGTAATTGGTCCTGTATGTATAGCAGTCGGGGTGGGTGTAACATTAGTAGGGATGTCCTCATCACCCACGGTCAAATTCCTCACACCTGATTTTATTGAAAAATTTCTGAGAACGCATATGACCTCTTCAAATTCCTCACACCTATACTCTGTTCACAGGTACAAACATGTCTGCTGATGAATCACTAGGTTCTCATCAACTTAACTCATTTGCAGCGTTTCTTGAGGAAAAACTGTGCACTTGTTCAGAATCTTCAAGAGTTCAAAATCCTCAGCTGAAGAAAATGGCTGATGGGAAGAAGCCACAGAAAGGTGGGAAGAAAGCTAAACAAAATACTGCTTTTGAGATTCCTGAACATTTGTATGTTGGTTACTATACACCCGATGAATCCATACATGGCAAAGAGAAAAAAGAACAGAGAAAGATCAGAATTCAGAGGATTGAACGGAGGTGGGTGAGGGAATGGAAGGAGTATCGCTATGTTACTCCTAAATATGTGAAGAAGTTCTCACTCAAACCCCCTTGCAATAGGGCTCCTCCTGCTGATGATCAAGAGGTTGATCCCACCAGTGTTGCTCGATGTGAAGACTTTCCCACGGAGTGGGCAAAACGTCAACTCAAACTTCAGAGAACTGCCGAAGCTGCAGTGAAGAAATTCAATGAAGACTCTGGTGCTGCTGCCACTGTCGGAGCTTCTACAAGTGCTCCGAAGAAATCAATGATGAAGAAATCTGCTGTGAAGCCAAATTCTTCATCTTCAAAATCATCACAGCAGATTCCTCAAGCCCAAAGCCTCAGCCCTCAAAGGCCTCAGCTACTGTACGGTTGCTGCTCAGTCCTTGGCTGCTGCTGCTAAGTCCTCAACACCTGTGCATCTTGCTTCATGCCAAAGGACTGAATGATTCTCAATTGCTTCGGGGGCATCAGCAAGTTCTTCAGCCCAAGCACATTCCTCAAGCGGTCCTTCTCTGAGGAAAATGAAAGCAACTGTTGGACGATGCATTCGACCAAGTCCTCAACCCAAGAAGGTGGCATTCACAATACCATCAGCATCCTCAGATGAAGCTGATGATGAGGAACTGGAAGCAATCATCAGAAACAAGCAGCAACGAGTGGCTGAAGCAAAGGGATCTCAAATTCCTCTTCTGCTTGATCCAAAACAGGTGCTTAACTTCATTGATATCTGGCACAAGGATCCCAAAACGCCCACTGATGACTTGAAACTGCCTCCTGGTCCCGATCATTTCCTCACAACTTTCATAGCTGAAGAAAAATGGAAGTATGAGAAGGCCAGACAAACCAAGAAGGCTCAATACAAGAAAGAACATTACTTGAAGAAGAATGTTCTGAATCTGTCTCCTGAGGAACTTGTGAAGGTGCGGTCTGAGATCCAAAGCCTTAGTGATGAATTCAGTTCATACTATGCTGATTGGTAAGGCGCCAAGGTTTGCTTCGTCAACATTGCTGACAAAGTCATCACTGATCACAACTCAAGGGTTGCATCTCGCTCCCAGCAACAAATTCCTCATGTTGAGGAAACTGCTCAGCCTACTGAGGAAACTGCCATCGCTCCTGAAGAAAGTCAGACCGCTGAAGAACCTACCAGGGCACCCTCCAATGGTGCACCTGATAAATCTGAACCCGCAAGGACGACTGCATCAGTCGTGCCTGAAGAAAATGTACCACCCTCACCTTCAGCTAAATCAGCCAAATCATCAAAGGTGAAGACAATCAACCTTCCTTCTGCATGAGAAGTCAAGAAAACAAAGGCTGCTGAGAAGAAGGCCCTAAAGAGAAAAGCATCAACTTCAGATTCCTCAGCTATGAAGAAGTTGAAGACTCTGCCAAAGTCCTCAACTGAACCATTAGATGCCACTCCACTCTCTTTGGCACCAGCCTATGAGATCATTCCATTTGGCGTTGACTATGTCATCCCAGATGAAGAAGATAAAGAAGATCATTCTGCTACTTCGAAAGAGCAGATTGATGGAGACATTAAAGTTGAAGCAAATTCTACAACTCCATAGGTATCATTGCCCCAGCCTCAGTTCACTGCTGAAGAGGCCGGCGTTGAAGAAATTGATGAGGATGTAGACATTGGAAATACAACTCCTGTTATTAATGATGAATATTGGGAAACTGCTCACCCAAATTCCCCAATGACTACTCCTCTGTCACAAATTCCTCAGTCCCCGGCCCAGACTGAAGAAATTCATGAAGGATCTGATGACTTGGCCGCCAATGCCACTGAAGAAATTCCAACTACACCAGCTGATGACTTTGCTGCTCCAACTGCCACTGAGGAAACTGCACCGCAAATTCCTCAGACTAAAGAAATTCCTCCTATGCCAAAGGAGATCAAGGGCCGCTTCAAGCCAAATCTTCAGTTGAAGCCAAGGATGCCATTCAAAGGCTCATGGCGCCCCAAATTCCTCAAGTCCAATTTCTTCAACGAGCACATTTTCTTCACTGGACCCAATCCATATAACTCACCAAGGGCCGGTCGAACAAGATTCTGGACTTCAACTCAGATGAATTACTATGCATCAGTCTTGTTCGACAAGAAGAAAGTCTTTGAGCACCACCAAATTCCTCATGCTAATATGGAAACCATTCCATCCTTCACACCGGTGCTTTCAGTTCTTCATGATGTAGGAATTCTTCCCTTCTATGTGGATATCTGCGACTGGAATGAAGAGCTAATTCTTCAATTCTATGCCACACTACACATCACAGGTGATGCCTCTGACATCAACTCCTGGGTCTTGGACTGGATGACCGGATCTACTCACCTCACAGTTGATGCATGCCGCTTGTTTGATAAACCTGCATTACCCAATCAACTGATGCAAGTGCTGATGAAGCCCTTGTCTCCTGGAAAGCCTCAGAAGACTACCTTCCTTGTGAAGGATTTGCTTTATGTGCCCAGGACGGTCTACCGCATTCTCACCAATACCCTATGTCCTCAGGAAGGTCACAACTCTGAAGAAGAAGTGGAGGCAGTCATGAAGAATATGCTGTTCAACATCATTCATGGAATTCCCATCAACTTCCATGATTTCTTCATGAGGACATTGGTGAATGCTGCTCTCGCCCCATTTGAACTGAAGCCTTATGCTCCTTGGATCATGAATTTCATCAGATCATGGTATTTAGTTCCCTTCAAGCGGACTTCCAGAATCACTTCGGCTACTTGCCTCCGATTGAAGTCCTCAAGAGTACAATTGCCTCAGTTGAAGGAAAAGGCAAGGCTGTCATTGATGAAGGCACTCGTCCATTGGATGGTCAGTTTTGCAAAGCTGCATCCTTCTCCACCAATGATGACACTGCAACTCAGGACTCTGAAGCAAAGGCCTCTGCACAAAAACCTCAAGAGTCTGCCCCTCGTGTGATGATTGATCATGAGCTTCTCATAAGTCTTCATCAAAAGGTCGATCATAATCACAAGTGGGTGAAGCGTCAGTTGACCTCCATTGTGCAAAACATGACAGTGACGCAGAACTCAGTGAAGACAAGTCACTACTATGTGCATGAAATCCTCAACCGCACTTGGGCCATTCTGTCTCACCTCAAGACTCCTGAAGAACTAAAGGAGCTGGACCTTGAGGAAAATCTTGACTAGGCTCGTCAACCACACAAGAAATTCAAGAAAGTTCAAGTTCCTCTGATGGTCACAAGTTCATATTCTTCATCATGTGAGATGGATGAAGCTGAGGACATTGACGACACTGTAGCAGGCCCTGCATTCACAAATGACCCCGACAACACTAGCGCTCCTTCCTCACCAACAAGATGAAATTCTTCAAGGGGCGTTAGTCCTCACTTTTTCGTCCCTTTTGGTCTTTGATGACAAAGGGGGAGAAAATTTGAGTTAGTCTTCAAGCGGGTCTCTATATATGGGCTATGTTTTTTGTTTAAGTTACAACTCTCGCTCTTCTGAAGCTTTTGTTGGTTGAGTTGTAAACTTAAGTTCGATGGTGGTCTGACTCTTTTGAACTGCTCTGCACATGCTTATTTCCTAAAGTATCTTAATGCATGCATGCTGAATTTCGTTAGACACCATTTTTCATCATGCATTTGAAATTCTGCATATCATATGTTAAATGCGTGTATGAATTACAAGATATAGGGGGGAGTTCTCCATGTTTTAATCTGCCATGTGCATTTGTAGTCCAAAGCAGATTCCTCAAATATGCACATCTTCAGGGGGAGTTCTTCTATATCTTGCAATCAAATTCCTTAGACGTATTTACACTTCATAGTATTATCCCCATTGAAAACTTAACCTATTTGTCATCAATCACCAAAAAGGGGGAGATTGTTACTGCATCTAGTGCCCCTTAGTGATTTTGGTATATTGAAGACTTATAGGTTAAGGAACTAATGTGTTTGTGAGTGTACACAAGCTCTATAAGTCGATGAGGAGTTTGATATATTCGGAGATTATCGACCCCTAAAAATGTATGCCTTCAACTAAAGACTTTGGTGAAGACTTTGCTGAAGACTTTGGTATTCCTTGAAGACTTTGAAAATGAAGAAGTTGGTGTGATCTTGAAGATATGAACAAGGACTATGGAGCGTGAAGACTTTTTTTTTCGTAGTTTCATTTCCTTCCTTTGACTCATAGGAAACATCGTACTGTTAAAGGGGACTGAGGTAATACTAAGGAAAATTTCCAACTGATGCTCAACTCAAAATCCTCAACCTATCCAATCCTTTGAGTGAAGCCTTTGCAAATCTCTTGCGGTTCAGTCAAGTTCTTCAGTGACAGAGATGAAGTTCTTCTGGTCTCTGATGAAATTGATCTGACTGAGGAGTTAGGATTTCGCCAGTGCGAATTGCCTACAAGTGAGGAATATGATAAGCCTGAGGACTTTCATAGTTCGAAATTCCGACCGTTGTTGTGCTTAGTGCTAGCTGTCCCCAATCATAACATCCACATAACGATCATATCATTGGGGGCATTTATGTCTTATCATGTCAGGTTGCACCCTGGCTATAAATAGCCACCCCCACAACCACTAGTTGGTGGGCTGCTCCGAGAGAGAACTGACACTTCTCATTTGAGAGCAACCCATCCTCCGAGGACTTTGAGAGAAAATCATCAATGAGGAAAAACCCACAACCAAACCACCAAACCCAAAGTGATTGAGCATCACTGAAGAAATTCCTGTGTGGAACCGATGCTTGTTACCTTTGAGGACTATACATCCTCTAGACGGTTAGGCGTCATGGTCTACTACATCCTGTAGTCAATTGGGGATCACGAAGTGACCTTGGTCTAGAGCATCCAACAGTCAATTGTGGATTGTCGGGTGACCAGTTTGTGAGGGTTTTGGAAGTCTACCCTGAAGACTTACCATGAGTGTTGGGCAAGGACTGTGTGACCTTAGCTCAAGGAGAATACAATAAGGACTGTGTGTCCTGGGACTGTGTGTCCTCTGGTTTAAATACCAGGCCACTCCAAACCAGACGTACGACTGTCACAGCAGTTGGAACTGGGTCATCAAACCATTGTCTTCATCGAGCTACCTGGTTCTATTTCCTCAACCCTCTATTCCTCGTATACTTGTTGATGAAATTGATCATTACTGTTTGAAGAATTTGACTGAAGACTTTCACAATTTCCTCACCTCAAATTCTTCAAGTTGCCTTGTTCCTCACCTGCTTATCCTGTATCACACTACTTGTAATCCATGCATGTTTCAATTCATCATGATAACTATGCTGTTGTTATGTTTCCCATGCACTTGAGTACTTAATCCGCTGTTAGTTATTCATCACATTTCAAATTCCTCAAGTGATAAATTCGTAAAAATCGCCTATTCACCCCCCCCTCTAGTCGATATAACGCACTTTCAGTCCATCACATCATTCTCCAGTTGATGTGATCATGTTATCAAATGACATCTTATGTCTATGGCTAGGAAACCTTGACCATCTTTGATCAACGAGCTAGTCTACTAGAGGCATACTAGGGACACGATGTTGTCTATGTATCCACACATGCAATATGTTTCCAATTAATACAATTATAGCATGGATAATAAACGATTATCATGAACAAGGAAATATACAATAATAACCGTTTATTATTTCCTCTAGGGCAAATTTCGAACATCTCCATGCTATGATTCAGGGGGACAGGACAACCTACAATTTCATATTTTGGGGAGAAAGTTCTAAATGATCTTGGAGACATATCAATCTTAATCTAAGGGAATATTATCTTCTATATGTTCTCCACATCTTGGTACTATTGAGTTCTAGTGCATTTGGATTTGTAGAATATTCTTGTGCTTCCTAACATTGTTTTCTCAAGTGTATTTCTATTATTAGAATGTTCAAGAACTCAAGGTAAGTATATGCATCACATCTTTGATTAACATGATCTCTTGCTTCTTGCACATATTGTTTGCAAGAGTGAAGTCTTGAACAAGGATACAACTCATTCACATATATTTGATGCATACAACCATACACATGACTCATCATATCCCTTGTACTATATGTGTGTCCATGCATTCCAAAGTAACTATCCTTTAAAGGGATTGCACACATTTAGGGGGGGCAAGTTTTAGTCATGTGTCTCTCAAAGTCTTCATTATATCTTTGTGTATCTTTATTTGAAGCTTTGATTTTATGTTTTCATCAATTACCAAAAAGGGGGAGACTGAAAGCACATATGCTCCCTTGGTGGTTTTGATAATTCATGACAACATACATTGTCTCTTGGACTAATAGTTCTACCTAGTTTATTTTAGGTTCTGTCCACAGACAGAGTTGTCATAAAGGGTGTGAGGAGATTCCCTAATAATAATAATAAGAAGAAGAAATGCAAGCATAGGATTGGCCAAGCTACAAGCATGAAGACTCTACATTTTACTTTGTGAGAAATCACTTTGAGTCCATAGGAAAGCTAATACTATCAAAAGGGGGTGAGTATTAATTGTGAATGAAATGCTCAAAATGATCAAGTGTTAGTCACCAAAAACACCCACAAGCTCTCCCACAAAGATTATGTTCTAGAACCTACCACATAAAATCGGTGCCATCAACATTTCGATATTGGCTACACCGAGTCAAAACCCTAGACAGAAACCCTAGCCAAAATACACTTCTCGGTACTACCAACTTTCACTTCGGTGCAACCGAGTTTGAGTGACCAACTTTCTGTTGCCTGTTTCACAAGAATCGGAATTTCTGAGATTTGTGAGTTTGTCTCACCAAGTTGTGTAACCGCCCTCAGCCACTCATATCGGTACCATCGAGAATTATATATCGTTCTCACCGAAACGCCAAAGTTGCCACATTTTGCACTAGTCAGTGCAACCAAGTTTTCACTACGATTTCACCTAGTTGGGCAATAATGTTGTAATGGTTGGCTTTTTGGAGATGCATATATATACCCCTCCACCACATCCTACTCGCAAGAGAAGCACCCAGAACAGACCCACACTTCACATGTCCAATTTTTTGAGAGAGAACCACCTACCCTTGTGTTGAGGTCAAGATCATCCACTACAACCATATGGATCTTGATTTCTAGCCTCCCCAAGTTGCTTTCCACCTAATAAATCTCTTCTACCCAAGCCAAATCTGTGAGAGAGTGATTGAGTGTTGAGGAGACTATCATTTGAAACACAAGAGCAAGGAGTTCATCGTTACTATTGTGCCTATTACCTTTTGGAGGGTGGTGCCTCCTAGATTGGTTAGGTGTCGCTTGGGAGCCTCCTACTTCATGTTGTGGAGTTGAACCAAGAAGTTTGTAAGGGCAAAGAGATTGCCTACTTCATGAAGATCTACCCCGAGTTAGGCTAGTCCTCCGTGGACATAGGCCATCATGGTATAGACAAGGTTACTTCTTTGTGGAATCCTTCGTGGGTAGAGCCCTCCATGGAATCTCGCGCTCGTTACCCTCCATCGGTTGAAGTCTCCATAAACGTGGATGTACGATAGCGCCACCTATCGAAACCACAGGAAAAATCTTCGTGTGTACAATTGCGTTTGATCTTCCTATCTCTACTCTCGTACATATGCTTGTCTTACTTTCTGATGCATACTTGTTGACTAGCATGTGTAGGGTGCATTGGACTTGTTATAATTGCTAAAATCTGCCAACCAATTAACTTGGAAAAAGGTTAGGTTTTAATTCTTGCAAGTAGTCTATTCACCCCCTCTAAACGTCTCTTCTATCAATCCCACACCTAGTGGGGCTGGTCCACGATGATGCATCGTCGCACGCGTGCCCTGGCAAGGTGTAGACCGCCGACGGGCAGCACGTGGCGCGCCCTGGCTCACGTTGGGCTCGTCTTTTCATGTTGGAGGCGCTAGCCGACCGGGCCGTTTGCCTTCTCCTCTAGCCAGAGGCAGGGCGGAGCTGGCCAGTCCTTCGCCCGACTAGACTTTATCATCTCTTGAGAAGGGGTAAGCTGTCAAGGGCCACCATCTCGGACCGCCGGGCCTCAATAGCTTTCGGGACTACTGTTGGGGTGATGACCCCTAGGTAGGCTCTAGGACGCAAGTCAACTTTTCAAGACATCAAGGCGGCCAGCGACCCTCCTTTCGGCTGCCCCCCTAGTCGGCTCCCCGCCGCGCGGCTCGCTCACCATGAGACCACTCTACGAGCCAGTTGGGCATGAGGCGATAGCCATCGGGTCAGCTCTCGTCCCATCCATCCATACGATAAGACTGCACCCACTCTGGCGAGGCATGACAACAATGCCCGTAGGACCGTTGACCAAGAGAAGTGTGGCAACAGTAACCCGACCGTACCGCCGACTGAGACAGATGATGACCAGGCGACATGGCACTGTGGCTGCGCAATGCTAACCACTCCGTGATGCCATTGGCGTGTGTCTATAGTGGCGTGGAGCCGACAGACCTCCCAGCAATGGGACAACACACGTCACATATATGACAACATGGCAAATGTGTAACACATATCACATCTAAAATGACCGGCAAAAGTTTCAATGAATGAAAAAGATAGAAAATCATGACAACGCAGGTATATCAAACAACAAAGATCTAAAAATTACAAAAGTAACCAAGCTGCATAATGGGACATGGCAAGAATTGCAAACAACCACACCTTGGACATGGCAAAAATCCTACGTGGACACAAGCAAAAGGAGGAGCACGACAAAAACAGGGGAAATTGCCCCCAATAAAGAAAATTGTCATGGCCACTGAATGTCCCATGTGATGATCTATCAGCCTCGGCCACGAAGCTCGCCATAGCAACACCAAGAAAATCAAAGAGTTGTTGTGTCCTTTCCTGCCGCGGTGACTGCATGCAAACACATCAAAACCCTACCCCACATCACCGTCATGTGTCGGCATCGCCCAACCGCTAATCTGCAGCAACCTAATGAACAATGATGCAACTGCCACCACCCGTAATAGAGCCACCTTCCCGTCACAAGTGGCAGTTGACATTTTTCTTTATTGGGGGCCTAAGTAGTCTTTTTACAATGTTTTGGGGCCACACTACGAGTCGGTCAACAAATCTTCTTAAAAGACCAGTTGCCTCGACAACTGTTGGGGATATAACCCCGTGGTAAGACCTGCCCAAGTGGGGCCGGGTCATACCTGGCGGCTCGTAATCCAGACCGATGAAGACGGGCCGCAAGACGTAGGCCTGGTCGTGTGGCATCTTACCAAGATGGGCAAAGATGAAGGCCCAGACGGAAGATAGTATGAAGACCCGGGCGATTAAGCCGCCCAGAGAGGTTTTCCCAAGATGGCAAGGTGGCGTAGAGACAGAGTCAGATACGTTGTAAGAGTCGGTATGAGACTCGTGTAACCCGTAGTCTTGACCTCTTATGTAAAGGCGAGACCCGAGGCGACTTAGACAGAAACCAACTAATTGAGAACTAGGTCAAGCGAATCTGCTCCCTTGTAATCGATACTCCAATCAATACAACACAAGCAGGACGCAGGCTTTTCCCTCTTCTTGAGGGGCCGAACCTAGGTAAACTTGTGTCCCTCGTCTTGACTGATGAGGACATCCCTACTAATGTTACACCCACCCCGACTGCTATACATACAGGACCAATTACTAGAGCTCGCGCACGTCAATTGAATTACCAGGTACTTTCGTTTCTTGGAAATCCTTCTAATATTCATGAACATATGATGCTGCCTAAATTAGATACTTTTGTTTTACTTATGAATGAAGGACCTATCATGGATAAGAAGGATGACCATTGGAGCGGGATCAAGCATGGAGGAGAAGGTGCGCGCGCGGGGAAGAACATTGGAGCTTCCAGTGATGATTTTCGCACATTGAAGCCACCATAATGGGAGTGGGAAGCTGTGGACGAAATATGCATGATGCCACTTTATAAAATTCGTCCATAGGCTAATATAGGTGCTGCGCCACCTTAATTTTGGGCCAGGCCCATGTAATTTCGAAATACCATATTATAGGCTGTTTTTAGAGTCCGTATGTATGGGGAAACTGACTTAGGGTCGGTTTCGGACCCCTCCTCCAAGGGGCCACGAAATTCCCTTCTATTCCCCCATATATACAGCCCTTAGGGCTTCGTTTTAGGTTTGGGTTTTGTTTAGATTACAAGTTCGCCATAGCAGCAACTTCGCGTTCTTCGTTTGTGTTCCGCGACCAGACAAAGGCGTCACAGAACCCCACTTCATCAATAAAGCTTTCCTCTTATATTCGCAATATCCAGATTGCAATCTTAGTTTCTTGCTTGTTCTTCGTTTGCGTGCAGGAAATAGACCCTCGTGGTCAGGTTGATCGTGCTCCGGCGTGGTCAATAACCTCTCAGAGTTGGTTTAGCGATTGCTAAGGCGCGACGTCTCACACGTTCGTAGTCGGATCGTCAAAGTCTACTCCACCAAAAACGATAACCACCATCTCATCGAAAGACAGGGACAACTTCGCCTATATCAAGTGGTATCAGATTTCCAGGTTGCTCGGTGAGATTTTACCAGTTTTCGTAGTTTAGATCGCATCTGTTCTTCATACCTTTAGTCCACGAAAAAGCCAAAAAACAAATTAGGGTTAGATCATCATATCCGAACCAATCTGAGCCTTTGCATAGTCTTTTCAGTATTTTGCTTTGTTGAATTGGCGGTTACATCGTTGTGTCGAGTTGCTGGTCTTAGTGTCTAGTCCTTTAGAGTTTCGAGTTCTTTTCACAGGTTGTCACGCCGCCACCGCATCATCTTCATAGTTGCCATATACCACCACCATCATCGCCGCTGCCATATCTCATCATCCATCATCACTCTCCATTGGTGTCCATATATACCACCACAAATCCTCCACCAATCCAAGTCCAGTTCGTTTTAGGTTTAGTTTCGAGATCCTTTTGATTTCGGATCCGTGTTTTGCTACCTGCGCAGGTGTCGGAAAAAAAAAAAAAAAAAAAAATTTCGGCTGAGCACGTTTTGCAGAGCACGTCTGGCACGCTTTGCAGAGCACGTTTTGGCCCAAAAAAATTTCGGCTGAAAATATTTTTTTCCCTATCTTGATTTTAGGTTCCCCGAAGCGTTTTGAGACACTTGCTATCATAGTGATTTTTGTCGAAATTTTTGGGTCGTCGCAGCCCCCGGATTGCTCCAGAAAAAAAAAAATAGTCCAAAAGAAAAATTCGTGCCCATCTTGCTTATACGACGTGGCAAGAGTTTTGAGACACTCGCCATTGTAGTGAGTTTTTGAAAAAAAAAAAAAAAAAGAGGCGCCGAAAAAAAAAAAAAAAAAAAAAAGAGGCGCCGAAAAAAAAAAAAACGAAAAAAAAAATTCTGATTGTGCTTTTCCCTTGCTTAGGTGTATCGTCGTGTTTTTGTTGGTGTTTTAGGCTCGCGTCTCTAGCACGGTCTAGCCTAGGACCAGCACAGTACCGTCGTTGAGCGTTTATTCAACCTTGCATCTCTGAATTGATTATTGCTGACCCTTTTTTTGCTACCATATTATAAGCCATCCCAGCTCCACATACTCCTACGCCGTGTGCTTGACACCACCTGGCAATCGCTCTATCCAAGCTTTGAGAGTTTTGGCTACAACGGTTGCCGATCACCGCCTGCTACTGGGTAAGAACTGGTAAGAAATTGAGATTCGCTTAAAGGATTTGTGCCACACCACCACCACCACCACGTCCCAGCAGTCTGTAGGCTTCATATTGTGTGTTTCCTATTTCTGCTAACCATGCCAGGATCACACAATGACGAGATCGACTGGGAGAGCATGACCAACAAAGCGCTCTATGATAAATTTCAGCAAATGATGGCTGAGCAGGTACAGGACTTTGTGAACAACTTTGGAGTTGCCATGGAGAAGCTAGATGGTTTGGAGAAGACATTCGACTCCAAGATGGACGCCAAGTTCAATGAGGTGCTTGCCCGTCTACCTCCACCAGCTGCAGTTCCTATTCCTTTCGAACGACGAGCGCGACGTGTGCCTCTCGGCCACGCCCAACATCCTGGTACTGTTGATACTGCTGCTACTTCGGTGGCTCGTGCGGCTACTGTCGTTGAGCAGGTTGAAGATTATGATGGTGATTTCGATGATGAGGGAGAGGTTGCTCCAGATCCGCCCCATGGGCAACCACCACCATACGCACCAGGTCGACCACATGGCTACAACCGTAACGGTAGGGCTGCACCACCCCCGCAGGTACGGGATCATGACCATCTCCCTAAACTTAAATTGAATATTCCGACGTTTGAGGGTAGATATGTTCCTGATATATATCTTACATGGGAGTTAGAAACAGAACAACGTTTTACATGCTTACAATTTCCAGAGGATCGACGTGTTGCTGCTGCTGTTTGTTCATTCACTAGTTTTGCTTGTGTTTGGTGGTCAGAACATTGTAGAATACACCCTAATAATATTCCAACTACTTGGGCTGCTTTGAAAACTGCTATGCGAAATCGTTGGGTGCCACCTTATTATCAACGTGAATTGCTTCAAAATTTGCAGCGTTTAAGACAAGGAAAAAATTCTGTAGAAGAATATTATCAGGAATTACAAACTGGTATGATTAGATGTGGTATTGTTGAGGAGAATGAAGCTATGCTTGCACGTTTTATGGGTGGATTAAATAGAGAGATTCAGACTATTCTAGAGTATAAGGAGTATAACACTATCACTCGTTTATTTCATCTTGCTTGCAAAGCTGAACGTGAAGTGCAGGATCGACAGGCAATGGCGAGAACTACTAATTTTGCAGGCCGTACTTCATCATGGACGCCATGTACCTCCTCTGCTTCCGCACGTCCTGCTGCAACACCACCTCCTTCAACCTCCAACTCTAATCGCGATACCAGGCAACAGGCTCCTACTGCACCCTCTACGAAGAGCACACCTTTTGGGCCTGCACAGAGTTCTTCTTCATCTATTGCATCCACAGGGCAAACACATGAGGTTATATGTCGTCGTTGCAAGGGTGGAGGTCACTATGCGAGAGAATGCCCTTCCAAGCGTGTAATGATTGTTACTCAGGATGGTGGATATGCGTCCGCTAGTGATTATGATGAGGAGACTTTGGCACTTATTGCAAGTGACGAACAGGGTGGCGAGGATGCAGAACCAGAAACACAATACATGGCTGCTGATTACGCTGACAGGTATGAAAGTTTAGTTGCTCAACGTGTTCTCAGTGTGCAGGTTACACACGCTGAGCAAAATCAGAGGCACAACTTGTTCCACACAAAGGGAGTTGTGAAAGAGCGTTCTGTTCGCATCATCATCGATGGAGGGAGTTGCAATAACTTGGCTAGCATGGAGATGGTGGAGAAGCTGTCTCTATCCACCAGACCACATCCTCATCCTTATTACATCCAATGGTTCAACAATAGTGGCAAGGTTAAGGTAACACGTACTGTTCGTGTGCATTTTAGCATTGCTACATATTCTGATTATGTGGATTGTGATGTGGTACCCATGCAAGCATGTTCTGTTTTACTTGGTAGACCATGGCAGTTTGATAAAAATTCTGTACACCATGGTAGGACAAATCAGTATACTCTTGTTCATAAGGATCATAATATCACTTTGCTTCCTATGTCTCCCGAACATATTATGAAAGATGACATTGCTAGAGCTAGTAAAGCAAAACAGGAGAAAAATAAGAGTGAAAATCAGATTGTAGCACAGGCATTTGAGCAACACCATAAGCATAATAAACCATCATCTACTGTTGCATCTGAAATAAAATTGAAGAGTGGATGTTTACTTGCTACTAAATCTGATATTAATGATTTGGATGTTGCTACATATGTTTGCTATGCTTTTGTATGTAAAGAGGTATTATTTTCATTCGAGGACATGCCTCCCTCTTTGCCTCCTGCTGTCATTAACATTTTGCAGGAGTTCGCTGACGTCTTTCCACAAGACGTGCCACCGGGATTACCGCCTATTCGCGGGATTGAGCATCAGATTGACTTAATTCCCGGTGCATCCCTACCCAACCGTGCGCCCTACCGTACCAATCCAGAGGAGACAAAGGAGATTATGCGTCAAGTACAGGAGCTGCTTGACAAAGGTTATATACGTGAATCCCTTAGTCCTTGTGCTGTTCCTATTATTCTAGTGCCTAAAAAGGATGGTACCTCGCGCATGTGTGTGGATTGTAGAGGCATTAATAATATTACTATTCGTTATCGTCATCCTATTCCTAGACTAGATGATATGCTTGATGAATTAAGTGGCTCTACAATTTTCTCCAAAGTTGATTTGCGTAGTGGATACCATCAAATTCGTATGAAATTGGGCGATGAATGGAAAACAGCATTTAAAACTAAGTTTGGATTATATGAGTGGCTAGTCATGCCTTTTGGGTTAACTAATGCACCTAGCACTTTCATGAGATTAATGAACGAGGTTTTACGTGCTTTCATTGGACGATTTGTGGTAGTCTATTTTGATGATATATTGATTTTTAGTAGATCTTTGGAGGAACATTTGGAACATTTACGTGCTGTTTTTACTGCGCTACGTGATGCACGTTTGTTTGGTAACCTTGGGAAGTGCACCTTTTGCACCGACCGAGTATCTTTTCTTGGCTATGTTGTTACTCCACAGGGAATTGAAGTTGATACAGCCAAGATCGAAGCTATTGAGAGTTGGCCGCAGCTCAAAACGGTCACACAAGTAAGGAGTTTTCTTGGCCTCGCTGGTTTCTATAGGCGTTTTGTGAGAAATTTCAGCACCATTGCTGCGCCTCTCAATGAGCTTACAAAGAAGGACGTGCCTTTTTCTTGGGGTACCGCACAGGAAGAAGCCTTCACGGTCTTGAAAGATAAGTTAACACATGCTCCTTTACTCCAACTTCCTGATTTTAATAAGACTTTCGAGCTTGAATGTGATGCTAGTGGAATTGGGTTAGGAGGTGTGTTACTACAAGATGGTAAACCTGTTGCGTACTTTTCTGAAAAATTAAGTGGGCCTAGTCTGAATTATTCTACTTATGATAAGGAATTATATGCTCTTGTTCGGACTTTGGAAACATGGCAACATTATTTATGGCCCAAAGAATTTGTTATACATTCTGATCATGAATCTTTGAAACATATTAAAAGTCAAGCAAAACTGAACCGTAGACATGCTAAATGGGTTGAATTCATTGAGACTTTCCCTTATGTCATTAAACACAAGAAGGGTAAAGACAATGTTATTGCTGATGCTTTGTCTCGTCGTTATACTATGCTTTCACAACTTGACTTTAAAATATTTGGTTTGGAGACCATCAAAGATCAATATGTGCATGATGCTGAATTTAGCGACGTGTTGCAGAATTGTAAAGAAGGGAGAACATGGAACAAGTTCGTTATTAATAATGGATTTGTGTTTCGTGCTAACAAGCTATGCATTCCAGCTAGCTCCGTTCGTCTTTTGTTGTTACAGGAGGCGCACGGAGGAGGATTAATGGGACACTTTGGCGTGAAGAAGACGGAGGACGTACTTGCTACACATTTCTTTTGGCCAAAGATGAGACGGGATGTTGAGCGTTTTGTTGCTCGCTGCACTACATGTCAAAAAGCTAAGTCACGACTCAATCCTCATGGTTTATATATGCCTTTACCTGTACCTAGTGTTCCTTGGGAGGATATATCTATGGACTTTGTTTTAGGTTTACCTCGAACAAAGAAGGGGAGGGATAGCATATTTGTTGTCGTGGATAGATTTTCTAAAATGGCACACTTTATACCATGTCATAAAAGTGATGATGCTGCTCATGTTGCTGATTTGTTCTTTCGTGAAATTATTCGGTTGCATGGTGTGCCAAATACAATTGTTTCCGATCGTGATGCTAAATTTCTTAGCCACTTTTGGAGATGTTTATGGGCTAAGTTGGGGACTAAACTGCTTTTTAGTACTACATGTCACCCCCAAACTGATGGCCAAACTGAAGTAGTCAATAGATCATTGTCTACTATGCTTAGGGCTGTTTTGAAGAATAACCTGAAAATGTGGGAAGAATGCTTGCCTCATATTGAATTTGCTTATAATCGTTCGCTACATTCTACCACTAAGATGTGCCCTTTTGAAGTTGTGTATGGTTTCTTACCTCGTGCACCTATTGATTTGTTGCCTCTTCCGTCTTCGGAGAAGGTTAATTTTGATGCTAAAGAACGTGCTGAATTGATATTAAAGATTCATGAGTTAACTAAGGAAAACATTGAGCGTATGAATGCTAAATACAAACTTGCTGGAGATAAGGGTAGAAAACATGTTGTCTTTGCACCTGGAGATCTTGTTTGGTTACATTTGCGTAAGGATAGGTTTCCTGATTTGCGCAAGTCAAAGCTAATGCCACGTGCTGATGGTCCTTTTAAGGTGTTAGAGAAAGTAAATGATAATGCATATAAACTTGAGCTGCCTGCAGAGTTTGGGGTTAGCCCCACTTTTAACATTGCAGATTTGAAGCCTTATTTGGGTGAGGAAGATGAGCTTCCGTCGAGGACGACGTCAGTTCAAGAAGGGGAGGATGATGAGGACATCCCTACTAATGTTACACCCACCCCGACTGCTATACATACAGGACCAATTACTAGAGCTCGCGCACGTCAATTGAATTACCAGGACAACTTCGCCTATATCATTGACCAACCCCTTTGAGTCCATCACCTTAGTGATGGCCTCGAACTTAAGTCCTCCGACATCTACCGTGACAAAACCACGACAGTTGGTGCCCACTATGGGGCTAGCGCTCGGTGGTGTTGAGTTCTCAAAGGGCTCTCTCCGAGGGATTGAGGGGTACACTATTGGCAGGATGAGCAAGAGTCACCGTGGCTGGCTCTACATCGACGACGTCGGCTGGGGCCTCGAGGCCGACCCAGTCGAATATGGTTTCCTGATCCCCTTCGGCGAAATTCACGTCTTCATCGGCAAGATCGGCGAATCTACACCCGGTCAGGACGTCTGCACCGACATCATCCAGCCAGCCCGGCGCGCGCAACCCATCCGACACGTGCAATCCGCCCGTGCTGACCTGGCCAAGAATCATGTCTTCGTCAGCTTTACTCAGGGCATGGATCTTGAAGGCTCTATGTCACAAGAAACTCTCATCTGATCGGAGGAGGGATCTTCGAGCGGAGAGACGGAATCAATCTATTAGCTTCACAATGGCGAGCTCGGGGGCGACGACGAGCCTTACCCCGAGCATAATATCATGAGCCGGAGGATTATGAGCGGCCGAGCCGTGTTGCCATCTACATGGCAGGATCAGCACCGGCCCCGAGCAGCACAGCCGCCGACGCAGCAGGATCGTGTTGGAAATATGCCCTAGAGGCAATAATAAATTAGTTATTATCATATTTCCTTGTTAATGATAATTGTTTATTATCCATGCTATAATTGTATTGATTGGAAACACATTACATGTGTGGATAAGTAGACAACACTTTGTCCCTAGTATGCCTCTAGTAGACTAGCTCGTTGATCAAAGATGGTCAAGGTTTCCTAGCCATTGACATGAGATGTCATTTGATAATGGGATCACATCATTAGGAGAATGATGTGATGGACAAGACCCAAACTACAAACGTCGCATATGATCGTGTCAATTTATTGCTACTGTTTTCTGCATGTCAAGTATATGTTCCTATGACCATGAGATCATGCAACTCACTGACATCGGAGGAGTACCTTGTGTGTATCAAACATCGCAACGTAACTGGGTGACTATAAAGGTGCTCTACAGGTATCTCCAAGGGTGTCTGTTGAGTTGGCATGGATCAAGACTGGGATTTCTTAGTCCGTGTGACGAAGACATATCTCAGGGCCCACTCGGTAATACAACATCACAACAAGCCTTGCAAGCAATGTGACTAAGTGTTAGTCATAGGATCTTGTATTATGGAACGAGTAAAGAGACTTGCCGGTAACGAGGTTGAACTAGGCATAGAGATACCGACGATCGAATCTCGGGCAAGTAACATACCGAAGAACAAAGGGAACATCATACGGGATTAACTGAATCCTTGACATAGAGGTTCGACCGATAAAGATCTTCATAGAATATGTAGGAACCAATATGGACATCCAGGTCCCGCTATTGGTTATTGACCGTAGAGGTGTCTCGGTCATGTCTACATAGTTCTCGAACCCGCAGGGTCTGCACACTTAAGGTTTGGTGACGTTTCGGTAGTATAGAGTTATGCATGGTGGTGACCGAAGGTTGTTCGGAGTCCCGTATGAGATCCCGGAAGTCACGAGGAGCTCCGAAATGGTCCGGAGGTAAAGATTGATATATAGGAAGTCCTATTTTGGTCGCCGGAAAAGTTTCGGGCTCATCGGTAGTGTACCGGGAGTGTCGGTACTGTACCGGGAGACCATCGGGAGGGCTATTTCGACCCAAGAGGCTACATGGGCTGTGGGAGGATGAATATAGGCCCTTAGTGGGCTGGTGGAAGTCCCACACAAGGCCCATGCGGCTGGGAAGAAAAGCCCAAAAGGAAAAAGGTGGAAAAAGGCAAAAAGGGCTAAATTAGGAAGGAGTCCTAATCCTACTAGGAGTGGAGGAGGAGGACTCCTCCCTCCTGGTTCGGCCGACCCAAGGGTTGCCTCCTTGGGAGGCAAGCCTCCTCCTCCTCTCCTCCTATATATACTAGAGGGTTTTAGGGTTTTGGTACAAGATTTTCAGCCACGTGCTACCCGTTCCTCTAGTGCATAGTTTCTCCTCGAGATCAGATTTCTGCAGTGCTTAGGCGAAGCCCTACCGGAATAGCTCCACCACCATCACCGGAGCGTCGTCGCGCTGCCAGAGAACTCTTCTACCTCTCCGCTCCCTCTTGCTGGATCAAGAAGGCGAAGATCGTCATCGAGCTGTACGTGTGCTGAACGCGGAGGTGTCGTCCGTTTGGCGCTAGATCGCAAGGACGGATTGTGATGAGATCGCAGGACGGATCGCGATGAGATCACGGGACGGATCATGATGAGTTCTCGGGACGGATCGTGATTGGATCGCGGGACGGATCGTGATGAGATCGCGGGACGCACGGCGATTTGGATCGCGAAGATGTTCGACTACACCAACCGCGTTTCTTAACGCTTCCCGCTTAGTGATTTACAAGGATATGTAGATCCACTCTCCCCCTCGTAGATGCTCATCACCATGGATAGATCTTGCATGTGCATAGGAATTTTTTTGTTTCCCATGCAACGTTCCCCAACAGTGGTATCAGAGCTAGGTCTATGTGTAGATGACATCTCGAGTAGAACACAAAGAGTTTATGGGCGTTGATGCTTAGATTGCTTCCTCCCTTGGTCGCATTTTGGTTCAGCGGTATTGTGGGATGAAGCGGACCAGACTAACCTTACTCGTACGCTTATGAGAGACCGGTTCCATCGACTGACGTGTAACCTTGTTGCACAAAGATGGCTGGCGGGTGTCTGTTTCTCCTACTTTAGTTGGATCGGATTCGACAAAGGCGGTCCTTGAGAAGGTTGAAAATAAACTAGTGTATCACCGTTGTGGTTTTTGCGTAGATGAGAATTGTTCTTGGTAGATACCCGTAGCAGCCATGTAAAACATGCAACAACAATTAGAGGACTTCTAACTTGTTTTTGCAGGGTATGTTGTGATGTGATATGGCCAATTACATGATGTGATATATGTGATGTATGAGATGATCATGTGATGTATAGATTATCATGACTTGCATATCACTGAGTACGGCAACCGGTAGGAGCCATAGGGTTGTCTTTAATTATTGTATGACTTGCATGTCAATCATTAAGCGCTATGTAATGCTTTACTTTATCGCTAAACGGTAGCAATAGTAGTAGAAGCATGTTGGGCGCATCAACCCCGATGGCGACATGTTGATGGAGATCAAGATGATGGAGATCATAGTGTCGCGCCGGTGACGATGGAGATCATGTCGGTGATTTCTAGATGGAGATCAAAAGCACAAGTTCATGGCCATATCATGTCACTTATGATTTGCATGTGATGTTAATCCTTTTATGCACCTTGTTTTCTTAGGACGACGGTAGCATTATAAGGTGATCCCTCACTTAAATTTCAAGATGAATTGTGTTCTCCCCAAGTGTGCACCGTTGCGAAAGTTCGTCGTGTTGAGACACCACGTGATGATCGGATGTGATAGACTCTACGTTCACATACAACGGGTGCAAGCCAATGTTGCACATGCAGAACACTCGGGTTAAACTTGACGAGCCTAGCATGTACAGACATGGCCTCGGAACACAAGAGACCGAAAGGTCAAACATGAGTCATATAGTAGATATGATCAACATGATGATGTTCACCATTGAAACCACCTCAACTCACGTGATGATCGGACTTGAGTTGGTGAATTTGGATCATGTATCACTCGAATGACTAGAGGGATGTCAATTTGAGTGGGAGTTCTTAAGTAATATGATTAATTGAACTCATTATCATGAACATAGTCAGTAGTGTCTTTGCAAACTGTGTTGTAGATTACTAGCTCACGCTGTAGCTCCCTTGAATTTTTATATGTTCCTAGAGAAATAGAGTTGAAAGATGATGGTAGCAATATCGCGGACTGGCTCTGTGATCTGAGGATTGTCCTCATTGCTGCATAGAAGGCTTATGTCCTTAATGCACCGCTCGGTGCGCCAACCCCTCTAGCGTTGTTTGTAGATGTTGTGAACATCTGACAGGCACGTTCTGATAACTACTTGATAGTTTAGTGCGTCATGCATTACAACTTAGAATTGAGGCTCCGAAACGTTTTGAACGTCATGGAACATATGAGATGTTCTAAGAGCTGAAATTAGGATCTCAGGCTCGTGCCCGTGTTGCGAGATATGAGATCTCCAACAAGATTCTTTGCCTGTAAGATGAAGGAGAATAGCTCAATCGTTGAGCATGTGCTCAGATTGTCTAGGTGCTACAACCGCTTGAATCGAGTGGGAGTTGATCGTCCAGATAAGATAGTGATTGATATTGTTCTCCAAGTCACTGTCACTAAGCTACTAGAACTTGGTGATGAACTATAAACGCCAGGGATAGAAATAATGATCCCTGAGCTGTTCGCGATGTTTGACACCGCGAAGGTAGAAATCAAGAAGGAGCATCAAGTGTTGATGGTTAGTAAAACCACTAGTTTCGAGAAGGGCAAGGGCAAGGAGGGAAACTTCATGGATAGCAAGTCAGTTGCTGCTCCAATGAAGCAACCCAAAGTTGAACCCAAACCCGAGACTAAGTGCTTCAATTATGAGGATTTTAGGGTTTTAGGGTTTTGGTACAAGATTTTCAGGCACGTGCTACCCGTTCCTCTAGTGCATAGTTTCTCCTCTAGATCGGATTTTTGCAGTGCTTAGGCAAAGCCCTGCCGGAATAGCTCCACCACCATCGTCGGAGAGCCGTCGCGCCGCCGGAGAACTCTTCTACCTCTCCGCTCCCTCTTGCTGGATCAAGAAGGCGGACATCGTCATCGAGCTGTACGTGTGCTGAACGCGGAGGTGCCGTTCGTTCGGCGCTAGATCGGAAGGACCGTGATCAAGATCGCGAGACGGGCCATGATGAGATCGTGGGACGGATCGTGATGAGATCGCGGGACATATCGTGATGAGTTCGCAGGACGGATCATGATGAGATCGCAGGATGCACGGCGATTTGGATCGTGAAGATGTTCGACTACACCAACCGCGTTTCTTAACGCTTCCCGCTTAGCGATCTACAAGGGTATGTAGATCCACTCTCCCCCTCGTAGATGCTCATCACCATGGATAGATCTTGCGTGTGCGTAGGAATTTTTTTGTTTCCCATGCAACGTTCCCCAACAGATCGGGGGGTGGTAGGCCGTCGGCTCAGGTTCTTCTAGATCTTATGAATGAGCTTACAACCTTGATGGCCACCGAGGTCACATCTGAAAATCAAGCGGCCCGGAACATGGAGATCGTGAGGCTGAAGGACCAGATGATCGAGGTCCAACAAGAGATCAATGCGCTGAAGGATCAGATGGAGGCAGAGGCGGAGCGCCTTAGGGCGGATGCTTCTCGCCTGGAGCTCGAGCAGCAGTCTGTGGCGGCGGTTCAGCGGATGAGGCATTAGTCCCGTTTGCCGGATCAGTACGAGGCCAGGAACCTTTTCAGCACGCCGGGAACAGGACGGTCAACGGAAGCACCTGGAAGTCTGATAGAGGCGAAGTTGTCCCTGTCTTTCGATGAAATGGTGGCTATCGTTTTGGTGTAGTAGACTTTGACGATCCGACTACGAACCTGTGATGACGCCGCGCCTTAGCAATCGCTAAACCAACTCCGAGAGGTTATTGACCACGCCGGAGCACGATCAACCTGACCACGAGGGTCTGTTTCCTGCACGCAAACAAAGAACAAGCAAGAAACTAAGATTGCAATCTGGATATTGCGAATATAAGAGGAAAGCTTTATTGATGAAGTGGGGTTCTGTGACGCCTTTGTCTAGTCGTGGAACACAAACGAAGAACGCGAAGTTGCAGCTATGGCGAACTTACAATCCAAACGAAACCCAAACCTAAAACGACGCCCTAAGGGCTGTATATATGGGGGAATAGAGGGGAATTTCGTGGCCCCTTGGAGGAGGGGTCCGAAACCGACCCTAACTCAGTTTCCCCATACATACGGACTCTAAAAATAGCCTATAATATGGTATTTCGAAATTACATGGGCCTGGCCCAAAAATAAGGTGGTGCAACACCTATATAGCCTAGGGACGAATTTTATAAAGTGGCATCATGCATATTTCGTCCAAGGCTTCTTGCTCCCATTATGGTGGCTTCAAAGTGCGAAAATCATCACTGGAAGCTCCATTGTTCTTTCCCGTGCGCGCACCTTCTTCTCCATGCTTGATGCCGCTCCAATGGTCATCCTTCTTGTCCATGCCAAGTCCTTCATTCACAAGTAAAACAAAAGTATCTAATTTAGGCAGCATCATATGTTCATGAACATTAGAAGGATTTGCAAGAAACAAAAGTACCTGGTAATTCAATTGATGTGCGCGAGCTCTAATAATTGGTCATGTATGTATAGCAGTCGGAGTTGTGGGTGTAGCATTAGTAGGGATGTCCTCAGCATCCTCCCCTTCTTGAACTGAAGTCGTCCTCGACGGAAGCTCATCTTCCTCACCCAAATAAGGCTTCAAATCTGCAATGTTAAAAGTGGGGCTAACCCCAAATTCTGCAGGCAGCTCAAGTTCATATGCATTATCATTTATTTTCTCTAACACCTTAAAAGGACCATCAGCACGTGGCATTAGCTTTGACTTGCGCAAATCAGGAAATCTATCCTACCGAAATGTAACCAAACAAGATCTTCAGGTGCAAAGACAACATGTTTTATACCCTTATCTCCAACAATTTTGTATTTAGCATTCATACGCTCAATGTTTTCCTTCGTTAACTCATGCATCTTTAATATCAATTCAGCACGTTCTTTAGCATCAAAATTAACCTTCTCCGAAGATGGAAGAGGCAACAAATCAATATGATAGAGGCGAAGTTGTCCCTGTCTTTCGATGAGATGGTGGCTATCGTTTTTGGTGGAGTAGACTTTGACGATCCGACTACGAACGTGTGAGACGTCGCGCCTTAGCAATCGCTAAACCAACTCTGAGAGGTTATTGACCACGCCGGAGCACGATCAACCTGACCACGAGGGTCTATTCCCTGCACGCAAACGAAGAACAAGCAAGAAACTAAGATTGCAATCTGGATATTGCGAATATAAGAGGAAAGCTTTATTGATGAAGTGGGGTTCTGTGACGCCTTTGTCTGGTCGTGGAACACAAACGAAGAACGCGAAGTTGCTGCTATGGCGAACTTGTATTCTAAACAAAACCCAAACCTAAAACGAAGCCCTAAGGGCGGTATATATGGGGGAATAGAAGGGAATTTCGTGGCCCCTTGAAGGAGTGGTCCGAAACCGACCCTAAGTCAGTTTCCCCATACATACGGACTCTAAAAACAGCCTATAATATGGTATTTCGAAATTACATGGGCCTGGCCCAAAATTAAGGTGGCGCAGCACCTATATTAGCCTATGGACGAATTTTATAAAGTGGCATCATGCATATTTCGTCCAAAGCTTCCCACTCCCATTATGGTGGCTTCAATGTGCGAAAATCATCACTAGAAGCTCCAATGTTCTTCCCCGCGCGCGCACCTTCTCCTCCATGCTTGATCCCGCTCCAATGGTCATCCTTCTTATCCATGATAGGTCCTTCATTCATAAGTAAAACAAAAGTATCTAATTTAGGCAGCATCATATGTTCATGAATATTAGAAGGATTTCCAAGAAACGAAAGTACCTGGTAATTCAATTGACGTGCGCGAGCTCTAGTAATTGGTCTTGTATGTATAGCAGTCGGGGTGGGTGTAACATTAGTAGGGATGTCCTCATCATCCTCCCCTTCTTGAACTGACGTCGTCCTCGACGGAAGCTCATCTTCCTCACCCAAATAAGGCTTCAAATCTGCAATGTTAAAAGTGGGGCTAACCCCAAACTCTACAGGCAGCTCAAGTTTATATGCATTATCATTTACTTTCTCTAACACCTTAAAAGGACCATCAGCACGTGGCATTAGCTTTGACTTGCGCAAATCAGGAAATCTATCCTTACGCAAATGTAACCAAACAAGATCTCCAGGTGCAAAGACAACATGTTTTCTACCCTTATCTCCAGCAAGTTTGTATTTAGCATTCATACGCTCAATGTTTTCCTTAGTTAACTCATGAATCTTTAATATCAATTCAGCACGTTCTTTAGCATCAAAATTAACCTTCTCCGAAGACGGAAGAGGCAACAAATCAATAGGTGCACGAGGTAAGAAACCATACACAACTTCAAAAGGGCACATCTTAGTGGTAGAATGTAGCGAACGATTATAAGCAAATTCAATATGAGGCAAGCATTCTTCCCACATTTTCAGGTTATTCTTCAAAACAGCCCTAAGCATAGTAGACAATGATCTATTGACTACTTCAGTTTGGCCATCAGTTTGGGGGTGACATGTAGTACTAAAAAGCAGTTTAGTCCCCAACTTAGCCCATAAACATCTCCAAAAGTGGCTAAGAAATTTAGCATCACGATCGGAAACAATTGTATTTGGCACACCATGCAACCGAATAATTTCACGAAAGAACAAATCAGCAACATGAGCAGCATCATCACTTTTATGACATGGTATAAAGTGTGCCATTTTAGAAAATCTATCCACGACAACAAATATGCTATCCCTCCCCTTCTTTGTTCGAGGTAAACCTAAAACAAAGTCCATAGATATATCCTCCCAAGGAACACTAGGTACAGGTAAAGGCATATATAAACCATGAGGATTGAGTCGTGACTTAGCTTTTTGACATGTAGTGCAGCGAGCAACAAAACGCTCAACATCTCGTCTCATCTTTGGCCAAAAGAAATGTGTAGCAAGTACGTCCTCCGTCTTCTTCACGCCAAAGTGTCCCATTAATCCTCCTCCGTGCGCCTCCTGTAACAACAAAAGACGAACGGAGCTAGCTGGAATGCATAGCTTGTTAGCACGAAACACAAATCCATTATTAATAACGAACTTGTTCCATGTTCTCCCTTCTTTACAATTCTGCAACACGTCTCTAAATTCAGCATCATGCACATATTGATCTTTGATGGTCTCCAAACCAAATATTTTAAAGTCAAGTTGTGAAAGCATAGTATAACGACGAGACAAAGCATCAGCAATAACATTGTCTTTACCCTTCTTGTGTTTAATGACATAAGGGAAAGTCTCAATGAATTCAACCCATTTAGCATGTCTACGGTTCAGTTTTGCTTGACTTTTAATATGTTTCAAAGATTCATGATCAGAATGTATAACAAATTCTTTGGGCCATAAATAATGTTGCCATGTTTCCAAAGTCCGAACAAGAGCATATAATTCCTTATCATAAGTAGAATAATTCAGACTAGGCCCACTTAATTTTTCAGAAAAGTACGCAACAGGTTTTCCATCTTGTAGTAACACACCTCCTAACCCAATTCCACTAGCATCACATTCAAGCTCGAAAGTCTTATTAAAATCAGGAAGTTGGAGTAAAGGAGCATGTGTTAACTTATCTTTCAAGACCGTGAAGGCTTCTTCCTGTGCGGTACCCCAAGAAAAAGGCACGTCCTTCTTTGTAAGCTCATTGAGAGGCGCAGCAATGGTGCTGAAATTTCTCACAAAACGCCTATAGAAACCAGCGAGGCCAAGAAAACTCCTTACTTGTGTGACCGTTTTGGGCTGCGGCCAACTCTCAATAGCTTCGATCTTGGCTATATCAACTTCAATTCCCTGTGGAGTAACAACATAGCCAAGAAAAGATACTCGGTCGGTGCAAAAGGTGCACTTCCCAAGGTTACCAAACAAACGTGCATCACGTAGCGCAGTAAAAACAGCACGTAAATGTTCCAAATGTTCCTCCAAAGATCTACTAAAAATCAATATATCATCAAAATAGACTACCACAAATCGTCCAATGAAAGCACGTAAAACCTCGTTCATTAATCTCATGAAAGTGCTAGGTGCATTAGTTAACCCAAAAGGCATGACTAGCCACTCATATAATCCAAACTTAGTTTTAAATGCTGTTTTCCATTCATCGCCCAATTTCATACGAATTTGATGGTATCCACTACGCAAATCAACTTTGGAGAAAATTGTAGAGCCACTTAATTCATCAAGCATATCATCTAGTCTAGGAATAGGATGACGATAACGAATAGTAATATTATTAATGCCTCTACAATCCACACACATGCGCGATGTACCATCCTTTTTAGGCACTAGAATAATAGGAACAGCACAAGGACTAAGGGATTCACGTATATAACCTTTGTCAAGCAGCTCCTGTACTTGACGCATAATCTCCTTTGTCTCCTCTGGATTGGTACGGTAGGGCGCACGGTTGGGTAGGGATGCACCGGGAATTAAGTCAATCTGATGCTCAATCCCGCGAATAGGCGGTAATCCCGGTGGCACGTCTTGTGGAAAGACGTCAGCGAACTCCTGCAAAATGTTAATGACAGTAGGAGGCAAAGAGGGAGGCATGTCCTCGAATGAAAATAATACCTCTTTACATACAAAAGCATAGCAAACATATGTAGCAACATCCAAATCATTAATATCAGATTTAGTAGCAAGTAAACATCCACTCTTCAATTTTATTTCAGATCCAACAGTAGATGATGGTTTATTATGCTTATGGTGTTGCTCAAATTCCTGTGCTACAATCTGATTTTCACTCTTATTTTTCTCCTGTTTTGCTTTACTAGCTCTAGCAATGTCATCTTTCATAATATGTTCGGGAGACATAGGAAGCAAAGTGATATTATGATCCTTATGAACAAGAGTATACTGATTTGTCCTACCATGGTGTACAGAATTTTTATCAAACTGCCATGGTCTACCAAGTAAAACAGAACATGCTTGCATGGGTACCACATCACAATCCACATAATCAGAATATGTAGCAATGCTAAAATGCACACGAACAGTACGTGTTACCTTAACCTTGCCACTATTGTTGAACCATTGGATGTAATAAGGATGAGGATGTGGTCTGGTGGATAGAGACAGCTTCTCCACCATCTCCATGCTAGCCAAGTTATTGCAACTCCCTCCATCGATGATGATGCGAACAGAACGCTCTTTCACAACTCCCTTTGTGTGGAACAAGTTGTGCCTCTGATTTTGCTCAGCGTGTGTAACCTGCACACTGAGAACACGTTGAGCAACTAAACTTTCATACCTGTCAGCGTAATCAGCAGCCATGTATTGTGTTTCTGGTTCTGCATCCTCGCCACCCTGTTCGTCACTTGCAATAAGTGCCAAAGTCTCCTCATCATAATCACTAGCGGACGCATATCCACCATCCTCAGTAACAATCATTACACGCTTGGAAGGGCATTCTCTCGCATAGTGACCTCCACCCTTGCAACGACGACATATAACCTCATGTGTTTGCCCTGTGGATGCAATAGATGAAGAAGAACTCTGTGCAGGCCCAAAAGGTGTGCTCTTCGCAGAGGGTGCAGTAGGAGCCTGTTGCCTGGTATCGCGATTAGAGTTGGAGGTTGAAGGAGGTGGTGTTGCAGCAGGACGTGCGGAAGTAGAGGAGGTACGTGGCGTCCATGATGAAGTACGGCCTGCAAAATTAGTAGTTCTCGCCATTGCCTGTCGATCCTGCACTTCACGTTCAGCTTTGCAAGCAAGATGAAATAAACGAGTGATAGTGTTATACTCCTTATACTCTAGAATAGTCTGAATCTCTCTATTTAATCCACCCATAAAACGTGCAAGCATAGCTTCATTCTCCTCAACAATACCACATCTAATCATACCAGTTTGTAATTCCTGATAATATTCTTCTACAGAATTTTTTCCTTGTCTTAAACGCTGCAAATTTTGAAGCAATTCACGTTGATAATAAGGTGGCACCCAACGATTTCGCATAGCAGTTTTCAAAGCAGCCCAAGTAGTTGGAATATTATCAGGGTGTATTCTACAATGTTCTGACCACCAAACACAAGCAAAACTAGTGAATGAACAAACAGCAGCAGCAACACGTCGATCCTCTGGAAATTGTAAGCATGTAAAACGTTGTTCTGTTTCTAACTCCCATGTAAGATATATATCAGGAACATATCTACCCTCAAACGTCGGAATATTCAATTTAAGTTTAGGGAGATGGTCATGATCCCGTACCTGCGGGGGTGGTGCAGCCCTACCGTTACGGTTGTAGCCATGTGGTCGACCTGGTGCGTATGGTGGTGGTTGCCCATGGGGCGGATCTGGAGCAACCTCTCCCTCATCATCGAAATCACCATCATAATCTTCAACCTGCTCAACGACAGTAGCCGCACGAGCCACCGAAGTAGCAACAGTATCAACAGTACCAGGATGTTGGGCGTGGCCGAGAGGCACACGTCGCGCTCGTCGTTCAAAAGGAAGAGGAGCTGCCGCTGGTGGAGGTAGACGGGCAAGCACCTCATTGAACTTGGCGTCCATCTTGGAGTCGAATGCCTTCTCCAAACCATCTAGCTTCTCCATGGCAACTCCAAAGTTGTTCACAAAGTCCTGTACCTGCTCAGCCATCATTTGCTGAAATTTATCATAGAGCGCTTTGTTGGTCATGCTCTCCCAGTCGATCTCATCATTGTGTGATCCTGGCATGGTTAGCAGAAATAGGAAACACACAATATGAAACCTACAGACTGCTGGGACGTGGTGGTGGTGGTGGTGTGGCACAAATCCTTGAAGCGAATCTCAATTTCTTACCAGTTCTTACCCAGTAGCAGGCGGTGATCGGCAACCGTTGTAGCCAAAACTCTCAAAGCTTGGATAGAGCGATTGCCAGGTGGTGTCAAGCACACGGCGTAGAAGTATGTGGAGCTGGGATGGCTTATAATATGGTAGCAAAAAGGGTCAGCAATAATCAATTCAGAGATGCAAGGTTGAATAAACGCTCAACGACGGTACTGTGCTGGTCCTAGGCTAGACCGTGCTAGAGACGCGAGCCTAAAACACCAACAAAAACACGACGATACACCTAAGCAAGGGAAAAGCACAACCGGATTTTTTTTTTTCGTTTTTTTTTTTCGGCGCCTTTTTTTTTTTTCGGCGCCTCTTTTTTTTTTTTTTCAAAAACTCACTACAATGGCGAGTGTCTCAAAACTCTTGCCACGTCGTATAAGCAAGATGGGCACGAATTTTTCTTTTGGACTATTTTTTTTTTCTGGAGCAATCCGGGGGCTGCGACGACCCAAAAATTTCGACAAAAATCACTATGATAGCAAGTGTCTCAAAACGCTCCGGGGAACCTAAAATCAAGATAGGGAAAAAATATTTTCAGCCGAAATTTTTTTGGGCCAAAACGTGCTCTGCAAAGCGTGCCAGACTCTTTTTTTTTTTCCGACACCTGCGCAGGTAGCAAAACACGGATCCGAAATCAAAAGGATCTCGAAACTAAACCTAAAACGAACTGGACTTGGATTGGTGGAGGATTTGTGCTGGTATATATGGACACCAATGGAGAGTGATGATGGATGATGAGATATGGCAGCGGCGATGATGGTGGTGGTATATGGCAACTATGAAGATGATGCGGTGGCGGCGTGACAACCTGTGAAAAGAACTCGAAACTCTAAAGGACTAGACACTAAGACCAGCAACTCGACACAACGATGTAACCGCCAATTCAACAAAGCAAAATACTGAAAAGACTATGCAAAGGCTTAGATTGGTTCGGATATGATGATCTAACCCTATTTTTTTTTTTGGCTTTTTCGTGGACTAAAGGTATGAAGAACAGATGCGATCTAAACTACGAAAATTGGTAAAATCTCACCGAGCAACCTGGAAATCTGATACCACTTGATAGAGGCGAAGTTGTCCCTGTCTTTCGATGAGATGGTGGCTATCGTTTTTGGTGGAGTAGACTTTGACGATCCGACTACGAACGTGTGAGACGTCGCGCCTTAGCAATCGCTAAACCAACTCTGAGAGGTTATTGACCACGCCGGAGCACTATCAACCTGACCACGAGGGTCTATTTCCTGCACGCAAACGAAGAACAAGCAAGAAACTAAGATTGCAATCTGGATATTGCGAATATAAGAGGAAAGCTTTATTGATGAAGTGGGGTTCTGTGACGCCTTTGTCTGGTCGTGGAACACAAACGAAGAACGCGAAGTTGCTGCTATGGCGAACTTGTATTCTAAACAAAACCCAAACCTAAAACGAAGCCCTAAGGGCGGTATATATGGGGGAATAGAAGGGAATTTCGTGGCCCCTTGGAGGAGGGGTCCGAAACCGACCCTAAGTCAGTTTCCCCATACATACGGACTCTAAAAACAGCCTATAATATGGTATTTCGAAATTACATGGGCCTGGCCCAAAATTAAGGTGGCGCAGCACCTATATTAGCCTATGGACGAATTTTATAAAGTGGCATCATGCATATTTCGTCCAAAGCTTCCCACTCCCATTATGGTGGCTTCAATGTGCGAAAATCATCACTAGAAGCTCCAATGTTCTTCCCCGCGCGCGCACCTTCTCCTCCATGCTTGATCCCGCTCCAATGGTCATCCTTCTTATCCATGATAGGTCCTTCATTCATAAGTAAAACAAAAGTATCTAATTTAGGCAGCATCATATGTTCATGAATATTAGAAGGATTTCCAAGAAACGAAAGTACCTGGTAATTCAATTGACGTGCGCGAGCTCTAGTAATTGGTCCTGTATGTATAGCAGTCGGGGTGGGTGTAACATTAGTAGGGATGTCCTCATCACAATAGGTGCACGAGGTAAGAAACCATACACAACTTCAAAAGGGCACATCTTAGTGGTAGAATGTAGCGAACGATTACAAGCAAATTCAATATGAGGCAAGCATTCTTCCCACATTTTCAGGTTATTCTTCAAAACAGCCCTAAGCATAGTAGACAATGATCTATTGACTACTTCAGTTTGGCCATCAGTTTGGGGATGCATGTAGTACTAAAAAGTAGTTTAGTCCCCAACTTAGCCCATAAACATCTCCAAAAATGGCTAAGAAATTTAGCATCACGATCTGAAACAATTGTATTTGGTACACCATGCAACCGAATAATTTCACGAAAGAACAAATCAGCAACATGAGCAGCAGCATCACTTTTATTACATGGTATAAAGTGTGCCATTTTGGAAAATTTATCCACTACAACAAATATGCTATCCCTCCCCTTCTTGTTCGAGGTAAACCTAAAACAAAGTCCATAGATATATCCTCCCAAGGAACACTAGGTACAGGCAAAGGCATATATAAACCATGAGGATTGAGTCGTGACTTAGCTTTTCGACATGTAGTGCAGCGAGCAACAAAACGCTCAACATCCCGTCTCATCTTTGGCCAAAAGAAATGTGTAGGAAGTACGTCCTCCGTCTTCTTCACGCCAAAGTGTCTCATTAATCCTCCTCCGTGCGCCTCCTGTAACAAGAAAAGACGAACGGAGCTAGCTGGAATGCATAGCTTGTTAGCACGGAACACAAAGCCATCATTAATAACGAACGTGTTCCATGTTCTCCCTTCTTTACAATTCTGCAACACGTCTCTAAATTCAGCATCATGCACATATTGATCTTTGATGGTCTCCAAACCAAATATTTTAAAGTCAAGTTGTGAAAGCATAGTATAACGACGAGACAAAGCATCAGCAATAACATTTTCTTTACCCTTCTTGTGTTTAATGACATAAGGGAAAGTCTTAATGAATTCAACCCATTTAGCATGTCTACGGTTCAGATTTGCTTGACTTTTAATATGTTTCAAAGATTCATGATCAGAATGTATAACAAATTCTTTGGGCCATAAATAATGTTGCCATGTTTCCAAAGTCCGAACAAGAGCATATAATTCCTTATCATAAGTAGAATAATTCAGACTAGGCCCACTTAATTTTTCAAAAAAGTACGCAACAGGTTTACCATCTTGTAATAACACACCTCCTAACCCAATTCCACTAGCATCACATTCAAGCTCGAAAGTCTTATTAAAATCAGGAAGTTGGAGTAAAGGAGCATGTGTTAACTTATCTTTCAAGACCGTGAAGGCTTCTTCCTGTGTGGTACCCCAAGAAAAAGGCACGTCCTTCTTTGTAAGCTCATTGAGAGGCGCAGCAATGGTGCTGAAATCTCTCACAAAACGCCTATAGAAACCAGCGAGGCCAAGAAAACTCCTTACTTGTGTGACCGTTTTGGGCTGTGGCCAACTCTCAATAGCTTCAATGTTGGCTTTATCAACTTCAATTCCCTGTGGAGTAACAACATAGCCAAGAAAAGATACTCGGTCGGTGCAAAAGGTGCACTTCCCAAGGTTACCAAACAAACGTGCATCACGTAGCACAGTAAAAACAGCACGTAAATGTTCCAAATGTTCCTCCAAAGATGTACTAAAAATCAATATATCATCAAAATAGACTACCACAAATCGTCCAATGAAAGCACGTAAAACCTCGTTCATTAATCTCATGAAAGTGCTAGGTGCATTAGTTAACCCAAAAGGCATGAGTAACCACTCATATAATCCAAACTTAGTTTTAAATGCTGTTTTCCATTCATCTCCCAATTTCATATGAATTTGATGGTATCCACTACGCAAATCAACTTTGGAGAAAATTGTAGAGCCACTTAATTCATCAAGCATATCATCTAGTCTAGGAATAGGATGACGATAACGAATAGTAATATTATTAATGCCTCTACAATCCACACACATGAGCGATGTACCATCCTTTTTAGGCACTAGAATAATAGGAACAGCACAAGGACTAAGGGATTCACGTATATAACCTTTGTCAAGCGGCTCCTGTACTTGATGCATAATCTCCTTTGTCTCCTCTGGATTGGTACGGTAGGGCGCACAGTTGGGTAGGGATGCACCGGGAATTAAGTCAATCTGATGCTCAATCCCGCGAATAGGCGGTAATCCTGGTGGCACGTCTTGTGGAAAGACTTCAGCGAACTCCTGCAAAATGTTAATGACAGCAGGAGGCAAAGAGGGAGGCATGTCCTCGAATGAAAATAATACCTCTTTGCATACAAAAGCATAGCAAACAGATGTAGCAACATCCAAATCAGTAATATCAGATTTAGTAGCAAGTAAACATCCACTCTTTAATTTTATTTCGGATGCAACAGTAGATGATGGTTTATTATGCTTATGGTGTTGCTCAAATTCCTGTGCTACAATCTGATTTTCACTCTTATTTTTCTCCTATTTTTCTTTACTAGCTCTAGCAATGTCATCTTTCATAATATGTTTGGGACATAGGAAGCAAAGTGATATTATGATCCTTATGAACAAGAGAATACTGATTTGTCCTACCATGGTGTACAGAATTTTTATCAAACTGCCATGGTCTACCAAGTAAAACAGAACATGCTTGCATGGGTACCACATCATAATCCACATAATCAGAATATGTAGCAATGCTAAAATGCACATGAACAGTACGTGTTACCTTAACCTTGCCACTATTGTTGAACCATTGGACGTAATAAGGATGAGGATGTGGTCTGGTGGTTAGAGACAGCTTCTCCACCATCTCCGTGCTAGCCAAGTTATTGCAACTCCCTCCATCGATGATGATGCGAATAGAACGCTCCTTCACAACTCCCTTTGTGTGGAACAAGTTACGCCTCTGATTTTGTTCAGCCTGTGTAACCTGCACACTGAGAACACCTTGAGCAACTAAACTTTCATACCTGTTAGCGTAATCAGCAGCCATGTAGTGTGTTTTTGGTTCTGCATCGTCGCCATCGTGTTCTTCACTTGCAATGAGAGCCAAAGTCTCCTCATCATAATCACTAGCAGACACATATCCACCATCCTCAGGAACAATCATGACACGCTTGGAAGGGCATTCTCTCGCAAAGTGACCTCCACCCTTGCAACGACGGCATATAACCTCATGTGTTTGCCCTGTGGATGCAATAGATGAAGAAGAGCTCTGTGCAGGCCCAGAAGGTGTGCTCTTCGTAGAGGGTCCCGATCTTTCGATGAGATGATAACTATCGATTTGGTGGAGATGACTTTGACGATCCGACTACGAACGTGCAAGACGTTGCGCCTTAGCAACCGCTAAACCAATCTCCAAGAGGTTATTGACCACGCCGGAGCACGATCAACCTGACCACGAAGGTCTATTCCTGCAAGCAATCGAAGAACAAGCAAGAATATGATAATGCAATCTAAATATTGCGAATATAGATGAAGTATTGATAATGGTGGGGTTTCGAAAACGGTCTTAGTCTGGTCGTTGGACACAAACGAAGTACACGAAGTTGCAATGGCTAACTTTTAACTAAACAAAACCCAAAGGAAAAGCTACTAGATTGATCTACTTATATAGGAGCAAGGGGTGGCGGACAAGGAGGTGGGAGGACGTCCCATGACACCCTAAAACCAACCCTAGGTCGTACAAGGCCCATGGGCCCAAGTGGAGGTGATGCAACACCTTTGGACTTGTAGTTTGACTCGGATTCTGTTGTAACGTCAGACTGTTTCGTCGATATCTTCGCGATCCAGATGAATTTTAAGGTGATTCCAACTGGTCTGGAACGCATATGAAATCTAGTTTCCAGCAAAAAAATAATCACCCAGTTCCGAGTCTGTATGAAAAAGTTGTTGGCGTTTTGAGACAGGTATGTCTGTGCAGTCCGAATCTGAGTCCAGAACGTGAGAGATTTGTACTCTATCTTCTCTTGGGCTAAAAGTTACGTGATAGAACTTCTTTGACAGCACCTAATTATTTCCTTTAACGTGAGAGGACCTCTTGAATAGCATCCAACCATTTCCTCTCCCTTTGTCATCACACGTGGTTCATACAAGTGTTCAGTCATTCTGCATTTAGGCATAAAATAAAAATAGGTGAAGTATTTTTGTTCCGGATAACATAAATAAATTATTGAATAATTATTATAACAAATCACCTCACAAATATGCACATATGCAATATTTTTGGTCGTATCCAAGGTAGTCATGTCCTCATCAGTTATACTCCTTATACTCCAGAATAGTCTGAATCTCTCTATTTAATCCACCCATAAAACGTGCAAGCATAGCTTCATTCTCCTCAACAATACCACATCTAATCATACCAGTTTGTAATTCCTGATTATTCTTCTACAGAATTTTTTCCTTGTCTTAAACGCTGCAAATTTTGAAGCAATTCATGTTGATAATAAGGTGGCACCCAACGATTACGCACAGCAGTTTTCAAAGCAGCCCAAGTAGTTGGAATATTAGCATGGTGTATTCTACAATGTTCTGACCACCAAACACAAGCAAAACTAGTGAATGAACAAAGAGCAGCAGCAACACGTCTATCCTTAGGAAATTGTAAGCATGTAAAACGTTGTTCTGTTTCTAACTCCCATGTAAGATATATATCAGGAACATATCTACCCTCAAACGTCAGAATATTCAATTTAAGTTTAGGGACATGGTCATGATCCCGTACCTCAGGGGGTGAGGCAGCCCTACCGTTACGGTTGTAGCCATGTGGTCGACCTGGTGCGTATGGTGGTGGTTGCCCCTGAGGCTGATCGGTAGCAACCTCTCCCTAATCATCGTAATCACCATCATAATCGTCAACCTGCTCAACGACAGTAGCAGCACGAGCCACAGAAATAGCAGCAATATCAACAGTACCAGTATGTTGGGCTTGGCTGAGACGACCAAAAATTTCGACAAAAATCACTATGATAGCAAGTGTCTCAAAACGCTCCGGAGAACCTACAATGAAGATAGGGGGAAAATATTTTCGGCCGAATTTTTTTTGGGCCAAAACGTGCTCTGCAAATCGTGTCAGACTCTTTTTTTCTCCGACACCTACGCAGGTAGCAAAATGCGAATCCGAAATCAAAAGATCTTGAAACGAAATCTAAAACGAGCTGGACTCGGATTGGTGGTGGTATATATGGACAGCAATGGATAGTGGGTGGTGATATCTAGCAGCGGTGATGATGGTGGTGGTATATGGCGACTATGAAGGCGATGCGTTGGCGGCGTGACAACCTGTGAATAGAACTCGAAACTCTAAAGGACTAGACACTAAGACCAGCAACTCGACACGACGATGTAACCGCAAATTCAACAAAGCAAAATACTGAGAAGACTATGCAAAGGCTCTGATTGGTTCGGATATGATGATCTAACCCGATTTTTTTTGGCTTTTTCGTGGACTAAAGGTATGACAAAACAGATGCGATCTAAACTACGAAAACTGATAAAATCTCACCGAACAACCTGGAAATCTGATACCACTTGATAGAGGCGAAGTTGTCCCTGTCTTTCGATGAGATGGTGGCTATCGTTTTGGTGGAGTAGACTTTGACGATCCGACTACGAACGTGTGATGACGTCGCGCCTTAGCAATCGCTAAACCAACTCCGAGAGGTTATTGACCACGCCGGAGCACGATCAACCTGACCACGAGGGTCTGTTTCCTGCACGCAAACGAAGAACAAGCAAGAAACTAAGATTGCAATCTGGATATTGCGAATATAAGAGGAAAGCTTTATTGATGAAGTGGGATTCTGTGACGCCTTTGTCTGGTCGTGGAACACAAACGAAGAACGCGAAGTTGCAGCTATGGCGAACTTATAATCTAAACAAAACCCAAACCTAAAACGACGCCCTAAGGGCTGTATATATGGGGGGATAGAGGGGAATTTCGTGGCCCCTTGGAGGAGGGGTCCGAAACCGACCCTAACTCAGTTTCCCCATACATACGGACTCTAAAAATAGCCTATAATATGGTATTTCGAAATTATATGGGCCTGGCCCAAAAATAAGGTGGCGCAACACCTATATTAGCCTAGGGACGAATTTTATAAAGTGGCATCATGCATATTTCGTCCAAGGCTTCTTGCTCCCATTATGGTGGGTTCAAAGTGCGAAAATCATCACTGGAAGCTCCATTGTTCTTTCCCGTGCGCGCACCTTCTTCTCCATGCTTGATGCCGCTCCAATGGTCATCCTTCTTGTCCATGCCAAGTCCTTCATTCACAAGTAAAACAAAAGTATCTAATTTAGGCAACATCATATGTTCATGAACATTAGAAGGATTTGCAAGAAACGAAAGTACGTGGTAATTCAATTGATGTGCGCGAGCTCTAGTAATTGGTCCTGTATGTATAGCAGTCGGAGTTGTGGGTGTAGCATTAGTAGGGATGTCCTCATCAAGGTCGACCGGCGGTTCAGCAGCAACAGCTTAACCCGCCCCGATGGAACCAGACCTCACCGATGGCTTTCCCAACGCCGGCGGGTCAGTATTCAAACCCGGCAGCAACCTAGCTTGGTACGATCCCTATCCCGGACGAAGCGCCTTTCGCAGAGGAGGTGCGGAATGCTATTGCATACTTGCAGACGGCGATGGCCTAGTAGGAGAAGTATACTTACAGCCGGCGTTATGAGTCGCCGGCAGTTTCTAGCAATGATCGACACCGAGACCCACCACGAGATGACCGGGTGGCTATGGATGCTCAGGCGCTGGTGGACCGGGCAAGAGCACAGCAAGAGGCGGCGGCTCATTAAGAACCCGCACCTTCCATCTCGGAAGGAGCAGGAATAACCTCTAGGGCCATGGGTGTGCCGTGCTTAGCACCGGCTTTGCAGAACGAGCGTCTGCCGAAAGATTTCAAGGGCCCTCGCAAGGTCCCAAATTACACTGCTGACTTGCCTCCGGAGGCTTGGATTGAAAGCTATGAGCTGGCCGAGGATATGTTAGACGTCAACGATGCAGTATGTGCCAATGTCACACCCTGTGATTTGCATCATGACTAAGTTATCATGACTCAAAAATCAGGGCCAACTAAAACTTTTGTGTGCTTGTTATGCTTGACTTGATTGTTGATTGTCTGAATGCTTGCTAGTGCTCTATATTCATAAAATCCCTCCTACTCTCAAAACTCTTTTCTTTGACCTAGAACTCTTGTCCAATGATCATGCCATGTGTATAGGACTTAAAACTATTTTTACAAAATAATATTTTGACCAAAAAGCATTTATTTAAATTAGGTTTTCAAAACCCCTTGATTTGAGACTTGTACTACAAGTCCTCAAATTGGGTGGATCATTTTTCTCCAAATGCTTTAGTTGGAACCTACTATATATATAACTTCCCAAAACCACATGATATTATTTTATAAGACTATTTTCATATTTCATTTAAAGGCTTTTTCTTAAGGCCAGAAATGGTCTTTTATAGGGAAAAATTATATAAAATATTTGAGAAAATTTAGGAAAACTCAGTGGACATATATTGTCCATATATAAGAGTTTAAACACATGGTCATGTTCAAAATATTGGACAAAACCCATCAAAAGCATTTCTGCCTATCTCAAGCATTTGAAATATTTCTATAAGAAATATTCTCAAATAAATCCAGGAAATTTCTATCATGTCACATATATGTTGTCATCTTGCCAAGTTTCATCTCAATCCCAATTGTTTTGGTTCACCAAAATATCCCAAAACCCTCTTTGTCAAGATCCAAATTTGAGCAACACTATATTACCAACTATCTCCCCTTAAGCTCAAACTTTGTGGACATGTTTTAATCCTCTAATAATGCATCCACACCAAGTGGTGCATCAAGGAGATCGGATTAACTTGTCCAAATCCCCTCAAAACCATTTATGTTGATTTCAAGAATTTGGTAAAATTACATTGCTAAGTTTCCCTATTTGGTCCCAAATTTTTGTGCATGTTGTAGTCCCAAAAATATGCCACCACATCAAGTGGTACATCAAGGGGAATGGATTTGCATAGCTAGATCTAAGCAAATGCATTTTTGCCCATATCTAGGGTTTACCAAGTTTACATTGGCAACCTTCTTCAAATGAGTTCAAATTTTGTGATCAACCTCACTTATACCTATTATCAAGTCCTGCTAATTTTCATAGTGATGAAAATCACTTTGCCAGCTCAAACTTGCATCAAATACCTTCTGCTCATTTACCAAACTTATTGTTTGGGCCCCTTCTACCATTCTCCTTGACCTGAAAATTTTACCACACGTTGCCCTCATCCCCTTATACCTCCAGTAGCAACTTTAGGTTCATGGCTCTATTATTGGGGGGTAAAAATCCCAAGATTCCCTCTTGGACAGCTAGTTTTTCCCTTTCCCTCAACCTGTCTCCTCATCCTTTGGCTCCCCAAAGCATCCAGGGACTCCTACGCCTTGGCTATACCCTCCTAGATGCCCTACACATAGTTGGACGCGCAGAAGCTGCCAAGGGCGATGCCATGGCATGCAATGGCCGCGCTCCAGAGCGCGCTACAGTGTCGACCGCACTGTAGCCGTCACCCAATGCATGGCCTGGACCGCTTCGAGCGCCCCCCCTCTCGCCAGACGGTCGGCCTCGACGTCTGAGACACGCAAGGCACCTGCCCCCTCCTCCTTGGCTCTCCTCTCTCCCTTGTCAGGCACGCCTGAGCGTCGCCCATGGACTCCGTCCATGGTGCACCTCGGCAGGGCTACTTAAGTCCGCACCTGAACATCTGCTGCCTCCCTTCGCTCTCTCCCTCCCTCATGGGCCGCCTGGACCTCCCCATTCTCCTCCCGAGCTCTCCTTCCCCTCCATGGCCGAAGCCCCACCGGCAGGTCCGCTCGAAATCCGGCCACGGCGGCTCCCCCTGCTTCCATGAGCCTCTCCAGGACCCTTCTCCGCGTCTGCGCCCCACTCCTCTCTCAGCTCTCCAATTGGCCGGGGGCGCTGCTGCCTCTACCGCCCATCACCGGGCTCTGCCGCGGACGATGTCTCCCCTTCCTGGTGCACCTCTACGAAAATGAGACACCCAGGCGGATGCGGTACCTCATGTCGAGCCCTTCGGTGGCCGGGCCATCGCCGAAGGTGGCCGGAGCCGCTGAGGTCAGCGCCAGCCAGCGCTCGCTCCTCCTCCCCTTCCCTGCTCTATTCGAGCATCAGGTGGAGGATGAACCTGATGGGCGGGCCCCCCTTGTCAGTGACCAAAGGGCTGGGCCCAGCCGGTTAAGTGGACAAGGCTCCCGCCGTCTCTATTTTCCTGCGGTGGAAGCGCCTTGTGGGAAGGCGCCTTCGACATCGCCGGCCTCCCGCGCGGCCAGGCAAATGGACCGGCCCGTCTGCCTATCCTGTGTCGTGTGCGCTAAATAAGCGCACAGGTATAAGCCTTTTTCCTTTTTGAATTATTTATTTCTGTAGAGCTTGTAAAATCCATAGGAAATTCATATGACCCCCAATTTTGATGATTCAAATTTCCACATCCTCCTAAAAATACCACCTATTTAATGGTGTCACTTTCATTATTTTTCTCCACACCTTTCTAACTTGTTCAAATTTAAATTCAAATTTGAACTATTAGGACCACTTTGTAAAATCTATAGATCATCCATTATAGCTCCAAATGGAGTGATTCAAGTTCCTATGTGTGTCTAAGTTCATGCCCTAATTAGGGAACATTTTTCCTGGTGCCTCTATACCATCCAAATAATTGAGCTATTTATTCATGTATAACCCACTTTGCAAATTCATAAGAAATTCATCCCAAATCCAAATCCAGTGAAACCACTTCCCATATGATTCTAAAATCATGCCTTATTTTATTAGTGCCCCCACTGATTTTTATGAAGATATTTTCTGTTGACAACTTGAAAGATCATCATTTCCATCATTCCCACCATTCAAAACTTTCCCTTGACCCACATCATCCAAAACCTACTTGGTTATTTTCTTGCGACCAAAGGTGTCCAAGAAAAATAAAACTCCTAATTATAGAGCACTTTTATTTTCTGTTTGTTGTGTTGCTTATCGTGGTTATTTCCGACGATAGTTGGCGAAATAGAAGAAATGTGTGGAGTGGACGAGAAGCGGGTGAAGACCTCGAAGACATTGCTAAGCCAGGCAAGCAGCCCTTTGACCATGATGAGAAACCATTTTTATTGCATGTCATATAGCACTTTACTTTCATCCTAATTGATCACGTGATGTGGTGTTCCCCTTTCGGTGGGATGCCTCCGATACTTTTCCATTGACACTTGCATCGTGCATGACCCTACCACCTTATGAGGGTTATGCGGGTGGGTGTAGTTAGAATGCATATAGGTGCTACGCAAGTGGGATGGGATTTATGCATAAAGACGGAAAGGAGAGAAATGATTTCAAAGAATCTTTCGAAAACCCCATCGGGTGCCACTAATGCCCGAGGGAGATGTTGATGAGAAGGGTGACCACTTGAGAAAGAAGTGGTGTGTCGGAACAAGTTGTGGGTGTGTTTTCGAAAACGGATTAGATTTAAGATTTGTCAACCGTCCCAACCTTACATGTGCAACCATGATACCCCTTATGGGACAAGGCTTTGTTGCTTACCTTGGTGGGTACTGGCAAGGAGCCCGCATTACTAGTGGCGGGAGTGGCGTGGTCACTCTCGATACGGGGTCGTACCGATATGTACGATCATGCGATGTCTTCGTAGGCACCGGGCACACCGTTGGTCCCCTGATGGATGGTACGATTAGAGCGAGGCTTGTGTGATGTACATCACGAGGGCTGGGTACCAATCAAGTGGACTCTTTGTTTAGTATCGCTGGAGGAAAGGCATTTTTCGGGTGCTTACCTCGGGTATGTTACATACCGCGAGTCATGGATGACACGGAAGTTTCCCGAGTCTTGTGGGTAAAGTGTGCAACCTCTATAGAGTGTAAAACTATTCGAATAGCCATGTCCACGGTCAAGGACAATTGGGTGGTGCTGTGTAAACTACATCCAGAAGTTTTCGCAAACTTCGTGTGTGTGGTGATAAGGATGATACTTGAGTCGAGTCGGATGACTCGACATGATGAATGAACATAAGATGTTTAACCCCTGCTAATGATGATGATGGTGACGTGTTCTTATGAACACCTCTCCATGGTTGACGCATGCTTACTTAAGTTACTTGATCATGTCATTGCACTCAAAACTAGCTTTCTGCAAAACTTACCTATTAGTGCTAGATCATGCATTGTTATTGCCTTGTGTCCAAACATGGGTTGCTTGCGAGTACATTCAAAGTACTCATTGGCTTGCCACTGGTTATTTTATTGGCCAGGCATGAAAGATCAGGTTATGATGAAGATTGCCTCGGTGACAGTCATGCGAGCTAGGACGCTTCCCAGTCAGAATGTCTATAGGGTCAAGGCAGATGGCATGGGTTCACGCTATCATTGAAGATTTCCACTGCAATCAAATGAAGACTTAGCCATGAAGGCCATATATGAGTAAACCAGTATGTAATGGATGTAAGACTTTTGTTAATCAGTTTCTGTGTGTTCAGTGAGCATTGATCTCTGGGATCACTGTGCACGTACAATCGGTGATCACGACTTATGAGTTGGGGTCCCCACAAAGCTGGTATCAGAACCATCCTAACTGTAGGAAGCCCTTAGTTAGCATGGATGTTAGTTAGGACAAAATTGTTTTCCCAGACCCTTCAAAACACTTGCAAAGCCTACCATATTTCTTAGCTCTTCTAAGCTTTCAAATAAACTGAAGGATTGTGCCTAACACTTCCACCATTTTTCTTCTTGGCTCTCCTCGTCTACTTTTCAAAACTTTGTAAACGGTCACTACTACCCCTGTGCCTGTGACCACTAGATTCCTTGAAATCCTCGTGGGTAACCTGGAAGGAAGCCATCTTGCCAGACGATTGCCGACATATCTTGGACCCAAGTTGGCGACACTAGACAAGGAGCTACCCACAGAAGACACCTTCTCGAAGGATGAGGACGTCAAGACTTAGATAATGGTGACGCCCTCGGTATAGCCCTAGGATGATGCCACCCTAGCCTTCGAAGACCAGGGCACTAGACCTGCAATGTCAGGATATGCATCGCTAATAGAGAAATCTTGTCCTTTTCAATGTTATATCGGTAACCATCGGTGGATGAGAACCTCGCCGTTTGGTCCACCTCACCATAGTGAGCAGGAAAACGGTTCTCATCATCCCCCGCTCTTGGAGCCGATGATATCGTCAACATGATTGGCAGGATACAACTCTACCATGCCTTGTTAACGACATTGCATAAAAAGGTTGCCTACCTGGAATCCTCGACGCCTCGAAAGACAAGAAGGCAATATCACGACCACGAGGACACCAGAAGACCCTGTCAACAACAACCGTGAAGATTCACCTTCGTCATCAACTCAAGAGACCCGAAGTCGTCAAGGGCCCATCAGGTGCAACCAGGATCGTTTGATGAACAACAACCGGAGAGATAGCAACACCCAAAGAAGACCTAGAAGACTAAGAGGACTCCTCTCCAAGACACGAAGCAAGCACGACTATTGAGTCCGAGAACCCCTAGGGTAGGATAGGTTGTCTGTTCCCCATGCGAAGTCGAGTCCGTATGATGGTTCGAATGGAACCGTGACGTGTGTTGCTTGTGTTTTTCTTGTTTGTGCTTTGGTGTGAGTCACACTTTTTCCCTAGGAAACAAGTGCACGACTATATTACCTACCTTACCTTGATGTTTGTGTTTGGCCTTTTCAGCACTTGCTTGATCGCACTTGCACTATACCACCCCCTTAGGCATTCTCCTCTATGCTACATTCCCTCTTCCCCCTCTCATCAACTGAAGACCAGCAAGACAAGATGCACCAAGGATCCACCTTGACAAACAACTGACGCCGAGGACTTCGACTACAACAAACTCAACAAGACGCAACCCCGTAGAGTCATGCTTTTTCCTCAAGGTTGGAAACTTTCCCTTGCCCAGCCTAGACCTCACAAGCTCCCCAGCACAAGCCTTTGATCACGTGTTAATACACGGATTTGCTAGAGCACTTATTGAGCATCAATAACCCCTACCTTGCACTGGGTTCATTATGGAGCTAGTGATCATAGTGAACAAACATCCTTCATTCCTACTCTAGCACAAGAACCTTGATGCCATAGGAAGGATCATTCTAAGGTTACACAATTTGTGGACAATGATTTGATTTAGGCATAATAGATGTCTTGAGCAAGCGCTTGAGACCCTTTGGTGGACTACGAGGCTTAATGTTGGTAGACGAACTTGGTGGATCAAGATTGATAGAGTAGCATAACTTGCTTATCCCTTGAGCAAATTGGATTAGTAGGAAAAATATGATCACAAGTTGAAATTCTTGGTGGATTAATGACTTGACTTTGGCAAGTAATATTGATATTGGATTGATGGTGATATGATGGTGACTGGAGTAACTAGTAGTAAGCTCTTACCAGATGTAAAACTTGGGTTTAAATAGGTGAACCTACTAGGTGCGCGGGATCAATTAAACCATATGGTTCGGAGTAATTTGGATTTAGTCTAATGATCTTGATAATGATACCATGTTTCTAGGAGGATGATAGTATGAGGAATTGAATGATGTTAGGGATGATTTAGGGGTCTATATAAGCTCGACCCTAGAGTTAGTTGGCAATGAGATTGGAAGTTCAAGGATATATTGTGATAATAGTCCTTGCAATGATATGTGGATTATATGAACTCGAGGAGATTATGTTGGACACCATCGATGCTGGATTTGTAGCAGTAATGGATTAGGTAATAGTGGTTGATATTCGAGGATCGGTTAATTGGATTCGTGGGAAGGAAACAAGATCTTGGATTTGTTTATTACGTGTTCCCTTAGCATAGTAATGCAATACCTTAGACCTTGGATAGATCAGAAGGACACTTGGATTGGTAGCATCATGGTCAAGCTTAGCGGCTTGTAATTTATCCCGAGTATTTTTATATACGGATATAGGTGAGTTAGCTACAGTATACATATGAGATTTTTCAGCATAGTTGATAGAGGCGAGGGTCCCGATCTTTCGACGAGATGATAACTATCGATTTGGTGGAGACGACTTTGACGATCTGACTACGAACATGCACGACGTTGCGCCTTAGCAATCGCTAAACCAATCTCCAAGAGGTTATTGACCACACCGGAGCACGATCAACCTGACCACGAAGGTCTATTCTTGCAAGCAATCGAAAAAACAAGCAAAAATATGATAATGCAATCTGAATATTGCGAATATAGATGAAGTATTGATAATGATGGGGTTCCGAAAGCGGTCTTAGTCTGTTCGTTGGACACAAACGAAGTATACGAAGTTGCAATGGCTAACTTTTAAATAAACAAAACCCAAAGGAAAAGCTACTAGATTGCTCTACTTATATAGGAGCAAGGGGTGGCGGCCAAGGAGGTGGGAGGACGTCCCAAGACACCCTAAAACCAACCCTAGCTCGTACAAGGCCAATGGGCCCAAGTGGAGGTGATGCAACACCTTTGGACTTGTAGTTTGACTCGAATTCTGATACAACGTCAGATTTTTTTGTCGATATCTTCGCGATCCGGACGAATTTTAAGGTGATTCCAACTGGGCTGGAACGCATATGAAATCTAGTTTCCAGGAAAAAAAGAATCACCCAATTCCGAGTCCGTATGAAATAGTTGTTGGCGTTTTGAGACTGCTGTGTCTGTGCAGTCCGAATCTGAGTCCAGAACGTGAGAGACTTGGACTGTATCTTCTCTTGGGCCAAAAATGACGTGAGAGAACTTCTTGAACAACACCTAATTGTTTCCTTTGACATTATAGGACCTCTTGAATAGCACCCAACCATTTCGTCTTCCTTTGTCATCACACGTGGTTCATATAAGTGTTCGACCATTCTGCATTTAGGCATAAAATAAAAATAGGTGAAGTATTTTTGTTCCAGATAACATAAATAAAGTATTGCATAATTCCTATAAGAAATCACCTCACAAAAATGCATGTATGCAACATTTTTGGTCGTATCGAAGGTAGTCATGTCCTTATCATCCTCCCCTTTTTGAAAACAAAGCCGTCCTCGACGTTGCTTAATCTGAAATGTGGCTACCAAAAGAGAAAAGCCATACACATTGTATATGTATTTGTCATCCATTTTTACTGTTCTCAGTTGTGACACATGTGACACATATATGTAAGGGCACTCATCACATGTCATGAAATATGAAGCCAAAAAATCATCACAAGAAGTAGAAGGCATGACAATATTACAACTCAGTTTGCACATATAAGTGAAGTCCTTATTCATATCAAAAGATTCATAATGTTCATCATTAAACCATCCGAATATTGGTAGATAAACGTGAATCGTTTCAAATTTAGATGCTACAACATGCTTAAATAAGCAAACATGCAACATGTCATTTGACACAGAATTATCACCAAGATTGGAGGTCATATTAAAATGATTAAACACCGACAAAATTATTTTCAAACATATTTGACCCAAATTTGATTGATTTTCTGATTCACACGGTTCTTGCTCATCAATAGTTAATTCAATGGGTGCACTCACAATTGCTGATATTGTAGTTATTTGATCACATAACAAAGTAAAATCATGAACATAGTCCTCTAAAATAGGTGGTGTGATCAAAGTAATGGGTAGCTCATCACAAGGTACATTGGAATTGACAAGGCATTAAACATACTCATGTGGAGGTGGAAGATCAATACCTTTGCCATTACCTCTTATGATCAACTCAGATGATGTAGGCACTCTCGGTGGTGACGTGTTACATGGTGAAGGTGATGTAGCCCTCTCAAGAATTGATGTGGTTGTCACAGTACGCCTAGTAGTTGAAGGAACAATTGTATCCACTCTTGGTATGTGCACCTTGTGCTCTATTTCCTTTTAGGCAACACGTTGATTTATTTCCTTTTCAGTTTTGCAAGCAAGACGAAACAAACGATCAATAGAATAACACTTTTCATGAATTAGTATCTCCCGAATATCACGGTTTAATCCTCCCCAAAATCTATCCATAAAATATTCTTCACTTTCTTCTAATGAGGAATGCAACAAGGTCATTTGTAAATCATCATAATATTTCATTACGGTGTCACTACCTTGTTTTAAATATTGTAACTTTTTAAGCTTGTCACGAGTATAATAAGCAGGAACGAATCTGTGTCTCATGGCAAGTTTCAAATCATCCCAAGTAGTCGGTATAATATCTTCGTGTAACCGACAATATTCGCTCCACCAAACTAAAGCATAACCAGTGAAAGAACCAACTGCGACCTTAACTTTCTTATGTGTAGCAATATTATGGGAAGCAAATATTTCATTTATTTCAAACTCCCACTCAATATATAAAGCAGGTCTAAATCGGCCATTAAATGGAGGTATAAAAACATTAACCTGATCATGTGCATTTGGATCTCTTTGCATCTCTCGTATCGGTTTTTCTGGTGACACGTCTCCCACGATCGAGAAGCCCATGAACTGACAACTCTGGATCCTGTCATGGTAGAAACAAGAAACAAAGATCCAAGTATATTGTTCCTATGAACTACTGGGATGTGGTGGTAAAACGCTCACAATAAAGCAAATATCAATGTCTTACAAATTCTTACCATGTAGCAGGTGGCGACCGGCAACCGACGGTGTCAATATCTCCGAAGATTTGGTAAAGCGATTACGAGGTGAACGTATTTATACACGATGTAGAAATATGTAGAGCTTGGAAGGCTTAATATATGGTAGCAAAAGATTAGCAATAATCAATTCAGAGATGCAATGTTGAATAAACACTCAACGATGGTACTGTGCTGGTCCTAGGCTAGACCGTACTAGAGACACGAGCCTAGAACACTAATGGAGTCACGACGTAGGACAAATAGCATCAAGGGATGATATGAATTAGCTCTCGACGGCAAGATATAAGTGAAGATCACAATGGCAGTGAAGACAATGATGATAAATGACCGACAAGCAAGATATACAAAACTCTCTCTTCAGCTTTCCTCATAAAACTATTATCTGAAATTTCTGATATTTTTTCTTAAGAATGCTGCTGACTCAAGCTTTCGTATGCAAAAAGAATCACTCAATTCCGAGTTCGTATGAGGAAGATACGCTTGTTTTACTGAACACTGTGCAAAACAGATTTCAATCCGAATTCACATACGAGATTGAGCCTAGGTAGATCCGAAATTTGTTTTTTTCTCTTCTCTCTATTTTTTTATTCTCTTATTTTTCTCTTACTTTTTTTCCTTTTTTTTCTCGCTCACTTTTTTTTCTATCCAACAAATTAGATAAGATTGGATCAAGCGTACATGTGAACGACCTCAAGTGTGATAATGACAATGAAGAATGGTAGCATGTGGTGAAAATTGATGGATGGTGATGGGTGACAACGAAAGGGATGATGCTGGCATGGTGGTGGTATATGGCAGCAACGATGAAGATGGTACGACGCCGGCGTGAAAAATTGTGAATAGAACTTGAAACTATAAAATACTAGACGCTAAGACCAGCAACTCGACATGATGATGCAACCGATAATTCAATTATGCAAGCACTGAAAAGAAAATTGCAAAGGCTCAAACTGGCTTGGAGAAAAGATGAATAGATCTAACTTTTTTTGTGGCTTTCTCTTGGGCAATAGGTAAGGAAAATAAATCTAATCTACGAATAACTGGAAATTCTCACCGAGCAACCTGAAAACTAATACCACTTGATAGAGGCGAGGGACCCGATCTTTCGACGAGATGATAACTATCGATTTGGTGGAGACGACTTTGACGATCCGACTACGAACGTGCACGACGTTGCGCCTTAGCAATCGCTAAACCAATCTCCAAGAGGTTGTTGACCACACCGGAGCACGATCAACCTGACCTGGAAGGTCTATTCCTGCAAGAAATCGAAGAACAAGCAAGAATATGATAATGCAATCTGAATATTGTGAATATAGATGAAGTATTGATAATGATGGGGTTCCAAAAGCAGTCTTAGTCTGGTCGTTGGACACAAACAAAGTGCACGAAGTTGCAATGGCTAACTTTTAACGAAACAAAACCCAAAGGAAAAGCTACTAGATTGATCTACTTATATAGGAGCAAGGGGTGGCGGCCAAGGAGGTGGGAGGACGTCCCAAGACACCCTAAAACCATCCCTAGGTCGTACAAGGCCCATGGGCCCAAGTGGAGGTGATGCAACACCTTTGGACTTGTAGTTTGACTCGGATTTTGATGCAACGTCAGATTTTTTTGTTGATATCTTCACGATTCGGACGAATTTTAAGGTGATTCCAACTAGGCTGGAACTCATATGAAATCTAGTTTCCAGCAAAAAAAAGAATCACCCAATTCTGAGTCCGTATGAAAAAGTTGTTGGCGTTTTGAGACTGGTGTTTCTGTGCAGGCCGAATCTGAGTCCAGAACGTGAGAGACTTGGACTCTATCTTCTCTTGGGCTAAAAGTGACGTGAGAGAACTTCTTGAACAACACCTAATTGTTTCCTTTGACATTAGAGGACCTCTTGAACAGCACCCAACCATTTTGTCTTCCTTTGTCATCACACGTGGTTCATACAAGTGTTTGACCATTCTGCATTTAGGCATAAAATAAAAATAGGTGAAGTATTTTTGTTCCGGATAACATAAATAAATTATTGCATAATTCTTATAAGAAATCACCTCATAAATACGCATGTATGCAACATTTTTAGTCGTATCGAAGGTAGTCATGTCCTCATCAATAGTCCTACTCTCGAAACCTTGGAGATATGAGTAGCATATGCAATATTGGATTTGACTCATATCAGATGATACCTTCGGGGATATAGGGTGATTTTGTTTGGAGTAATAAGAAGTACTGTTGGCATCTAACAGTTGTGCTCAGGATAAGGTGTTAGACGCTCAGTCACATCCTAAGCTCCTTGAAACCTCTAAGCTTTACCAAGCCACAATGTGGTCAGGTTATGACCATAGGCTCTGGCTCTAAGTCAAAGACCATGGTCGATACCCCATCGTGACCCCCCCACCCTTTCCATAAGGAAGGTGGCCACGAACACCCCTATTAGGATGGACCGCAAACCCTTGATACTAGTGACCATCCGGGATGAATGCCAGCTCCTCTCACATACCCCATGAGCAATGTGTTTATGTGGTACTTCGGGAAATAGGTTGTCGTCCTTTGGAATGACATACTTATTTACCCAATGAGAGGAGGAACAACTTATTCTTGTTTGGACCAGCCCTAGGAACACTAACTACCATGCCTCTCAAAGATCAAGGTCTCACCTTGAAGGAGTTGGACTCCGCAAAGCACCCTCCCTGGGGAAGAAGACCTTCTTGCCCAAGCAAGAGGAAGAACCATTACGACAATGAAGAAGGAGCAATCGCTAAACCAACTCCGAGAGGTTATTGACCACACCGGAGCACGATCAACCTGACCACGAGGGTCTGTTTCCTGCACGCAAACGAAGAACAAGCAAGAAACTAAGATTGCAATCTGGATATTGCGAATATAAGAGGAAAACTTTATTGATGAAGTGGGGTTCTGTGACGCCTTTGTCTGGTCGTGGAACACAAACGAAGAACGCGAAGTTGCAGCTATGGCAAACTTGTAATCTAAACAAAACCCAACCCTAAAACGACGCCCTAAGGGCTGTATATATGGGGGAATAGAGGGGAATTTCGTGGCCCCTTGGAGGAGGGGTCCGAAACCGACCCTAACTCAGTTTCCCCATACATACGGACTCTAAAAATAGCCTATAATATGGTATTTCGAAATTACATGGGCCTGGCCCAAAAATAAGGTGGTGCAACACCTATATAGCCTAGGGACAAATTTTATAAAGTGGCATCATGCATATTTCGTCCAAGGCTTCTTGCTCCCATTATGGTGGCTTCAAAGTGCGAAAATCATCACTGGAAGCTCCATTGTTCTTTCCCGCGCGCGCACCTTCTTCTCCATGCTTGATGCCGCTCCAATGGTCATCCTTCTTGTCCATGCCAAGTCCTTCATTCACAAGTAAAACAAAAGTATCTAATTTAGGCAGCATCATATGTTCATGAACATTAGAAGGATTTGCAAGAAACGAAAGTACCTGGTAATTCAATTGATGTGCGCGAGCTCTAGTAATTGGTCATGTATGTATAGCAGTCGGAGTTGTGGGTGTAGCATTAGTAGGGATGTCCTCATCATCCTCCCCTTCTTGAACTGAAGTCGTCCTCGACGGAAGCTCATCTTCCTCACCCAAATAAGGCTTCAAATCTGTAATGTTAAAAGTGGGGCTAACCCCAAACTCTGCAGGCAGCTCAAGTTCATATGCATTATCATTTATTTTCTCTAACACCTTAAAAGGACCATCAGCACGTGGCATTAGCTTTGACTTGCGCAAATCAGGAAATCTATCCTTACGCAAATGTAACCAAACAAGATCTCCAGGTGCAAAGACAACATGTTTTCTACCCTTATCTCCAGCAATTTTGTATTTAGCATTCATACGCTCAATGTTTTCCTTCGTTAACTCATGCATCTTTAATATCAATTCAACACGTTCTTTAGCATCAAAATTAACCTTCTCCGAAGATGGAAGAGGCAACAAATCAATAGGTGCACGAGGTAAGAAACCATACACAACTTCAAAAGGGCACATCTTAGTGGTAGAATGTAGCGAACGATTATAAGCAAATTCAATATGAGGCAAGCATTCTTCCCACATTTTCAGGTTATTCTTCAAAACAGCCCTAAGCATAGTAGACAATGATCTATTGACTACTTCAGTTTGGCCATCAGTTTGGGGATGACATGTAGTACTAAAAAGTAGTTTAGTCCCCAACTTAGCCCATAAACATCTCCAAAAATGGCTAAGAAATTTAGCATCACGATCTGAAACAATTGTATTTGGTACACCATAAAACCAAATAATTTCACGAAAGAACAAATCAGCAACATGAGCAGCAGCATCACTTTTATGACATGGTATAAAGTGTGCCATTTTGGAAAATCTATCCACGACAACAAATATGCTATCCCTCCCCTTCTTAGTTCGAGGTAAACCTAAAACAAAGTCCATAGATATATCCTCCCAAGGAACACTAGGTACAGGCAAAGGCATATATAAACCATGAGGATTGAGTCGTGACTTATCTTTCTGACATGTAGTGCAACGAGCAACAAAACGCTCAACATCCCGTCTCATCTTTGACCAAAAGAAATGTGTAGAAAGTGTGTCCTCCGTTTTCTTCACGCCAAAGTGTCCCATTAATCCTCCTCCATGTGCCTCCTGTAACAACAAAAGACGAACGGAGCTAGCTGGAATGCATAGCTTGTTAGCACGGAACACAAATCCATCATTAATAACGAACTTGTTCCATGTTCTCCCTTCTTTACAATGCTGCAACACATCTCTAAATTCAGCATCATGCACATATTGATCTTTGATGGTCTCCAAACCAAATATTTTAAAGTCAAGTTGTGAAAGCATAGTATATCGACGAGACAAAGCATCAGCAATAACATTTTCTTTACCCTTCTTGTGTTTAATGACATAAGGGAAAGTCTCAATGAATTCAACCCATTTAGCATGTCTACGATTCAGTTTTGCTTGACTTTTAATATGTTTCAAAGATTCATGATCAGAATGTATAACAAATTCTTTGGGCCATAAATAATGTTGCCATGATTCCAAAGTCCGAACAAGAGCATATAATTCCTTATCATAAGTAGAATAATTCAGACTAGGCCCACTCTATTTTTCAGAAAAGTACGCAACAGGTTTACCATCTTGTAATAACACACCTCCTAACCCAATTCCACTAGCATCACATTCAAGCTCGAAAGTCTTATTAAAATCAGGAAGTTGGAGTAAAGGAGCATGTGTTAACTTATCTTTCAAAACCTTGAAGGCTTCTTCCTGTGCGGTACCCCAAGAAAAAGGCACGTCCTTCTTTGTAAGCTCATTAAGAGGCACAACAATGGTGCTGAAATCTCTCACAAAACGCCTATAGAAACCAGCGAGGCCAAGAAAACTCCTCACTTGTGTGACCGTTTTGGGCTGCGGCCAACTCTCAATGGCTTCAATCTTGGCTTTATCAACTTCAATTCCCTGTGGAGTAACAACATAGCCAAGAAAAGATACTCGATCGGTGCAAAAGGTGCACTTCCCAAGGTTACCAAACAAACGTGCATCACGTAGAGCAATAAAAACAGCACATAGATGTTCCAAATGTTCCTCAAAAGATCTACTAAAAATCAATATATCATCAAAATAGACTACCACAAATCGTCCAATGAAAGCACGTAAAACCTCGTTCATTAATCTCATGAAAGTGCTAGGTGCATTAGTTAACCCAAAAGGCATGACTAACCACTCATATAATCCAAACTTAGTTTTAACTGCTGTTTTCCATTCATCTCCCAATTTCATATGAATTTGATGGTATCCACTACGCAAATCAACTTTGGAGAAAATTGTAGACCACTTAATTCATCAAGCATATCATCTAGTCTAGGAATAGGATGACGATAATGAATAGTAATATTATTAATGCCTCTACAATCCACACACATGCGCGATGTACCATCCTTTTTAGGCACTAGAATAATAGGAACAACACAAGGACTAAGGGATTCGCGTATATAACCTTTGTCAAGCACCTCCTATACTTGACGCATAATCTCCTTTGTCTCCTCTGGATTGGTACGGTATGGCGCACGGTTGGGTAGGGATGCACCAGGAATTAAGTCAATCTGATGCTCAATCCCGCGAATAGGTGGTAATCCCGGTGGCACATCTTGTGGGAAGACGTCAGCGAACTCCTGCAAAATGTTAATAACCGCAGGAGGCAAAGAGGGAGGCATGTCCTCGAATGAAAGTAATACCTCTTTGCATACAAATGCATAGCAAACAGATGTAGCAACATCCAAATCATTAATATCAGATTTAGTAGCTAGTAAACATCCACTCTTCAATTTTCGGATGCAACATTAGATGATGGTTTATTATGCTTATGGTGTTGCTCAAATTCCTGTGCTACAATCTGATTTTCACTCTTATTTTTTTCCTGTTTTGCTTTACTAGCTCTAGCAATGTCATCTTTCATAATATGTTCCGGAGACATAGGAAGCAAAGTGATATTTTGATCCTTATGAACAAGAGTATACTGATTTGTCCTACCATGGTGTACAGAATTATTATCAAACTACCATGGCCTACCAAGTAAAACAGAACATGCTTGCATGGGTACCACATCACAATCCACATAATCAGAATGTGTAGCAATGCTAAAATGCACACGAGCAGTACGTGTTACCTTAACCTTGCCACTATTGTTGAACCATTGGATGTAATAAGGATGAGGATGTGGTCTGGTGGTTAGAGACAGCTTCACCATCTCCATGCTAGCCAAGTTATTGCAACTCCCTCCATCGATGATGACACGAACAGAACGCTCCTTCACAACTCCCTTCGTGTGGAACAAGTTGTGCCTCTGATGTTGCTCAGCTTGTGTAACCTGCACACTGAGAACACGTTCAACAACTAAACTTTCATACCTATCAGCGTAATCAGAAGCAATTTAGTGTGTCTCTGGTTCTGCATCCTCGCCACCCTGTTCTTCACTTGCAATGAGAGCCAAAGTGAAGAGGACATCCCTACTAATGCTACACCCACAACTCCGACTGCTATACATACAGGACCAATTACTAGAGCTCGCGCACATCAATTGAATTACCAGGTACTTTCGTTTCTTGCAAATCCTTCTAATGTTCATGAACATATGATGCTGCCTAAATTAGATACTTTTGTTTTACTTGTGAATGAAGGACCTCGCATGGACAAGAAGGATGACCATTGGAGCGGGATCAAGCATGGAGAAGAAGGTGCGCGCGGGGGAAAGAACAATGGAGCTTCCAGTGATGATTTTCGCACTTTGAAGCCACCATAATGGGAGCAAGAAGCCTTGGACGAAATATGCATGATGCCACTTTATAAAATTCGTCCCTAGGCTAATATAGGTGTTGCGCCACCTTATTTTTGGGCCAGGCCCATGTAATTTCGAAATACCATATTATAGGCTATTTTTAGAGTCTGTATGTATGGGGAAACTGAGTTAGGGTCGGTTTCAGACCCCTCCTCCAAGCGGCCACGAAATTCCCTCTATTCCCCCATATATACAGCCCTTAGGGCGTCGTTTTAGGTTTGGGTTTTGTTTAGATTATAAGTTCGCCATAGCTGCAACTTTGTGTTCTTCGTTTGTGTTCCACGACCAGACAAAGGCGTCACAGAACCCCACTTCATCAATAAAGCTTTCCTCCTATATTCGCAATATCCAGATTGCAATCTTAGTTTCTTGCTTGTTCTTCGTTTGTGTGCAGGAAACAGACCCTCATGGTCAGGTTGATCGTGCTCCGGCGTGGTCCATAACCTCTCGGAGTTGGTTTAGCGATTGCTAAGGCGCAGCGTCATCACACGTTCGTAGTCGGATCGTCAAAGTCTACTCCACCAAAACGATAGCCACCATCTCATCGAAAGACAGGGACAACTTCGCCTATATCAAGTGGTATCAGATTTCCAGGTTGCTCGGTGAGATTTTATCAGTTTTCGTAGTTCAGATCGCATCTGTTTCTTCATACCTTTAGTCCATGAAAAAGCCAAAAAAAATTAGGGTTAGATCATCATATCCGAACCAATCTGAGCCTTTGCATAGTCTTTTCAGTATTTTGCTTTGTTGAATTTGCGGTTACATCGTCGTGTCGAGTTGCTGGTCTTAGTGTCTAGTCCTTTAGAGTTTCGAGTTCTATTCACAGGTTGTCACGCCGCCAACGCATCGTCTTCATAGTCGCCATATACCACCACCATCATCACCGCTGCTAGATATCACCACCCACTATCCATTGGTGTCCATATATACCACCACCAATCCGAGTCCAGCTCGTTTTAGATTTCGTTTCGAGATCTTTTAGATTTCGGATTCACGTTTTGCTACCTGCGTAGGTGTCGGAAAAAAAAGTCTGGCACGCTTTGCAGAGCACATTTTGGCCCAAAAAATTTTCGGCCGAATTTTTTTTCCCTATCTTGATTTTAGGTTCTCCGGAGCGTTTTGAGACACTTGCTATCATACTGATTTTTGTCGATATTTTTGGTCGTCGCAGCCCCCGGATTGCTCCACAAAAAAAAATAGTCCAAAAAATTTCGTGCCCATCTTGCTTATACGACGTGGCAAGAGTTTTGAGACACTCGCCATTGTAGTGATTTTTTGAGCAAAAAAAAAGGCGCTGACAAAAATAATAATTCAAAGTGTGCTCTTCCCTTGATTACGTGTAGCGTCGTGATTTTGTTGGTGCTTTAGGCTCGCGTCTCTAGTACGTATCTAGCCTAGGACGAGCAGAGTACCGTCGTTGAGCGTTTATTCAACCTTGCATCTCTGAATTTATTATTGCTAACCCTTTTTGCTACCATATTATAAGCCATCCCAGCTCCACATACATCTACGTCGTGTGTTTGACACCACCTGGCAATCGCTCTATCCAAGCTTTGAGAGTTTTGACTACAACGGTTGCCGATCACCGCCTGCTGCTGGGTAAGAACTGGTAAGAATTTGAGATTCGCTTAAAGGATTTGTGACACACCACCACCACCACCACCACCACCACGTCCCAGTAGTCCGTAGGTTTCATATTCTTGTGTGTTTCCTATTTGCTAACCATGCCAGGATCACACGACAATGAGATCGACTAGGAGAGCATGACCAACAAAGCGCTATATAATAAATTTCAGCAAATGATGGCTGACCAGGTACAAGACTTCGTGACCAACTTTGGATTGGCCATGGAGAAGCTAGATGGTTTGGAGAAGACCTTTGACACCAAGATGGACGCCAAGTTCAATGAGGTGCTTGCCCGTCTACCACCACCAGCTGCAGCTCCTATTCCTTTCGAACGACGAGCACGACGTGTGCCTCTCGGCCAAGCCCAACATACTGGTACTGTTGATACTGCTGCTATTTCTGTGGCTCGTGCTGCTACTGTCGTTGAGCAGGTTGACGATTATGATGGTGATTACGATGATGAGGGAGAAGTTGCTCCCGATCAGCCTCAGGGGCAACCACCACCATACGCACCAGGTCGACCACATGGCTACACCCGTAACGGTAGGGCTGCCCCACCCCCTCAGGTACGGGATCATGACCATCTCCCTAAACTTAAATTGAATATTCTGACGTTTGAGGGTAGATATGTTCCTGATATATATCTTACATGGGAGTTAGAAACAGAACAACATTTTACATGCTTACAATTTCCTGAGGATAGACGTGTTGCTGTTGCTGTTTGTTCATTCACTAGTTTTGCTTGTGTTTGGTGGTCAGAACATTGTAGAATACACCATGCTAATATTCCAACTACTTGAGCTGCTTTGAAAACTGCTATGCGTAATCGTTGGGTGCCACCTTATTATCAACGTGAATTGCATCAAAATTTGCAGCGTTTACGACAAGGAAAAAATTCTGTAGAAGAATATTATCAGGAATTACAAACCGGTATGATTAGATGTGGTATTGTTGAGGAGAATGAAGCTATGCTTGCACGTTTTATGGGTGGATTAAATAGAGAGATTCAGACTATTCTGGAGTATAAGGAGTATAACACTATCACTCGTTTATTTCATCTTGCTTGCAAAGCAGAACGTGAAGTGTAGGATCGACGGGCAATGGCGAGAACTACTTTTTCTGCAGGTCGCACTTCATCATGGACGCCACGTACCTCTTCTACTACCACACGTCCTGCAGCAACACCACCTACTTCAACCTCCAACTCCAACCGCGATACCAGGAAACAGGCTCCTACTCCACCCTCTACGAAGAGCACACCTTCCGGGCCTGCACAAAGCTCTTCTTCATCTATTGCATCCACAGGGCAAACACATGAGGTTATATGCCGTCGTTGCAAGGGTAGAGGTCACTTTGCGAGAGAATGCCCTTCCAAGCGTGTCATGATTATTACTGAGGATGGTGGATATGCGTCTGCTAGTGATTATGATGAGGAGACTTTGGCTCTCATTGCAAGTGAAGAACACGATGGCGACGATGCAGAACCAGAAACATACTACATGGCTGCTGATTACGCTGACAGGTATGAAAGTTTAGTTGCTCGACGTGTTCTCAGTGTGCAGGTTACACAGGCTGACCAAAATCAGAGGCACAACTTATTCCACACAAAGGGAGTTGTGAAGGAGCGTTCTGTTCGTGTCATCATCGATGGAGGGAGTTGCAATAACTTGGCTAGCTTGGAGATGGTGGAGAAGCTGTCTCTAACCACGAGACCACATCCTCATCCTTATTACATCCAATGGTTCAACAATAGTGGCAAGGTTAAGGTAACACGTACTGTTCGTGTGCATTTTAGCATTGCTACATATTCTGATTATGTGGATTGTGATGTGGTACCCATGCAAGCATGTTCTGTTTTACTTGGTAGACCATGGCAGTTTGATAAATATTCTGTACACCATGGTAGGACAAATCAGTATACTCTTGTTCATAAGGATCATAATATCACTTTGCTTCCTATGTCTCCCGAACATATTATGAAAGATGACATTGCTAGAGCTAGTAAAGCAAAACAGGAGAAAAATAAGAGTGAAAATCAGATTGTAGCACAGGAATTTGAGCAACACCATAAGCATAATAAACCATCATCTACTGTTGCATCCGAAATAAAATTGAAGAGTGGATGTTTACTTGCTACTAAATCTGATATTAATGATTTGGATGCTGCTACATCTGTTTGCTATGCTTTTGTATGCAAAGAGGTATTATTTTCATTCGAGGAGATGCCTCCCTCTTTGCCTCCTGCTGTCATTAACATTTTGCAGGAGTTCGCTGACGTCTTTCCACAAGACGTGCCACCGGGATTACCGCCTATTCACGGGATTGAGCATCAGATTGACTTAATTCCCGGTGCATCCCTACCCAACCGTGCGCCCTACCGTACCAATCCCGAGGAGACAAAGGAGATTATGCGTCAAGTACAGGAGCTGCTTGACAAAGGTTATATACGTGAATCCCTTAGTCCTTGTGCTGTTCCTATTATTCTAGTTCCTAAAAAGGATGGTACTTCGCGCATGAGTGTGGATTGTAGAGGCATTAATAATATTACTATTCGTTATCGTCATCCTATTCCTAGACTAGATGATATGCTTGATGAATTAAGTGGCTCTACAATTTTCTCCAAAGTTGATTTGCGTAGTGGATACCATCCAATTCGTATGAAATTGGGAGATGAATGGTAAACAGCATTTAAAACTAAGTTTGGATTATATGAGTGGTTAGTCATGCCTTTTGGGTTAACTAATGCACCTAGCACTTTCATAAGATTAATGAACAAGGTTTTACGTGCTTTCATTGGACGATTTGTGGTAGTCTATTTTGATGATATATTGATTTTTAGTAGATCTTTGGAGGAACATTTGGAACATTTACGTGCTGTTTTTACTGCGCTACGTGATGCACGTTTGTTTGGTAACCTTGGGAAGTGCACCTTTTGCACCGACCGAGTATCTTTTCTTGGCTATGTTGTTACTCCACAGGGAATTGAAGTCGATAAAGCCAAGATTGAAGCTATTGAGAGTTGGCCGCAGCCCAAAACAGTCACACAAGTAAGGAGTTTTCTTGGCCTCGCTGGTTTCTATAGGCGTTTTGTGAGAGATTTCAGCACCATTGCTGCGCCTCTCAATGAGCTTACAAAGAAGGATGTGCCTTTTTCTTGGGGTACCGCACAGGAAGAAGCCTTCACGGTCTTGAAAGATAAGTTAACACGTGCTGCTTTACTCCTACTTCCTGATTTTAATAAGACTTTCGAGCTTGATGTGATGCTAGTGGAATTGGGTTAGGAGGTGTGTTATTACAAGATGGTAAACCTGTTGCGTACTTTTCTGAAAAATTAAGTGGGCCTAGTCTGAATTATTCTACTTATGATAAGGAATTATATGCTCTTGTTCGGACTTTGGAAACATGGCAACATTATTTATGGCCCAAAGAATTTTTTATACATTCTGATCATGAATCTTTGAAACATATTGAAAGTCAAGCAAAACTGAACCGTAAACATGCTAAATGGGTTGAATTCATTGAGACTTTCCCTTATGTCATTAAACACAAGAAGATTAAAGAAAATGTTATTGCTGATGCTTTGTCTTGTCGTTATACTATGCTTTCACAACTTGACTTTAAAATATTTGGTTTGGAGACCATCAAAGATCAATATGTGCATGATGCTGAATTTAGAGACGTGTTACAGAATTGTAAAGAAGGGAGAACATGGAACAAGTTCGTTATTAATGATGGATTTGTGTTCCGTGCTAACAAGCTATGCATTCCAGCTAGCTCCGTTCGTCTTTTGTTGTTACAGGAGGCGCACGGAGGAGGATTAATGGGACACTTTGGCATGAAGAAGACGGAGGATGTACTTTCTACACATTTCTTTTGGCCAAAGATGAGACGGGATGTTGAGCGTTTTGTTGCTCGCTGCACTACATGTCAAAAAGCTAAGTCACGACTCAATCCTCATGGTTTATATATGCCTTTGCCTGTACCTAGTGTTCCTTGGGAGGATATATCTATGGACTTTGTTTTAGGTTTACCTCGAACAAAGAAGGGGAGGGATAGCATATTTGTTGTCGTGGATAGATTTTCCAAAATGGCACACTTTATACCATGTCATAAAAGTGATGATGCTGCTCATGTTGCTGATTTGTTCTTTCGTGAAATTATTCGATTGCATGGTGTACCAAATACAATTGTTTCAGATCGTGATGCTAAAATTCTTAGCCTTTTTTGGAGATGTTTATGGGCTAAGTTGGGGACTAAACTACTTTTCAGTACTACATGTCATCCCCAAACTGATGGCCAAACTGAAGTAGTCAATAGATCATTGTCTACTATGCTTAGGGCTGTTTTGAAGAATAACCTGAAAATGTGGGACGAATGCTTGCCTCATATTGAATTTGCTTATAATCGTTCGCTACATTCTACCACTAAGATGTGCCCTTTTTAAGTTGTGTATGGTTTCTTACCTCGTGCACCTATTGATTTGTTGCCTCTTCCATCTTCGGAGAAGGTTAATTTTGATGCTAACGAACGTGCTGAATTGATATTAAAGATGCATGAGTTAACGAAGGAAAACATTGAGCTTATGAATGCTAAATACAAAATTGCGGGAGATAAGGGTAGAAAACATGTTGTCTTTGCACCTGGAGATCTTGTTTGGTTACATTTGCGTAAGGATAGATTTCCTGATTTGCGCAAGTCAAAGCTAATGCCACGTGCTGATGGTCCTTTTAAGGTGTTAGACAAAATAAATGATAATGCATATAAACTTGAGCTGCCTGCAGAGTTTGGGGTTAGCCCCACTTTTAACATTGCAGATTTGAAGCCTTATTTGGATGAGGAAGATGAGCTTCCGTCGAGGACGACTTCAGTTCAAGAAGGGGAGGATGATGAGGACATCCCTACTAATGCTACACCCACAACTCCGACCGGTATACATACAGGACCAATTACTAGAGCTCGCGCACATCAATTGAATTACAAGGTACTTTCGTTTCTTACAAATCCTTCTAATGTTCATGAACATATGATGCTGCCTAAATTAGATACTTTTGTTTTACTTGTGAATGAAGGACCTGGCATGGACAAGAAGGATGACCATTGGAGCGGGATCAAGCATGGAGAAGAAGGTGCGCGTGCGGGAAAGAACAATGGAGCTTGCAGTGATGATTTTCGCACTTTGAAGCCACCATAATGGGAGCAAGAAGCCTTGGACGAAATATGCATGATGCCACTTTATAAAATTCGTCCCTAGGCTAATATAGGTGTTGCGCCACCTTATTTTTGGGCCAGGCCCATGTAATTTCGAAATACTATATTATAGGCTATTTTTAGAGTCCGTATGTGTGGGGAAACTGAGTTAGGGTCGGTTTCAAACCCCTCCTCCAAGGGGCCACGAAATTCCCCTCTATTCCCCCATATATACAGCCCTTAGGGCGTCGTTTTAGGTTTGGGTTTTGTTTAGATTATAAGTTCACCACAGCTGCAACTTCGCGTTCTTTGGTTGTGTTCCACGACCAGACAAAGGCGTCACAGAACCCCACTTCATCAATAAAGCTTTCCTCCTATATTCGCAATATCCAGATTGCAATCTTAGTTTCTTGCTTGTTCTTCGTTTCCGTGCAGGAAACAGACCCTCGTGGTCAGGTTGATTGTGCTTCGGCGTGGTCAATAACCTCTCGGAGTTGGTTTAGCGATTGCTAAGGCGCAGCGTCATCACACGTTCGTAGTCGGATCGTCAAAGTCTACTCCACCAAAACGATAGCCACCATCTCATCGAAAGACAGGGACAACTTCGCCTATATCACAAAGTCTCCTCATCATAATCACTTGCGGACGCATATCCACCATCCTCAGTAACAATCATTACACGGTTGGAAGGGCATTCTCTCGCAAAGTGACCTATCCTTGCAACGACGGCATATAACCTCATGTGTTTGCCCTGTGGATGCAATAGATGAAGAAGAGCTCTGTGCAGGCCCAGAAAGTTTGCTCTTCGCAGAGGGTGGATTAGGAGCCTGTTTTCTGGTATCGCGGTTGGAGTTGGAGGTGGGAGTAGGTGGTGTTGCAGCAGGACGTGCGGAAGTAGAGGAGGTACGTGGCGTCCATGATGAGGTGCGACCTATAGAAAAAGGAGTTCTCGCCATTGCATGTCGATCCCGGACTTCACGTTCAGCTTTGCAAGCAAGATGAAATAAACGAGTGATAGTGTTATACTCCTTATACTCTAGAATAGTCTGAATCTCTCTATTTAATCCACCCATAAAACGTGCAAGCATAGCTTCATTCTCCTCAACAATACCACATCTAAGCATGTAAAACGTTGTTCTGTTTCTAACTCCCATGTAAGATATGTATCAGGAACATATCTACCCTCAAACGTCGGAATATTCAATTTAAGTTTAGGGAGATGGTCATGATCCCGTACCTGAGGGGGTGGTGCAGCCCTACCGTTACGGTTGTAGCCATGTGGTCAACTGGGTGCGTATCGTGGTGGTTGCCCCTGAGGCTGATCTGGAGCAACCTCTCCCTCATCATCATAATCACCATCATAATCGTCAACCTGCTCAATGATAGTAGCAGCAGGAGCCATAGAAGTAGTAGCAGTATCAACAGTACCAGTATGCTGGCCTTGGCCGAGAGGCACACGTCACGCTCGTCGTTTGAAAGGGATAGGAGCTGCATCTGGTGGTGGTAGACGGGCAAGCACCTCATTGAACTTGGCGTCCATCTTGGTGTTGAATGTCTTCTCCAAACCATCGAGCTTCTCCATGGCTTCTCCAAAGTTGGTCACGAAATCTTGTACCTGGTCAGCCATCATTTGCTGAAATTTATCATAGAGCGCTTTGTTGGTCATGCTCTCCCAGTCGCTCCCGTCGTCGTGTGATCCTAACATGGTTAGTAGAAATAGGAAACACACAAGAATATGAAACCTACAGACTACTGGGACGTGGTGGTGATGGTGGTGGTGTGTCACAAATCCTTTAAGCGAATCTCAAATTCTTACCAGTTCTTACCCAGCAGCAGGCGGTGATCGGCAACCGTTGTAGTCAAACTCTCAAAGCTTGGATAGAGCGATTGCCAGGTGGTGTCAAACACACGACATAGATGTATGTGGAGCTGGGATGGCTTATAGTATGGTAGCAAAAAGGGTTAGCAATAATCAATTCATAGATGCAAGGTTGAATAAACGCTCAACGACGGTACTGTGCTGGTCCTAGGCTAGACTGTACTAGAGACGCGAGCCTAAAACACCAACAAAATCACGACGCTACACGTAATCAAGGGAAAAGCACACTCTGAAATTTTTTTTTTTGCCTTTTTTTGGCGCCTCTTTTTTTTTGCTCAAAAAAATCACTATAATGGCGAGTGTCTCAAAACTCTTCCCACGTCGTATAAGCAAGATGGGCACGAAATTTGTTGGACTATTTTTTTTTCTGGAGCAATTCGGGGGCTGCGACGACCAAAAATTTCGACAACAATCACTATGATGGCAAGTGTCCCAAAACGCTCCGAAGAACCTAAAACCAAGATAGGGAAAAAATATTTTCAGCCGAATTTTTTTTGGGCCAAAACGTGCTCTGCAAAGCGCGCCTTTTTTTCGACACCTACGCAGGTAGCAAAATACGAATCCAAAATTAAAAGGATCTCAAAACTAAACCTAAAACGAGCTGGACTCGGATTGGTGGAGGATTTGTGGTGGTATATATGGACACCAATGGATAGTGATGATGGATGGTGATATATGGCAGCGGTGATGATGGTGGTGGTATATGGCAACTATGAAGACGATGCGGTGGCGGCGTGACAACCTGTGAAAAGAACTCGAAACTCTAAAGGACTAGACACTAAGACCAGCAACTCGACACGACGATGCAACCGCAAATTCAACAAAGCAAAATACTGAAAAGACTATGCAAAGGCTCAGATTGGTTCGGATATGATGATCTAACTCTATTCTTTTTTTGTGGCTTTTTCGTGGACTAAAGGTATGAAGAACAGATGCGATCTAAACTACGAAAACTGGTAAAATCTCACCGAGCAACCTGGAAATCTGATACCACCTGATAGAGGCGAAGTTGTCCCTGTCTTTCGATGAGATGGTGACTATCATTTTTGGTGGAGTAGAGCTTGACGATCTGACTATGAACGTGTGATGACGTCGCGCCTTACCAATCGCTAAACCAACTCCGAGAGGTTATTGACCATGCCGGAGCACGATCAACCTGACCACGAGGGTCTATTTCCTGCATGTAAACGAAGAACAAGCAAGAAACTAAGATCGTAATCTAGATATTGCGAATATAAGAGGAAAGCTTTATTGATGAAGTGGGGTTCTGTGACGCCTTTGTCTGGTCATGGAACACAAGCGAAGAACGCGAAGTTGTAGCTAAGGCGAACTTGTAATCTAAACAAAATCCAACCCTAGAACAACGCCCTAAGGGCTGTATATATGGGAGAATAGAGGGGAATTTCGTGGCCCCTTGGAGGAGGGGTCCGAAACCGACCCTAACTCAGTTTTCCCATACATACGGACTCTAAAAACAGCCTATAATATGGTATTTCCAAATTACATGGGCCTAGCCCAAAAATAAGGTGGCGCGACACCTATATTAGCCTAGGGACGAATTTTATAAAGTGGCATCATGCATATTTCGTCCAAGGCTTCTCGCTCCCATTATGGTGGCTTCAAAGTGCGAAAAGCATCACTGGAAGCTCCATTGTTCTTTCCCGCGCGCGCACCTTCTTCTCCATGCTTGATCCCACTCCAATGGTCATCCTTCTTGTCCATGCTAGGTCCTTCATTCATAAGTAAAACAAAAGTATCTAATTTAGGCAGCATCATATGTTCATGAACATTAGAAGGATTTGCAAGAAACGAAAGTACCTGGTAATTCAATTGACGTGCGCAAGCTCTAGTAATTGGTCCTGTATGTATAGCACTCGGAGTTGTGGGTGTAGCATTAGCAGGGATGTCCTCATCAAGGAGCCCCTCGATTTAAATGGTCACCTATTAGTTCCTGACCAGGATGGAACTGAGAAGTTGATGGCACCCCCTTACTCCACCACGTTGATCGTGTATGTTGAGCATGATGCCCCTGCTCCCTTCAGATGCCTGGAACGGAGTAGAATGGATGTCATGACCTCAATGCTAGCCCCATATAGTAGAACCCGCTTTGATTCCAAGTCTCTAAGCTCAATCTTAGGGGCGAGACCCAGCACTGACCTTGCCACGGAGTGACGAATATACCAAACGCTCTAAGACCCTCCAGAACGTGCGTCCACGACGATGAAGACAAACGACCAAAGAAAGATGAAGAATCTACCTGGGAAGCTTACTCAAGCAGAAGATCTCGACGAGAAGCCACGACGACGCCCCTCAACACTCTCAAGGATGGAGACCGCCTAAGGCTGAAGACCTCCTGCTTTAAGGAAGACAAGGACATCCCCGTCAACGGGAAACTACACCAAGACTCAACCCCTCTATTCTAACGCGAGACATCTAGGTGTCACTAACCAACGTGAGCAATCCGAGGACCAACACAGGACACACTACTGGCCAGGTATTCTGATTTTTGGGATACACACGCAAGCCAGGCCCTTGCTAGGACCTCGTCCACCAAACCCTCAACCATTAGGCAAGCCTAGCAGGTTGCTGGAACCCCGCTCACCCTAAGACGAAGTCAACAATGCACTCAAAGACATATCATCAATCATTTCAAGACCCAGAAGGACAACCATGCCGGAGCAGAAGCAGCATGGAACGTGAAGACTACCTCACCTCTGAATTTCCCCATCTCTTTTATGCCTAGCCTTGGAATATCTGTGACGAGATTCTTGTAAGGGGGGTAGGTCTGTCACACCCTATGATTTTCCTCATGACTAAGTTATCATGACTCAAAAATCAGGGCCAACTAAAACTTTTGTGTGCTTGTTATGCTTGACTTGATTGCTGATTGTCTGAATGCTTGCTAGTACTCTATATTCATAAAATCCCTCCTACTCTCAAAACTCTTTTCCTTGACCTAGAACTCTTGTCCAGTGATCATGCCATGTGTATAGGACTTAAAACTATTTTTCCAAAATATTATTTTGACCAAAAAGTATTTATTTAAATTAGGTTTTCAAAACCCCTTGATTTGAGACTTGTACTACAAGTCCTCAAATTGGGTGGATCCTTTTTCCCCAAATGCTTTAGTTGGAACCTACTATATATATAACTTCCCAAAACCACAAGATATTATTTTAAAGACTACTTTCATATTTTATTTAAAGGCTTTTTCTTAAGGCCAGAAATGGTCTTTTATAGGGAAAAATTGTATAAAATATTTGAGAAAATTTAGGAAAACTCAGTGGACATATATTGTCCATATATAAGAGTTTAAACACATGGTCATGTTCAAAATATTGGACAAAACCCATCAAAACCATTTCTGCCTATTTCAAGCATTTGAAATATTTCTATAAGAAATATTCTCAAATAAATCCAGGAAATTTCTATCTTGTCACATATGATATATGTGGTCATCTTGCCAAGTTCATCTCAATCCCAATTGTTTTGGTTCACCAAAATATCCCAAAACCCTCTCTGTCAAGATCCAAATTTGAGCAACTCTACATTACCAAATGTCTCCCCTTAAGCTCAAACTTTGTGGACATGTTTTAATCCTCTAATAATGCATCCACATCAAGTGGTGCATCAAGGAGATCAGATTAACTTGTCCAAATCCCCTCAAAACCATTTATGCTGATTTCAAGAATTTGGTAAAATTACATTGCCAAGTTTCCCTATTTGGTCCCAAACTTTTTGTGCATGTTATAGTCCCAAACATATGCCACCACGTCAAGTGGTGCATCAAGGGTTATGGATGTGCATAGCTAGATCGAAGCAAATGCATTTTTGCCCATATCGAGGGTTTACCAAGTTTACGTTGACAACCTTCTTCAAATGAGTTAAAATTTTGTGATCAACCTCACTTATACCTATTATCAAGTCCTGTTAATTTTTATAGTGATGAGAATCACTTTGCCAGCTCAAACTTGCATCAAACACCTTCTGCTCATTTACCAAACTTATTGTTTGGGCCCCTTCTACCATTCTCCTTGACCTGAAAATTTTACCACACCTTGCCCTCATCCCCTTCTACCTCCAGTAGCAACTTTAGGTTCATGGCTCTATTATTGGGGGGTAAAACTCCCAAGATTCCCTCCTGGACAGCTAGTTTTTCCCTTTCCCTCAACCTCTCTCATCATCCTTTGGCTCCCCAAAGCACCAGGGACTCCTACGCCTTGCCTATACCCTCCTAAATGCCCTAGACATAGGTGGACGCGCAGAAGCTGCCAAGGGCGATGCCATGGCATGCAATGGTCGCGCTCCAGAGCACGCTACAGTGCCGACCGCACTGTAGCCGCCGCCAAATGCATGGCCTGGACCGCCTCGAGCGCCCCCCACTCGCCAGACGGTCGGCCTCGACGTCCGGGACACGCAAGGCACCTGTCCCCCTCCTCCTTGGCTCTCCTCTCTCCCCTGTCAGGCATGCTCGAGCGTCGCCCATGGACTCCATCCATGGTGCACCTTGGTAGGGCTACTTAAGCCTGCACCTGAGCATCTGCTGCCTCCCTTCGCTCTCTCCCTCCCCCGTGGACCGCCTGGACCTCCCCATTCTCCTCCCGAGCTCCCCTTCCCCTCCATGGCCGAGCCCCACCGACGGGTCTGCTCGAAATCCGACCGCAGTGGCTCCCCCTGCTTCCCTGAGCCTCTCCAGGACCCTCCTCCGCCTTAGTGCCCCGCTCCTTGATGAGGACATCCCTACTAATGTTACACCCACAACTCCGACTACTATACATACAGGACAAATTACTAGAGCTCGCGCACGTCAATTGAATTACCAGGTGCTTTCGTTTCTTCGAAATCCTTCTAATATTCATGAACATATGATGCTGCCTAAATTAGATACTTTTCTTTTACTTATGAATGAAGGACCTAACATGGACAAGAAGGATGACCATTGGAGTGGGATCAAGCATGGAGAAGAAGGTGCGCACGTGGGAAAGAACAATGGAGCTTCCAGTTATGCTTTTCGCACTTTGAAGCCACCATAATGGGAGCGAGAAGCCTTGGACGAAATATGCATGATGCCACTTTATAAAATTCGTCCCTAGGCTAATATAGGTGCCACGCCACCTTATTTTTGGGCTAGGCCCATGTAATTTGGAAATACCATATTATAGGCTGTTTTTAGAGTCCGTATGTATGGGAAAACTGAGTTAGGGTCGGTTTCGGACCCCTCCTCCAAGGGGCCACGAAATTCCCCTCTATTAGTGCTAGATCATGTTACTGGATCATGTTATTGCACTCAAAACTAGCTTTCTGCAAAACTTACCTATTAGTGCTAGATCATGCATTGTTATTGCCTTGTTCCAAACATGGGTTGCTTGCGAGTACATTCAAAGTACTCATTGGCTTGCCACTGGTTATTTTATTGGCCAGGCATGAAAGATCAGGTTATGATGAAGATTACCTCGGTGACGGTCATGCAAGCTAGGACGCTTCCCAGTCAGAATGCCTATAGGGTTAAGGCAGATGGCATGGGGTCACGCTATCATTGAAGATTTCCGCTGCAATCAAATGAGGACTTGGCCATGAAGGCCATATATGAGTAAACCGGTATGTAATGGATGTAAGACTCTTGTTAATCAGTTTCTATGTGTTCAGTGAGCATTGATCTCTGGGATCACTGTGCACGTACAATCGGTGATCACGACTTACGAGTTGGGGTCCCCATAGCCAAATATTTCATCATGATGCTGGAAGGGCCGGCTCGCACGTGGTTGAAAGGCTTGCCACCCAACACCATTAATTCTTGGGCCGAGTTGAAGGCAAAGTTCATCAAAAAAATCCAAGGCATGTGCAAGCAGCCCATGACGATTGTGGATTTGGATCATTGTGTGCAATAGGGAGGATGAGTCGGCTCATCATTGGATCCGGCGAGTCTCAACTATCATCCACTCGTCTGAGCAGATTACGATGGCTCAAGCAGTTTTGATTCTGGAGAAGAATTGCCACTTTACGCCTCTGAAACAGAAGCTTGGCCGACTCAAGCGCTCGTGTCAAGATATGGGGGAGCTCATGGCGGCTCTCACGAAGTACGCCGACTCTGACAATATGAAGGACCCAGGCTGTGATGAGGAGAAGCCTGGTCAAGGTAAGAAGAATAACAATGACAAGGGTGCGGCACGCAGTGGCAACCATGGTAAGAGGAAGAATCCAAAAGGTTGGTCAGAATTGGTGGCCAACACCACCGTCGGGAACAATCATGCTAAGGGCAATAAGAATTTCAGACAACCCTTTAATAAGGGTAAAACTCCTTTCAACTTGGAGGAGATACTCAATAAACCTTGTCCGGATCACAGCCGGGCCGATAGAGTGGTGGGTCATACATGGAGGAATTGCCACATTATGTGACAGTTTTGGGATTACAGCTTGTGGCAGCATCACAACAATGGAGGTGGACCGCTAGGCGGCTCAGGACCAAGCGGGTCAGGCGCCGGTCTAGTGATGAGGACATCCTTGCTAATGCTACACCCACAACTCCGACTGCTATACATACAGGGCCAATTACTAGAGCTCGTGCATGTCAATTGAATTACTAGGTACTTCTGTTTCTTGCAAATCCTTCTAATGTTCATGAACATATGATGCTGCCTAAATTAGATACTTTTGTTTTACTTATGAATGAAGGACCTGGCATGGACAAGAAGGATGACCATTGGAGCGGGATCAAGCATGGAGAAGAAGGTGCGCACGCAGGACAGAACAATGGAGCTTCTAGTGATGATTTTCGCACTTTGAAGTCACCATAATGGGAGCAAGAAGCCTTGGACGAAATATGCATGATGCTACTTTATAAAATTCGTCCCTAGGCTAATATAGGTGCCGCGCCACCTTATTGTTGGGCCAGGCCCATGTAATTTCGAGATACCATATTATAGGTTGTTTTTAGAGTCCGTATGTATGGGGAAACTGAGTTAAGCTCGGTTTCGGACCCCTCCTCCAAGGGGCCAAGAAATTCCCCTCTATTCCCCCATATATACAACCCTTAGGGCGTCGTTTTAGGGTTGGGTTTTGTTTAGATTACAAGTTCGCCATAACTGCAACTTCGCGTTCTTTGTTTGTGTTCCACGACCAGACAAAGGTGTCACAGAACCCCACTTCACAATAAAGCTTTCCTCTTATATTCGCAATATCTAGATTGCAATCTTAGTTTTGCGTGCAGGAAATGGACCCTCATGGTCAGGTTGATCATGCTCCGGCATGGTCAATAACCTCTCGGAGGTTTAGCGATTGCTAAGGCGCGACGTCATCACACGTTCGTAGTCGGATCGTCAAAGTCTACTCCACCAAAAACGATAGCCACCATCTCATCAAAAGACGGGGACAACTTCGCCTCTATCATCTAGGCTCTGGCGACTCAGGAGCCGGGTATCAGGGTCAGAGCAATCAAGGAGGTCATCATCAACAACCTGGTAGCGGTAATCAGCAACAGAATAACTAATTTGGGTATCAGAGTAATTTGAAGCAGCTCAGCTCGGGTCAATATCATGTCTTTACAACCTACCTTGACAGGCGAGACCAGAAGGTGCGCAAGCGGGCGGTTAATGCAATCACACTGGCTCTCCCGCAATATTTGAAGTGGTCTGAGTATGACATAACTTGGAGTAGAGAGGATCACCCGCCGCGTGTTGACGACCCGGGGCGGCTGGCTCTGGTAGTTGCCCCCCAAGTGGGAGGATACGTGTTTACTAAGGTACTTATGGATGGTGGCAGTAGCATCAACATCCTGTACTATGACACTTTCCGCCGGATGAAGTTGCTTGATAAGGATCTTAGGCCTTCTTCAACAGTCTTCCATGGTGTGGTGCTTGGCAAGTCGGCGTATCCAGTGGGTAAGATATCCTTGGAAGTTTCCTTTGGTGACGAATACAACAACAGGGTGGAGTCCTTGTGGTTCGAGGTGGTCAAAATCAAAAGTCCATATCATGCCCCGTTTGGACGTCCGGCTTATGCCAAGTTCATGGCTAGGCCTTGCTATGTCTACTTACAGCTCAAGATGCCCGGGTTAAATGGAATGATTACCACGCATGGTGATCGGAAGACGGGTTGAGTGTGAGGAAGGAGACACAGCTTATGACGAGTCAAGTTGCGCTGAAGCAGAGCTCAAGTTCTACAAGGAAAATGTTGACCCAGAGGATATGACTCCACTCAAAAAGCCTACCACAGAATCTGAGACGCCCCTCAAGTTTTCGGCGGATGATACCAAATTGGTGGATTTTGCTCCGGGCGACTCATCACAACAGTTGACTATTGGGGCCAATATGGATCCCAAATAGGAAAGCGCGCTCATCGAATTCATCCATGAGAATCGGGACATCTTTCATAGAGGCGAAGTTGTCCCTATCTTTCGATGAGATGGTGGCTATCGTTTTTGATGGATTAGACTTTGACGATCCGACTACGAACGTGTGATGATGTCGTGCCTTAGCAATCGCTAAACCAACTTCGAAAGGTTATTGACCACGCCGGAGCACGATCAACCTAACCACGAGGGTCTGTTTCCTGCACGCAAACGAAGAACAAGCAAGAAACTAAGATTGCAATCTGGATATTGTGAATATACAAGGAAATCTTTATTGATGAAGTGGGGTTCTGTGACGCCTTTGTCTGGTCGTGGAACACAAACGAAGAACGCGAAGTTGCAGCTATGGCGAACTTGTAATCTAAACAAAACCCAACCCTAAAACGACGCCCTAAGGGTTGTATATATGGGGGAATAGAGGGGAATTTCCTGGCCCCTTGGAGGAGGGGTCCGAAACCGACCTTAACTCAATTTCCCCATACACACGGACTCTAAAAACAGCCTATAATATGGTATTTCGAAATTACATGGGCCTGGCCCAACGATAAGGTGGCGCAGCACCTATATTAGCCTAGGGACGAATTTTATAAAGTAGCATCATGCGTATTTCGTCCAAGGCTTCTTGCTTCCATTATTGTGGCTTCAAAGTGCGAAAATCATCACTGGAAGCTCCATTGTTCTTTCCCGCGCGCGCACCTTCTTCTCCATGCTTGATCCCGCTCCCATGGTCATCCTTCTTCTCCATGCTAGGTCCTTCATTCATAAGTAAAACAAAAGAATCTAATTAAGGCAGCATCATATGGTCATGAACATTAGAAGGATTTGCAAGAAAGGAAAGTACCTGGTAATTCAATTGACGTGCGCGAGCTCTAGTAATTGGTCCTGTATGTATAATAGTCGGAGTTGTGGGTGTAGCATTAGCAGGGATGTCCTATTCATCCTCCCCTTCTTGAACAGAAGTCGTCCTCGACGGAAGGTCATCTTCCTCACCCAGATAAGGCTTCAAATCTGCAATGTTAAAAGTGGGGCTAACCCCAAACTCTACAGGCAGCTCAAGTTTATATGCATTATCATTTATTTTCTCTAACACCTTAGAAGGACCATCAACACGTGGCATTAGCTTTGACTTGCGCAAATCAGGAAATCTATCCTTACGCAAATGTAACCAAACAAGATCTCGAGGTGCAAAGACAACATGTTTTCTATCCTTATCTCTAGCAATTTTGTATTTAGCATTCATACGCTCAATGTTTTCCTTCGTTAACTCATGCATCTTTAATGTCAGTTCAGCACGTTCTTTAGCATCGAAATTAACCTTCTTCGAAGATGGAAGAGGCAACAAATCAATAGGTGCACGAGGTAAGAAACCATAGACAACTTCAAAAGGGCACATCTTACTGGTAGAATGTAGCGAACGATTATAAGCAAATTCAATATGAGGCAAGCATTCTTCCCACATTTTCAGGTTATTCTTCAAAACAGCCCTAAGCATAGTAGACAATGATCTCTTGATTATTCAGTTTGGCCATCACTTTGGGGATGTAGTACTAAAAAGTAGTTTAGTCCCCAACTTAGCCCATAAACATCTCCAAAAGTGGCTAAGAAATTTAGGATCACGATCTGAAACAATTGTATTTGGCACACCATGCAATCGAATAATTTCACGAAAGAACAAATCAGCAACATGAGCAGCAGCATCACTTTTATGACATGGTATAAAGTTTGCCATTTTGAAAATCTATCCATGACAACAAATATCCTATCCCTCCCCTTCTTAGTTCGAGGTAAAGCTAAAACAAAGTCCATAGATATATCCTCCAAAGGAACACTAGGTACAGGCAAAGGCATATATAAACCATGAGGATTGAGTCGTGACTTAGCTTTTTGACATGTAGTGCAGCGAGCAACAAAACGCTCAACATCCCGTCTCATTTTTGGCCAAAAGAAATGTGTAGAAAGTACGTCCTCCGTCTTCTTCACGCCAAAGTGTCCCATTAATCCTCCTCCGTGTGCCTCCTGCAACAACAAAAGATGAACGGAGCTAGCTGGAATGCATAGCTTGTTAGCACGGAACACAAATCCATCATTAATAATGAACTTGTTCCATGTTCTCCCTTCTTTACAATGCTGCAACACATCTCTAAATTCAGCATCATGCACATATTGATCTTTGATGGTCTCCAAACCAAATATTTTAAAGTCAAGTTGTGAAAGCATAGTATAACGACGAGACAAAGCATCAGCAATAACATTTTCTTTACCCTTCTTGTGTTTAATGACATGAGCGAAAGTCTCAATGAATTCAACCCATTTGGCATGTCCATGGTTCAATTTTGTTTGACTTTTAATATGTTTCAAAGATTCATGATCAGAATGTATAACAAATTCTTTAGGCCATAAATAATGTTGCCATGTTTCCAAAGTCCGAACAAGAGCATATAATTCCTTATCATAAGTAGAATAATTAAGACTAGGCCCACTCAATTTTTTAGAAAAGTACGCAACAAGTTTACCATCTTGTAATAACACACCTCCTAACCCAATTCCACTAGCATCACATTCAAGCTCGAAAGTCTTATTAAAATCAGGAAGTTGTAGTAAAGGAGCATGTGTTAACTTATCTTTCAAGACCGTGAAGGCTTCTTCCTGTGCGGTACCCCAAGAAAAAGGCACGTCCCTCTTTGTAAGCTCATTGACAGGCGCAGCAATGGTGCTGAAATCTCTCACAAAATGCCTATAAAAACCAGAGAGGCCAAGAAAACTCCTCACTTGTGTGACCATTTTGGGCTGCGACCAACTCTCAATAGCTTCAATCTTGGCTTTATCAACTTCAATTCCCTGTAGAGTAACAACACAACCAAGAAAAGATACTCGGTTGGTGCAAAAGGTGCACTTCCCAAGGTTACCAAACAAACATGCATCACGTAGAGCAATAAAAACAGCACGTAGATGTTCCAAATGTTGGTCCAAAGATCTACTAAAAATCAATATATCATCAAAATAGACTACCACAAATCGTCCAATGAAAGCACGTAAAACCTCGTTCATTAATCTCATGAAAGTGCTAGGTGCATTAGTTAACCCAAAAGGCATGACTAACCACTCATATAATCCAAACTTAGTTTTAAATGGTGTTTTCCATTCATCTCCCAATTTCATACGAATTTGATGGTATCCACTACGCAAATCAACTTTGGAGAAAATTGTAGAACCACTTAATTCAAGCATATCATCTAGTCTAGGAATAGGTTGACGATAACGAATAGTAATATTATTAATGGCTCTACAATCCACACACATGCACGATGTACCATCCTTTTTAGGCACTAGAATAATAGGAACCGCACAAGGACTAAGGGATTCACGTATATAACCTTTGTCAAGCAGCTCCTGTACTTGATGCATAATCTCCTTTGTCTCCTCTGGATTGGTACGGTATGGCACACAGTTGGGTAGGGATGCACCGGGAATTAAGTCAATCTAATGCTCAATCCCGCGAATAGGTGGTAATCTCGGTGGCACGTCTTGTGGGAAGACGTCAGCGAACTCCTGCAAAATGTTAATGATAGCAGGAGGCAAAGAGGGAGGCATGTCCTCGAATGAAAATAATACCTCTTTGCATACAAAAGCATAGCAAACAGATGTAGCAACATCCAAATCATTAATATCAGATTTAGTAGTAGGTAAACATCCACTCTTCAATTTTATTTCGGATGCAACATTAGATGATGGTTTATTATGCGTATGGTGTTGCTCAAATTCCTGTGCTACAATCTGATTTTCACTCTTATGTTTCTCCTGTTTTGCATTACTAGCTCTAGCAATGTCATCTTTCATAATATGTTCCGGACACATAGGAAGCAAAGTGATATTTAGGTCCTTATGAACAATAGTATACTGATTGTCCTACCATGGTGTACAGAATTTTTATCAAACTACCATGGCCTACCAAGTAGAGCAGAACATGCTTGCATGGGTACCACATCACAATCCACATAATCAGAATATGTAGCAATGCTAAAATGCACATGAACAGTACGTGTTACCTTAACCTTGCCACTATCGTTGAACCATTGGATGTAATAAGGATGAGGATGTGGTCTGGTGGTTAGAGACAGCTTCTCCACCATCTCCATGCTAGCCAAGTTATTGTAACTCCCTCCATCGATGATGACGCGAACAGAACGCTCCTTCACAACTCTCTTTGTGTGGAACAAGTTGTGCCTCTGATTTTGCTTAGCCTGTGTAACCTGCACACTGAGAACACATTGAGCAACTAAACTTTCATACCTGTCAGCATAATCAGCAGCCATGTAGTGTGTCTCTGGTTCTGCATCCTCGCCACCCTGTTCTTCACTTGCAATGAGAGCCAAAGTCTCCTCATCATAATCACTAGCGAACGCATATCCACATCCTCAGTAACAATCATTACACGCTTGGAAGGGCATTCTCTCGCAAAGTGACCTCCACCCTTGCAACGACGGCATATAACCTCATGTGTTTTCCTCTGGATGCAATAGATGAAGAAGAGCTCTGTGCAGGCCCAAAAGGTGTGCTCTTTGCAGAGGGTGGAGTAGGAGCCTGTTTCCTGGTATCGCGGTTGGAGTTGGAAGTGGAAGTAGGTGGTGTTGCAGCAAGACGTGCGGAAGTAGAGGAGGTACGTGGCGTCCATGATGAAGTGTGACCTACAGAAAAAGTAGTTCTCGCCATTGCCTGTCGATCCTGCACTTCACGTTCAGCTTTGCGAGCAAGATGAAATAAACAAGTGATAGTGTTATACTCCTTATACTCTAGAATAGTCTGAATCTCCTTATTTAATCCACCCATAAAACGTGCAAGCATAGCTTCATTCTCCTCAACAATACCACATCTAATCATGCCAGTTTGTAATTCCTGATAATATTCTTCTACAGAATTTTTTCCTTGTCTTAAACGCTGCAAATTTTGAAGCAATTCACGTTGATAGTAAGGTGGCACCCAACAATTACGCATAGCAGTTTTCAAAGCAGCCCAAGTAGTTGGAATATTAGCATGATGTATTCTACAATGTTCTGACCACCAAACACAAGCAAAACTAGTGAATGAACAAACAACAGCAGCAACACGTCTATCCTCCGGAAATTGTAAGCATGTAAAATGTTCTTCTATTTCTAACTCCCATGTAAGATATATATCAGGAACATATCTACCCTCAAACGTCGGAATATTCAATTTAAATTTAGGGAGATGGTCATGATCCCATACCTGAGGGGGTGAGGCAGCCCTACCGTTACGGTTGTAGCCATGTGGTCGATCTGGTGCGTATCGTGGTGGTTGCCCATGAGGCTGATCTAGAAGAACCTCTCCCTCATCATCGTAATCACCCTCATAATCTTCAACCTGCTCAACAACAGTAGCAGCAGGAGCCACAAAAGTAGCAACAGTATCAACAGTACTAGTGTGTTGACCTTGGCCGAGAGGCACACGTCGTGCTCGTCGTTCGAAAGGGATAGGAGCTGCAGCTGGTGGTGGTAGACGGGCAAGCACCTCATTGAACATGGTGCCCATCTTGGTGTCGAATGTCTTCTCCAAACCATCGAGCTTCTCCATGGCCTCGCCAAAGTTGGTCACAAAGTCTTGTACCTGGTCAGACATCATTTGCTGAAATTTATCATAGAGCGCTTTGTTGGTCATGCTCTCCCAGTCGCTCCCGTCGTTGTGTGATCCTGACATGGTTAGCAGAAATAGGAAACACACTGGAATATGAAACCTATAGACTACTGGGACGTGGTGGTGGTGGTGGTGGTGGTGTGTCACAAATCGTTTAAGAGAATCTCAAATTCTTACCAGTTCTTACCCAGTAGCAGGTGGTGATCGGCAACCGTTGTAGTCAAAACTCTCAAAGCTTGGATAGAGCGATTGCTAGGTGGTGTCAAACACACGACGTAGATGTATGTGGAGCTGGGATGGCTTATAATATGGTAGCAAAAAGGGTTAGCAATAATCAATTCAGAGATGCAAGGTTGAATAAACGCTCAATGACGGTACTGTGCTAGTCCCAGGCTAGACCATACTAGAGACGCGAGCCTAAAACACCAACAAAATCACGACGCTACACGTAATCAAGGGAAAAGCACACTCTGATGGTGGGTTGTGATATATGGCAGCGGTGATGATGGTGGTGGTATATGGCAACTATGAAGACGATGCGGTGGCGGCGTGACAACCTGTGAATAGAACTCGAAACTCTAAAGGACTAGACACTAAGACCAGCAACTCGACATGCCGATGTAACCGCAAATTCAACAAATCCAAATACTGAAAAGACTACTCAAAGGCTCAGATTGGTTCGGATATGATGATCTAACCCTAATTTTTTTGTGGCTTTTTCGTGGACTAAAGGTATGAAGAACAGATGCGATCTAAACTACGAAAATTGGTAAAATCTCACCGAGCAACCTGGAAATCTGATACCACTTGATAGAGGCAAAGTTGTCTCTGTCTTTCGATGAGATGGTGGCTATCATTTTTGGTGGAGTAGACTTTGACAATCCGACTACGAACGAGTGATGACGTCACGCCTTAGCAATCGCTAAACCAACTCCGAGAGGTTATTGTCCATGCCGGAGCACGATCAACCTGACCACGAGGGTCTATTTCCTGTACGCAAACGAAGAACAAGCAAGAAACTAAGATTGCAATCTGGATATTGTGAATATAAGAGGAAAGCTTTATTGATGAAGTGGGGTTCTGTGACGCCTTTGTCTGGTCGTGGAACACAAATGAAGAACGCAAAGTTGTAGCTAAGGCGAACGTGTAATCTAAAAAAAACAACCCTAAAACGACGCCCTAAGGGCTGTATATATGGGGGAATAGACGAGAATTTCGTGGCCCCTTGGAGGAGGGGTCCGAAACCGACCCTAACTCAGTTTCCCCATACATACAGACTCTAAAAACAGCCTATAATATGGTATTCCGAAATTATATGGGCCTGGCCCAAAAATAAGGTGGCGCAGCACCTATATTAGCCTAGGGACGAATTTTATAAAGTAGCATCATGCATATTTCGTCCAAGGCTTCTTGCTCCCATTATGGTGGCTTCAAAGTGTGAAAATCATCATTGGAAGCTCCATTGTTCTTTCCCCCGTGCGCACCTTCTTCTCCATGCTTGATCCCGCTCCCATGGTCATCCTTCTTGTCCATGCCAGGTCCTTCATTCATAAGTAAAACAAAAGTATCTAATTTAGGCAGCAGCATATGTTCATGAACATTAGAAGGATTTGCAAGAAACAAAAGTACCTGGTAATTCAATTGACGTGCGCGAGCTCTAGTAATTTGTCTTGTATTTATAGCAGTCGGAGTTGTGGGTGTACCATTAGCAGGGATGTCCTCATCAATCTTCACATGGAAACCTTCTGACTTGCCGGGTGTACCGACGGAGTTCGCTAAGCACCACCTTAATGTGGATCCTAAGTTTAAGTCGGTTAGGCAGTTCCTCCGGTGGTTCAATGAAGAAAGACACAAGGCTATTGGGAAAGAGGTGGCCCGGCTTCTGGCGGCGGGGTTCATCGGTGAATTATTTCAACCAGAGTGGCTTGCTAACCCAGTGCTCGTGCTTAAGAAGAATGGCATGTGGCGTATGTGTGTGGATTACATGGATCTTAACAAGGCCTGTCCAGTTGACCCGTTTGCTCTCCCTCGTATCGACCAGATTATTGATGCAACAGCGGGTTGTGAGAGTTTGTGCTTCCTGGACGCTTATTCCGGTTATCATCAGATCAACATGGCAATCAAGGACCAAGAGAAGACGGCTTTCATGATGCCTTTTGGTGCTTTCTGCTTTTTGTCTATGCCTTTCGGGCTCAAGAGTGCCCAGGTGACTTACCAGCGTTGTGTGCAGAACTGTCTTCACAGTCAAATTGGACGCAACAGTCATGCATATGTGGATGATATCGTGGTCAAGTCAAGGAAGAAGGGGACTCTACTTGACGACCTGAAGGAAACTTTCGATAACTTGCGGGTTTACAAGATGATGCTTAACTCGGCTAAGTGTGTTTTTGGAGTTCCTGCAGGCAAGCTCTTGGGTTTTCTAGTCTCTGAGCGTGGCATTGAGGCTAATCCGGACAAAATAAAGGCTATTACTTCCCTGGCTGAGTCGGCGTGCATCAATGATGTTCAGCGCCTCGTAGGTCGAATCGCTGCGTTAAGTGTTGGAAATATGCCCTAGAGGCAACAATAAATTGGTTATTATCATATTTCCTTGCTCATGATAATCGTTTATTATCCATGCTAGAATTGTATTGATCAGAAACTCAGATACATGTGTGGATACATAGACAACACCATGTCCCTGGTATGCCTTTTGTGAACTAGCTCGTTGATCAAAGATGGTTAAGGTTTCCTAGCCATGGACATGAGATGTGATTTGATAACGGGATCACATTATTAGGAGAATGATGTGATGGACAAGACCCAAACTACAAACGTAGCATATCATCGTGTCAGTTTATTGTTACTATTTTCTGTATGTCAAGTATTTGTTCCTATAACCATGAGATCATGCAACTCACTGACACCCGAGGAGTGCCTTGTGTGTATCAAACGTCGCAACGTAACTGGGTGACTATAAAGGTACTCTACAGGTATCTCCGAGGGTGTCTGTTGGGTTGGCATGGATCAAGACTGGGATTTGTTACTCCATGTAGAGGTATCTCAGGGCCCACTTGTAGGTGAACGTTCCATGGGAAACAAAAAAATTCCTACACACACGCAAGATCTATCCATAGTGATGAGCATCTACGAGATGGACAGTGGACCTACATACCCTTGTAAATCGCTAAGTTGGAAGCGTTAAGAAACGCGGTTGGTGTAGTCGAACGTCTTCGCGATCCAAATCGCTGAGCATCCCACGATCTCATCACGATCCGTCCCCCGGTCCAATCATGATCTGTCCCACGAACTCATCATGATTCGTCCCGCGATCTCATCATGATCCGTCTTGCGATCTTGATCATGGTCCTTCTGATCTAGCGCCAAACGGACGATACCTCCGCGTTCAGCACACGTACAGCTCGATGACGATCTCCGCCTTCTTGATCCAGCAAGAGGGAGCGGAGAGGTAGACGAGTTCTTCGGCAATGCGACGGCGTTGTGGCGATGGTGGTGGAGGAATTCCAGCAGGGCTTCGCCTAAGCAACGCTAAAAACCGATCTAGCGGAGAAACTACGATCTAGAGGAGAGGTAGCACGTGGCTATTAGGGTTAGCTTTTTCCTCTAAATCCTCTAGTATATATAGGAGGGAGGGAGGGGAGGAGGCAGCCTCGAACCCTCAAGGTTTGGTCGAAATTGGAGGTGGAGGAGTCCTACTCCAATCCTATTAGGAGTAGGATTCCTCCTTTCCACTTGGAAACTCTTTCCACCACTCCACCTTTGGATTTTTTCCTTCTCAAACCACTCCAGCCGCATGGGCCCTTAGAGGAGGCTTCAGCCAGCCCACCAGGGGCTGGTTTACCTCCTCCCACAGCCCGTGTAGCCTCTTGGGTCGAAATACCTCTCCCGATGGTCCCTCGGTACACTACCGGCACTCCCGGTACACTACAGATGAGCCCGAAACTTTTCTGGCGACCAAAACAGGACTTCCTACATATCAATCTTTACCTTCGGACCATTTCGGAGCTCTCCGTGATGTCAGGGATCTCATCCGGGACTCCTAACAACCTTCGGTCACCACCATACATAACTCTATACTACCGAAATGTCATCGAACCTTAAGTGTGCAGACCCTGCGGGTTCGAGAACTATGTAGACATGACCGAGACACCTCTATGGTCAATAACCAATAGCGGGACCTAGATGCCCATATTGGTTCCTACATATTCTACGAAGATCTTTATCGGTCGAACCTCTATGTCAAGGATTTAGTTAATCCCGTATGATGTTCCCTTTATTCTTCGGTATGTAACTTGCCCGAGATTCGATCGTCGACATCTCCATACCTAGTTCAACCTCGTTACCAGCAAGTCTCTTTACTCATTATGTAATACAAGATACCGTGGATAACACTTCTTCACATTGCTTGCAAGGCTTACTGTGATGTTGTATTACCGAGTGGGCCCTGAGATACCTCTCCGTCACACGGAGTAACAAATCCCAGTCTTGATCCATGCCAGCCCGACAGACACCCTCGAAGATACCTGTAGAGCACCTTTATAGTCACCCACTTACGTTGCGATGTTTGATACACACAAGACACTCCTCCGGTGTCAGTGAGTTGCATGATCTCATGGTCATAGGAACAAATACTTGACATGCAGAAAACAGTAGCAATAAACTGACACGATCATATGCTACGTTTGTAGTTTGGGTCTTGTCTATCACATCATTCTCCTAATGATGTGATCCTGTTATCAAATGACATCTCATGTCCATGACTAGGAAACCATAGCCATCTTTGATCAACGAGCTAGTCTATTAGAGGCATACTAGGGACATGGTGTTGTCTATGTATCCACACATGTATCTGAGTTTCCGATTAATTCAATTATAGCATGGATAATAAGCGATTATCATGAACAAGGAAATGTGATAATAACAAATTTATTATTGCCTCTAGGGCATATTTCCAACACCACTCGATAATACAACATGACAATAAGCCTTGCGAGCAATGTGACTAAGTGTTAGCCACGGGATCTTGTATTACGGAAACGAGTAAAGAGACTTGCCGGTAACGAGGTTGAACTAGGTATGGAGATACCGACGATCGAATCTCGGGCAAGTAACATACCGAAGAATAAAGGGAACAACATACATGATTAATTGAATCCTTGACATAGAGGTTCGACCGATAAAGATCTTCATAGAATATGTAGGAACCAATATGGGCATCTAGGTCCCGCTATTGGTTATTGACCGTAGAGGTGTCTCGATCATGTCTACATAGTTCTCGAACCCGCAGGGTCTGCACACTTAAGGTTCGGTGACGTTTTGGTAGTATAGAGTTATGTATGGTGGTGACTGAAGGCTGTTTGGAGTCCTGGATGTCACGAGGAGCTCCAAAATGGTCCAGAGGTAAATATTGATATATAGGAAGTGTTGTTTTGGTCACCGGAAAAGTTTCGGGCTCATCGGTAGTGTACTAGGAGTGCCGGGAGGGTACCGGGGGACCGTCGGGAGGGGTGTCTCGACCCAAGAGGCTACATGGGCTATGGGAGGAGGTAAACCAGCCCCTGGTGGGCTGGCCGAAGCCTCCTCTAAGGGCCCATGCGGCTGGAGTGGTTTGAGAAGGAAAAAATCCAAAGGTGGTGAGGTGGAAAGAGTTTCCAAGTGGAAAGGAGGAATCCTACTCCTAATAGGATTGGAGTAGGACTCCTCCACCTCCAATTTTGACCAAACCTTGAGGGTTTGAGGCTGCCTCCTCCCCTCCCTCACTCCTATATATACTAGAGGATTTAGAGGGAAAAGCTAACCCTAATAGCCACGTGCTACCTCTCCTCTAGATCGCAGTTTCTCCTCTAGATCGGTTTTTAGCGGTGCTTAGGCGAAGCCCTGCTGGAATAGCTCGACCATCATTGCTGCAACGCCGTCGCGCTACTGGAGAACTCATATACCTCTCCGCTCCCTCTTGCTGGATCAAGAAGACGGAGATCATTATCGAGCTGTACGTGTGCTAAACGCGGATGTGTCGTCCGTTCGGCACTAGATCGGAAGGACCGTGATCAAGATCGCGAGACGATTCGTGATTGGATCGCGGGACGGATCGTGATGAGATCACGGGACAGATCGTGATTCGATCGCGAGATGGATCATGATGGGATCGCGGGACGCTCGGCGATTTGGATCGCGAAGACGTTCGACTACATACTCTTCAACCTGCTCAACGACAGTAGCAACAGGAGCCACAGAAGTAGCAGCAGTATTAACAGTACCAGTATGTTGGCCTTGGCCGAGAGGCACACGTCGCGCTCATCGTTCGAAAGGGATAGGAGCTGCAGCTGGTGGTGGTAGACGGGCAAGCACCTCATTGAACTTGGTGACCATCTTGGTGTCGAATGTCTTCTCCAAACCATCGAGCTTCTCCATGGCCTCTCCAAAGTTGGTCACGAAGTCTTGTACCTGGTCAGCCATCATTTGCTGAAATTTATCATAGAGCGCTTTGCTGGTCATGCTCTCCCAGTCGCTCCCGTCGTCATGTGATCCTAACATGGTTAGCAGAAATAGGAAACACACAAGAATATGAAACCTACAGACTACTGGGACGTGGTGGTGGTGGTGTGTGTCACAAATTGATAGAGGCGAAGTTGTCCCTGTCTTTCGATGAGATGGTGGCTATCGTTTTTGGTGGAGTAGACTTTGACGATCCGACTACGAACGTGTGAGACGTCGCGCCTTAGCAATCGCTAAACCAACTCTGAGAGGTTATTGACCACGCCGGAGCACGATCAACCTGACCACGAGGGTCTATTTCCTGCACGCAAACGAAGAACAAGCAAGAAACTAAGATTGCAATCTGGATATTGCGAATATAAGAGGAAAGCTTTATTGATGAAGTGGGGTTCTGTGACGCCTTTGTCTGGTCGTGGAACACAAACGAAGAACGCGAAGTTGCTGCTATGGCGAACTTGTAATCTAAACAAAACCCAAACCTAAAACGAAGCCCTAAGGGCTGTATATATGGGGGAATAGAAGGGAATTTCGTGGCCCCTTGGAGGAGGGGTCCGAAACCGACCCTAAGTCAGTTTCCCCATACATACGGACTCTAAAAACAGCCTATAATATGGTATTTCGAAATTACATGGGCCTGGCCCAAAATTAAGGTGGTGCAGCACCTATATTAGCCTATGGACGAATTTTATAAAGTGGCATCATGCATATTTCGTCCAAAGCTTCCCACTCCCATTATGGTGGCTTCAATGTGCGAAAATCATCACTGGAAGCTCCAATGTTCTTCCCCGCGCGCGCACCTTCTCCTCCATGCTTGATCCCGCTCCAATGGTCATCCTTCTTATCCATGATAGGTCCTTCATTCATAAGTAAAACAAAAGTATCTAATTTAGGCAGCATCATATGTTCATGAATATTAGAAGGATTTCCAAGAAACGAAAGTACCTGGTAATTCAATTGACGTGCGCGAGCTCTAGTAATTGGTCCTGTATGTATAGCAGTCGGGGTGGGTGTAACATTAGTAGGGATGTCCTCATCATCCTCCCCTTCTTGAACTGACGTCGTCCTCGACGGAAGCTCATCTTCCTCACCCAAATAAGGCTTCAAATCTGCAATGTTAAAAGTGGGGCTAACCCCAAACTCTGCAGGCAGCTCAAGTTTATATGCATTATCATTTACTTTCTCTAACACCTTAAAAGGACCATCAGCACGTGGCATTAGCTTTGACTTGCGCAAATTAGGAAATCTATCCTTACGCAAATGTAACCAAACAAGATCTCCAGGTGCAAAGACAACATGTTTTCTACCCTTATCTCCAGCAAGTTTGTATTTAGCATTCATACGCTCAATGTTTTCCTTAGTTAACTCATGAATCTTTAATATCAATTCAGCACGTTCTTTAGCATCAAAATTAACCTTCTCCGAAGACGGAAGAGACAACAAATCAATAGGTGCACGAGGTAAGAAACCATACACAACTTCAAAAGGGCACATCTTAGTGGTAGAATGTAGCGAACGATTATAAGCAAATTCAATATGAGGCAAGCATTCTTCCCACATTTGCAGGTTATTCTTCAAAACAGCCCTAAGCATAGTAGACAATGATCTATTGACTACTTCAGTTTGGCCATCAGTTTGGGGGTGACATGTAGTACTAAAAAGCAGTTTAGTCCCCAACTTAGCCCATAAACATCTCCAAAAGTGGCTAAGAAATTTAGCATCACGATCGGAAACAATTGTATTTGGCACACCATGCAACCGAATAATTTCACGAAAGAACAAATCAGCAACATGAGCAGCAGCATCACTTTTATGACATGGTATAAAGTGTGCCATTTTAGAAAATCTATCCACGACAACAAATATGCTATCCCTCCCCTTCTTTGTTCGAGGTAAACCTAAAACAAAGTCCATAGATATATCCTCCCAAGGAACACTAGGTACAGGTAAAGGCATATATAAACCATGAGGATTGAGTCGTGACTTAGCTTTTTGACATGTAGTGCAGCGAGCAACAAAACGCTCAACATCCCGTCTCATCTTTGGCCAAAAGAAATGTGTAGCAAGTACGTCCTCCGTCTTCTTCACGCCAAAGTGTCCCATTAATCCTCCTCCGTGCGCCTCCTGTAACAACAAAAGACGAACGGAGCTAGCTGGAATGCATAGCTTGTTAGCACGAAACACAAATCCATTATCAATAACGAACTTGTTCCATGTTCTCCCTTCTTTACAATTCTGCAACACGTCTCTAAATTCAGCATCATGCACATATTGATCTTTGATGGTCTCCAAACCAAATATTTTAAAGTCAAGTTGTGAAAGCATAGTATAACGACGAGACAAAGCATCAGCAATAACATTGTCTTTACCCTTCTTGTGTTTAATGACATAAGGGAAAGTCTCAATGAATTCAACCCATTTAGCATGTCTACGGTTCAGTTTTGCTTGACTTTTAATATGTTTCAAAGATTCATGATCAGAATGTATAACAAATTCTTTGGGCCATAAATAATGTTGCCATGTTTCCAAAGTCCGAACAAGAGCATATAATTCCTTATCATAAGTAGAATAATTCAGACTAGGCCCACTTAATTTTTCAGAAAAGTACGCAACAGGTTTACCATCTTGTAGTAACACACCTCCTAACCCAATTCCACTAGCATCACATTCAAGCTCGAAAGTCTTATTAAAATCAGGAAGTTGGAGTAAAGGAGCATGTGTTAACTTATCTTTCAAGACCGTGAAGGCTTCTTCCTGTGCGGTACCCCAAGAAAAAGGCACGTCCTTCTTTGTAAGCTCATTGAGAGGCGCAGCAATGGTGCTGAAATTTCTCACAAAACGCCTATAGAAACCAGCGAGGCCAAGAAAACTCCTTACTTGTGTGACCGTTTTGGGCTGCGGCCAACTCTCAATAGCTTCGATCTTGGCTGTATCAACTTCAATTCCCTGTGGAGTAACAACATAGCCAAGAAAAGATACTCGGTCGGTGCAAAAGGTGCACTTCCCAAGGTTACCAAACAAACGTGCATCACGTAGCGCAGTAAAAACAGCACGTAAATGTTCCAAATGTTCCTCCAAAGATCTACTAAAAATCAATATATCATCAAAATAGACTACCACAAATCGTCCAATGAAAGCACGTAAAACCTCATTCATTAATCTCATGAAAGTGCTAGGTGCATTAGTTAACCCAAAAGGCATGACTAGCCACTCATATAATCCAAACTTAGTTTTAAATGCTGTTTTCCATTCATCGCCCAATTTCATACGAATTTGATGGTATCCACTACGCAAATCAACTTTGGAGAAAATTGTAGAGCCACTTAATTCATCAAGCATATCATCTAGTCTAGGAATAGGATGACGATAACGAATAGTAATATTATTAATGCCTCTACAATCCACACACATGCGCGATGTACCATCCTTTTTAGGCACTAGAATAATAGGAACAGCACAAGGACTAAGGGATTCACGTATATAACCTTTGTCAAGCAGCTCCTGTACTTGACGCATAATCTCCTTTGTCTCCTCTGGATTGGTACGGTAGGGCGCACGGTTGGGTAGGGATGCACCGGGAATTAAGTCAATCTGATGCTCAATCCCGCGAATAGGCGGTAATCCCGGTGGCACGTCTTGTGGAAAGACGTCAGCGAACTCCTGCAAAATGTTAATGACAGGAGGAGGCAAAGAGGGAGGCATGTCCTCGAATGAAAATAATACCTCTTTACATACAAAAGCATAGCAAACATATGTAGCAACATCCAAATCATTAATATCAGATTTAGTAGCAAGTAAACATCCACTCTTCAATTTTATTTCAGATGCAACAGTAGATGATGGTTTATTATGCTTATGGTGTTGCTCAAATTCCTGTGCTACAATCTGATTTTCACTCTTATTTTTCTCCTGTTTTGCTTTACTAGCTCTAGCAATGTCATCTTTCATAATATGTTCGGGAGACATAGGAAGCAAAGTGATATTATGATCCTTATGAACAAGAGTATACTGATTTGTCCTACCATGGTGTACAGAATTTTTATCAAACTGCCATGGTCTACCAAGTAAAACAGAACAAGCTTGCATGGGTACCACATCACAATCCACATAATCAGAATATGTAGCAATGCTAAAATGCACACGAACAGTACGTGTTACCTTAACCTTGCCACTATTGTTGAACCATTGGATGTAATAAGGATGAGGATGTGGTCTGGTGGATAGAGACAGCTTCTCCACCATCTCCATGCTAGCCAAGTTATTGCAACTCCCTCCATCGATGATGATGCGAACAGAACGCTCTTTCACAACTCCCTTTGTGTGGAACAAGTTGTGCCTCTGATTTTGCTCAGCGTGTGTAACCTGCACACTGAGAACACGTTGAGCAACTAAACTTTCATACCTGTCAGCGTAATCAGCAGCCATGTATTGTGTTTCTGGTTCTGCATCCTCGCCACCCTGTTCGTCACTTGCAATAAGTGCCAAAGTCTCCTCATCATAATCACTAGCGGACGCATATCCACCATCCTCAGTAACAATCATTACACGCTTGGAAGGGCATTCTCTCGCATAGTGACCTCCACCCTTGCAACGACGACATATAACCTCATGTGTTTGCCCTGTGGATGCAATAGATGAAGAAGAACTCTGTGCAGGCCCAAAAGGTGTGCTCTTCGCAGAGGGTGCAGTAGGAGCCTGTTGCCTGGTATCGCGATTAGAGTTGGAGGTTGAAGGAGGTGGTGTTGCAGCAGGACGTGCGGAAACAGAGGAGGTACGTGGCGTCCATGATGAAGTACGGCCTGCAAAATTAGTAGTTCTCGCCATTGCCTGTCGATCCTGCACTTCACGTTCAGCTTTGCAAGCAAGATGAAATAAACGAGTGATAGTGTTATACTCCTTATACTCTAGAATAGTCTGAATCTCTCTATTTAATCCACCCATAAAACGTGCAAGCATAGCTTCATTCTCCTCAACAATACCACATCTAATCATACCAGTTTGTAATTCCTGATAATATTCTTCTACAGAATTTTTTCCTTGTCTTAAACGCTGCAAATTTTGAAGCAATTCACGTTGATAATAAGGTGGCACCCAACGATTTCGCATAGCAGTTTTCAAAGCAGCCCAAGTAGTTGGAATATTATCAGGGTGTATTCTACAATGTTCTGACCACCAAACACAAGCAAAACTAGTGAATGAACAAACAGCAGCAGCAACACGTCGATCCTCTGGAAATTGTAAGCATGTAAAACGTTGTTCTGTTTCTAACTCCCATGTAAGATATATATCAGGAACATATCTACCCTCAAACGTCGGAATATTCAATTTAAGTTTAGGGAGATGGTCATGATCCCGTACCTGCGGGGGTGGTGCAGCCCTACCGCTACGGTTGTAGCCATGTGGTCGACCTGGTGCGTATGGTGGTGGTTGCCCATGGGGCGGATCTGGAGCAACCTCTCCCTCATCATCGAAATCACCATCATAATCTTCAACCTGCTCAACGACAGTAGCCGCACGAGCCACCGAAGTAGCAGCAGTATCAACAGTACCAGGATGTTGGGCGTGGCCGAGAGGCACACGTCGCGCTCGTCGTTCGAAAGGAATAGGAACTGCAGCTGGTGGAGGTAGACGGGCAAGCACCTCATTGAACTTGGCGTCCATCTTGGAGTCGAATGTCTTCTCCAAACCATCTAGCTTCTCCATGGCAACTCCAAAGTTGTTCACGAAGTCCTGTACCTGCTCAGCCATCATTTGCTGAAATTTATCATAGAGCGCTTTGTTGGTCATGCTCTCCCAGTCGATCTCGTCATTGTGTGATCCTGGCATGGTTAGCAGAAATAGGAAACACACAATATGAAACCTACAGACTGCTGGGACGTGGTGGTGGTGGTGGTGTGGCACAAATCCTTTAAGCGAATCTCAATTTCTTACCAGTTCTTACCCAGTAGCAGGCGGTGATCGGCAACCGTTGTAGCCAAAACTCTCAAAGCTTGGATAGAGCGATTGCCAGGTGGTGTCAAGCACACGGCGTAGAAGTATGTGGAGCTGGGATGGCTTATAATATGGTAGCAAAAAGGGTCAGCAATAATCAATTCAGAGATGCAAGGTTGAATAAACGCTCAACGACGGTACTGTGCTGGTCCTAGGCTAGACCGTGCTAGAGACGCGAGCCTAAAACACCAACAAAAACACGACGATACACCTAAGCAAGGGAAAAGCACAATCGGATTTTTTTTTTTCGTTTTTTTTTTTCGGCGCCTCTTTTTTTTTTTGTTTTTTTCGGCGCCTCTTTTTTTTCTTTTTTTTTTTCAAAAACACTACAATGGCAAGTGTCTCAAAACTCTTGCCACGTCGTATAAGCAAGATGGGCACGAATTTTTCTTTTGGACTATTTTTTTTTTCTGGAGCAATCCGGGGGCTGCGACGACCCAAAAATTTCGACAAAAATCACTATGATAGCAAGTGTCTCAAAACGCTCCGGGGAACCTAAAATCAAGATAGGGAAAAAATATTTTCAGCCGAAATTTTTTTGGGCCAAAACGTGCTCTGCAAAGCGTGCCTGGAAATCTGATACCACTTGATAGAGGCGAAGTTGTCCCTGTCTTTCGATGAGATGGTGGCTATCGTTTTTGGTGGAGTAGACTTTGACGATCCGACTACGAACGTGTGAGACGTCGCGCCTTAGCAATCGCTAAACCAACTCTGAGAGGTTATTGACCACGCCGGAGCACGATCAACCTGACCACGAGGGTCTATTTCCTGCACGCAAACGAAGAACAAGCAAGAAACTAAGATTGCAATCTGGATATTGCGAATATAAGAGGAAAGCTTTATTGATGAAGTGGGGTTCTGTGACGCCTTTGTCTGGTCGTGGAACACAAACGAAGAACGCGAAGTTGCTGCTATGGCGAACTTGTAATCTAAACAAAACCCAAACCTAAAACGAAGCCCTAAGGGCTGTATATATGGGGGAATAGAAGGGAATTTCGTGGCCCCTTGGAGGAGGGGTCCGAAACCGACCCTAAGTCAGTTTCCCCATACATACGGACTCTAAAAACAGCCTATAATATGGTATTTCGAAATTACATGGGCCTGGCCCAAAATTAAGGTGGTGCAGCACCTATATTAGCCTATGGACGAATTTTATAAAGTGGCATCATGCATATTTCGTCCAAAGCTTCCCACTCCCATTATGGTGGCTTCAATGTGCGAAAATCATCACTGGAAGCTCCAATGTTCTTCCCCGCGCGCGCACCTTCTCCTCCATGCTTGATCCCGCTCCAATGGTCATCCTTCTTATCCATGATAGGTCCTTCATTCATAAGTAAAACAAAAGTATCTAATTTAGGCAGCATCATATGTTCATGAATATTAGAAGGATTTCCAAGAAACGAAAGTACCTGGTAATTCAATTGACGTGCGCGAGCTCTAGTAATTGGTCCTGTATGTATAGCAGTCGGGGTGGGTGTAACATTAGTAGGGATGTCCTCATCACAAATCCTTTGAGCAAATCTCAAATTCTTACCAGTTCTTACCCAGTAGCAGGCGGTGATATGCAACCGTTGTAGTCAAAACTCTCAAAGCTTGGATAGTGCGATTGCCAGGTGGTGTGAACACATGACGTAGATGTATGTGGAGCTGGGATGTCTTATAATATGGTAGCAAAAAGGATTAGCAATAATCAATTCAGAGTTGCAAGGTTGAATAAACACTCAATGACGGTACTGTGCTAGTCCTAGGCTAGACCATACTAGAGACGTGAGCCTAAAACACCAACAAAATCACGACGCTACACGTAATCAAGGGAAAAGCACACTCTGAAAAAAATTTCGTTTTTTTTCGGCGCCTCTTTTTTTTGCGCTCTTTTTTTGCTTAAAAATCACTACAATGGCGAGTGTCTCAAAACTCTTCCCACGTCGTATAAGCAAGATGGGCACGAAATTTGTTGGACTAAATTTTTTTGGGAGCAATTCGGGGCCTGCGACGACCAAAAATTTCGACAAAAATCACTATGATGGCAAGTGTCTCAAGACGCTCCGACGAACCTAAAACCCAAATAGGGAAAAAATATTTTCAGCTGAATTTTTTTTGGGCCAAAACGTGCTCTGCAAAGCGTGCCAGACTCTTTTTTTTCGACACCTACGCAGGTAGCAAAACACGAATCCGAAATCAAAAGGATCTCAAAACTAAACCTAAAACGAGCTGGACTCAGATTGGTGACAGATTTGTGGTGGTATATATGGACACCAATGGATAGTGATGGTGGGTGGTGATATATGGCAGCTGTGATGATGGTGGTGGTATATGGCAACTATGAAGACGATGTGGTGGTGGCATGACAACCTGTGAATAGAACTCGAAACTCTAAAGGACTAGACACTAAGACCAGCAACTCGACACGACGATGTAACCGCAAATTCAACAAAGCAAAATATGGAAAAGACAATGCAAAGGCTTAGATTGGTTCGGATATGATGATCTAACCCTAATTTTTTTGTGGCTTTTCGTGGACTAAAGCTATGAAGAACAGATGCAATCTAAACTACGAAAACTGGTAAGATCTCACCGAGCAACCTGGAAATCTGATACCACTTGATAGAGGTGAAGTTGTCCTTGTCTTTCGATGAGATGGTGGCTATCGTTTTTGGTGGAGTAAACTTTGACGATCCGACTACGAACGTGTGATGACGCCGAGCCTTAGCAATAGCTAAACCAACTCCGAGAGGTCATTGACCATGCCGGAGCACGATCAACCTGAACACGAGGGTTTGTTTCCTGACGCAAACGAAGACAAGCAAGAAACTAAGATTGCAATCTGGATATTACGAATATAAGAGGAAAGATTTATTGATGAAGTGGGGTTCTGTGACGCCTTTGTCTGGTCTTGGAACACAAACGAAGAACGCGAAGTTGCATCTATGGCGAACTTGTAATCTAAACAAAACCCAACCCTAAAACGACGCCCAAAGGGCTATATATATGGGGGAATAGAGGGGAATTTCGTGGCCACTTGGAGGAGGGGTCCGAAACCGACCTTAACTCAGTTTTCCCATACATACAGACTCTAAAAACAGCCTATAATATGGTATTTCGAAATTATATGGGCCTGGCCCAACAATAAGGTGATGCAACACCTATATTAGCCTAGGGACGAATTTTATAAAGTAGCATCATGCATATTTTGTCCAACGCTTTTTGCTCCCATTATGGTGGCTTCAAAGTGCGAAAATCATCACTGGAAGCTCCATTGTTCTCTCCCCCGCACGCACCTTCTTCTCCATGCTTGATCCCGCACCCATGGTCATCCTTCTTGTCCATGCCCGGTCCTTCATTCATAAGTAAAACAAAAGTATCTAATTTAGGCAGCATCATATGTTCATGAACATTAGAAGGATTTGCCAGAAATGAAAGTACCTGGTAATTCAATTGACGTGCACAAGCTCTAGTAATTTGTCGTGAATGTATAGCAGTCGGAGTTATGGGTACTTGTTTAGGATTGTCTTCTTGTTCAATGGACGGTAGTCGACACAAAGACGATCCGTGCCATCTTTCTTGACAAACAAAACACCACAACCCCATGGATAAGAACTTGGTCTGATCAGACCCAGACGTTCTTGCTCATCTAGCTGCTTCTTCAACTCTTTCAGCTCTTCGGGGGAAAGTTTATATGGGCGCTTGAAAACCGGTTCAGTTCCGGGCTCGAGATCAAGCATGAACTCGACTGGTCAGTGCGGAGGCATTCCTGGCAATTCTTCTCGAAACACATCTTCATACTCATTCGCCACCGGAATTTAAGAAATCGCCGAGATTTCACCCTTCTCATTAAGAGCAAAGAGATGGATTGTTTCATCGTGAGCCGTGAAAATAATCACGTCTTCTAAAGGATGAGTCAGCTTGACTTCTTTTGCTTTGCAATCAATATGAGCTTCGTTCATAGCTAGGAAGTCCATGCCCAAAATGAGATCAATGTCGGAATTACCGAGAATATAAGGAGAAGCCAAGAAAGAATAATTTCCCATCTTGATAGAAACATCCGGAACAATGGAGGTGGTTTTCATGGCCACACCCGGAGAAACGACACCCAAAGGTCTACTCAACATCTCGGAATAGAAATCATTCTTCATAGCAAAAGGTCTAGACATGAATGAATGTGATGCTCCAGAATCAAATAACACTTTTGCAGGAACAGAATTAACTAAGAGATTACCCATTATCACTTGAGAAGAATCCTCTGCCTCTGCTGCATTTACCATATTTACTCTTGCGGTCTTGGGATTATGCTTCACCATAGCATTGCCTGGAGGCTTGACAGGAGGAGGAGGCGGAAGACGCCGCTAGTTGCACTTGTTTGCATACTGACCCTTCTGGCCACACTTGTGAAAAGTCACCTCTGAAGCGGACGAACATTGCCTGGAGGAGGAACAAGAACTGCCTTGGACGCCTGGGTTGGGTGGGTGGGAAGGAGCACGACCACCAAACTGCTTCTGTTGCTGAGGAGGACGAAACGGAGGAGGATTTGGCAACCAATACTTCTGCTGCTTGGGAACCATCTGAGAGCTGGAACAAGACGAATATGAATCCCTTGAACGCTTCCTCGAGTTCTCCAACTTGAGCCGAGTTGCCTCGACCTTCAAAGCCATGTTGTAGAACTGATCAAACTCATGAGGCCCTTGAAGAACTAGACCTCACAGAAGCTCATCCTTGAGACCACCTCTGAACTGATAGATCATTGCTTTGTCATCTGGAACATCTTGCTTAGCATAGCGGGCTAGATTCTGGAACTTGACGTTGTGCTGATAGACAGACTTGCTTTCCTGCTTCAGGTGCCTAAACTTCTCACGCATCTCCTCAACAAAGCTTGTCAGAATGTAATGAGCCCTGAAGTCACGACAAAAATCGTCCCAAGTAACAACAGATCGCCCCTTGAATCCTTGTACTATTGCCACCAATCTGCTGCTTGACCCTTGAGCTGGAACGATGCAAATCTGACAAAGTCCTCTGGCCTGACATTGCTGCACTCAACATGCTTACTCATATCACGAAGCCAATCATCAGCATCAAAAGGCTGCTCACAACAGGTGAAAGACTTGGGCTGGTTAGCAAGGAACTGATTGAGCGTCACAAACTGAGGCTGATTCTGAAAATTCCCTTGAAAACCTTGCTGACCCTGCTCCCTTTCTTGCAACAGCCTGAGCAACATCTGAGTGTTCGCATTGGTTGCGGCCATCACAGCTTGCCAAGCTTCTGGAGGAGGAGGCGGAGGTGGCGCCGGCGGGGGTGGTGGTGGAGGTGGAACATCAGCCTACTCCTCATCACGACCCGGATTGTTGCGAGTTGATGGAGCCATCCTAAAGATGGACAAAACACATCAGCACCACATTGAAAAGATGAATCAAAAGCTGAATCAAATGCTTGAAAGAAATTGAACAAATAACATCACAACCTTCCTACTGAAAAATTAGTAAGAATGCTTCTTCGATTTATGATAACATCATCAGATATTAGAAGCCACTTGCAATAACACAAAAGTATTGAGCTAAGTGCTCGGAAAAAATGTATATGCCCACATACAGCCGAAGAAGATGATCCTAGATAGCTACAAGATTTCCCACCTAAGAACTTCCGAAAACTTTCTGGTTAGGCAATCCGGTGTAGGGATACAAGGAAGAAATATCTCACACAACTAGCAATCCTACACCCCAACTGTATCCATCCTTCAACACATAACCAGAGGCTTTCGCAAATTCATCTAACTTGAATCCTCAAACTCATAATGATACTAAACCATGGTGGTACCCCGGATGCCTCCCCAGTACTGGGTGACTCCGACCTTATCTCACCACGACAAGTATTGAAGTAATTTCGAACACTCTCCGTCCTGAGATTCAAGGAAGCTGAATGATAACGATGTGCCAACATTCCCTGGAGCTCGACTCCCCGGAAGAAATCAAGTCAGACAGGAGGCACCAAGACAGAACTCTGTCACATCAGTATATATAGACTCCAAAATACCCGCGTGATCCTAAAAAAATTTGAGCGAGAAGAGGAGTAGAATCAAAATTCCTAAGTCGAATACCTCACCAGAGCATAGAAGAGGAGTAAAAAGAATCCTACTCTCCGATATAGCCAGACTCAAAATAATTTTACTAGACTCGACTCGGCCAAGTTCGATCAAGCAAAGGCTCCTATGGTCGTATGCTCTGAATACCAACTTGTCACGCCCAAGATGCGCGCCTATCTATTTTAAGGCACGAGGACCTCGCAAGGGATAGAGGCGCATCTTGCCGTTCGCAAGTATAGAATCATTGCGTCATACATTATAGAACAGATGAGTACACAAGTTGGCTTACACTCGCCACATACTAAATTACAATTCCACACAGAGTTCAAATCATCAAGATGAAGACAGGGTCCGACTACGAACAAAATCAAACGATAAAACAGATGCAAATGACACTATCTCGCTATCCCAAAGATCACGGGCATGGACCCCTACTCGTCTGGGTAAGTCACATACATCCTGCCTCTTTCCTCATCGTATTCACACTGGAGTTGGTTCAGATCATCCTGCACGAACTCATCTGTACTTGTACCTGGAGTGTTGTAGTAATGTGTGAGCCACAAGGACTCAACAATCAAGCGCCCGGGTACCGAGACTATTCAAGCTTAAGGTTAGGAAGGGGCATGTGTTTAGCTTGCAGAAGCACTAGGCATGTATGGTGGCTAAACTTACATAACATGAAAATAAATATGAATGGCCTACGATGAACGATCGAATCTAGTATGACCTCTATGAGATCCTGAACACTTACGTCAATCATAACCCCACCATGTTCTCTCTCGAATCATGTTCACGAGCAGAGACGATCACGATTACTCACACAGTTGGTGTATTTTATTTAGAGTTTACTTCAAGTTAACTATAACGGGGTGTTAAACAATTATCCAAATTGCCACATAATCGCGGGCACGGCTTCTTGAAAAGATTTAACCCTGCAGGGGTGCTCCAACTAGTCCATCACAAATAACCACACTCCGCGGGAATAGCCTCGACCAAGGATCTCGTGATCACCATAGGTAACTCCAAAGGAAATCCAACACCTCAAGATAACCCGAAGAAAAGTCAAAGTCCACACGCAAGACACTCGATAAAGGTAAAACAAATCCAGCAAGACCACCCGACGTGTCAACGAACCCGATAAGAGCCGCGTATGTCGTTCTCAGGACACGACGGATAAGCTAGTGTACGGTGGCCTGATAGAAATCTCCCAAGTTGCCCTGGGTTGGCCCCCCACGGTGCTCTAGTTTGGACCAACACTCATGAGGAGCACTGGCCGGGGGATTGATTAATTATCCACGGGGTTGCAAAGCCCTATGCAAATTTTTATTAAGTTATTAAGCAAATGTAGTACCAATGTTGGGTCTTGCCAGACAAGTTTTAACCTCAACCGAATAAACAAGGGGGTCCCCATAACAACCCCGAGCGTGTTAGGAGCGCAAAATATGGAAAACATAACACCGGTAACAAGAACTATGGCGGTAACAGCGGAACAAAACACCTAGCAAAAGGCCAAGCCTTCCACCAGTACCAAGATATATATGTGCATTAAATTAAATAACAGATAATATTGCGATATGCCAAATCCATGTTATCACATGGAACAACCTGAACCTGCAACTAAGAACGCTATAAGAGGGGCTGAGCAGCGCTAACTTAGCCAATCAAAGGTTTGCTATGTGGAGAGTTAGAGGCTTTCATGGAAATTAGGAGGCTGATATTCAAGTGGTAGGTAGCGCAATTGTAACGATAAGAGCGAGAAACTAGCAAGCGAAAATAGTATCAGGATCCAGGTATGATCATCTTGCATGTTGGTTCTTTAGTGGAACTAGTAGCGGGATCCTCGTAGTAGTACTCGCCTGGCTCTTCGTACTCAGGTTCAACGTTCACGTCTACCCAAAAGAAACAGCAAGAATAAATGAACAACTATGGTGCAATGCACAAACAAGAATGATGCATGCTTAGGTGAAGAGTTTTAACATGGCAATCCTAACTAGTCATGTTCCACATGCGAGAATTGGATATTAATGAATCTGGATAGAACCTTATGTTAAGTTGTTTAGACATGCATGAACATGGCAAATATGGATGCATCACGCAAAATCGCTAGAAATGCATATAAAGAACGCAAGAAACGGAGTTACGGTTCTCACGATACGCTCACGACAAGGTACGAAGGGAAAACACAAGACAACAAGGCCATGGGCTAATTCTTGGCATTCCAAGGTAGCCACTGGTTAGGTAATGAAAAACCAACCACAATCGACTCAAAGATCAATCAATTCCATGGAGTATAGCTCCCACGAGTCACAAAACAATAAAACAAACAATTTGCCACAAAATAGCAACATAGCAACTTACACAACCCACAACTTGAGCTACAGGAATCCTACGGCCACAAACAAGGTATTGACAGAAACTACATAACATGCTTGTCAAATTACCCAACTACACAATCTGCAAAGGAGGCACACATCAATAAGCATGAAGCTATCAAGTTGGCATGGTGAAACAGTTTTCTGGGACTTAGTGAACATAACAGTTCTCTGGAATCTGAGTTAATCTGGTAGCATGTTTACAGCATAAGTTAAAGCTGCTAGAGACCACCTCTTTGCATGAAAATTAACAGGATGGTAGTTGACAACATCTACTCCAAAATACTAGCACTGAGCATGTGCTAATTCTCAACATATCACAAGATGTCAACCACTCTACATGACATAAAAATAACAGCAGGTTCTCGGACTTCGAAATATTTAGCATGGTGAAAATAGAAACATCAAGTTAGCTTCTTTGCAGCATGTTTCCCACTTATATGGGTGATTCTCATGTTAAAAATACCATGGCATAATAGATATAAAACACTAGCACTTCCATGATGGCACATGCCCCAAAGCAAGCATGGATTAAATCATGCAAAAATGACAAAGTAGCATCACAGCTGAAAATGACAGTTTTATAAACTTGATCAAAAGTGAAATCTGAAATCTCCAATGGATTCATTGGCTCTTTCTACCCCAAAAACATGTGTCATACTCATATGTTCATGTGAAGCATCATAGCACACTAAACTAGCAAAACTACCACCTACTCTTATAAGTTAAAACTTACTCTAAATGGACATGAGCATATTTGGACATAACCAGATTTGGAATTAGTTTAACATGGCAAATAACTAATAATCCCTACAAAACATGCTTATCTACAACAAAGGGGGGGTATGTGATAGAGGCGAAGTTGTCCCTGTCTTTCGATGAGATGATAACTATCGATTTGGTGGAGATGACTTTGACGACCCGACTACGAACGTGCACGACGTTGCGCCTTAGCAATCGCTAAACCAATCTCCAAGAGGTTATTGATCACGCCGGAGCACGATCAACCTGACCATGAAGGTCTATTCCTGCAACCAATCGAAGAACAAGCAAGAATATGATAATGCAATCTGAATATTGCGAATATAGATGAAGTATTGATAATGGTGGGGTTCCGAAAGCGGTCTTAGTCTGGTCGTTGGACACAAACGAAGTACACGAAGTTGCAATGGCTAACTTTTAACTAAACAAAACCCAAAGGAAAAGCTACTAGATTGATCTACTTATATAGGAGCAAGGGGTGGCGGCCAAGGAGGTGGGAGGACGTTCCAAGACACCCTAAAACAAACCCTAGGTTGTACAAGGCCCATGGGCCCAAGTGGAGGTGATGCAACACCTTTGGACTTGTAGTTTGACTCGGATTCTAATGCAATGTCAGATTGTTTCGTCTATATCTTCGCGATCTGGACGAATTTTAAGGTGATTCCAACTGGGACGGAACGCATATGAAATCTAGTTTTCAGCAAAAAAAGAATCACCCAATTCCGAGTCTGTATGAAAAAGTTGTTGGCGTTTTGAGACATGTGTGTCTGTGTAGTCCGAATCTATGTCCAGAACGTGAGAGACTTGGACTGTATCTTCTCCTGGGCTAAAAGTGACGTGAGAGAACTTCTTTAACAACACCTAATTGTTTCCTTTGACATTAGAGGACCTCTTGAATAGCACCCAACCATTTCCTCTTTCTTTGTCATCACACGTGGTTCATACAAGTGTTCGACCATTCTGCATTTAGGCATAAAATAAAAATAGGTGAAGTGTTTTTGTTCCGGATAACATAAATAAATTATTGCATAATTCTTATAACAAATCACCTCACAAATATGCATGTATGCAATATTTTTGGTCGTATCCAAGGTAGTCATGTCCTCATCATCCTCCCCTTTTTGAAAACAAAGCCGTCCTCGGCGTTGCTTAATCTGAAATGTGGCTACCAAAAGAGAAAAAGCATACACATTGTATATGTATATGTCATCCATTTTTATTGTTCTCAGTTGTGACACATGTGACATATATATATAAGGGCACTCATCACATGTCATGAAATATAAATCCAAAAGATTATGACAAGAAGTAGAAGGCATCACAATATTGCAACTCGGTTTCCACATATAAGTGAAGTCCTTATTCAGATCAAAAGATTCATGATGTTCATCATTAAACCATCGCAATATTGGTAAATAAACGTGAATCGTTTCAAATTTAGATGCTACAACATGCTTAAATAAGCAAACATGCAACATGTCATTTGACACAGAATTATCACCAAGATTGGAGGTCATATCAAAATGATTAAACACCAGCAGAATTATTTTCAAACATATTTGACCCAAATTAGATTTATTTACTAATTCACACGGTTCTTGCTCATCAATAGTTAATTCAATGGGTGCACTCACAATTGTTGATATTGTAGTTATTTGATCACATGAGGAAATATAATCAGGAACATAGTCCTCTAAAATAGGTGGTGTGATCAAAGTAATGGGTAGCTCATCATAGGGTACATTGGAATTGACAGGCATTGATCATACTCATGTGGAGGTGGAAGATCAATACCTTTGGCATTACCTCTTATGATCAACTCAGATGATGTAGGCACTCTCGATGGTGACGTGTTACATGGTGAAGGTGATGTAGCCCTCACAAGAATTGATGTGGTTGTCACATTATGCCTAGTAGTTGAAGGAACAACGATATCAACTCTTGGAATGTGCACCTTGCGCTCTATTTCCTTTTGGGCAACACGTTGATTTATTTCTTGTTCAGCTTTGCAAGCAAGACAAAACAAACGGTCCATAGAATAACACTTTTTATGAATTAGTATCTCCTGAATATCAAGGTTTAATCCTCCCCAAAATCTATCCATAAAATCTTCTTCACTTTCTTCTAATGAGGAATGCAACAAGGTCATTTGTAAATCATCATAATATTTCATTACGGTGTCACTACCTTGTTTCAAATATTGTAACTTTTTAAGCTTGTCACGAGTATAATAAGCAGGAATGAACGTGTGTCTCATGGCAAGTTTCAAATCATCCCAAGTAATAGGTATAATATCTTTGTGTAACCGACAATATTCGCTCCACCAAACTAAAGCATAACCAGTGAAAGAACCAACTGCGACCTTAACTTTCTTATGTGCAGCAAAATTATGGGAAGCAAATATTTCATTTATTTCAAACTCCCACTCGATATATAAAGCAGGTCTAAATCGGCCATTAAATGGAGGTATAGAAACACTAACCTGATCATGTGCATTTGGATCTCTTTGCATCTCTCGTATCGGTTTTTGTGGTGACACGTCTCCCACGATTGAAGAAGCCCATGAACTGACAACTCTGGATCCTGTCATGACTAGTAGAAACAAGAAACAAAGATCCAAGTATATTGTTCCTATGAACTACTGGGATGTGGTGGTAAACGCTCACAATAAAGCAAATATCAATATCTTACAAATTCTTACCATGCAGCAGGTGGCGACCGGCAACCGACGGTGTCAATATCTCCAAAGATTGATAAAGCGATTACCAGGTGAACGTATGTATACACGATGTATAAATATGTGGAGCTTGGAAGGCTTAATATATGGTAGCAAAAGATTAGCAATAATCAATTCAGAGATGCAATGTTGAATAAACGCTCAACGACGGTACTGTGCTGGTCCTAGGCTAGACCGTACTAGAGACACGAGCCTAGAACACTAATGGAGTCATGATGTAGGAGAAATAGCATAAAGGGATGATATGAATTAGCTCTCGACAGAAGATATAAGTGAAGATCACAATGGCAGTAAAGACAATGATGATAAATGACCGACAAGCAAGATATACAAAACTCTCTCTTCAGCTTTCCTCTAGAAAATATTATGTGAAATTTCTGATATTTTTTCTCAAGAATGCTACTGACTCAAGCTTTCGTATGCAAAAAGAATCACTAAATTCCGAGTTCGTATTAGGAAGATACGCTTGTTTTACTCAACGCTGCGCAAAACAGATTTCAATCTGAATTCACATATGAGATTGAGTCTAGGTAGATCCGAAATTTGTTTTTTTCTCTTCTCTCTCTTTTTTTCTCTTTTTTTCTCTCACTTTTTTTTTCTTTTTTTTATCCCTCACTTTTTTTTCTATCCAACAAATTAGATAAGATGTAGATTGGATCATGCGTAATGTGAACGACCTCAAGTGTGATAATGATAATGAACAATGGTAGCATGTGGTGAAAATTGATGGTTGGTGGTGGGTGACAACGAAAGGGATGACGCAGGCGTGGTGGTGGTATATGGCAGCAGCGATGAAGATGGTGCGACGTCGGCGTGACAAGTTGTGAATAGAACTCGAAACTCTAAAAGACTAGACGCTAAGACCAGCAACTCGACACGACGATGGAACCGATAATTCAACTATGCAAGCACTGAAAAGAAAATTGCAAAGGCTCAGACTGGTTTAGAGAAAAGATGAGATCTAACTTTTTTGTGTGTGTGGCTTTCTCTTGGGCAATAGGTAAGGAAAATAAATCTAATCTATGAATAACTGGAAATTCTCACCGAGCAACCTGGCTCTGATACCACTTGATAGAGGCGAAGTTGTCCATGTCTTTCGATGAGATGATAACTATCGATTTGGTGGAGACAACTTTGACGATCCGACTACGAACGTGCACGATGTTGTGCCTTAGCAATCGCTAAACCAATCTCCAAGAGGTTATTGACCACGCCGGAGCACGATCAACCTGACCACGAAGGTCTATTCCTGCAAACAATCGAGGAACAAGCAAGAATATGATAATGCAATCTGAATATTGTGAATATAGATGAAGTATTGATAATGGTGGGGTTCCGAAAGCGGTCTTAGTCTGGTCGTTGGACACAAACGAAGTACACGAAGTTGCAATGGCTAACTTTTAACTAAACAAAACCCAAAGGAAAAGCTACTAGATTGATCTACTTATAGGAGCAAGGGGTGGCGGCCAAGGAGGTGGGAGGACGTCCCAAGATGATAGAGGCGAAGTTGTCCCTGTCTTTCGATGAGATGGTGACTATCGTTTTTGGTGGAGTAGACTTTGACGATCTGCCTACGAACGTGTGATGATGCCGCACCTTAGCAATCGCTAAACCAACTCCGAGAGGTTATTGACCATGCTGGAGCACGATCAACCTGACCACGAGGGTCTGTTTCCGGCACGCAAACGAAGAACAAGCAAGAAACTAAGATTTCAATCTGGATACTGCGAATATGAGAGGAAAACTTTATTTATGAAGTGGGGTTCTGTGACGCCTTTGTCTGGTCGTGGAACACAAACGAAGAACGCGAAGTTGCAGCTATGGCGAACTTGTAATCTAAACAAAACCCAACCCTAAAACGACGCCCTAAGGGCTGTATATATGGGGGAATAGAGGGGTCCGAAACAGACCTTATTTCAGTTTCTCCATACATACGAACTCTAGAAACAGCCTATAATATGGTATTTCGAAATTACATGGGCCTGGCCCAACAATAAGGTGGCGCAGCACCTATATTAGCCTAGGGACGAATTTAATAAGTAGCATCATGCATATTTCGTCCAAGGCTTCTTGCTCCCATTATGGTGGCTTCAAAGTGCGAAAATCATCACTGGAAGCTCCATTGTTCTTTCCCGCGCGCGCACCGTCTTCTCCATGCTTGATCCCGCTCCCATGGTCATCCTTCTTATCCATGCTAGGTCGTTCATTCATAAGTAAAACAAAAGTATCTAATTTAGGCAGCATCATATGTTCATGAACATTAGAAGGATTTGCAAGAAACGATAGTACCTGGTAATTCAATTGACATGCGCGAGCTCTAGTAATTGGTCATGTATGTATAGCAGTCAGAGTTGTGGGTGTAGCATTAGCAGGAATGTCCTCATCACAAGACACCTTAAAACAAACCCTAAGTCGTACAAGGCCCATGGGCCCAAGTGGAGGTGATGCAACACCTTTGGACTTGTAGTTTGACTCGGATTCTGATGCAACGTCAGATTGTTTCGTCGATATCTTCGCGATCCGGATGAATTTTAAGGTGATTTCAACTGGGCTGAAACGCATATGAAAGCTAGTTTCCAGCCAAAAAATAATCACCCAATTCTGAGTTCGTATGAAAAAGTTGTTGGCGTTTTGAGACAGGTGTGTCTGTGAAGTCCGAATCTGAGTTCAGAACGTGAGAGACTTGGACTCTATCTTGTCTTGGGCTAAAAGTGACGTGAGAGAACTTCTTGAACAACACCTATTTGTTTCCTTTGACATTAGAGGACCTCTTGAATAGCACCCAACCATTTCCTCTTTCTTTGTCATCACGCGTGGTTCATACAAGTGTTCGACCATTCTGCATTTAGGCATAAAATAAAAATAGGTGAAGTATTTTTGTTCCGGATAACATAAATAAATTATTGCATAATACTTATAAGAAATCACCTCACAAATATGCATGTATGCAACATTTTTGTTCCTATCCAAGGTAGTCATGTCCTCATCAGTATGTCAAGTGGGGGAACCCACTAGTCCCCCCCCACACACACACATACACCCTACTCACACACACTACAAAAACATACACACACATGCTCCATATACCCAAGGGCATATGAGCACAAGCACTCTCATGAACACACCACCATGAGGGGGGTGTTCATCCACACACACACTCAAGCACCACATATGCACAATGCATAAGGCACTCACACCACTCACATGCATAAGTGCACATGGCACATACACTTGCATGCACACATGCTCATGTGTGTGGGTGTTCATCCACACACATATGCACACACACATATGCACAAGTGCATATATGCCTATACATATGCACATGATACACACTCACACACACTCCCACTCACAAGCACACAAGAACACATACATACACTACACCCATACATCTATATACATACCACATACACACATGCACCTCCCTACACACACATGCACTCTCTATACATCCATATAAAACCAGAAAAGAAAATCAAAACACCTACACATGTAGGTTTTGCAACTACACACATATATACATACAATTGCAAGAAGAAAGCAAGAAGAAGAAATAAAACAAGTGAAAAGAAAAACAAACAAAAATGGGGGAGGGTTCGGGTTCGAACCCACAACCTCCTGGTTGTCCCCCCCCCCCCCCGAGCCATACCACTCTGCTACGACTACGACTGATAACAGCGGGGGGTCTCGGCTACACTAGTACACACACACGCTATACTCTGAAGAAACTGACGAATAGAGCACCCATGCGACAGCGAACGGTGGCGACAATTCTGACGAGCACACAACACTAGCAGCGGGGGGAATGAAACGGAGGAAGCAGCATCTACGGGGGTGCATCCCCACATCTAACTCCGACAAGCACCCAAGGCAACGACACCTACAACTACCGTGAAGCTTCGGTGGAAACGAGCATGGGCTCGTCGGGCAGGACGAGCTCGCGCACGCATCGGGACAGAGGGGGCCACGGCGGAGGACCAGCTGCTCACCACGGGGCTGCCATAGGCGAAGACGACGACGGAGGGGGGTCGGAGACGTGCCAGAGTTGAAGCAGGGGAAGAAGACGACGGAGCGGACGTCTCCGATGAAGACGATGATGGGGCCATCGCTACAAAGCCTCTCCGGGGCTCCTAGCGGCGGGAATCGAACGCGAGGAGGAACCCCGAGCTCCTGGACGCCATGACCTCCGACGAGGCCGACGGAGACGATGAACTGGTCACCGGCGAACTACTCTGCCTCACTCTCTGAAACTCTCTAAAGCTTACCTATCAAGGGGAAGAAGAGAGGAGGGAGAGGAATTGAGAGGGAGATGGGAGCTGCGGTGGCGGAGGGAGAGAGAGGAACCCTAGCGGAGGGGCACGCACGCCGAGGGGGGCCTAACTACCCACGAGCTGACGGCGACGGGCGACGGAAAAGGGGACGGCAGACGGTGCTCTCTCTCTGCTCACTGATAGAGAAGACAGACGGGCAGGTGGTCGTTCCTCGAGCGGGCTGGGCCGTGGAAGGAAAGGCCCATCTCTGGCGCTCTCTCACAAAAACAAATAAAATAGAGATGTTTTATTCTTTTTCAAAAACACAACAACACAAAAAAGCCCCCAGAGAAATTATAAAGGATTTTTGGTGCAGAACAAAAAATACTTTTGTAATGAAAATAAAATGCACTATTTACTAAAAATACCAAGATGAATTTTGGACAAGTAATTTAAATAATTTTAAAAATAGCAACCCCTATTATTTAATACCCCAAATACATAAAGGCTCAAAACAACAAAAGAATCACACACACAAGCTTAAAACATTTTAGGCTAGCACTTGAACAATTTTAAACAATACAATTAACAACTTAAAACTGCTGCTAAAAAGACATGGGAAAACAAAGGCATCGGTTGGGTTTTGTTGAAAAGAAAATAGAGGGGAAGAGAAGGAGGGTTGCACACATGATCCAAACACATCACACAACACAAGCCACACTCACAAACAAGGTCACACAAAAATCAAGCATGGCATGATGGATGCATGATGCATGATGCATGAATGCAAGACAAGACATGGCATGACAAGGTGCAATATCATTTCATAACTCATGACGCAAGGTTCATACAAGAGATTACATGCCATAAAAGGTAGGGACAACACTTGGGCTGTCACAACTCTCCCACGCTACAAGAGGATCTCGACCAGAGATCTAGGAACGAAAGAAGTCTGGAAATTCGGAATGGAGAAGGTCCTCGCGTTCCCAAGTAGCTTCTTTGTCAGAATGATGAGACCACTTCACCTTGAGGAACTTGATAGACTTGTTGCGAGTCTTACGCTCAGTTTCTTCGAGAATTGCAACTGGGTGCTCACGATAAGAGAGGTCTTCTTGGAGATCGATGTCTTGGAAGTCAATGGTTCACTCAGGAGTCTTGAAGCATCTCCGGAGCTAAGAAACATGGAAGACATCGTGCACGTTCACGAAATTTGGAGGAAGCTCTAGTTGATATGCAAGTCCACCTCTCTTGCCAACAACTTTGAAAGGACCAACAAAATGAGGAGCAGGCTTCCCTTTAATTCCAAACCGCTGAGTGCCCTTCATGGGAGAGACTCTGAGATAGACTCTGAGCATATCATGGGAGAGACTCTAAGATGGCTCCTCTCCCTTCATCTTTGGCGGCCTTCCCATTTCATGCCGAATGAAATCACACAGGCTCTGAGCATATCTTCAAGGATCTGATTGACTCTCTCAACTTGACCACTTGTCTACGGATGGAATGCAGTCCTAAAATGGATCTTGGTACCCATACCAGTCTGGAAGGACTCCCAAAACTTGGAAGTAAAGAGGCTTCCATGGTCAGAAGAGATGAGCTAAGGAATACCATGCAAAGATACTATCCTTGACGTATACAAATCTGCAAGCTGAGCTGCCGAGATAGATTCTTTGACTGGCAGTAAATGAGCAACTTTTGACAGCTTGTCGATAACCACAAAGATGGCATCTTTGCCTCTCTTGGACTTGGGAAACCCAGTGACGAAATCCATCTCCACATGATCGAATTTCCACTCTGGGATAGGCGAAGGCTGAAGAAGACCTGTTGGACGTTGATGCTTCGCCTTCACTCTGCGACAAACATCACACTCGTTCATGAACTGAGGAATCTCACGTTTCATGCGAGTCCACCAGAAGGTTTGATTGAGATCCTGATACATCTTGGAACTGCCTGGATGAATGGATAGAAGAGAATTGTGTGCTTCGTCCATGATAACCTTTCTGAGATCACCTTTTGGAACCACAAGATGGTCCTCAAAGAACAAGGTATCTTTGTCATCAACGCGAAAGTACTTATACTTCGGAATGCTCTTGGCCACACTTTTCTTCAGTTTCTTCACCATGGCGTCAAGAAGCTGCGCTTGGCGAACCTGATCTTCCACAGTCGGAGAAACTTGAAGATTTGCAAGAAATCCTTGCAGAATCATCTGAAGGTTGAGCTTGCGGAAGGCTTCATAAAGCTCGGGTTGAAGAGGCTTCAGAATGAGACTATTGCAGTATGCCTTACGGCTGAGCGCGTTTGTAATGACATTTGCTTTCCCAAGAGTATACTCAATGCTTGGATTGAAGTCCTCAAGCATTTCCACCCAACAAGACTGCCGAAGATTGAGATTGGGTTGAGTGAAAATGTACTTCAAGCTCTTGTGATCGGTGTACACCTCAACTGGTCTACCCAACAACAAATGCCTCCAAGTCATTAGTGTTGGGGAACGTTGCATGGGAAACAAAAAAATTCCTACGCACACGAAGATCTATCCATGGTGATGAGCATCTATGAGAGGGAGAGTGGATCTACATACCCTTGTACATTGCTAAGCGGGAAGCGTTAAGAAACGCGGTTGGTGTAGTCGAACGTCTTCGCGATCCAAATCGCCGTGCGTCCCGTGATCCATTCACGATCCGTCCCGCGATCCGATCACGATCCGTCCCACGAACTTGATCACGATCCGTCCGATCTAGCACCGAACGGACGGCACCTCCGCGTTCAGCACACATACACCTTGATGAAGATCTCCACCGTCTTGATCCAGCAAGAAGGAGTGGATAGGAAGAAGAGTGCTCCGGCAGCCTGACGGCACTCCGATGATGGTGGTGGAGCAATTCCGTCAGGGCTTCGCCTAAGCATTGCAGAAAACCGATCTAGAGGAGAAACTATGCACTGGAGGAACGGGTAGCACGTGGCTGAAAATCTAGTGCAAAAACCCTCAATAACACCAGTATATATATGAGGAGAGGAGGATAGGAGGCAGCTTGGCCTCCAAGCCTCCTAGGCTTCGGCCGAACTGGGAGAGGAGGAGTCCACCTCCTCCACTCCTAGTAGGATTAGGATTCATCCTTTTTTTCCTTTTTGCCTTTTTCCACCTTTTTCCTTTTGGGTTTTCTTCTCCAGCTACATGGGCCTTGTGTGGGAGTTTCCACTAGCCCACTAAGGGCTGATATTCACTCTTCCACAGCCCATGAAGCCTCTTGGGTCGAAATACCCCTCCCGGAGGTCTCCCGGTACACTACCGGCACTCCCGGTACACTACCGATAAGCCCGGAACTTTTCCGGTGACCAAAACAGGACTTCCTATATATGAATCTTTACCTCCGGACCATTCTGGAGCTCCTCGTGACATACAGGATCTCATCTGGGACTCCGAACAAACTTCGGTCACCACCATACATAACTCTATACTACTGAAACGTCACCAAACCTTAAGTGTGCAGACCCTGCGGGTTCGAGAACTATGTAGACATGACCGAGACACCTCTACGATCATAACCAATGGCGGGACCTGGATGTCCACATTGGTTCCTACATATTCTATGAAGATCTTTATCGATCAAACCTCTATGTCAAGGATTCAGTTAATCCCGTATGATGTTCCCTTTGTTCTTCGGTATGTTACTTGCCCGAGATTCGATCGTCGGTATCTCCATACCTAGTTCAACCTCATTACTGGCAAGTCTCTTTACTCGTTCCGTAATACAAGATCCCGTGACCAACACTTAGTCACATTGCTTGCAAGGCTTATTGTGATGTTGTATTACTGAGTGGGCCCTAAGATACCTCTCTGTCACACGGAGTAACAAATCCCAGTCTTGATACATGCCAACTCAATAGACACCCTCGGAGACACCTATAGAGCACCTTTATAGTCACCCAGTTACGTTGCGACGTTTGATACACACATGGTACTCCTCCGATATCTGTGAGTTGCATGATCTCATGGTCATAGGAACATATACTTGACATGCAGAAGACAGTAGCAATAAACTGACACGATCATAAGCTACGTTTGTAGTTTGGGTCTTGTCCATCACATCATTCTCCTAATGATGTGATCCCGTCATCAAATGACATCTCATGTCCATGGCTAAACCTTAACCATCTTTCAATCAACGAGCTAGTTCACTAGAGGCATACTAGGGACATTGTGTTTGTCTGTGTATCCACACATGTATCCATGTTTCCAATTAATACAATTATAGCATGGACAATAAACGATTATCATGAACAAGGAAATACAATAATAAACACTTTATTTATTGCCTCTAGGGCATATTTCCAACAGTCTCCCACTTGCACTAGAGTCAATAATCTAGTTCACATCACTATGTGATTTACATTGTAATGAATCGAACACCCATGCAGTTCTGGTGTTGATCATGTTTAGCCCTTGGAAGAGGTTTAGTCAACGGGTCTGCAACATTCAGATCTGTGTGCACTTTGCAAATATTTATGTCTTTCTCCAAGATGTAATCGCGGATGGAGTTGAAGCGTCGCTTTATGTGTCTGGTCCTCTTGTGAAACCTTGGTTCCTTGGCCAGAGCAATGGCACCAGTGTGGTCATAGAACAGGTTCATTGGATTCTATGCACTGGGCACTACTCCAAGATTTGTCATGAACTGCTTCATCCAGACACCTTCCTTTGCCGCCTCCGAGGCTGCGATGTATTCCGCTTCGCACGTAGAATCAGCTACCACGCTTTGCTTGGAATTGCACCAGCTTACCGCTCCCCCGTTAAGAATAAATACGTATCCGGTTTGCGACTTAGAGTCGTCCGGATCAGTGTCAAAGCTTGCATCGACGTAACCCTTTACGACGAGCTCTTCATCACCTCCATAAACGAGAAACATTTCCTTAGTCCTTTTCAGGTACTTAAGGATATTCTTGACCGCTTGCCAGTGCTCCATTCCAGGATCACTTTGAAACCTTCCGGCCATACTGATGGCAAGGCTGACATCGGGTCTTGTGCATAGCATTGCATACATGATAGAGCCTATGGCTGAAGCATATGGGATGACACTCATCTTTTCTCTATCTTCTGCAGTTACTGGGCATTGAGTCTTACTCAACTTCACACCTTGTAATACAGGCAAGAACCCCTTCTTGGACTGTTCCATTTTGAACTTCTTCAAAACTTTATCAAGGTATGTGCTCTGTGAAAGTGCTATTAAGCGTCTCGATCTATCTCTATAGATCTTAATGCCTAATATGAAAGCAGCTTCTCCTAGGTCCTTCATTGAAAAACTCTTGTTCAAATATTCCTTCACGCTTTCCAGCATTTCTATATTGTTTCCAATCAGCAATATGTCATCCACATATAATACTAGAAATGCTATAGAGCTCCCACTCACTTTCTTGTAAATACAAGCTTCTCCGTAAACTTGTATAAACTCAAACGCTTTGATCACCTCATCAAAGCGCTTATTCCAACTCCGAGATGCTTGCACCAGTCCATAAATGGATCGCTGGAGTTTGCAAACTTTGTCAGCATTCTCTGGATCGACAAAACCTTCGGGTTGCATCATATACAACTCTTCCTCAAGCAAACCGTTGAGGAACGCTGTTTTGACATCCATCTGCCAAATTTCATAGTCGAAATAAGCAGCTATTGCTAACATGATTCTGACAGACTTAAGCATCGCTACGGGTGAGAAAGTCTCATCGTAGTCAACTCCTTGAACTTGTGAAAAACCCTTTGCCACAAGTCGAGCTTTATAGATGGTGACATTACCATCCGCGTCTGTCTTCTCCTTAAAGATCCATTTGTTCTGAATGGCCTTTCGCTCTTGAGGTAATACTTCCAAAGTCCATACTTTGTTTTCATACATGGATCCCATCTCGGATATCATGGCCTCTAACCATTTCTCGGAATCCGGGCCCATCACTGCTCCTCCATAGCTCGTAGGTTCATTGTTGTCCAACAACAGACCTCCAAGATAGGGTTGCCGTACCACTCAGGGGTAGTATGTGGCCTTGTCGACCTACGAGGTTCAATAGCTGCTTGATTCGAAGCTTCATGATCATCATCATTAACTTCCTCTTCTACCGTCGTAGGTTCCACAGAAACATCTTTCTGCACTGCGCTACTTTCTGGTTGAAGTAAAGGTTCAATAACCTCATCAAGCTCTATTTTCCTCCCACTCAATTCTTTCGAGAGAAACTCTTTCTCAAGAAATGTTCCGTTTTTAGCGACAAACACTTTGCCTTCGGATCTGAGATAGAAGGTATATCCGACTGTCTCTTTCGGGTATCCTATGAAGACGCATTTCTCCGCTTTGGGTTCTAGCTTTTCAGGCTAAAGCTTTTTGACATAAGCATCACACCCCCAAACTTTAAGAAACGACAACTTTGGCTTCTTGCCAAACCACAGTTCATATGGCGTCGTCTCAACAAATTTTGATGGTGCCCTATTTAAAGTGAATGCAGCTGTCTCTAATGCATAACCCCAAAACTATAGTGGGAAATCAGCAAGAGACATCATAGAATGCACCATATCTAATAAGGTTCGGTTACGATGTTCGGACACACCATTACGCTGTGGTGTTCCGGGCGGTGTCAACTGTGAAACAACTCCACACTGTCTTAAGTGACTGCCAAACTCATAACTCAGATATTCACCTCCTCGATCAGATCTCGGGAACTTGATCTTCTTGTTACGATGATTCTCAACTTCACTCTGAAATTGCTTGAACTTTTCAAACGTTTCAGACTTGTGTTTCATTAAGTAAATATATCCATATCTACTTAAGTCATCAGTGAAGGTGAGAAAATAACGATATCCACCACGCGCTGTAACATTCATTGGACCGCACACATCAGTGTGTATGATTTCGAATAAGTCACTCGCCCGTTCCATTGTTCCAGAGAATGGCGTTTTAGTCATCTTGCCCATGAGGCATGGTTCACATGTGTCAAATGATTCAAAATCAAGTGACTCCAAAAGTCCATCAGCATGGAGCTTCCTCATGCGTTTTACACCAATATGACCTAAATGGCAGTGCCACAAGAAAGTGGTACTATCATTATCAATTCTACATCTTTTGGCACCAATGTTATGAACATGTGTGTCATCACTATCAAGATTCAATATGAATAAACCCCTAACATTGGGTGCTTGACCATAAAAGATATTACTCATATAAATAGAACAACCTTTATTCTCTGATTTAAATGAGTAACCGTCTCGCAATAAACAAGATCCAAATATAATGTTCATGCTTAATGCAGGCACTAAATAACAATTATTCAGGTTCATCACTAATCCCGATAGTAATCGAAGAGAGAGCGTGTCGACGGCGATCACATCAACCTTGGAACCATTTCCCACGCGCATCGTCACTTCGTCCTTTGCCAGCCTTCGTTTATTCCGTAGTTCCTGCTTTGAGTTGCAAATGTCAGCAACCGAACCGGTATCAAATACCCAGGCACTACTACGAGAGCTAGTAAGGTACACATCAATAACATGTATATCATATATACCTTGTTTGTCGTTGGCCGCCTTCTTGTCAGCCAGGTACTTGGGGCAGTTCCGCTTCCAGTGACCAGTTCCTTTGCAATGAAAGCACTCAGTTTCTGGCTTGGGTCCATGCTTGGGCTTCTTTGCAGGAGTAGCAACTGCTTTGCCATCCTTCTTGGTTTTACCCTTCTTTCCCTTGCCCTTGACTTTGCCATTTTTCTTGAAACTAGTGGTTTTATTGACCATCAACACTTGATGTTCTTTCTGGATTTCAGACTCAGCGACTTTTAGCATCGCAAACAGCTCGGCGACTGACTTGTTCATCCCGTGCATGTTATAGTTCATCACAAAGCTCTTGTAACTAGGTGGTAGTTATTGAAGAACTCTGTCAGTGATCGCCTCTGGCGGAAGGGCAATTCCCAACTCCGCTAGACGAGTTGAATACCTAGACATTCTGAGTATATGTTCACTGATAGACCCATTCTCCTCCATCTTGCAAGCATAGAACTTATCGGAGATTTCATACCTCTCGATCCGGGCGTTCTTTTGAAAGATAAACTTCAACTCCTGGAACATCTCATATGCTCCATGACGTTCAAAACGTCTTTGAAGTCCCGGTTCTAAGCCATACAATATTGCACACTGAACTATTGAGTAATCTCCAGTACATGCCTCCCAAGCGTTCTTAACGTCTTCGGAGGTCATGTCTTCTGGTTGGTCACCAAGCGGTGCATCAAGGACATATGATTTCTGGGAAGCCCTGAGGATAATCCTCAGATTACGGGCCCAGTCAACAAAGTTACTTCCATCATCTTTCAGTTTAGCTTTCTCTAGGAACACATTAAAATTCAGGGGTGCTACTGCGCGAGCCATTGATCTACAACATAAATATGCAAAGTTCACTTAGACTATTGTTCAAGATAATGAGTTTAGTTAATCAAATTACTAAAGCTCCCAGTCAAATTGACATCCCTTAGGTCATCTGAGTGTCACATGATCCAAATCCACCAACTCAAGTCCGATCATCACGTGAGTTGAGGTGGCTTCAATGGTGAACATCATTATGTTGATCATATCTACTATATGACTCATGTTCGACCTTTCGGTCTCTTGTGTTCCGAGGCCATGTCTGTACATGCTAGACTCGTCAAGTTTAACCCGAGTGTTCTGCGCGTGCAACACTGGCTTGCACCCGTTGTATGTGAACATAAAGTCTGTCACACCCGATCATCACGTGGTCTCTCAACACGACGAACTTTCACAACGGTGCACACTTGGGGAGAACACAATTTTATCTTGAAATTTAAGTGAGGGATCACCTTATAATGCTACCGTCGTATTAAGCATAACAAGGTGCATAAAAGGATTAACATCACATGCAATTCATAAGTGACATGATATGGCCATGAACTTGTGCTTTAGATCTCCATCTTGAAAGCACCGGCATGATCTTCATCGTCACCGGCATGACACCATGATCTCCATCATCTTGATCTCCATCAACATGTCGCCATCGAGGTTGTCACGCCCTTCATGCTTCTACTACTATTGCTACCGTTTAGCGATAAAATAAAGCATTACATAGCGCTTAATGATTGACACGCAGGTCATACAATAATTAAAGGCAACCCTATGGCTCCTGCCGGTTGTCGTACTCATCGACATGCAAGTCGTGAAATTCTATACATCACATGATCATCTCATACATCACATATATCACATCATGTAATTGGCCATATCACATCACAACATACCCTGCAAAAACAAGTTAGACGTCATCTAATTGTTGTTGCATGTTTTACGTGGCTGCTATGGGTTTCTAGCAAGAACGATTCTCACCTACGCATAAACCACAACGGTGATACATAATTTGCTTTTCAACCTTCTCAAGGACCGCCTTTGTCGAATCCGATCCAACTAAAGTGAGAGAAACTGCCACCCGCAAGCCATCTAAGCAACAAGTTGCATCGAGCGAACCGGTCTCTCGTAAGCATACGAGTAATGTTGGTCCGGGCCGCTTCATCTCACAATACCGCTGAACCAAAATCTGACCAAGGGAGGAAGCAATCTAAGCATCAACGCCCACAAACCTTTTGTGTTCTACTCGAGATCTCATCTACACATAGACCTAGCTCATGATGCCATTGTTGGGGAACGTTGCATGGGAAACAAAAAATTTCCTACGCACACTGATGAGGACATCCCTACTAATGTTACACCCACCCCGACTGCTATACATACAGGACCAATTACTAGAGCTCGCGCACGTCAATTGAATTACCAGGTACTTTCGTTTCTTGGAAATCCTTCTAATATTCATGAACATATGATGCTGCCTAAATTAGATACTTTTGTTTTACTTATGAATGAAGGACCTATCATGGATAAGAAGGATGACCATTGGAGCGGGATCAAGCATGGAGGAGAAGGTGCGCGCGCGGGGAAGAACATTGGAGCTTCCAGTGATGATTTTCGCACATTGAAGCCACCATAATGGGAGTGGGAAGCTTTGGACGAAATATGCATGATGCCACTTTATAAAATTCGTCCATAGGCTAATATAGGTGCTGCGCCACCTTAATTTTGGGCCAGGCCCATGTAATTTCGAAATACCATATTATAGGCTGTTTTTAGAGTCCGTATGTATGGGGAAACTGACTTAGGGTCGGTTTCGGACCCCTCCTCCAAGGGGCCACGAAATTCCCTTCTATTCCCCCATATATACAGCCCTTAGGGCTTCGTTTTAGGTTTGGGTTTTGTTTAGATTACAAGTTCGCCATAGCAGCAACTTCGCGTTCTTCGTTTGTGTTCCACGACCAGACAAAGACGTCACAGAACCCCACTTCATCAATAAAGCTTTCCTCTTATATTCGCAATATCCAGATTGCAATCTTAGTTTCTTGCTTGTTCTTCGTTTGCGTGCAGGAAATAGACCCTCGTGGTCAGGTTGGTCGTGCTCCGGCGTGGTCAATAACCTCTCAGAGTTGGTTTAGCGATTGCTAAGGCGCGACGTCTCACACGTTCGTAGTCGGATCGTCAAAGTCTACTCCACCAAAAACGATAGCCACCATCTCATCGAAAGACAGGGACAACTTCGCCTATATCAAGTGGTATCAGATTTCCAGGTTGCTCGGTGAGATTTTACCAGTTTTCGTAGTTTAGATCGCATCTGTTCTTCATACCTTTAGTCCACGAAAAAGCCAAAAAAAAATTAGGGTTAGATCATCATATCCGAACCAATCTGAGCCTTTGCATAGTCTTTTCAGTATTTTGCTTTGTTGAATTGGCGGTTACATCGTTGTGTCGAGTTGCTGGTCTTAGTGTCTAGTCCTTTAGAGTTTCGAGTTCTTTTCACAGGTTGTCACGCCGCCACCGCATCATCTTCATAGTTGCCATATACCACCACCATCATCGCCGCTGCCATATCTCATCATCCATCATCACTCTCCATTGGTGTCCATATATACCACCACAAATCCTCCACCAATCCAAGTCCAGTTCGTTTTAGGTTTAGTTTCGAGATCCTTTTGATTTCGGATCCGTGTTTTGCTACCTGCGCAGGTGTCGAAAAAAAAAAAGAGTGGCACGCTTTGCAGAGCACGTTTTGGCCCAAAAAAATTTCGGCTGAAAATATTTTTTCCCTATCTTGATTTTAGGTTCCCCGGAGCATTTTGAGACACTTGCTATCATAGTGATTTTTGTCGAAATTTTTGGGTCGTCGCAGCCCCCGGATTGCTCCAGAAAAAAAAAATAGTCCAAAAGAAAAATTCGTGCCCATCTTGCTTATACGACGTGGCAAGAGTTTTGAGACACTCGCCATTGTAGTGAGTTTTTGCAAAACAAAAAAAAAAGAGGCGCCGAAAAAAAAAACGAAAAAAAAATCCGATTGTGCTTTTCCCTTGCTTAGGTGTATCGTCGTGTTTTTGTTGGTGTTTTAGGCTCGCGTCTCTAGCACGGTCTAGCCTAGGACCAACACAGTACCGTCGTTGAGCGTTTATTCAACCTTGCATCTCTGAATTGATTATTGCTGACCCTTTTTGCTACCATATTATAAGCCATCCCAGCTCCACATACTTCTACGCCGTGTGCTTGACACCACCTGGCAATCGCTCTATCCAAGCTTTGAGAGTTTTGGCTACAACGGTTGCCGATCACCGCCTGCTACTGGGTAAGAACTGGTAAGAAATTGAGATTCGCTTAAAGGATTTGTGCCACACCACCACCACCACCACGTCCCAGCAGTCTGTAGGTTTCATATTGTGTGTTTCCTATTTCTGCTAACCATGCCAGGATCACACGATGACGAGATCGACTGGGAGAGCATGACCAACAAAGCGCTCTATGATAAATTTCAGCAAATGATGGCTGAGCAGGTACAGGACTTCGTGAACAACTTTGGAGTTGCCATGGAGAAGCTAGATGGTTTGGAGAAGACATTCGACTCCAAGATGGACGCCAAGTTCAATGAGGTGCTTGCCCGTCTACCTCCACCAGCTGCAGTTCCTATTCCTTTCGAACGACGAGCGCGACGTGTGCCTCTCGGCCACGCCCAACATCCTGGTACTGTTGATACTGCTGCTACTTCGGTGGCTCGTGCGGCTACTGTCGTTGAGCAGGTTGAAGATTATGATGGTGATTTCGATGATGAGGGAGAGGTTGCTCCAGATCCGCCCCATGGGCAACCACCACCATACGCACCAGGTCGACCACATGGCTACAACCGTAACGGTAGGGCTGCACCACCCCCGCAGGTACGGGATCATGACCATCTCCCTAAACTTAAATTGAATATTCCGACGTTTGAGGGTAGATATGTTCCTGATATATATCTTACATGGGAGTTAGAAACAGAACAACGTTTTACATGCTTACAATTTCCAGAGGATCGACGTGTTGCTGCTGCTGTTTGTTCATTCACTAGTTTTGCTTGTGTTTGGTGGTCAGAACATTGTAGAATACACCCTGATAATATTCCAACTACTTGGGCTGCTTTGAAAACTGCTATGCGAAATCGTTGGGTGCCACCTTATTATCAACGTGAATTGCTTCAAAATTTGCAGCGTTTAAGACAAGGAAAAAATTCTGTAGAAGAATATTATCAGGAATTACAAACTGGTATGATTAGATGTGGTATTGTTGAGGAGAATGAAGCTATGCTTGCACGTTTTATGGGTGGATTAAATAGAGAGATTCAGACTATTCTAGAGTATAAGGAGTATAACACTATCACTCGTTTATTTCATCTTGCTTGCAAAGCTGAACGTGAAGTGCAGGATCGACAGGCAATGGCGAGAACTACTAATTTTGCAGGCCGTACTTCATCATGGACGCCACGTACCTCCTCTGCTTCCGCACGTCCTGCTGCAACACCACCTCCTTCAACCTCCAACTCTAATCGCGATACCAGGAAACAGGCTCCTAATGCACCCTCTGCGAAGAGCACACCTTTTGGGCCTGCACAGAGTTCTTCTTCATCTATTGCATCCACAGGGCAAACACATGAGGTTATATGTCGTCGTTGCAAGGGTGGAGGTCACTATGCGAGAGAATGCCCTTCCAAGCGTGTAATGATTGCTACTGAGGATGGTGGATATGCGTCCGCTAGTGATTATGATGAGGAGACTTTGGCACTTATTGCAAGTGACGAACAGGGTGGCGAGGATGCAGAACCAGAAACACAATACATGGCTGCTGATTACGCTGACAGGTATGAAAATTTAGTTGCTCAACGTGTTCTCAGTGTGCAGGTTACACACGCTGAGCAAAATCAGAGGCACAACTTGTTCCACACAAAGGGAGTTGTGAAAGAGCGTTCTGTTCGCATCATCATCGATGGAGGGAGTTGCAATAACTTGGCTAGCATGGAGATGGTGGAGAAGCTGTCTCTATCCACCAGACCACATCCTCATCCTTATTACATCCAATGGTTCAACAATAGTGGCAAGGTTAAGGTAACACGTACTGTTCGTGTGCATTTTAGCATTGCTACATATTCTGATTATGTGGATCGTGATGTGGTACCCATGCAAGCATGTTCTGTTTTACTTGGTAGACCATGGCAGTTTGATAAAAATTCTGTACACCATGGTAGGACAAATCAGTATACTCTTGTTCATAAGGATCATAATATCACTTTGCTTCCTATGTCTCCCGAACATATTATGAAAGATGACATTGCTAGAGCTGGTAAAGCAAAACAGGAGAAAAATAAGAGTGAAAATCAGATTGTAGCACAGGAATTTGAGCAACACCATAAGCATAATAAACCATCATCTACTGTTGCATCTGAAATAAAATTGAAGAGTGGATGTTTACTTGCTACTAAATCTGATATTAATGATTTGGATGTTGCTACATATGTTTGCTATGCTTTTGTATGTAAAGAGGTATTATTTTCATTCGAGGACATGCCTCCCTCTTTGCCTCCTGCTGTCATTAACATTTTGCAGGAGTTCGCTGACGTCTTTCCACAAGACGTGCCACCGGGATTACCGCCTATTCGCGGGATTGAGCATCAGATTGACTTAATTCCCGGTGCATCCCTACCCAACCGTGCGCCCTACCGTACCAATCCAGAGGAGACAAAGGAGATTATGCGTCAAGTACAGGAGCTGCTTGACAAAGGTTATATACGTGAATCCCTTAGTCCTTGTGCTGTTCCTATTATTCTAGTGCCTAAAAAGGATGGTACATCGCGCATGTGTGTGGATTGTAGAGGCATTAATAATATTACTATTCGTTATCGTCATCCTATTCCTAGACTAGATGATATGCTTGATGAATTAAGTGGCTCTACAATTTTCTCCAAAGTTGATTTGCGTAGTGGATACCATCAAATTCGTATGAAATTGGGCGATGAATGGAAAACAGCATTTAAAACTAAGTTTGGATTATATGAGTGGCTAGTCATGCCTTTTGGGTTAACTAATGCACCTAGCACTTTCATGAGATTAATGAACGAGGTTTTACGTGCTTTCATTGGACGATTTGTGGTAGTCTATTTTGATGATATATTGATTTTTAGTAGATCTTTGGAGGAACATTTGGAACATTTACGTGCTGTTTTTACTGCGCTACGTGATGCACGTTTGTTTGGTAACCTTGGGAAGTGCACCTTTTGCACCGACCGAGTATCTTTTCTTGGCTATGTTGTTACTCCACAGGGAATTGAAGTTGATACAGCCAAGATCGAAGCTATTGAGAGTTGGCCGCAGCCCAAAACGGTCACACAAGTAAGGAGTTTTCTTGGCCTCGCTGGTTTCTATAGGCGTTTTGTGAGAAATTTCAGCACCATTGCTGCGCCTCTCAATGAGCTTACAAAGAAGGACGTGCCTTTTTCTTGGGGTACCGCACAGGAAGAAGCCTTCACGGTCTTGAAAGATAAGTTAACACATGCTCCTTTACTCCAACTTCCTGATTTTAATAAGACTTTCGAGCTTGAATGTGATGCTAGTGGAATTGGGTTAGGAGGTGTGTTACTACAAGATGGTAAACCTGTTGCGTACTTTTCTGAAAAATTAAGTGGGCCTAGTCTGAATTATTCTACTTATGATAAGGAATTATATGCTCTTGTTCGGACTTTGGAAACATGGCAACATTATTTATGGCCCAAAGAATTTGTTATACATTCTGATCATGAATCTTTGAAACATATTAAAAGTCAAGCAAAACTGAACCGTAGACATGCTAAATGGGTTGAATTCATTGAGACTTTCCCTTATGTCATTAAACACAAGAAGGGTAAAGACAATGTTATTGCTGATGCTTTGTCTCGTCGTTATACTATGCTTTCACAACTTGACTTTAAAATATTTGGTTTGGAGACCATCAAAGATCAATATGTGCATGATGCTGAATTTAGAGACGTGTTGCAGAATTGTAAAGAAGGGAGAACATGGAACAAGTTCGTTATTAATAATGGATTTGTGTTTCGTGCTAACAAGCTATGCATTCCAGCTAGCTCCGTTCGTCTTTTGTTGTTACAGGAGGCGCACGGAGGAGGATTAATGGGACACTTTGGCGTGAAGAAGACGGAGGACGTACTTGCTACACATTTCTTTTGGCCAAAGATGAGACGGGATGTTGAGCGTTTTGTTGCTCGCTGCACTACATGTCAAAAAGCTAAGTCACGACTCAATCCTCATGGTTTATATATGCCTTTACCTGTACCTAGTGTTCCTTGGGAGGATATATCTATGGACTTTGTTTTAGGTTTACCTCGAACAAAGAAGGGGAGGGATAGCATATTTGTTGTCGTGGATAGATTTTCTAAAATGGCACACTTTATACCATGTCATAAAAGTGATGATGCTGCTCATGTTGCTGATTTGTTCTTTCGTGAAATTATTCGGTTGCATGGTGTGCCAAATACAATTGTTTTCGATCGTGATGCTAAATTTCTTAGCCACTTTTGGAGATGTTTATGGGCTAAGTTGGGGACTAAACTGCTTTTTAGTACTACATGTCACCCCCAAACTGATGGCCAAACTGAAGTAGTCAATAGATCATTGTCTACTATGCTTAGGGCTGTTTTGAAGAATAACCTGAAAATGTGGGAAGAATGCTTGCCTCATATTGAATTTGCTTATAATCGTTCGCTACATTCTACCACTAAGATGTGCCCTTTTGAAGTTGTGTATGGTTTCTTACCTCGTGCACCTATTGATTTGTTGCCTCTTCCGTCTTCGGAGAAGGTTAATTTTGATGCTAAAGAACGTGCTGAATTGATATTAAAGATTCATGAGTTAACTAAGGAAAACATTGAGCGTATGAATGCTAAATACAAACTTGCTGGAGATAAGGGTAGAAAACATGTTGTCTTTGCACCTGGAGATCTTGTTTGGTTACATTTGCGTAAGGATAGATTTCCTGATTTGCGCAAGTCAAAGCTAATGCCACGTGCTGATGGTCCTTTTAAGGTGTTAGAGAAAGTAAATGATAATGCATATAAACTTGAGCTGCCTGCAGAGTTTGGGGTTAGCCCCACTTTTAACATTGCAGATTTGAAGCCTTATTTGGGTGAGGAAGATGAGCTTCCGTCGAGGACGACGTCAGTTCAAGAAGGGGAGGATGATGAGGACATCCCTACTAATGTTACACCCACCCCGACTGCTATACATACAGGACCAATTACTAGAGCTCGCGCACGTCAATTGAATTACCAGGTACTTTCGTTTCTTGGAAATCCTTCTAATATTCATGAACATATGATGCTGCCTAAATTAGATACTTTTGTTTTACTTATGAATGAAGGACCTATCATGGATAAGAAGGATGACCATTGGAGCGGGATCAAGCATGGAGGAGAAGGTGCGCGCGCGGGGAAGAACAATGGAGCTTCCAGTGATGATTTTCGCACATTGAAGCCACCATAATGGGAGTGGGAAGCTTTGGACGAAATATGCATGATGCCACTTTATAAAATTCGTCCATAGGCTAATATAGGTGCTGCGCCACCTTAATTTTGGGCCAGGCCCATGTAATTTCGAAATACCATATTATAGGCTGTTTTTAGAGTCCGTATGTATGGGGAAACTGACTTAGGGTCGGTTTCGGACCCCTCCTCCAAGGGGCCACGAAATTCCCTTCTATTCCCCCATATATACAGCCCTTAGGGCTTCGTTTTAGGTTTGGGTTTTGTTTAGATTACAAGTTCGCCATAGCAGCAACTTCGCGTTCTTCGTTTGTGTTCCACGACCAGACAAAGACGTCACAGAACCCCACTTCATCAATAAAGCTTTCCTCTTATATTCGCAATATCCAGATTGCAATCTTAGTTTCTTGCTTGTTCTTCGTTTGCGTGCAGGAAATAGACCCTCGTGGTCAGGTTGGTCGTGCTCCGGCGTGGTCAATAACCTCTCAGAGTTGGTTTAGCGATTGCTAAGGCGCGACGTCTCACACGTTCGTAGTCGGATCGTCAAAGTCTACTCCACCAAAAACGATAGCCACCATCTCATCGAAAGACAGGGACAACTTCGCCTATATCACACACGAAGATCTATCCATGGTGATGAGCATCCATGAGAGGGAGAGTGGATCTACATACCCTTGTAGATCGCTAAGCGGGAAGCGTTAAGAAACGCGGTTGGTGTAGTCGAACGTCTTCGCGATCCAAATCGCCGTGCGTACCGCGATCCAATCACGATCCGTCCCGCGATCCAATCACGATCCGTCCCGCAATCCGATCATGATCCGTCCCACGAACTTGATCACGATCCATCCGATCTAGCACCGAACGGACGGCACCTCCGCATTCAGCACACGTACAGCTTGATGACGATCTCCACCGTCTTGATCCAGCAAGAAGGAGTGGAGAGGAAGAAGAGTTCTCCGGCGGCCTGACGGCGCTCCGGCGATGGTGGTGGAGCAATTCCGACAGGGCTTCGCCTAAGCACTGCAGAAAACCGATCTAGAGGAGAAACTATGCACTGGAGGAACGGGTAGCACGTGGCTGAAAATCTAGTGCAAAACCCTCAATACCACCAGTATATATAGGAGGAGAGGAGGAGAGGAGGCAGCTTGGCCTCCAAGCCTCCTAGGCTTCGGCCGAACTAGGAGAGGAGGAGTCCACCTCCTCCACTCCTAGTAGGATTAGGATTCATCCTCTTTTTCCTTTTTGCCTTTTTCCACCTTTTTCCTTTTGGGTTTTCTTCTCCAGCTACATGGGCCTTGTGTGGGAGTTTCCACCAGCCCACTAAGGGCTGATATTCACTCTCCCACAGCCCATGAAGCCTCTTGGGTCGAAATACCCCTCCCGGAGGTCTCCCGGTACACTACCGGCACTCCTGGTACACTACCGATAAGCCCGGAACTTTTCCGGCGACCAAAACAGGACTTCCTATATATGAATCTTTACCTCCGGAGCATTCCGGAGCTCCTCGTGACGTCTAGGATCTCATCTGGGACTCCAAACAAACTTCAGTCACCACCATACATAACTCTATACTACCGAAACGTCACCAAACCTTAAGTGTGCAGACCCTGCGGGTTCGAGAACTATGTAGACATGACCAAGACACCTCTACGATCAATAACGAATGGCGGGACCTGGATGTCCACATTGGTTCCTACATATTCTACGAAGATCTTTATCGGTCGAACCTCTATGTCAAGGATTCAGTTAATCCCGTATGATGTTCCCTTTATTCTTCGGCATGTTACTTGCCCGAGATTCGATCGTCGGTATCTCCATACCTAGTTCAACCTCATTATTGGCAAGTCTCTTTACTCGTTCCGTAATACAAGATCCCGTGACCAACACTTAGTCGCATTGCTTGCAAGGCTTATTGTGATGTTGTATTACTGAGTGGGCCCTGAGATACCTCTCCGTCACACGGAGTAACAAATCCCAGTCTTGATCCATGCCAACTCAACAGACACCCTCGGAGACACCTATAGAGAACCTTTATAGTCACCCAGTTATGTTGCGATGTTTGATACACACAAGGTACTCCTCCGATATCTGTGAGTTGCATGATCTCATGGTCATAGGAACATATACTTGACATGCAGAAAATAGTAGCAATAAACTGACATGATCATAAGCTACGTTTGTAGTTTGGGTCTTGTCCATCACATCATTCTCCTAATGATGTGATCCCGTCATCAAATGACATCTCATGTCCATGGCTAGGAACCCTTAACCATCTTTCAATCAACGAGCTAGTTCACTAGAGGCATACTAGGGACATTGTGTTTGTCTATGTATCCACACATGTATCCATGTTTCCAACTAATACAATTATAGCATGGATAATAAACGATTATCATGAACAAGGAAATACAATAATAAACACTTTATTTATTGCCTCTAGGGCATATTTCCAACAATTAGAGCATGCACAACTGCCGCCAACTCGAGATCATGAGTGGGGTAGTTCTTCTCGGCAGGCTTCAACTAACGCGAGGTATAAGCAACAATCTTCTTGTCTTGCATGAGAACACCACCAAGACCTTGGAGAGAAGCATCACAGAATACTTGGAAAGGCTTGGACTGCTCAGGAGGAAGAAGAACTGGAGCTGAAGTCAGTTTCTGCTTGAGCGTATTGAACGCCACATCACACTCAGGAGACCAAACATACTTGACACTCTTCTGAAGGAGATTGGACAGAGGCTTAGTAATTTGAGAGAAGTTCTCCACGAATCTTCTGCAATAACTAGCAAGCCCGAGGAAACTCCGAAGCTGCTTCACATTCTGAGGAGGTTCCCACTTCAAGACTGCCTCTACTTTCTCAGGGTGCACTTTAATTCCCTCGGCAGAAATCACATGCCCAAGGTACACCACTTCATTAAGCCAAAACTCACACTTGGAAAACTTGGCATAGAATCGATGCTCCCTTAACTTGTCAAGCACAAGGCGGAGATGCTCTGCATGCTCTTCTTCTGTCTCCGAGAACACAAGGATATCATCTAGATAGACCAAGACGAATTCATTCTTGAAAGGAGAGAAAATGAAATTCATCATTCTTGAGAAGGTTGGAGGAGCATTCGCAAGACCAAACGACATGACGGTGTACTCATAAGAACCAAAACTTGTCCTAAAAGCGGTCTTAGGAATTTCTTCTTCGCGAATGCGACTCTGATGATAACCCATGCGAAGATCAAGCTTCGAGAAAACCTTGGCACCTTTCAGTTGTTCAAACAACTCGTCGATGTTGCGAAGTGGGTACTTGTTTCGGATTGTCTTCTTGTTCAATGGACGGTAGTTGACACAAAGACGATCCGTGCCATCTTTCTTCTTGACAAACAAAACACCACAACCCCATGGAGAAGAACTTGGTCTGATCAGACCCAGACGTTCTTGCTCATCTAGATGCTTCTTCAATTCTTTCAGCTCTTCGGGGCCAAGTTTATATGGGCGCTTGCAAACCGGTTCCATTCCGGGCTCGAGATCAATCACGAACTCGACTGGTCGGTGCGGAGGCATTCCTGGCAATTCTTCTGGAAACGCATCTTCATACTCATTCACCACCGGAATTTGAGAAATCGCCGAGATTTCACCCTTCTCATTAAGAGCAAAGAGACGGATTGTGTCATCGCGAGCCACGAAAATATCAAGTCTTCTGAAGGATGAGTCAACTTGACTTCTTTTGCTTTGCAATCAATATGAGCTTTGTTCATAGCCAGGAAGTCCAAGCCCAAAATGAGATCAATGTCGGAATTAACGAGAACATAAGGAGAAGCCAAGAAAGAATAATTGCCCATCTTGATAGAAACATCCGGAACAATGGAGGTGGTTTTCATGGCCACACCCGGAGAAACAACACCCAAAGGTCTACTCAACATCTCGGAATAGAAATCATTCTTCATAGCAAAAGGTCTAGACATGAATGAATGCGATGCTCCAGAATCAAATAACACTTTTGCAGGAATAGAATTAACTAAGAGATTACCCATTATCACTTGAGAAGAATCTTCTGCCTCTGCTGCATTTACCATATTCACTCTTGCGGTCTTGGGATTATGCTTCATCATAGCATTGCCTGGAGGCTTGACGGGAGGAGGAGGCGGAAGACGCCGCTAGTTGCACTAGTTTGCATAGTGACCCTTCTGGCCACACTTGTGACAAGTCACCTCAAAAGCGGACGAACATTGCCTGGAGGAGGAACAAGAACTGCCTTGGACGCCTGGGTTCTCTGCTGAAATCTTGGGTTGGGTGGGTGGGAAGAACTACGACCGCCGAACTGCTTCTGTTGCTGAGCAGGACGAAACGGAGGAGGATTTGGCACCCAATACTTCTGCTGCTTGGGAACCATCTGAGAGCTGGAAGAAGACGAATATGAATCCCTTGAACACTTCCTCGAGTTCTCCAACTTGAGCTGAGTTGCCTCGACCTTCAAAGCCATGTTGTAGAACCGATCAAACCCACGAGGCTCTTGAAGAACTAGACCTGGCAAAAGCTCATCCTTGAGACCACCTATGAACTGATAGATCATAGCCTTGTCATCTGGAACATCTTGCTTAGCATAGCAGGCTAGAATTTGGAACTCGACGTTGTACTGATAGACAGACTTGCTTCCCTGCTTCAGGTGCCTGAAATTCTCACGCATCTCCTTGACAAAGCTTGTCGGAATGTAATGAGCCCTAAAGTCACAACGGAAATCATCCCAAGTAACAACACGATCGCCCCTTGAATCCTTGTACTGCTGCCACCAATCAGCTGCTTGACCCTTGAGCTGGAACGATACAAATCTGACAAAGTCCTCTGGCCTGACATTGTTGCACTTGAAATGCTTACTCATATCACGAAGCCAATCATCAGCATCAAAAGGCTGCTCACAACAGGTGAAAGACTTGGGCTGGTTGGCAAGGAACTGATTGAGCGTCGCAAACTGAGGCTAATTCTGATAATTCCCTTAAAAACCTTGCTGACCCTGCTCCCTTTCTTGCAACAGCCTGAGCAACATCTGAGTGTTCGCATTGGTTATGGCCATCACAGCTTGCCAAGATTCTGGAGGAGGAGGCGGAGGTGGCAGCGGAGGGGGTGGTGGTGGAGGTGGAACATCAGCCTTCTCCTCATCATGACCCAGATTGTTGCGAGTTGATGGAGCCATCCTGAAGTTGGACAAAATACATCAGCACCGCATTGAAAAGATGAATCAAAAGCTGAATCAAATACTTGAAAGAAATTGAACAAATAACATCATAGCCTTCCTATAGAAAAATTAGTAAGAATGCTTCTTCGTTTTATGGTAACATCATCAGATATTAGAAGCCACTTGCAATAACACAAAAGTATTGAGCTAAGTGCTCGGAACAAATGTATATGCCCACATACATCTGAAGAAGATGATCCTAGATAGCTACAAGATTTCCCACCTAAGAACTTCCGAAAACTTTCTGGTTATGCAATCCGGTGTGGGGGATACAAGGAGGAAATATCTCACACAACTAGCAATCCTACACCCCAACTATATCCATCCTTCAACACATAACCAGAGGCTTTCGCAAATTCATCTAACTCAAATCCTCGAACTCACAATGATACTAAACCATGGTGGTACCACGGACGCCTCCCAAGTACTGGGTGACTCCGACCTTATCTCACCACGACAAGTATTGAAGTAATTTCGAACACTCTCCGTCCTGAGATATCAAGGAAGCTGAATGATAATGATGTGCCAACATTCCCTGGAGCTCGACTCCCCGGAAGAAATCAAGTCAGACAGGAGGCACCAAGACAAAACCCTGTCACATCGGTATCATATAGACTCCAAAATACCCGCGTGATCCTAAAAAAAATTTGAGCGAGAAGAGGAGTAGAATCAAAATTCCTAAGTCGAATACCTCACCAGAGCATAGAAGAGGAGTAAAAAGAATCCTATCTCCGTATAACTAGACTCAAAATAATTTTACTAGACTCGACTCGGCCAAGTTCGATCAAGCAAAGGCTCGTATGGTCGTATGGCTCTGAATACCAACTTGTCACGCCCAAGATGCGCGCCTATCCATTTTAAGGCACGAGGACCTCGCAAGGGATAGAGGCGCATCTTGTCGTTCGCAAGTATAGAATCATTGCACCATACATTATAGAAGAGATAAGTATACAAGTTGGCTTACACTCGCCGCATACTAAATTACAATTCCACATAGAGTTCAAATCATCAAGATGAAGACAGGGTCCGACTACGGCCAAAATCAAACGATAAAACAGATGCAAATGACACTATCTCGCTATCCCAAAGATCACGAGCATGGACCCCTACTCGTCTGGGTAAGTCACGTACATCCTGCCTCTTTCCTCATCGTATTCCCACTGGAGTTGGTTCAGATCATCCTGCACGAACTCATCTGTACCTATACCTGGAGTGTTGTAGTAATCTGTGAGCCACAAGGACTCAGCAATCAAGCGCCCGGGTACCGAGACTATTCAAGCTTAAGGTTAGGAAGGGGTATGTGTTTAGTTTGCAGCAGCACTAGGCATATATGGTGGCTAAACTTACGTAACATGAAAATAAATATGAGTGGCCTACGATGAACGATCGAATCTAGTATGACCTCTGTGAGATCCTGAACACTTATGTCAATCATAACCCCACCGTGTTCTCTCTCGGATCATGTTCACGAGCAGAGACGATCACGGTTACTCACACAATTGGCGTATTTTATTTAGAGTTTACTTCAAGTTAACTATAACGGGGTGTTAAACAATTATCCAAGTTGCCACATAACCGCGGGCACGGCTTCTCGAAAAGATTTAACCCTGCAGGGGTGCTCCAACTAGTCCATCACAAATAACCACACTCTGCGGGAATAGTGTCGACCACGGATCTCGTGATCATCATAGGTAACTCCAAAAGAAATTCAACACCTCAAGATAACCCGAAGAAAAGTCAGAGTCCACACGCAAGACACTCGATAAAGGTAAAACAAATCCAGCAAGACCACCCGACGTGTCGACAAACCCGATAAGAGCCGCGTATCTCGTTCTCAGGACACGACGGATAAGCTAGCATATGGTGGCCTGATAGAAATCTCCCAAGTTGCCCTGGTTTGGCCCCGCATAGTGCTCTAGTTTGGACCAACACTCATGAGGAGCACTGGCCCGGGGGTTGATTAATTATCCACGGGGTTGCAAAGCCCTATGCAAATTTTTATTAAGTTATTAAGTAAATGTAGTACCAATGTTGGGTCTTGCCAGACAAGTTTTAAGAATAAACAAGGGGGTCCCCATAACAACCCCGAGCGTGTTAGGAGCGCAAAATATGGAAAACATAACACCGGTAACAAGAACTATGGCGGTGACAGCGAAACAAAACACCTAGCAAAAGGCCAAGCCTTCCACCAGTACCAAGATATATATGTGCATTAAATTAAATAATAGATAATATTGTGATATGCCAAATCCATGTTATCACATGGAACAACCTGAACCTGCAACTAAGAACGCTATAAGAGGGGCTGAGCAGCGCTAACTTAGCCAATCAAAGATTTGCTAGGATGTTGAGGGTTAGAGGCTTTCATGGCAATTAGGAGGCTGATATTCAAGTGGTAGGTAGCGCAATTGTAACGATAAGAGCGAGAAACTAGCAAGCGAAAATAGTATCGGGATCCGGATACGATCATCTTGCATGTTGGTTCTTCAGTGGAACAAGTAGCGGGATCCTCGTAGTAGTACTCACCTGGCTCTTCGTACTCAGGTTCAACGTTCGCGTCTACCCAAATGAAACAAAAATAATAAACAAACAACCATGGTCTAATGCACAAACAAGAATGATGCATGCTTGGGTGAAGATTTTAACATGGCAATCCTAACTAGTCATGTTCCACATGCGAGAATTGGATATTAATGAATCTAGACACAACCTTATGTTAAGTTGTTTAGACATGCATGAACATGGCAAATATGGATGCATCATGCAAAATTGCTAGAAATGCATATAAAGAACGCAAGAAACGGAGTTACGGTTCTCACGATACGCTCACGACAAGGTACGAAGGCAAAACACAAGACAACAAGGCCATGGATAATTTAAAGGTGCTAGAGACCACCTCTTGGCATGAAAATTAACAGGATGGTAGTAGACAACATCTACTCCAAAATACTAGCACTGAGCATGAGCTAATTCTCAACATATCACAAGATGTCACCCACTCTACATGGCATAAAAATAATAGCAGATTCTCAGGCTTGGAAATATTTAGCATGGTGAAAACAGAAACATCAAGTTAGCTACTTTGCGCATGTTTTCCACTTATATGGGTGATTCTCATGTTAAACAAAAATACCATGGCATAATAGATATAAAACACTAGCACTTCCATGTTGGCACATGCCCCAAAGCAAGCATGGATTAAATCATGCAAAAATGATAAAGTAACATCACAGCTAAAAATGACAGTTTTATAAACTTACTCAAAAGTGAAATCTGAAATCTCCAATGGATTCATTGGCTCTTTCTACCCCAAAAACATGTGTCATACTCATATGTTCATGTGAAGCATCATGGCACAACTAAACTAGCAAAACTACATAAGTTAAAACTTACTCTAAATGGACATGAGCATATTTGGACATAACCAGATTTGGAAACTTAGTTTAACATGGCAAATAACTAATAATCCCTACAAAATATGCATATCTACAACAAAGGGGGGTATGTCAAGTGGGGGAAACCCACTAGTCCCCCCACACACATACACCCTACTCACACACACACTACAAAAGCATACACACACATACTCCATATGCCCAAGGGCATATGAGCACAAGCACTCTCATGAACACACCACCATGAGGGGGGTGTTCATCCACACACACACTCAAGCACCACATATGCACAATGTATAAGGCACTCACACCACTCACATGCACAAGTGGACATGGCACGTACACTTGCATGCACACATGCTCATGTGTGTGGGTGTTCATCCACACACATATGCACACACACATATGCACAAGTGCATATATGCCTATACATATGCACATGATACACACTCACACACACTCTCACTCACAAGCACACAAGAACACATACATACACTACACCCATACATCTATATACATACCACATACACACATGCACCTCCCTACACACACATGCACTCTCTACACATCCATATAAAACCAGAAAAGAAACTCAAAACACCTACACATGTAGGTTTTGCAACTACACACATATATACATACAATTGCAAGAAGAAAGCAAGAAAAAAATAAAACAAGTGAAAAGAAAAACAAACAAAAATGGGGGAGGGTTCGGGTTTGAACCCACAACCTCCTGGTTGTTCCCCCCCCCCCCCCCGAGCCATACCACTCTGCTACGACTGTGACTGATAACAGAGGGGGGCTCGGCTGCACTAGTACACACACACACACGCTATACCATGACGAAACTGACGAACAGAGCACCCACGCGACAGCGAACGGCGACGACAATTCTGACGAGCACATGGCACTAGCAGTGGGGGGGAACGGAACGGAGGAAGGAGCATCTACGGGGGGCGCATCCCCACATCTAACTCTGACGAGCACCCAAGGCAACGGCACCTACAACTACCGTGAAGCTTCAGCGGAAACGAGCATGGGCTCGTCGGGCACGACGAGCTTGTGCGCGCATCGGGACAGAGGGGGGAACGGCGAAGGACCAGCTGCTCACCACGGGGATGCCGCAGGCGAAGACGATGATGAAGGGGGGGTCGAAGACGCGCCGGAGTCGAAGCAGGCGAAGACGACGACGGGGCCGTCGCTATAGAGCCTCTCCGAGGCTCCTAGCGGCAGGAATCGAACGCGGGGAGGAACCCCGAGCTCCTGGACGCCATGACCTCCGACGAGGCCGACGGAGACGACGAACTGGTCGCCGGCGAACTACTCTGCCTCACTCTCTGAAACTCTCTAAAGCTTACCTGTCAGGGGGAAGAAGAGAGGAGGGAGAGGAATTGAGAGGGAGATGGGAGCTGCGGCGACGGAGGGAGAGAGAGGAACCCTAGCGGAGGGCCACGCACGCCGAGGGGGGGCCTAAATACCCACGGGCTCACGGCGACGGGCGACGGAAAAGGGGACGGTGGACGGCGCTCTCTCTGCTCGCTGACGGAGAAGACAGACGGGGCAGGTGGTCGTTCCTCGAGCGGGCTGGGCCGCAGAAGTAAAGGCCCATCTCTGGCGCTCTCTCTCAAAAACAAATAAAACAGAGATGTTTTATTCTTTTTCAAAACACAGCAACACAAGAAAACCCCCAGAGAAATTATAAAGGATTTTTGGTGCAGAACAAAAATAATTTTGTAATGAAAATAAAATGCACTATTTACTAAAAATATCAAGATGAATTTTGGACAAGTAATTTAAATAATTTTAAAAATACCAGCCCCTGTTATTTAATACCCCAAATACATAAAGGCTCAAAACAACAAAAGAATCACACACACAAGCTTAAAACATTTTAGGCTATAACTTGAACATTTTTAAACAATATAATTAACAACTTAAAACTGCTGCTAAAAAGACATGGGAAAACAAAGGCATTGGTTGGGTTTTGTTGAAACGAAAAGAGAGGGGAAGAGAAGGAGGGTTGCACACATGATCCAACCACATCACACAACACAAGCCACACTCACAAACAAGGTCACACAAAAATCAAGCATGGCATGATGGATGCATGATGCATGATGCATGAATGCAAGACAAGACATGGCATGACAAGGTGCAATATCATTTCATAACTCATGACACAAGGTTCATACAAGAGATTACATGCAATAAAAGGTAGGGTGATGAGGACATCCCTACTAATGTTACACCCACAACTCCGACTGCTATATATACAGGACCAATTACTAGAGCTCGCGCACATCAATTGAATTACCAGGTACTTTCGTTTCTTGGAAATCCTTCTAATGTTCATGAACATATGATGCTTCCTAAATTAGATACATTTGTTTTACTTATGAATGAAGGACCTAGCATGGACAAGAAGGATGACCATTGGAGTGGGATCAAGCATGGATAAGAAGGTACGCGCGCGGGAAAGAACAATGGAGCTTCCAGTGATGATTTTCGCACTTTGAAGCCACCATAATGGGAGCGAGAAGCCTTGGACGAAATATGCATGATGCCACTTTATCAAATTCACCCCTAGGCTAATATAGGTGCGGCGCCACCTTATTTTTGGGCCAGGCCCATGTAATTTCGAAATACCATATTATAGGTTGTTTTGGGAGTCCGTCTGTATGGGGAAACTGAGTTAGGGTCGTTTTCGGACCCCTCCTCCAAGGGGCCACGAAATTCCCCTCTATTCCCCCATATATACAGCCCTTAGGGCGTCGTTTTAGGGTTGGGTTTTGTTTAGATTACAAGTTCGCCATAGCTGCAACTTCGCGTTCTTCGTTTGTGTTCCACGGCCAGACAAAGGCGTCACAGAACCCCACTTCATCAATAAAGCTTTCCTTTTATATTTGCAATATCCAGATTGCAATCTTAGTTTCTTGCTTGTTCTTCGTTTGCGTGCAGGAAACAGACCCTCGTGGTCAGGTTGATCGTGCTCCGGCGTGGTCAATAACCTCTCGGAGTTGGTTTAGCGATTGCTAAGGTGTGGCATCATCACACGTTCGTAGTCAGATCGTCAAAGTCTACTCCACCAAAAACAATAGCCACCATCTCATCGAAAGACAAGGACAACCTCGCCTCTATCAAGTGGTATTAGATTTCCAGGTTGCTCGGTGAGATTTTACTAGTTTTCGTAGTTTATATCGCATCTGTTCTTCATACCTTTAGTCCACGAAAAAGCCACACAAAAAAATTAGGGTTAGATCATCATATCCGAACCAATCTGAGCCTTTGCATAGTCTTTTCAGTATTTTGCTTTAATGAATTTGCGGTTACATCGTCGTGTCGAGTTGCTGGTCTTAGTGTCTAGTCCTTTAGAGTTTCGAGTTCTTTTCACAGGTTGTCATGCCGCCACCGCATCATCTTCATAGTTGCCATATACCACCACCATCATCACCGCTGCCATATATCACCATCCATCATCACTATCCATTGGTGTCCATATATACCACCACAAATCCTTCACCAATCTGAGTCCAGCTCGTTTTAGGTTTTGTTTCGAGATCCTTTTGATTTCGTATTCGTGTTTTGCTGTGTCAGAAAAAAGAGTCTGGCACGTTTTGGCCCAAAAAATATTCGGCTGAAAATATTTTTTCCCTATCTTGGTTTTAGGTTCTTTGGAGCATTTTAAGACACTTGCCATCATAGTGATTTTTGTCAAAATTTTTGATCGTCAGAGCCCCCGAATTGCTCCAGAAAAAGAAAAAAATAGTCCAACAAATTTCGTGTCCATCTTGCCTATACGACGTGGGAAGAGTTTTGAGACACTCGCCATTGTAGTGATTTTTTGCGCAAAAAAAAGAGGTGCCAAAAAAACAAAAAAAAATTCAGAGTGTGCTTTTCCCTTGTTTACGTGTAGCGTCATGATTTTGTTGGTGTTTTAGGCTCGCGTCTCTAGTACGGTCTAGCCTAGGACCAGCACGGTACCTTCGTTGAGCGTTTATTCAACCTTGCATCTCTGAATTGATTATTGCTAACCCTTTTTGCTACCATACTATAAGCCATCCCAGCTCCACATACATCTACGTCGTGTGTTTGAAACCACCTGGCAATCGCTCTATCCAAGCTTTGAGAGTTTGACTACAACGATTGCCGATCACCGCCTGCTGCTGGGTAAGAACTGGTAAGAATTTGAGATTCGCTTAAAGGATTTGTGACACACCACCACCACCACCACCACCATGTCCCAGTATTCTGTAGGTTTCATATTCTGGTGTGTTTCCTATTTCTGCTAACCATGTCAGGATCACACGACGACGGGAGCGACTGGGAGAGCATGACCAACACAGCGCTCTATGATAAATTTCAACAAATGATGGCTGACCAGGTACAAGACTTCGTGACCAACTTTGGAGAGGCCATGGAGAAGCTCGATGGTTTGGAGAAGACATTCGACACCAAGATGGACGCCAAGTTCAATGAGGTGCTTGCCCGTCTACCACCACCAGCTGCAGCTCCTATCCATTTCGTACGACGAGCGCGACGTGTGCCTCTCTACCAAGGCCAACATACTGGTACTGTTGATACTGCTGCTACTTCTGTGGCTCCTGCTGCTACTATCGTTGAGCAGGTTGAAGATTACGATGGTGATTACGATAATGAGGGAGAGGTTGCTCCAGATCAGCCTCAGGGGCAACCACCACGATACGCACCAGGTCGACCACATGGCTACAACCGTAACGGTAGGGCTTCACCACCTCCTCAGGTACGGGATCATGACCATCTCCCTAAACATAAATTGAATATTCCGACGTTTGAGGGTAGGTATGTTCCTGATATATATCTTACATGGGAGTTAGAAACAGAACATCGTTTTACATGCTTACAATTTCCTGAGGATAGACGTGTTGATGATGCTGTTTGTTCATTCACTAGTTTTGCTTGTGTTTGGTGGTCAGAACATTGTGGAGTACATCATGCTAATATTCCAACTACTTGGGCTGCTTTGAAAACTGCTATGCATAATCGTTGGGTGCCACCTTATTATCAACGTGAATTGCTTCAAAATTTGCAGCGTTTGAGACAAGGAAAAAATTCTATACAAGAATATTATCAGGAATTACAAACTGGCATGATTAGATGTTGTATGGTTGAGGAGAATGAAGCTACGCTTGCACATTTTATGGGTGGATTAAATAGAGAGATTCAGACTATTCTCGAGTATAAGGAGTATACCACTATCACTCGTTTATTTCATCTTGCTTGCAAAGCTGAACGTGAAGTGCAGGATCGACAGGCAATGGCAACAACTACTTTTTCTGCAGGTCGCACTTCATCATGGACGCCACATACCCCCTCTACTTCTGCACGTCCTGCTACAACACCACCTACTTCCACTTCCAAATCCAACCACGATACCAGGAAACATGCTCCTACTCCACCATCTGCGAAGATCACACCTTCTGGGCCTGCAAAGAGCTCTTCTTCATCTATTGCATCCACAGGGCAAACACATGAGGTTATATGCCGTCATTGCAAGGGTGGATGTCACTTTGCGAGAGAATGCCCTTCCAACCGTGTAATGATTGTTACTGAGGATGGTGGATATGCGTCCACTAGTGATTATGATGAGGAGACTTTGGCTCTCATTGCAAGTGAAGAACAGGGTGGCGAGGATGCAGAACCAGAGACACACTACATGGCTGCTGATTACGCTGACAGGTATGAAAGTTTAGTTGCTCAACGTGTTCTTAGTGTGCAGGTTACACAGGCTGAGCGATATCAGAGGCACAACTTGTTCCACACAAAGGGATTTGTGAAGGAGCGTTCTGTTCGCGTCATCATCGATGGAGGGAGTTGCAATAACTTGGCTAGCATGGAGATGGTGGAGAAGTTTTCTCTAACCACCAGACCACATCCTCATGCTTATTACATCCAATGGTTCAATAATAGTGGCAAGGTTAAGGTAACACGTATTGTTCGTGTGCATTTTAGCATTGCTACATATTCTGATTATGTGGATTGCGATGTGGTACCCACGCAAGCATGTTCTGTTCTACTTGGTAGGTCATGGCAGTTTGATAAAAATTATGTACACCATGGTAGGACAAACTAGTATACTCTTGTTCATAAGGATCACAATATCACTTTGCTTCCTATGTCTCCAGAACATATTATGAAAGATGACATTGCTAGAGCTAGTAAAGCAAAACAGGAGAAAAATAAGAGTGAAAATTAGATTGTAGCACAGGAATTTGAGCAACACCATAAGCATAATAAACCATCATCTAATGTTGCATACGAAATAAAATTGAAGAGTGGATGTTTACTTGCTACTAAATCTGATATTAATGATTTGGATGTTGCTACATCTGTCTGCTATGCTTTTGTATGCAAAGAGGTACTATTTCCATTTGAGGACATGCCTCCCTCTTTGCCTCCTGCTATCATTAACATTTTGCACGAGTTCGCTGACATCTTCCCACAAGACTTGCCACCAGGATTACCACCAATTCGCGGGATTGAGCATCAGATTGACTTAATTCCCGGTGCACCCGTACCCAACCGTGCGCCATACCGTACCAATCCAGAGGAGACAAAGGAGATTATGTGTCAAGTACAGGAGCTGCTTGACAAAGGTTATATACGTGAATCCCTTAGTCCTTGTGATGTTCCTATTATTCTAGTGCCTAAAAAGGATGGTACATCGCGCATGTGTGTGGATTGTAGAGGCATTAATAATATGACTATTCGTTATCGTCATCCTATTCCTAGACTAGATGATATGCTTGATGAATTAAGTGGTTCTACAATTTTCTCCAAAGTTGATTTGCGTAGTGGATACCATCAAATTCGTATGAAATTGGGAGGTGAATGGAAAACAGCATTTAAAACTAAGTTTGGATTATATGAGTGGTTAGTCATGCCTTTTGGGTTAACTAATGCACCTAGCACTTTCATGAGATTAATGAGCGAGGTTTTACGTGCTTTCATTGGACGGTTTGTGGTAGTCTATTTTGATGATATATTGATTTTTAGTAGATCTTTGGAGGAGGATTTGGAACATCTACGTGTTGTTTTTATTTCTCTACGTGATGCACGTTTGTTTGGTAACCTTGGGAAGTGCACCTTTTGCACCGACCGAGTATCTTTTCTTGGCTATGTTGTTACTCCACAGGGAATTGAAGTTGATAAAGCCAAGATTGAAGCTATCGAGAGTTGGTCGCAGCCCAAAACGGTCACACAAGTGAGGAGTTTTCTTGGCCTCGCTGGTTTCTATAGGCGTTTTGTGAGAGATTTCAGCACCATTGATGTGCCTCTCAATGAGCTTACAAAGAAGGACGTGCCTTTTTCTTGGGGTACCGCACAGGAAGAAGCCTTCACGGTCTTGAAAGATAAGTTAACACATGCTACTTTACTCCAACATCCTGATTTTAATAAGACTTTCGAGCTTGAATGTGATGCTAGTGGAATTGGGTTAGGAGGTGTGTTATTACAAGATGGTAAACCCGTTGCGTACTTTTCTGAAAAACTGAGTGGGCCTAGTCTGAATTATTCTACTTATGATAAGGAATTATATGCTCTTGTTCGGACTTTGGAAACATGGCAACATTATTTATGGCCCAAAGAATTTGTTATACATCCTGGTCATGAATCTTTGAAACGTATTAAAAGTCAAGCAAAACTGAACCGTAGACATGCTAAATGGGTTGAATTCATTGAGACTTTCCCTTATGTCATTAAACACAAGAAGGGTAAAGAAAATGTTATTGGTTATGCTTTGTCTCGTCGTTATACTATGCTTTCACAACTTGACTTTAAAATATTTGGTTTGGAGACCATCAAAGATCAATATGTGCATGATGCTGCATTTAGAGATGTGTTGCAGCATTGTAAAGAAGGGAGAACATGGAACAAGTTCATTCTTAATGATGGATTTGTGTTCCGTGCTAACAAGCTATGCATTCCAACTAGCTTCGTTCGTCTTTTGTTGTTACAAGAGGCACACGGAGGAGGATTAATGGGACACTTTGGCATGAAGAAGACGGAGTACGTACTTTCTACACATTTCTTTTGGCCAAAGATGAGACGGGATGTTGAGCGTTTTGTTGCTCGCTACACTACATGTCAAAAAGCTAAGCCATGACTCAATCCTCATGGTTTATATATGCCTTTACATGTACCTAGTGTTCCTTGGGAGGATATATCTATGGACTTTGTTTTAGGTTTTCCTCGAACTAAAAAGGGGAGGGATAGCATATTTGTTGTCATGGATAGATTTTCCAAAATGGCACAATTTATACCATGTCATAAAAGTGATGCTGCTGCTCATGTTGTTGATTTGTTCTTTCGTGAAATTATTCGGTTGCATGGTGTGCCAAATACAATTGTTTCAGATCGTGATGCTAAATTTCTTAGCCACTTTTGGAGATGTTTATGGGCTAAGTTGGGGACTAAACTACTTTTTAGTACTACATGTCATCCCCAAACTGATGGCCAAACTGAAGTAGTCAATAGATCATTGTCTACTATGCTTAGGGCTGTTTTGAAGAATAACCTGAAAATGTGGAAAGAATGCTTGCCTCATATTGAATTTGCTTATAATCGTTCGCTACATTCTACCACTAAGATGTGCCCTTTTGAAGTTGTGTTTGGTTTCTTACCTCGTGCACCTATTGATTTGTTGCCTCTTCCATCTTCGGAGAAGGTTAATTTTGATGCTAAAGAACATGCTGAATTGGTATTAAAAATGCATGAGTTAACGAAGGAAAACATTGAGCGTATGAATGCTAAATACAAAATTGCTAGAGATAAGGGTAGAAAACATGTTGTCTTCGCACCTGGAGATCTTGTTTGGTTACATTTGCGTAAGGATAGATTTCCTGATTTGCGCAAGTCAAAGCTAATGCCACGTGTTGATGGTCCTTTTAAGGTGTTAGAGAAAATAAATGATAATGCATATAAACTTGAGCTGCCTGCAGAGTTTGGGGTTAGCCCCACTTTTAACATTGCAGATTTGAAGCCTTATTTGGGTGAGGAAGATGAGCTTCCGTCGAGGACAACTTCAGTTCAAGAAGGGGAGGATGATGAGGACATCCCTCTAATGTTACACCCATAACTCCGACTGGTATATATACAGGACCAATTACTAGAGCTTGCGCACGTCAATTGAATTACCAGGTACCTTTGTTTCTTGGAAATCCTTCTAATGTTCATGAACATATGATGCTGCCTAAATTAGATACTTTTGTTTTACTTATGAATGAAGGACTTAGCATGGACAAGAAGGATGACCATTGGAGTGGGATCAAGCATGGAGAAGAAGGTACGCGCGCGGGAAAGAACAATGGAGCTTCCAGTGATGATTTTCGCACTTTGAAGCCACCATAATGGGAGAGAGAAGCCTTGGACGAAATATGCGTGATGCCACTTTATAAAATTCATCCCTAGGCTAATATAGGTGTTGCGCCACCTTATTTTTGGGCCAGGCCCATGTAATTTCGGAATACCATATTATAGGCTGTTTTTAGAGTCTGTATGTATGGGGAAACTGAGTTAGGGTCCGTTTCGGACCCCTCCTCCAAGGGGCCATGAAATTCCCCTCTATTCCCCCATATATACAACCCTTAGGGCGTCATTTTAGGGTTGGGTTTTGTTTAGATTAGAAGTTTGCCATAGCTGCAACTTCGTGTTCTTCGTTTGTGTTGCACGACCAGACAAAGGCGTCACAGAACCCCACTTCATCAATAAAGCTTTCCTCTTATATTCGCAATATCCAGATTGCAATCCTAGTTCTTGCTTGTTCTTTGTTTGCGTGCAGGAAACAGACCCTCGTGGTCAGGTTGATCGTGCTCTAGCATGGTCAATAACCTCTCGGAGTTGGTTTAGTGATTGCTAAGGCGTGGCGTCATCACACGTTCGTAGTCGGATTGTCAAAGTCTACTCCACCAAAACGATAGCCACCATCTCATCGAAAGACAAGGACAACCTCGCCTCTATCATAGGGACGACACTTGGGCTGTCACAGTGAACCTTCTATCTCAGATCCAAGCATAAAATGTTTGTTGCTAAAACTGGGTCCTTTCTCGAGGAAAAGTTTCTCTCAAAAGAATTGAGTGGGAGGAAGATAGAACTTGATGAGGTTGTTGAACCTTTGTTTCAACGAGAGAGTAGCGCAGCGCAGGAAGATGTTTTTGTGAAGCCTACGTTAATTGAAGAGGAAGTTAATGATGATGATCATGAAGCTTCGGATCAAGTTACTATCAAACCTCGTAGGTCAACAAGGTCGTGTATTGCTCCTGAGTGGTACGACAACCCTGTCTTAGAGGTCATGTTGTTGGACAACGACGAACCTATGAGCTATGGAGAAGCAATGATGGGCCCGGATTCCGAAAAATGGTTAGAGGCCATGTAATCCGAGAAAGGATCCATGTATGAAAACCAAGTATAGACTTTGGTAGACTTACTCGTTGGACGATAGGTCATCAAGTACAAATGGACCTTTAAGATGAAGACAGACGCTGATGGTAAATGTCACCATTTATAAAGCTCGACTTGTTGCAAAGTAGTTTACGACAAGTTCAAGGAGTTGACTGCAATGAGACTTTCTCACTCGTAGCGATGCTAAAGTCTGTTGGAATTATGTTAGCAGTTGCTGCATTTTTTTAATTATGAAATCTGGCAGATGGATGTCAAAACATCGTTTCCTTAACGGTTTACTTGAGGAAAGGTTGTATGTGATACAACCAGAAGGTTTTGTCAGTCCTAAGGATGCTAAAAGGTGAGCAAGCATCTCGGAGTTGGAATATACACTTTGATGAGGTGATCAAAGTTTTTGAGTCTATACAAAGTTTATGAGAAACGTGTATTTACAATAAAGTGAGTGGGAGCACTATAGAGTTTCTGATAAGCATATGTGGTTGACATATTGTTGATCGGAAATGATGTAGAATTTCTAGAAAGCATAAAGGGTTGTTTGAAAGGAGTTTTTCAAAGGAAGACCTGGATAAAGCTACCTAATTGTTGAGCATCAAGATCTATAGAGATAGATCAAGATGCTTGATGAGACTTTGAATGAGTACATACCTTGACAAGATTTTGAAAGAGTTCAACATGGATCAATGAAGTGTTCTCGCCTGCTTTGTAAGGTGTGAAGTTGAGTGAGACTCAAAGCTCGACCACGACAGAGGAAAGAGAAAGGATGAATGTCATCCCCTATGCCTTAGCCATAGGCTCTGTATAGTATGCCATGCTGTGTACCACACCTGTGTGTGCCTTGCCATGAGTCCGTCAAGGGGTACAAGAGTGATCCAGGAGTGGATCACTGGACGGCGGTCAAGATCATCCTTAGTAACTAAAAGACTAAGGAAATGTGTCTCGATTATGGAGGTGTAAAGAGTTCGTCGTAAAGAGTTACGTCGATGCAAGCTTTAACACCAACACGGATGACTCTTAGTAGCAATCCGGATACGTATAGTGGAGCAGCCATTTGGAATAGCTCCAAGTGGAGTGTGGTAGTAGTATTTAAAGTTTTACATAGATATTTGCAAAGTACACACGGATCTGAATGTCACAGACCCGTTGACTAAAAGACCTCTCTCACATGCAAGGCATGATCGAGCCCTAGAACTCATTGGGTGTTAGATTCATAACAATGCGAATCACATGATGATGTGAACTAGATTATTGACTCTAGTGCAAGTGGGAGACTGTTGGAAATATGCCCTAGAGGCAATAATAAATTGGTTATTATCATATTTCCTTGCTCATGATAATCGTTTATTATCCATGCTAGAATTGTATTGATCAAAAACTCAGATACATGTGTGGATACATAGACAACACCATGTCCCTAGTTTGCCTCTAGTGAACTAGCTCGTTGATCAAAGATGGTTAAGGTTTCCTAGCCATGGACATGAGATGTCATTTGATAACGGGGTCACATCATTAGGAGAATGATGTGATGGACAAGACCCAAACTACAAACGTAGCATATGATCGTGTCAGTTTATTGCTACTGTTATCTGCATGTCAAGTATTTGTTCCTATAACCATGAGATCATGCAACTCACTGACACCGGAGGAGTGCCTTGTGTGTATCAAACGTCGCAACATAACTAGGTGACTATAAAGGTACTCTATAGGTATCTCCGAGGGTGTCTGTTGGGTTGGCATGGATCAAGACTGGGATTTGTTACTCCGTGTGACGGAAAGGTATCTCAGGGCCCACTCGGTAATACAACATCATAATAAGCATTACAAGCAATGTGACTAAGTGTTAGCCACGGGATCTTGTATTACGGAAACGAGTAAAGAGACTTGCCGGTAATGAGGTTGAACTAGGTATGGAGATACCGACGATCGAATCTCGAGCAAGTAACATACCGAAGAACCAAGGGAACAACATACGGGATTAATTGAATACTTAACATAGAGGTTCGACCAATAAAGATCTTCATAGAATATGTAGGAACCAATATGGGCATCCAGGTCCCGCTATTGGTTATTAACCGTAGAGGTGTCTCGGTCATGTATACATAGTTCTCGAACCCGCAGGGTCTGCACACTTGAGGTTCGATGACGTTTCGGTAGTATAGAGTTATGTATGGTGGTGACCGAAGGTTGTTCGGAGTCCCGGATGAGATCACGGACGTCATGAGGGGCTCCGAAATGGTCCGGAGGTAAAGATTGATATATAGGAAGTCCTGTTTTGGTCACCGAAAAAGTTTGGGGCTCATCGGTAGTGTACCGGGGTGCCGGGAGGGTACCGGGGGACCATCGGGAGGGGTGTCTCGACCCAAGAGGCTACATGGGCTGTGGGAGGAGGTAAACCAGCCCCTGGTGGGCTGGCCAAAGCCTCCTATAAGGGCCCATGCGGCTGGAGTGGTTTGAGAAGGAAAAAATCCAAAGGTGGAGAGGTGGAAAGAGTTTCCAAGTGGAAAGGAGGAATCCTACTCCTAATAGGATTAGAGTAGGACTCCTCCACCTCCAGTTTCGACCAAACCTTGAGGGCTTGAGGCTGCCTCCTCCTCTCCCTCCCTCCTATATATACTAGAGGATTTAGAGGGAAAAGCTAACCCTAATAGCCACGTGCTACCTCTCCTCTAGATCGCAGTTTCTCCTCTAGATCGGTTTTCAGCGGTGCTTAGGCGAAGCCCTGCTGGAATAGCTCCACCATCATTGACGCAACGCCGTCGCACTGCTGGAGAACTCATCTATCTCTCCTCTCCCTCTTACTGGATCAAGAAGGCGGAGATGGTCATCGAGCTTTACGCGTGCTGAACATGGATGTGTCGTCTGTTCGGCGCTAGATCGGAAGGACCGTGATCAAGATCGCGAGACGATTCGTGATTGGATCGCGGAACGGATCGTGATGAGATCGCTGGACGGATCGTGATTGGATTGCGAGATGGATCGTGATGGGATCGCGGGACACTCGGTGATTTGGATCGCGAAGACGTTCGACTACATCAACCGCGTTTCTTAACGCTTCCCGCTTAGCGATCTACAAGGGTATGTAGATCCACTCTCCCTCTCGTAGATGCTCATCACCATGGATAGATCTTGCATGTGCGTAGGAAATTTTTTGTTTCCCATGCAATGTTCCTCGACATTAAGCCTGTTCATAAGCCGGCTGGGGAACAAGGCTATTTCTTTATACCAGATGATGAAGAAGATAGACAACTTCGTCGGGAGTACGGCGGCGAGTGAGGCGTTCGAGGCACTCAAGAAACAACTCACTGAGCCGCCGGTCTTAGCTGCTCCAACTGAGAAAGAGCCTCTGCTTCTATACGTGGTGGCTAATAACAGAGCAGTCAGCGCCGCGGTTGTTTTTTAGCGTAAGGAGGCGGGGAAAGAATATCCGGTTCAGAGGCCGGTTTACTACATCAGTGAAGTCCTGACACAGTCCAAGCAGAGATACCCACATTGGCAGAAGCTGATATATGGGGTGTTCACGGCGAATCGTAAGATGAATCATTACTTTCTAGGACACCAGATCACAGTGGTTAGTTCTGCCCCGTTGGGATATATAATTCAAAACAGAGAAGCCACCGGCAGAATTGCAAAGTGGGCATTGGAGCTTGGCCCTCTTAATCTGAAATACATGCCTCACACGGCGGTCAAGTCTCAAGCTTTGGTGGATTTCATAAATGACTGGACGGAGTGTCAGGCGCCTAAGGAGAAGCCAGACAACACGTATTGTACGATTCACTTTGACGGATCCAGGCAGTTGGAAGGATCGGGGGCTAGGGTTGTCTTAACCTCCCCTAAAGGTGACAAGTTCTATTATGTATTAAGGTTGATGTTTCCTTGTACTAACAATGCAGCTGAGTATGAAGCTCTACTTCATGGCCTCTGGGTGGATAAGGAGATGAGCCTGAGCCAAGTTAGATGTCTTGGCAACTCAGATCTCATAGCCCAGAAAGTTTCAGGCACTTGGGACTCCAAAGACCCGCGGATGGCGGCTTATCGTCAGACGGTAGATGTCATTGTTGGTCATTTCAAGGGTTATCAGGTGGATCATATTGATCGTCGCGGGAACGAGGCGGCTAACGCCCTGTCAAGGCTGGGCTCTCAGCGTAAGCCGGTGCCGCCTAACGTTTTCTTAGACATACTACATCACCCGTCAGTTAAATTACCTTCAGAGGAAGACTTGGCTATACCTAACCCAGAGGGGCAGCTGGTGGCGGCTCTGCATGCTATCCCTGATTGGACGCTGCCTTACCTAGTGTACTTGACTCGCGATGAGTTACCTGAGGATGAGAACTTGGCAAGACAGATCATCAGGCGATCTAAGTCTATGACAATTATCAATGGTGAGTTACATAAGTGCAGCGTTACTGGCATCTTTCAACGTTGTGTCTCATCTGATGAAGGCAAAGAAATCTTGAGCGAAATTCACGCTGATGATTGCGGTCATCACGCGGTTCAAAATCTCTGGTGGCCAAGGCTTTTCGACATGGTTTCTTCTGACTGACGGCTCATAAAGATGCAAAAGACTTGGTTCGCAAGTGCGATGGATGCCAGAAGTTCGACCGACATGCTCACGTACCAGCTCAGGAGTTGCGAATGATCCCAATCACCTAGCCGTTTGCAGTCTAGGGGCGGTCAGGCCTTTCAAGAGGTCCAAGGACAAGAAGACCCACCTCTTGGTGGCAGTGGACAAGTTTACCAAGTGGGTAGAAGCTGAGCCGGTCGGCAAGTGTGACGCGGCTACGGCGGTTCAGTTTGTTAAAAAGTTGATCTACCGCTTCGGTTACCCTCATAGTATCATCACAGACAATGATACGAACTTATCCAAGGGGGCTATGCAATCGTTCTATGAAAGTGAGCACATCCGATTTGACGTCTCTGTGATTGCTCATCCACAATCCAATGGTCAGACAGAGCGTGCTAACCAGGAAATTTTGAGAGGCATCAAACCCCGGCTTATGGTTCCTTTGCAACGAACGCCGGGTTTTTGGGTAGCGGAGTTGCCATCAGTCTTATGGAGCATTAGAACTACTCCCAATAGATCAACAGGCTATACACCTTTCTTCATGGTTTATGGCGCAAAAGCCGTCTTACCAAGCGATATATGTCATGACTCCCCACGGGTGGTGGCTTATGTTGAGGAGGGTAATGAGACAGCGCGTCAAGACGCGTTGGATGCTTTGGATGAAGAGCGCGATCTGGCGGCGGCTCGATCGGCGATTTATCAACAAGACCTGCATTGCTATCATCGCCGCAGAGTTAAGGCCCGGACGTTTCAAGAAGGTGACTTAGTGTTGCGGTTGATTCAAGATCATACAGATGCAAAAAAGTTATCCCCTCCATGGGAAAGATCTTTTGTGGTCAGAAGAAATCTCAACAATGGGTCGTATTACCTCATTGATATACAAGACGAGTCAAGCACTTCTGGGCAGGAGACCCATCGGCCGTGGAATATAGCTCATCTTCGGCCTTACTATACTTGGGTTATCAACACTCGACATTGTACACCATCATTGTACATATCACACACACACACACACACACATATATATATATATATGAATAAAGTTGGCATCCCTACAAGCCGGGGCCTCTGCCGTTTCGCATATCTCAGTTTGCGCAAAAGTTGAATCTGTCAACAAGGTCACTTGGGGGCTTCCAACCCACCGGGTTTAGCTTATCACACCCTTTTTGATGAGGACATCCCTACTAATTTTACACCCACCCCGACTGCTATACATACAGGACCAATTACTAGAGCTCGCGCACGTCAATTGAATTACCAGGTACTTTCGTTTCTTGGAAATCCTTCTAATATTCATGAACATATGATGCTGCCTAAATTAGATACTTTTGTTTTACTTATGAATGAAGGACCTATCATGGATAAGAAGGATGACCATTGGAGCGGGATCAAGCATGGAGGAGAAGGTGCGCGCGCGGGGAAGAACAATGGAGCTTCCAGTGATGATTTTCGCACATTGAAGCCACCATAATGGGAGTGGGAAGCTTTGGACGAAATATGCATGATGCCACTTTATAAAATTCGTCCATAGGCTAATATAGGTGCTGCGCCACCTTAATTTTGGGCCAGGCCCATGTAATTTCGAAATACCATATTATAGGCTGTTTTTAGAGTCCGTATGTATGGGGAAACTGACTTAGGGTCGGTTTCGGACCCCTCCTCCAAGGGGCCACGAAATTCCCTTCTATTCCCCCATATATACAGCCCTTAGGGCTTCGTTTTAGGTTTGGGTTTTGTTTAGATTACAAGTTCGCCATAGCAGCAACTTCGCGTTCTTCGTTTGTGTTCCACGACCAGACAAAGGCGTCATAGAACCCCACTTCATCAATAAAGCTTTCCTCTTATATTCGCAATATCCAGATTGTAATCTTAGTTTCTTGCTTGTTCTTCGTTTGCGTGCAGGAAATAGACCCTCGTGGTCAGGTTGATCGTGCTCCGGCGTGGTCAATAACCTCTCAGAGTTGGTTTAGCGATTGCTAAGGCGCGACGTCTCACACGTTCGTAGTCGGATCGTCAAAGTCTACTCCACCAAAAACGATAGCCACCATCTCATCGAAAGACAGGGACAACTTCGCCTTTATCAAGTGGTATCAGATTTCCAGGTTGCTCGGTGAGATTTTACCAGTTTTCGTAGTTTAGATCGCATCTGTTCTTCATACCTTTAGTCCACGAAAAAGCCACAAAAAAATTAGGGTTAGATCATCATATCCGAACCAATCTGTGCCTTTGCATAGTCTTTTCAGTATTTTGCTTTGTTGAATTTGCGGTTACATCGTCGTGTCGAGTTGCTGGTCTTAGTGCCTAGTTCTTTAGAGTTTCGAGTTCTATTCACAAGTTGTCACGTTGCCAACGCATCGTCTTCATAGTCGCCATATACCACCACCATCATCCCCGCTGCCAGTTATCCATTGGTGTCCATATATACCACCACCAATCCGAGTCCAGCTCGTTTTAAATTTAGTTTCGAGATCTTTTTGATTTCGGAAAAAAAAAAAAGAGTCTGGCACGCTTTGCAGAGCACGTTTTGGCCCAAAAAAATTTCGGCCGAAAATATTTTTTCCCTATCTTGATTTTAGGTTCTCCGGAGCGTTTTGAGACACTTGCTATCATAGTGAGTTTTGTCGAAATTTTTTGGTCGTCGCAGCCCCCGCATCGCTCCAGAAAAAAAAAATTCAAATTTTTTTTTCGTGTCTATCCTGCTTATACGACTTGGGAAGGGTTTTGAGACACTCGCAATTATAGTGTTTTTCTGAGCAAAAAAAAAAAAAAGAGGCGCAAAAAAAAAACGAAAAAAAAACAGAGTGTGCTCTTCCCTTGATTACGTGTATCGTCGTGCTTTTGTTGGTGTTTTAGGCTCGCGTCTCTAGCACGGTCTAGCCTAGGACCAGCACAGTACCGTCGTTGAGCGTTTATTCAACCTTGCATCTCTGAATTGATTATTGCTGACCTTTTTTGCTACCATATTATAAGTCATCCCAGCTCCACATACTTCTACGCCGTGTGCTTGACACCACCTGGCAATCGCTTTATCCAAGCTTTGAGAGTTTTGGCTACAACGGTTGCCGATCACCGCCTGCTACTGGGTAAGAACTGGTAAGAAATTGAGATTCGCTTAAAGGATTTGTGCCACACCACCACCACCACCACGTCCCAGTAGTCTGTAGGTTTCATATTGTGTGTTTCCTATTTCTGCTAACCATGCCAGGATCACACGATGACGAGATCGACTGGGAGAGCATGACCAACAAAGCGCTCTATGATAAATTTCAGCAAATGATGGCTGAGCAGGTACAAGACTTCGTGAACAACTTTGGAGTGGCCATGGAGAAGCTAGATGGTTTGGAGAAGACATTCGACACCAAGATGGACGCCAAGTTCAATGAGGTGCTTGCCCGTCTACCTCCACCAGCGGCAGCTCCTCTTCCTTTTGAACGACGAGCGCGACGTGTGCCTCTCGGCCACGCCCAACATCCTGGTACTGTTGATACTGCTGCTACTTCGGTGGCTCGTGCGGCTACTGTCGTTGAGCAGGTTGAAGATTATGATGGTGATTTCGATGATGAGGGAGAGGTTGCTCCAGATCCGCCCCAGGGGCAACCACCACCATACGCACCAGGTCGACCACATGGCTACAACCGTAACGGTAGGGCTGCACCACCCCCGCAGGTACGGGATCATGACCATCTCCCTAAACTTAAATTGAATATTCCGACGTTTGAGGGTAGATATGTTCCTGATATATATCTTACATGGGAGTTAGAAACAGAACAACGTTTTACATGCTTACAATTTCCCGAGGATAGACGTGTTGCCGCTGCTGTTTGTTCATTCACTAGTTTTGCTTGTGTTTGGTGGTCAGAACATTGTAGAATACACCATGCTAATATTCCAACTACTTGGGCTGCTTTGAAAACTGCTATGCGTAATCGTTGGGTGCCACCTTATTATCAACGTGAGTTGCTTCAAAATTTGCAGCGTTTAAGACAAGGAAAAAATTCTGTAGAAGAATATTATCAGGAATTACAAACTGGTATGATTAGATGTGGTATTGTTGAGGAGAATGAAGCTATGCTTGCACGTTTTATGGGTGGATTGAATAGAGAGATTCAGACTATTCTGGAGTATAAGGAGTATAACACTATCACTCGTTTATTTCATCTTGCTTGCAAAGCTGAACGTGAAGTGCAGGATCGACAGGCAATGGCGAGAACTACTTTTTCTGCAGGTCGCACTTCATCATGGACGCCACGTACCTCCTCTACTTCCACACGTCCTGCTGCAACACCACCTACTTCAACCTCCAACTCCAACCGCGATACCAGGAAACAGGCTCCTCCTCCACCCTCTACCAAGAGCACACCTTCTGGGCCTGCACCGAGCTCTTCTTCATCTATTGCATCCACAGGGCAAACACATGAGGTTATATGCCGTCGTTGCAAGGGTGGAGGTCACTTTGCGAGAGAATGCCCTTCCAAGCGTGTCATGATTGTTACTGAGGATGGTGGATATGCGTCTGCTAGTGATTATGATGAGGAGACTTTGGCTCTCATTGCAAGTGAAGAACACAATGGCGACGATGCAGAACCAGAAACACACTACATGGCTGCTGATTACGCTGACAGGTATGAAAGTTTAGTTGCTCAACGTGTTCTCAGTGTGCAGGTTACACAGGCTGAGCAAAATCAGAGGCACAACTTGTTCCACACAAAGGGAGTTGTGAAGGAGCGTTCTATTCGCATCATCATCGATGGAGGGAGTTGCAATAACTTGGCTAGCATGGAGATGGTGGAGAAGCTGTCTCTAACCACCAGACCACATCCTCATCCTTATTACATCCAATGGTTCAACAATAGTGGCAAGGTTAAGGTAACACGTACTGTTCGTGTGCATTTTAGCATTGCTACATATTCTGATTATGTGGATTGTGATGTGGTACCCATGCAAGCATGTTCTGTTTTACTTGGTAGACCATGGCAGTTTGATAAAAATTCTGTACACCATGGTAGGACAAATCAGTATACTCTTGTTCATAAGGATCATAATATCACGTTGCTTCCTATGTCTCCCGAACATATTATGAAAGATGACATTGCTAGAGCTAGTAAAGCAAAACAGGAGAAAAATAAGAGTGAAAATCAGATTGTAGCACAGGAATTTGAGCAACACCATAAGCATAATAAACCATCATCTACTGTTGCATCCGAAATAAAATTGCAGAGTGGATGTTTACTTGCTACTAAATCTGATATTAATGATTTGGATGTTGCTACATCTGTTTGCTATGCTTTTGTATGCAAAGAGGTATTATTTTCATTCGAGGACATGCCTCCCTCTTTGCCTCCTGCTGTCATTAACATTTTGCAGGAGTTCGCTGACGTCTTTCCACAAGACGTGCCACCGGGATTACCGCCTATTCGTGGGATTGAGCATCAGATTGACTTAATTCCCGGTGCATCCCTACCCAACCGTGCGCCCTACCGTACCAATCCAGAGGAGACAAAGGAGATTATGCGTCAAGTACAAGAGCTGCTTGACAAAGGTTATATACGTGAATCCCTTAGTCCTTGTGCTGTTCCTATTATTCTAGTGCCTAAAAAGGATGGTACATCGCGCATGTGTGTGGATTGTAGAGGCATTAATAATATTACTATTCGTTATCGTCATCCTATTCCTAGACTAGATGATATGCTTGATGAATTAAGTGGCTCTACAATTTTCTCCAAAGTTGATTTGCGTAGTGGATACCATCAAATTCGTATGAAATTGGGAGATGAATGGAAAACAGCATTTAAAACTAAGTTTGGATTATATGAGTGGCTAGTCATGCCTTTTGGGTTAACTAATGCACCTAGCACTTTCATGAGATTAATGAACGAGGTTTTACGTGCTTTCATTGGACGATTTGTGGTAGTCTATTTTGATGATATATTGATTTTTAGTAGATCTTTGGAGGAACATTTGGAACATTTACGTGCTGTTTTTACTACGCTCCGTGATGCCCGTTTGTTTGGTAACCTTGGGAAGTGCACCTTTTGCACCGACCGAGTATCTTTTCTTGGCTATGTTGTTACTCCACAGGGAATTGAAGTTGATAAAGCCAAGATTGCAGCTATTGAGAGTTGGCCGCAGCCCAAAACGGTCACACAAGTAAGGAGTTTTCTTGGCCTCGCTGGTTTCTATAGGCGTTTTGTCAGAGATTTCAGCACCATTGCTGCGCCTCTCAATGAGCTTACAAAGAAGGACGTGCCTTTTTCTTGGGGTACCGCACAGGAAGAAGCCTTCACGGTCTTGAAAGATAAGTTAACACATGCTCCTTTACTCCAACTTCCTGATTTTAATAAGACTTTCGAGCTTGAATGTGATGCTAGTGGTATTGGGTTAGGAGGTGTGTTATTACAAGATGGTAAACCTGTTGCGTACTTTTCTGAAAAATTAAGTGGGCCTAGTCTGAATTATTCTACTTATGATAAGGAATTATATGCTCTTGTTCGGACTTTGGAAACATGGCAACATTATTTATGGCCCAAAGAATTTGTTATACATTCTGATCATGAATCTTTGAAACATATTAAAAGTCAAGCAAAACTGAACCGTAGACATGCTAAATGGGTTGAATTCATTGAGACTTTCCCTTATGTCATTAAACACAAGAAGGGTAAAGACAATGTTATTGCTGATGCTTTGTCTCGTCGTTATACTATGCTTTCACAACTTGACTTTAAAATATTTGGTTTGGAGACCATCAAAGATCAATATGTGCATGATGCTGAATTTAGAGACGTGTTGCAGAATTGTAAAGAAGGGAGAACATGGAACAAGTTCGTTATTAATGATGGATTTGTGTTCCGTGCTAACAAGCTATGCATTCCAGCTAGCTCCATTCGTCTTTTGTTGTTACAGGAGGCGCACGGAGGAGGATTAATGGGACACTTTGGCGTGAAGAAGACGGAGGACGTACTTTCTACACATTTCTTTTGGCCAAAGATGAGACGGGATGTTGAGCGTTTTGTTGCTCGCTGCACTACATGTCAAAAAGCTAAGTCACGACTCAATGCTCATGGTTTATATATGCCTTTGCCTGTACCTAGTGTTCCTTGGGAGGATATATCTATGGACTTTGTTTTAGGTTTACCTCGAACAAAGAAGGGGAGGGATAGCATATTTGTTGTCGTGGATAGATTTTCCAAAATGGCACACTTTATACCATGTAATAAAAGTGATGATGCTGCTCATGTTGCTGATTTGTTCTTTCGTGAAATTATTCGATTGCATGGTGTACCAAATACAATTGTTTCAGATCGTGATGCTAAATTTCTTAGCCATTTTTGGAGATGTTTATGGGCTAAGTTGGGGACTAAACTACTTTTTAGTACTACATGTCATCCCCAAACTGATGGACAAACTGAAGTAGTCAATAGATCATTGTCTACTATGCTTAGGGCTGTTTTGAAGAATAACCTGAAAATGTGGGAAGAATGCTTGCCTCATATTGAATTTGCTTATAATCGTTCGCTACATTCTACCACTAAGATGTGCCCTTTTCAAGTTGTGTATGGTTTCTTACCTCGTGCACCTATTGATTTGTTGCCTCTTCCATCTTCGGAGAAGGTTAATTTTGATGCTAAAGAACGTGCTGAATTGATATTAAAGATGCATGAGTTAACGAAGGAAAACATTGAGTGTATGAATGCTAAATACAAACTTGCTGGAGATAAGGGTAGAAAACATGTTGTCTTTGCACCTGGTGATCTTGTTTGGTTACATTTGCGTAAGGATAGATTTCCTGATTTGCGCAAGTCAAAGCTAATGCCCCGTGCTGATGGTCCTTTTAAGGTGTTAGAGAAAATAAATGATAATGCATATAAACTTGAGCTGCCTGCAGAGTTTGGGGTTAGCCCCACTTTTAACATTGCAGATTTGAAGCCTTATTTGGGTGAGGAAGATGAGCTTCTGTCGAGGACGACTTCAGTTCAAGAAGGGGAGGATGATGAGGACATCCCTACTAATGTTACACCCACCCCGACTGCTATACATACAGGACCAATTACTAGAGCTCGCGCACGTCAATTGAATTACCAGGTACTTTCGTTTCTTGGAAATCCTTCTAATATTCATGAACATATGATGCTGCCTAAATTAGATACTTTTGTTTTACTTATGAATGAAGGACCTATCATGGATAAGAAGGATGACCATTGGAGCGGGATCAAGCATGGAGGAGAAGGTGCGCGCGCGGGGAAGAACAATGGAGCTTCCAGTGATGATTTTCGCACATTGAAGCCACCATAATGGGAGTGGGAAGCTTTGGACGAAATATGCATGATGCCACTTTATAAAATTCGTCCATAGGCTAATATAGGTGCTGCGCCACCTTAATTTTGGGCCAGGCCCATGTAATTTCGAAATACCATATTATAGGCTGTTTTTAGAGTCCGTATGTATGGGGAAACTGACTTAGGGTCGGTTTCGGACCCCTCCTCCAAGGGGCCACGAAATTCCCTTCTATTCCCCCATATATACAGCCCTTAGGGCTTCGTTTTAGGTTTGGGTTTTGTTTAGATTACAAGTTCGCCATAGCAGCAACTTCGCGTTCTTCGTTTGTGTTCCACGACCAGACAAAGGCGTCATAGAACCCCACTTCATCAATAAAGCTTTCCTCTTATATTCGCAATATCCAGATTGCAATCTTAGTTTCTTGCTTGTTCTTCGTTTGCGTGCAGGAAATAGACCCTCGTGGTCAGGTTGATCGTGCTCCGGCGTGGTCAATAACCTCTCAGAGTTGGTTTAGCGATTGCTAAGGCGCGACGTCTCACACGTTCGTAGTCGGATCATCAAAGTCTACTCCACCAAAAACGATAGCCACCATCTCATCGAAAGACAGGGACAACTTCGCCTTTATCACTTTTGATCAGCTTTTAAGCCACAGTCAGGCAGGTTATATACCCAAAAGTTGACTCCGTCAACGAGGTCATCTAGGGGCTTCCAACCCACCGGGTTTAGCTTATCACACCCTTTTGATCAGCTCTTAAGCCACAGTCAGGCGGGTTATATACCCAAAGGTTGACTCCGTCAACAAGGTCATTTGGGGGATTCCAACCCACCGGGTTTAGCTTACATACCCTGATACGGGGTTTGCCCAATCTTCACGGAGGATCTGTTCGATGCGAATCAACGCCACCTGAAGGGTACGAAGGCAACCCTCGATCCCAGCCAACAGCAATGTTGGGTAATGGATAACTAGTGCAACCTGACGAGACCGAAACTAGCTACTGCACATGCAACAACCAGCAACAAGTATTCGCCCAACCACACTCTTAGGATTCCAATCCACGCAACCACGCACGAAGTTGGAAGCACGAACTGGTCGCCGCCTCAACGGCTGCTGATGTAAAATCACAAAGTGAGTTTACCCTCTCACAAGGCAAGATTACAAGAGCTAAGGAGCAAGTGAACTCCCAAACAAGATTCTGGTTGTACTTAGCTAACCTATGTTGAAATCAAATTGCCAAAGAGTTGTGGCTGAAGTGGGGGAAGGGGTATTTATACTAGGAACAACCCTCCTAGTGTAGGTGTGAAACCAGTCCAAAAGAGAGGCTCAAATTCGTGGTAACCAGCTGGTCAAGGGAGCAAATACATGGAGCCTCGCGCAGCAATTAATGCTCTGGACAGCTTGCATTGGAACTCTCATATCCTTTGACTCAGGACTCCAAATGTTGCGCCGTTTGATTTTCCTGAAAGTAGACTTCAAATGTTGTCCATTTTGTACACCCACACGTGCTGGATACTCACATATTTTTTCAGCAAGGTGCAGCAAGTTCTGGGACGAATTCTGGAACTGGGCATGCAACAATAGACTGTTGGGATGGCTTGCTATTCTTCCGTGGGATGTAATTAGTTGCCCTTGTCACCAAAACATGGTTTGCATCACAGTTGAAGCTTATTCTCTCCAAACTTCTTGTATGGGCTTCAAAACTTGTTTCCTCATGTGTTGTAAGTTGTAGGTTGTCCTCAGCATTGTACCTGAGTAAAATCAGCACACAAGATTTAGGTAGTATAAAGTTCTCATGCATAGTTGAATTATGATCAGTTAGGAGCGCGTTCACCTCTTGTTCTATTTGTTTGGCACGGCTCCTTGTCATGGGACCCAAATAGGTCTTCTTGGTAGAAGCTTCATTTGACAGCTGAGATTTATCATGAGGAGAAGATGACAAATGAGGTGAACCAGGGATATCCTCATCATCCTCCCCCTCTTCAAAAGGACTCGTCCTCAACTCTTGACCCTCTTGATCGAAGCATGGAGACAAATCAGCGACATTGAATGTTGGACTAACAACATAGTCGTCGGGGAGCTCAATCTTGTAAGCATTGTCACTGATCTTTGCCAAAACTTTGAATGGTCCATCTCCACGAGGCATTAGCTTAGATTTGCGCTTCTCTGGAAACCTGTCTTTGCGCAAATGTACCCAAACCAGATCTCCGGGCTCAAAACTCACCTTCTTGCGGTTTTTGTTTGCCTTAGCTGCATAGTACTTGGACTTCCTTTCTGTCTCTTCTCTGGTCTTCTCATGAATCTTCTTCACAAATGCAGCATGCTTAGAAGCCTCCAAGTTACATCTTTCTTGCAATGGAAGTGGCAGCAAGTCGATTGGTGCAAGTGGTTTGAATCCATATACCACTTCAAATGGGCACATGCTTGTGGTAGAGTGGACTGCTCTATTGTAAGAAAACTCCACGTGCGGCAAACACTATTCCCACTCCTTCAAATTCTTCTTGATCATTGTATGCAGCAAGGCTAAGAGTGTGCGGTTCACCACCTCTGTCTGTCCATCAGTTTGTGGGTGACATGTTGTTGAAAACAGCAGCTTGGTTCCCAACTTTGCCCATAATGTTTTCCAAAAGTAGCTCATGAACTTCACATCACGGTCTGAAACAATGGTCCTTGGCATTCCATGCAAGCGAACAACTTCCCTGAAAAACAAATCAGCAACATGTGAAGCATCGTCGTTCTTGTGGCATGGGATGAAATGTGCCATTTTTGAGAACCTATCAACCACAACAAAAACTGAATCTCTCCCCCTTTTAGTCCTAGGTAGTCCTAAAACAAAATCCATGCTAATATCTTCCCAAGGAGCATTTGGAACAGGTAATGGAGTATATAAACCATGGGGGTTCAGTTTAGACTTAGCTTTGTGGCGTGTGATGCATCGCTGCACAAATCTCTCAACGTCCTTCCTCATCTTTGGCCAATAAAAATGATCAGCCAGTAGCTCATAAGTCTTCTCACGACCAAAGTGTCCCATTAATCCTCCTGCATGTGATTCCTGCAACAACAAGGGTCTAACCGACGAATCTGGAACACACAATTTGTTAGCCCTAAAAAGGAACCCATCATGAATATGGTATTTATCCCAACCTTTCCCATCCTTACATTTTGCATATGGTTCTGAAAATACATGATCAGTGCAGTACAATTCTTTTAAGCTCTCAAGTCCTAGTACGTTCACTTCTAATTGTGTCAGAAGAACATGCCTACGAGACAAAGCATCAGCAACCATGTTTTCCTTTCCTTTCTTGTACTTCACAACATATGGAAAAGTTTCAATGAATTCTACCCATTTAGCATGCCTACGATTCAATTTAGCTTGACTTTTCAAATGTTTCAAAGCCTCATGATCAGAATGCATAATAAATTCCTTAGGCCATAAGTAGTGTTGCCATGTTTCAAGCACTCTAACCAAAGCATAGAACTCTTTATCATAAACAGAATAATTCGGTTGTGCACCGCTTAACTTCTCACTAAAATATGCTACTGGTTTTCTTTCTTGCATTAAGACACCTCCAATACCTATTCCACTAGCATCACATTCTATCTCAAAAGTTTTAGTGAAATCAGGTAAAATCAGCAAAGGTGCTTCAGTTAATTGTTTCTTAAGCTCAAGAAATGCTTCTTCTTGTGGTGCACCCCATTTGAAAGCAATACCTTTCTTTGTTAATTCATTCAAAGGTGCAGCAATTGTACTAAAATCTTTCACAAACCTCCTGTAGAAACCAGCAAGGCCATGAAAACTTCTCACCTGGCTTACATTCACTGGAGTTGGCCAATTCTTGATTGCTTCCACCTTAGATTCATCCACTTCAATTCCCTGTCCTGAAACAACATAGCCAAGAAAAACAACCTTTTTTGTGCGAAAGGAGCACTTCTCAACGTTAGCATATAGTTTTTCTATCCTTACCACATTCAGCACTTGTTTTAGATGTTCAATATGTTCCTCAATGGACCTGCTATAGATTAGGATGTCATCAAAGTACACAACAACAAATTTGCCAATGTAAGCTCTCAAAACATGGTTCATCAATCTCATGAATGTACTTGGTGCATTAGTTAACCCAAAAGGCATGACTAACCACTCATACAACCCAAATTTTGTTTTGAAAGCAGTTTTCCATTCATCTCCTTCTTTCATCCTAATCTGATGGTATCCACTTCTCAAATCAATTTTAGAGAAAATAGTAGAGCCACTCAATTCATCAAGCATATCATCTAACCTAGGAATAGGATGACGATACCTAATTGTTATAATATTGATAGGCCTACAATCCATAACCAATCGCCATCTTGCATCTTTCTTAGGCACCAAAATCACAGGTACAACACAAGGACTTAAGCTTTCACGCACATAACCTTTTTCTAAAAGTTCTTGTACCTGCCTTTGTATCTCCTTTGTTTCTTCAGGATTGGTGCAGTAGGGAGGTCAATTCGGGAGTGATGATCCTGGAATGAGGTCAATCTGATGTTCTATGCCACGCAAGGGAGGTAGACCAGCGGGTACTTCCTCCGGAAAAATATCCGCAAAATCCTGCAAGACATCGCAAACAGCACTAGGGAGACAAGTTAAGTCGTTAGCTAAAAGCAAAGTGTCTTTGTACACAAGTACAACGACCACTTGATTTGGGTTGAGCCTCACATCTCTCAGTTCGGATTTGGTGGCTAACATGACCAAGTTCTCTCCCTCTCTTTTATTTTTATCTCTCAGATTTGACTTGTAGCGCTCACTCACAGATTTGTGGATCTCTCTCTCCCTCTTTTTCTCTCCCTCTTTCTTACTCACTACTTTTACTTCAGAAACCTTTTGCATGTGCTCAGCCATGATTTGTTGGGGTGTCATGGGCCTTAGCACCAAGTCTTTCCCTTTCCACTTGATGGTGTATTGATTGGTTTTTCCACAATGTTGAGCTGAAAGGTCATATTGCCACGGTCTGCCCAACAGTAAGTGACACACCTTCATGGGCACAACATCACACTCAACGGTGTCAATATAGTCTCCAATCTTGAATTGCACTTGTACCATGTGTGTGACCTTCAACTCTCCACACTCAGTCAACCATTGGATATGGTATGGATGGGGGTGTTGCAGCAGCTTCAGCCTAAGCTTATCACACATTTCTCTACTAGCAAGATTGTGACAACTTCCACCATCAACAATTACTTTGCATACCTTGTCTTGCACTTTTGCTCTTGTTTGAAACAAATTGTGTCGTTGTCCATTCTCAGCTTCTTTGAGCTGCACACTCAAAACTCTAGTGACAACAAGAGAGGCACCTTGCTCGTAATCACAATAGGTATGCTCGTTTCCATCTGAATTTTCACCATTCTCGGTTTCTTCTTCATGTTCACTACAAGACTCATATTCTCCATTCTCTGTAATCAGCATGGTACGCTTGTTGGGACAATCTTTCTTCATGTGGCCACGTCCCTTGCATGTGAAGCACTCTATATCACTAGTTTTTCTCATGGAGCCAATGGAGGATGAACTAGGGGCTGCAAATCTGCTCTTCTCCTTTGAATTTGATGCATCATTTCTGCTCATGGCTGCACGTGTATGGGACTGATTTCCACCACCAGAGCTACTCATGATACCTCGACCAACATTGAATTGAGGTACAAACTTACTCCCACTTGATGTAGCTCTAGCTGTGAAGGAGGTAGTTCTGTTTTGCTTTGTGTCTTCTTGCAATTGCCGTTCAGCCTTAGAAGCAAGATGTACAAGCTCTACCACATTCCGATATGGCTGCAAATCAACAACTCGCTTGACATTAGGATTTAGCCCATATAGAAACCTTGCCATGGACTGCTCCTCTTCTTCATGTATGCTGGCTCTTATCATTGCCTTCTTCATCTCCTTATGATACTCCTCAATAGATAACTTTCCTTGCCTCAAATTCTGGAGCTTATCAAAGACATCATGCCTATAATGCCTTGGGACAAATCTTGCTCTCATCTCTCTTTTCATTTATGTCCATGTAGCAACAGCAGGTTCTCCTTCTTCTTCTCGTTGATTCTGAACTTGCTCCCACCAGATTAGAGCATAGTCTTCAAACTCAAGTGAGGCCATAGATAATTTCTTCTCTTCGGAGTAGTTGTGCATGCGGAAAATCTTGTCAACCTTCAATTCCCATGTAAGATAACTTTCTGGATCAGATCCACCATCAAACTTGGGCATGGTAAATTTCAGCTTTCCAAACCTCTCCTCCTCTTGCCGTCCACGACCATAGTTTCTTGGACGATGAAACCTATCATTCCGGTGCATGCCATCTTCATCTTCATCAAACTCATCTTCACTATCTTCATGGTGCAGATTTGCTCTCCGATGGCCTCCTCTAAGACCACGACCAGCAGCAGCTTCATGATAACCACGACCATAAGCATGAGCATTTCCACGTCCAGGATCGGGAGGTCTCATGGCATGGGGGGCAGGAGCACGGTTTCTTCTAGCTTGTGCATCGGATGCAGCAGCGTCCCCATCAGTTGCATGATGTTCATCACCTTGGACACTTGCATCTTCTCTGCCTTGACGAAGCTCTCGCACAATATCAGCAACTATATCGGTCCTCATGGCTGCCATGTTCTGAGTGAGCTGCTCATTAACGTTACCCATAAGTTGCTGCAAATCTCTTAACAACTTGTCTTGCTTCTCTTCAATTGGATCAAGGTTGTTTCTGAACTCTCGGCGTAGATGATCACGTAATGCATTGAAGTGAAACCGTGTGACAGGTTGATTGAGATGCCCATTTCCTTCAACATCATACTCGTTTTCATCACCTGACATGGTTAGTTTTTGCAAAAAACTATAGTACTAGAAGCATATATGTGGGTAACAACTCAAGCTCACTTCACTTACCAACCGAAGCTCATGTAACTTCCAAGTGAGAGCAGAATCGTGCTCAACCGTGGTGTCGGTGGTTGGTATACCAAGAGTGATAATCAAGCGAATACAAGTCAATGGATGCACATGCGGGGCTGTTTGGTGGAGCTTGGGTGGGGGTATAGATGTAGCAAAAGAAACACTAATCTGCAATCTAGGTATTGTTGAACCAAGTAATCATCCACACAAGTTTCTAATGCCCTTAGTTGCTGAATGGGATATAAATGAAGAACATGCAACTCACACCAAGGAATCAGATTTGCTGCAAGCAAGGATTGAAGACTTGCACACTTGACATGTTTCAGCTCACAACACAAACAGGGATTTCTCAAGATATAAGTGAAGAACAGTCCCAAATTTCTTTCTTTTGCTTCTTGCACACACTTTCTTTCTTTGGGCAGATCTTTCTTTCTCTCTTTTTTTGCCTCTTTTTTTTGACAAACTTTCAACAAGGGACTTCAATCTGAACACACACTTTGGGGGAATTACGAAAATTACAATGGACGAGCTCAAACAACAAGAACATGCAGCTAAAACCTTAGCAGCAAACACACACGAACTGATCTGATTTTTCTGGGTGGAAAACATGGTGAAAATCAGATCTAACAATGATGGATGGAAGGGACACGGTGTGGGCTTTCCAAAATGTACAAAAATACCCAAAATGGACTCCAGATGACAAAGATACACACGATTTGGTGGAGGATGCAGATCTGAAATTTGTGCGCGAAAATGAACACAAACACACAAGATTGGATGGGGAAGAAACTCAGCAACTAAAAACAAAAACTAGTGGATAAGAACTTGATAAAACTCACCAAATAACAGATTAAAGGCTGCAAAGGGCTAGGTAAAGGTGGTTTTTTTTGTGGGGCTATTTTCTGGACTTTAGGATGAACAAGAACACGAACTAAGCTAGGGATACAAGATCCTACCGTGTGAACCGAAGCTCTGATGCCAAGATGATACGGGGTTTGCCCGATCTTCACGGAGGATCTGTTCGATGCGAATCAACGCCACTTGAAGGGTACGAAGGCAACCCTCGATCCCAGCCAACAGCGATGTTGAGTAATGGATAACTAGTGCAACCTGACGAGACCGAAACTAGCTACTGCACATGCAACAACCAGTAACAAGTATTCGCCCAACCACACTCTTAGGATTCCAATCCACGCAACCACGCACGAAGTTGGAAGCACGAACTGGTCGCCGCCTCAACGGCTGCTGATGTAAAATCACAAAGTGAGTTTACCCTCTCACAAGGCAAGATTACAAGAGCTAAGGAGGAAGTGAACTCCCAAACAAGATTCTGGTTGCACTTAGCCAACCTATGCTAAAATCAAATTGCCAAAGAGTTGTGGCTGAAGTGGGGGAAGGGGTATTTATACTAGGAACAACCCTCCTAGTGTAGGTGTGAAACCAGTCCAAAAGAGAGGCTCAAATTCGTGGTAACCAGCTGGTCAAGGGAGCAAATACATGGAGCCTCGCGCAGCAATTAATGCTCTAGACAGCTTGCGTTGGAACTCTCATATCCTTTGACTCAGGACTCCAAATGTTGTGCCGTTTGATTTTCCTGAAAGTAGACTTCAAATGTTGTCCAATTTGTACTCCCACACGTGCTGGATACTCACATATTTGTGCAGCAAGGTGCAGCAAGTTCTGGGACGAATTCTGGAACTGGGCATGCAACAATAGATTGTTGGGATGGCTTGCTATTCTTCCGTGGGATGTAATTAGTTGCCCTTGACAACAAAACATGGTTTGCATCAGAGTTGAAGCTTGTTCTCTTCAAACTTGTTGTATGGGCTTCAAAACTTGTTTCCTCATGTGCTGAAAGTTGTAGGTTGTCCTCAGCATTGTACCTGAGTAAAATCAGCACACAAGATTTAGGTAGTATAAAGTTCTCATGCATAGTTGAATTATGATCAGTTAGGAGCGCGTTCACCTCTTGTTCTATTTGTTTGGCACGGCTCCTTGTCATGGGACCCAAATAGGTCTTCTTTGTAGAAGCTTCATTTGACAGCTGAGATTTATCATGAGGAGAAGATGACAAATGAGGTGAACCAGGGATATCCTCATCATACCCTCTTGATTGACTCTTAAGCCGCCGCAAGTTTGAGTTAAACCTGCCTATAAGCTGATGCTGCTCCGCTATGTGACCCGCCGAACTCTTACCAGTTAATCTCGCCTAGAGACCCTGAGCCGATTCAAAGAGGTTGGCGGCCAATCTCGATAGAGACCCCATACTAGTTAAGGTTAAACTGGCGGCTCTTGTCACCTAAGGGATGGTTTATGGAAAGCGAGAACAAACTCACCCATCTACTGCCGACTCTCCGCTATGTGGCCCGTTTCGTACTCTTAGACAGTTAATCTTTTAAAGACCCTCACTATTTAAGGTTGAAACGATGGATTTATGTCACGTGAGAGGCAGTTTATGGGCTACCAAGGTACTCATGCCCTGCTGCGTCTCTTTCTGGGTCGTTATGCTCCTATCAGTTAATCTTGCTTAGAGACCCTGAGCCGTTCAAACAAGTTGGCGGCCAATCTCAATAGAGACCCTGTACTGTTAAAGAGTTCTAGTAGAGAGTCCACCCAGAAGAACCGGCACATGAGTTATTTGAGAAAGCAAGGTCGGGAAAGATTTAACATCTCCGGGTTGTGCTATTCTAAGCCGCCCTCATAGCAATGCAGCAAATATTCTGCTGTTTATTCTTGCAGGTTGTCTCTTAAGATAAGCCGCCAGGAAATTTGATATGATTGAAGCACAAGGCAAATAAATATATATTAAGCCATGCGGTCTCCTATGTGCACGATGGCATAGTTCAGGCAAGACAAGATTTTTTCTAAGCCTATTACAAAGCTCTCCACAGAGCCCCAAAAGCAAGACTTAAAGTTTTGTACACAGATCATAGTTTGGCGGGTCAAGGAGCCAGGTTACACCACTGCAGTATCAATTTGCTCAGCTGGACGGTCATCCTGCGGTGGGTCTTCGACCTCCTCGATCTGAAGATTGTCCACGTCCCAGTTGCGGTTCATTAAAGCTACAAAGTTGGCCTCTTCAAAGAGGGGAGATGGGTCAATGTCAGGGGCAAAGAGATGCTTACGGCGTGCAGGTGTTAAGTCTCTGGCCTCGAAGGTTGGGTCGTGCACTCGTTTGTTTTCAACATTGTAAGCCGCCTGGTATGTTGACAGATCAACCTCTTCTGCCAACACTGATGCAAGGATCTTGGAAGCCTTCATACAGCGGGTGTAATCGGTTTCTGTGAATTCTGAGTCGTCGTCCTTCTTGGATGGAAAGTCGTCCATCATTTTTTCGGCAGTCAGCTCCGAGGCAAAGGCCAGTGCCCGGCTTACCACAGCAATTGCGCCCTTCTGAGCGGCTGGTCGTTTGAGTTCTTGAATTTGCTTTGGCAGAGTTGATAAGAGCTCAATGACTCCCTTCGTGAACTTGGGGACACTCTCTTTATTGAGCATTGCTCTGATCGTGCAAAGAGTCCCGCAGTACAACTGCTCTAATAAAGTGTAGACGGCTTTTAGTTGTAGCAAGCTATCGGCACCAAGCTGGCGGCTTCTTTGACCTGCAAAGGCAAGTTTCACATTATAAGCCGCATGCATAATCTTTTAAGTAAGAATGTTGGATGAGTTTTTAGTACTTACCAAAGATGGCAGCAATCATCTTTGAGATATGGCGCTTCAGGGAGTGCAACTCGTCTGATACGACCATGAGTCGCTGGTCAGCATCGTCTGCACGTTTGGCCAGGGCAGTTTGCTCCGTCTTAGCAGCCTTCTTGAAGGCAGCAAATTCAGATTTAACTTTTACAAGTTCTTCAGCGGCAAGTCGGCACTTCTCCTTTGCTTCACTTCGGGCGGCTTGCTGGGAGGCAAGATTGCTCTTTAAGCCGGTCAGTTCACACTCGACATGGCTCAAAGTTTCCTGTGACATACAAAAGCAAATGAGGGGTAAGTCGCTAGGATAACATATTACCAGATGGTTAGTTAAGGAAATATAATGCAAGTCTCAAGCATATTGCAAGCAATATACTCGACACTTGGGGGCTAATGTCTATTTGCTCTCCAATATTACAAGTAAGTTCTAGCTCATCTTCGTCAAGTTAAACCGGCACTTGGGGGCTACATATGGCTCTTCATTCAATCTACAATGAAGTTCCGACTCATCTTCGTCAAGTTAACCCGGCACTTGGGGGCTACATATGGCTCTTCATTCAATCTACAAGGAAGTTCTAGCCCACTATTTTTATACTGACCCAGACTTGGGGGCTACACTTGAGCAACTTATCAACACTGAGTATCGGCTCAGCATATACATGTTAAGCTGATACTTGGAGGCTACAGGCTAAGTTATTTTACTTATGACATGGATTGGAAGACCCGGTTTACCATTTGCAAATATTAAACCAGCTCTTGGGGGCTACACAAGGGTATAAGGAAAGGAAGGCATACCTCATATTTTTGCTTCATTAAGCCGACAAGTTTGAGCTCCATGTTCTGGCTTGTGGACAAACGGTTCAGATAACCGGCATGTAGCTTGTCGGCAGTTAACTTCTCCAGCATGGGGAACTCAAAGTTCAGGCTGTCGGACGCTTCAGCCTTCTCGGTGTGTTTGGTCAGCACATGGGGCTTGGGAGATTGGAAGCCAGTACCAGTAATAATGGCGTCCGGAAGAATTGGTTCTTCAACGACTATTGAAGGGCTTGGCAGCTTAGAACTGGTCCTGGGAGGACTATCAGTTGCCATTTCATGGGCCACCGGCTCGGAGGACCGACAAGCATCTTCAGGCGCATCCTTTGTGGCTGCAGAGGGCTCTACGTGTGCCGCAGGAGAGTCCGGCTTGGCAGGCTCCGGCTCCTGGGCACTGGGGGCAGAAGTAGACCCGCCGATCTTCCTTCGTTTTCCTTGAGCCCTGGAAAGCACAGAAGGTTATTATATAAAGTTCAAAGATGACAAAGGATATGATGCAAACATAAAAGCACATACTCCGGGTTGATTTTTAGAGGCGGTAGCTTAGTTGTCGTAGAGTCGCCTGATGATGGGGGCGATTCCTGAAAGACAGTTAAAGATATAAAAGGCAGAGTAAGGTTATAATACAAAGTTGACAAAGCTGAATTTAGTTAAAAGATTACCTCAGCCGGCTGTTTCCGCTAAGCCGGAGAATTGGATAACACGGCCACAAGATCTTCAGAGCCGGTGCTCCGGGTTTGGTGTCGGGAAGTGTGTTGTTGCTTTTTCAAAAGAAAATCGGGGTCTAAGTGAGCAAGAGGATGAGAAAGTGGGACTTCTTGGACAGCCCGCCGTATCTTCTTTGGTGGAAGGAGTTCTGAGTCACATGAAATATAGGTTACCTCAGGAGCGTTGGCATGGCTTGTCTCCGATTCTTCCTGTGAGTGAGTATTATCGGCAAGACATATAAAAAGGTAGCCAAGAGAGTCAAGTTATACCTCTCAATCATCAACTTCATGCTGCTCTGGGACAGCAGCCTTCTTCTTTTGGGTGCCGGTCTTCTCCTTAGATTTCTTCGCGGGAGGAGTATACCTTTTCTTCCAAAAGCTGGAGTTGGCCTGAAAGCGAGAGCGGCCGAAAGAGGTTAAAGGTCACTACATACATATATAATTAACCCGGAGATAAAGAGATTTGGAAGATGTTCTTGCATCTGGGGCCGGGTTAGAAGCACAGAAAGGCGGTAACCCGACGGAGCGGCAAGCTTCTTGGGACTCACAGACAAGTCCCTTGATGGCAGCCACAATATTTTCCTCTGTCAGGGTGGTATGATTGAAGCAGAGGGGGTCATTGGCGTCACCCATGTATTCACACATAAGCCAGTCCCGACGGCTCAGAGGCATGACCTTCCAAGAGATCCAACAACGGGTCAGGTCGATTCCTGTCAGACCATTGGCCAGGAGGGCTCAAATTTTGGCGAAGGCCGGAGTATACTTCGCTCGTGCAGAAGCTGACATCCGGTCTAGGAGCTCCATTGTGGTGCAGAGACGGGTAGGGCGATAACCCAGCAGTGGATGTTCACCCTCTAGGGACGTGTCCTTGCAGTAAAACCAAGTCTTATTCCAGTCATTGGGGTGACTTGGCATTCGAACGGCCGAAAAGGCCATATCCCGTCTTCTTTGAATGGAGACTCCGCTGAGCTCTAAGCTTGGGTCGGCTGCCACTTCCGTCTGGTGGTTTACATACAAATACTCTTGGAAGAGGTCAACTGATGGCTCTTCTTGTAAGTAAGCTTCGCAGAGGATTTGGAAGTTGCCCATATTTGAGACGGAGTTGGGTGCAATATCCTGAGGATGCAATTTGAAGAAATGGAGGACATCTCGGAAGAATTTAGAACTGGGCAGGCTGAAACCGCGTGCAAGATGGTCAACAAATATGACTATCTCGCCCTCTTTGGGGATAGGTTTCTTCTCATCGCTCGGAACCCGCCAATGGATGACATCTTTGGCTGGCAAAGTTCCTGCGTCTATGAAGTCTTGCAGAAACTCTTCGGATACCGCAGAGCCGACCCAGTTACAGGTCGAAGACGCCCGAGACATGATGGTGGATTAGGGCTGTGAAAGGTAATGGTGTGCGGTGGATCAGAAAGTGATTCAAACAACTAAGACGACTAAAGAAATTAAATATCAAAATACTAAGCCATCGGCATAATGTGTTGGGAGAGCCGCCAATGTGATGGAGGGTTAAATTGACACAACAGTGAGGGAAAATATAGCTAAGTATAGATAAACATGTTTCACAGGTTGTCCTTATAACTACAGACGTATGGACAGAGAAAAATCAAGTTTATTTTAGTCCTAGTGACGAACTGAGGGAGAAACTGACAAGTTCAAGTGCAGTAAGGGGAAGACAACTACAGATCCGCGCTGGGATGGTGACGTTTTTACAAGGCCTACCCCAACGGGAAGATGAACACTACAAGATCTACTGAGCTGCTTGTCGTTAGGCATTGCGGGAAAACTCCCATTCTAATGGAGCCGATGAACTCGGTGGATTCAAAGAACTAAACTACAGATCTAGGGGAGGAAGAAAGACTTACCAGAAGCAACGCAGTGGACACGAGCGAGATTCTGGTCCGTTCAGGCTGATGCAGCCGCCCGAGTTGACAACGGCGATAGAGCTTCATCGGCACAATGGGGTTCGAAGGCGATGGCATCGAGAGGAAGAAGGAGAGGCGGAGGTGACGGAGGAAATGAGAGGGACCCCTCGCGGTCCTATTTAAGAGGCTGAAAGGCCAAACGGGTGCGGGAATCAAGGCGGCAAAAACTGACCAACCGAGACGGACGCCTCGATTTTCGGGCCGACAGTTTAATGAAAAGATCCATTGAGAACGTCATGGAATCTTTCCGGCATATCCGACATGACGTCACGGCGGGTTATGCATTTTCCTTTCAGGTAATGGACTGTGAGACTCGTCGCCAAGTGAGTTTGAAGATTGACATGAGCGGGCTCAAATCAACCTGGGGCCTAATGTTGGGGATATAACCCCATGGTAAGACCCGCCCAGGTGGGGCCAGGTCATACCTGGTGGCTCGTAATCCAGACCGATGAAGACGGGCCGCAAGACGTAGGCCTGGCCGTGTGGCGGCTTACCAAGATGGGCCAAGACGAAGGCCCAGACGAAAGATAGTATGAAGACCCGGGTTGTTAAGCCACTCGGAGACGGTTTGCCCAAGATGGCAAGGTGGCGTATAGACAGAGTCAGATACATTGTAAGAGTCGGTATGAGACTCGTGTAACCCGTGGTCTTGACCTCTTATATAAAGGCGAGACCCAGGGCGACTTAGAGAGAAACCAACTAATCAAGAACTAGGTCAAGCGAATCCGCTCCCTTGTAATTGATACTCCAATCAATACAACACAAGCAGGACGTAGGCTTTTACCTCTTCTTCAGGGGCTGAACCTGGGTAAACTTGTGTCCCTCGTCTCGACCAACCCCTTTGAGTCCATCACCTTAGCAATGCCCTCGAACTTAAGTCCTCGAACATCTGCCATGACAAAACCATGACAACAATGGTTAGATGTACAACTATCCAGTGTCATCATTGTTTTCTTCATTGCAACAAGGGTATTGCTATAGAATACTTTGCAACAAATACTATGTTGTAAAAATCTTTTTGTAGCATAAGTGATATCGCAGATTTTGTCCTACACTATTTTTGCAACATGGGGGTTTACGCGGGAAAAAGTTCAACACATACAATGTTATAGGAAATTTTACAGTTTTTTTTGTCTTTACTTTTTACAACATAGATGTTGCGAAATGCAATTTGCAACACACATGCAGAAAAACGACGTAGAGGATTTACGTACACGCGTTATTCAGAAGAGTGGCATGTGGGGACCCCGACTCATAAGTGGTGACCACCGAATGCACGTGTACAATGATCCCAGATATCAAAGCTCACTGAACACACAGAAGCTGAATAACAAGAGTCTTACATCCACATTTAGCGTCTTACACAAATAAAGACCATGAAGGTCTAGTCTTACATAGATAGGGCCATGAGGGCCAACCACTTAAATAGAACAAGCAGCGGAAATCTTGATCGAAAGCGTGAACTCATGCCATCTGCCTTAACCAACGGGCATTCTGACTGGGAAGCGTCCTAGTTTGCATGTTCGTCTCCAACGAACTCTTCAACATACTCATGTTCTTCCATGCCTGGCCAATTAAATAACCAGTGGCAAGCCAATGAGTACTTTGAATGTACTCGCAAGCAACCCAAGTTGTGGAACAAGGTAATAATCATGAATGATATAACACTAAGTAGGTAATTTGCGGAAAGCCAATTTTGAATGCAATGACATGATCAAGTAACTATGTAAGCATGCATCAACAGTTGGCAAATATCCACCATATGAACCAGTTGCAGATATCATCATGAGCAGGGGTTGAACATCTCATGTTCACCCATCACGTCAAGTCCTCTGACTTGTCTCAAGTACCATCCCTGTGTTAACCACACACACACACACACCAAGTTCTCTGAACACATCTGGACATAGTTTAAGCAGCACCACCCAACTGTCCTTGACCGTGGACACGGCTATTCGAATAGTTTTTCACTCTTCAGAGGTTGCACACTATACCCACAAGACTCAGGGAACTTTCGTGTAATCCATCACTCGCGGTATGTAACATACCCGAGGTAAGCACCCGAAAAATGCCTTTCCCATGGTGATACCAAACAAAGAGTCCACTCGTTGGTGCCAATCCCTCATGATATACATCACACGTATCATCCATGAGGGCACGCAACGGTGTGCCCGGTGCCTGTAAAGACAGCGCATGGCCTTCCACTTCCGGGACGACCCCGTCTCAAGAGTGACCACTTCACTCTTGCCACTAGTAATGTGGGCTCCTTGCTAGTACCAACCATAGTAATCAACAAAGCCCCATCTCATAAGGGGTATCGTGGTTGCGCATGTAAGGTTGGGACGGTCGACAAATATGAAATCTAATCCGTTTTCGAAAACACACCCTCAACTTGCTCCGCTACACCACTTCTTTCTCAAGTGGTCACCCATCTCATCATCACCTCCCTCGGGCATTAGTGGCACCCGACGGGGTTTTCGAAAAGTCTTTGAAACCATTTCTTCCTTTCCAACACTATGCATAAACCCCATCCTACTTGTGTAGCATCTATTAGCATCCCATCTACACCCACCCGCATAACCCTCATAAGATGGTAGGGTCATGCATGATGCAAGTGTCAACGGTAATAGTATCGGAAGCAACACACCGAAGGGGTCACCACTACACATGATCAAGTTAACAAAAGTAAAGTGCTATAGGTCATGCAATGAAAATGGTTCCTTAACATGGTCAAAGGGATGCTTGCCTAGATCAACAAAGTCTCTGGGGTCTTCGAAGTCTTTTGGTCCAACTTCCTCATCAACAGCGCAATCTATCGTCGCGAATAAAAAAATAAGCATCACACAAAAACAGAGCACACGAACTACTATTAAAAATGCTACCCTACTCTAATAAATACTAAAGACTATATTTAAAATGTTTGTTTAGTATTTTGTTATGAAAAACATTTTTGGAAACTATTTAACAGAGGCAAAAGATGCCAAAATACAGGTTTTAAAATAAAACAGTGCATAAAAGGTTTTCAAAATTTTACAAAAAAAGGCACTATTAAATTCTAGGGAATATCCTAGGAATTTAGGTGCAAAAATTATTATCACAGGATTTTTACTGAGCTCGGTGGGATTTTTGCAAAATCCCACAGAAAAGAAAAAGAAAAAGGCAACGGGACCCTGGGCCAGAGGTGGCCGGTGGCTAGGCCGGCTCAGTTGGCCAGCCAGCCGGCCTCACGCGCGGCCAGGTTTAAACCTGACGCGCGGGGCCCGGCCGTCAGCGGCCGCGAGGGGAAGAGAGAGACTGTGGTAGAGGGAGAGAGAGGCCGACAGGTGGGTCCCACGTGTCGGATCCTTATCCCACCTCGGGGCAGAGGGGGGTGGGGCTCACCGATGGTGGAAGGAGGCACGGCAAGAGGAGATGGAGGTGGGAACGGGCTCTGCGTCGAGCCATCGGTCGCCTGGAGGTGGAAGGGCGGCCGGAGGTGGCCGGAGTCGCCGGCGGGGAGATGGGCGTGGCAGAGGAGCTTTGGGAGGAGGACGCGTCGGTCACCCTACGCACCAATCGAAGGGGAAAAAGGAGGCGAATGGGTCAGGGAGCGAGGGGAACCCAACGGGACAGGAATGGGGGCCGGAGAGGGGAGGTACCCGGAGATCGACGGTGAGATGGCCGCGACGGTCCTCGGCTCGATCCCGAGCACAAAGGTGTTCGGGGCTCTCTGGGGGGCACGGGGAGGTTGCTGGGGAGTGGAGAGAGAGACCAGAGGGGGGAGAGGGGCCCGGGAAGCTCTTTTATAGGTGCCCGGTGGTCCACCGAGCTCGGGTGCGTCGGCGAGCTCGGGGCCTAGGCCAAGGTCGATCAGAGGGGGCGAGGGCGAGTCTGCGGTGTTCCTAGGGCTGATCTAGGCCGAGGGGGAGAGGAGAGAGAGGCGAGAGAGTGCGCACGTGCGAGCCCCGCGGTTGGCCGGCTCGGGCGGCCATGGCGCATGCAAGGAGGGTCAGAGGAGGGAGAGAGAGGAGGGGCCCGACAAGGTGGCGTGGTGCGGACGCCGAGGCCGACCATCTGGGGAGAGCGGGGCGCTCGAGGTGGTCGGGGCCATGCAGTGGGCAACGGCTACAGTGCTTGTTGGCACTGTAGCGCGCTCCATAGCACGCGTTTGGCATACCACGGCATGCCAACGACGTCTTGTGCATGGCCAAAAGTGTCTACGGGGGTCTAGGGGTGCCTAGGCTATAGAAAAGTGCCTTGGATGCTTCAGGAGAGGAATAGAGTAAGTGAGGAGGGAAGAGAAAGCTCTGCCAGGGCTGACCAGGGGTAAAAATGGGGGGGGTTTACCCCACCTCCCAGTGGCTTGAGGACTTGGAATTTTTAGTGGGGGTGCTAGGGCATTGCGAGAAGGTGTGGTAAAAGTTTGGAGGCAAGGGGAAGAGAGAAAGGGGGTGAAATCAGAGACTTACCATTTCACCAGAAGGTGTTTGATGGTGATTGGTCGAGTAGATGAATCCTACATGCCTTGATAATTAACAGGATCAAAGGGTGGTCACAAGTATATCACCAAGTTTGAGAGAGTTTGATGAAAGTTCACAATGGGACTTAGTGGAAACCTAGAAATCAACAGATTCTGGTTTCTCTAGATCCAGACATGCTAAGCTTTTACCCTTGATGCACCACTTAGTTTAGCATCATTATTTGGTGATTAGAAAATGTCCACAAGGTTTGAGATTAAGGGGAGAAACTTCCTAATGTAAAGTTGTTCAAATTTGAACTTGGACAGGAAGGGTTTTGGGATGGTTTGATAAACCAAACCAACTTGGATTGAGGTGAAACTTTGCAAGGTCATCACCTATGATAGTGTTGACTTGCTGGAATTTTCCTGGAAATTATTGAGAATATTTCTTATAGAAATACTTCAAAAGCTTGATTTGAACAGAAAGGGATTTGAGGGGTTTTGCCCATGATTTGAACATGCCCTTGTGTTGAAACTCATATATATGGAAAATATACGTCCACTGAGTTTCCCTAAATTTTCTCAAATATTTTGAAAGCATTTAAATAATTTTTTCCCTAAGAAAAACCATTTCTGGTCTTAAGAAAAAGCCTTTAAATAAAATATAAATATAATCTTTAAAATTAATATTTGGTGGTTTTGGAAAGTCTTATATGTAGTAGTTTTGAAGTAAATCCCTTGGGGAAGAAGGATCCACCCAATTTGAGGACTTGCAGTGCAAACCTCAATTCCGGGGATTTTGAAAACCTAATTTGAATAAATCCTTTTTGGTCAAAATAAAATTTGATAAAAATAGTTTTGGGCACAATTCACATGGCATGATCATTGGGCAAGAAGTTTGGGGCAAGGAATATGAATATGAAGAGGGATAGAATCTAAGAGTGCCATCCACAACCATCAACAAGCAAACAAGCACCAATTTCAAAAAAGCATAAGCACTTGAAAAAAAGTTTTAATTGGTTCCAAATTTTATAAATCCAAACATAACAAGGTGATACAAACACAGGGTGTGATAGATCTACCCCCCTTACAAGAATCTCGTCCCCAAGATTCCTAGGCTAAGCGCTAAAAAGATAAGGGAACTCAGATGTGAGATAGTCTTCACGCTCCCAGTTTGCTTCATCTTTAGAGTGGTTGCTCCACTGGACCTTGAAGTACTTGATGGTGCGGCTTCGGGTGCAGCGTTCAGCTTCATCCAAAATGCAAACCAGCCTCTCATGATAAATGAGGTCTGGCTGAAGATCGATGGCTTGATGGTCGATGTCCTTGTAGAGGTCGGGGCGGTTGGGAACTTGAAGACACTTCTGGAGTTGTGACACATGAAAAACATTGTGCATATCCGATAGCTCGGAAGGTAGCTCTAGCTGGTAGGCAACTTCTCCTCGTCTTGCAGTGACCTGGAAGGGGCCGATGTACCTGGGTGCAAGCTTTCCTTTGACGTGGAAACGCTTGGTTCTTTTAAGAGGTGTGACTCAAAGATAGACATGATCTCCGTTGTTGAAGCTCAGTTCTCGGCGGTGAGAGTCGGCGCAACTCTTTTGTCTTGATTTAGCGGTCTCCAGACGTTCCCGGACAAGTTGAACTTGCTCCTCTGCCTCGCGAAGGATATCTGGTCCAAAAACTAATCCTTCTCCGGTCTCTGACCAGTTGAGGGGAGTACGACACTTGCGTCCATACAACACCTCAAATGGTGCCATGTGAAGACTCGACTGATAGCTGTTGTTGTAGGAGAACTCGGCGAATGGTAGGCAATCTTCCCACTTGGCTCCATATGCCAAAACGCAAGCGCGGAGCATATCTTCGAGTATCTAATTTACTTGCTCGGTTTGCCCATTGGTCTGGGGGTGAAAGGCAGTGCTGAAGGAGAGCTTAGTTCCCATAGCTTCTTGAAACTTCTTCAAGAATCTCGAGGTGAACTGGGTTCCTCGATCCGACACGATCTCCCTTGGAACTCCATGAAGACTTATGATGCGGTTGATGTAGAGGTTTGCGAGTTGGCTTCCATCATAGGTGGTCCAGACGGGAATGAAGTGGGCTACCTTGGTCATGTGGTCGACAATGACCCAGATAGAATCATGTCCCTTGCTTGACCTTGGTAAACCGGTGATGAAATCCATCCCGACTTTGTCCCACTTCCATTAACGCACCTTGAGAGGTTGCAATAGTCCAGCGGGTCGCTGATGCTCCGCTTTGACTCTTTGGCATAAGTCACACTTAGCAACGAACGTGCCTATCTCCCGTTTCATGCCATGCCACCAAAATCTTGCCTTGAGGTCTTCGTACATCTTGGTTCCTCCAGGATGGATGGAGTATGGAGTGTCATGTGCTTCTTGCAAGATCAAGTTCTTGAGCTCCTCTTTGTCGGGCATGCAGATGCGATTCCCGAACCATACAACTCCTTGTTCATCCACTAAGAATCCTGGGGCCTCGCCTGCCTTGATCTTCCTCTTGATGCCGCCAATGCTCTCATGTCCCTTCTGAGCTTCTTTAATATCATCCATCAAGGTAGGCTTTGCTTCGAGGTTGGCGAGGAATCCAGGTGGAACTAGTTCTAAGCCGAAGCTTTCAAGCTCTTCATACAGGGCAGGTAGCCTTTCCTTAATCATAGCATTCAAGGAGCAAGCCTTTCTGCTTAAGGCGTCTGCTACCACATTGGCCTTTTCGGGGTGGTATTGAACACTAAGGTCGTAATCCTTGATCAACTCCAACCATCTTTGCTGCCTCATGTTCAATTCCCTCTGCGTGAAAATATACTTCAAACTCTTGTGGTCTGTGTATATCTCACATCGCTTCCCTAGAAGCTAACATCACCAAGTCTTCAAGGCATGAACCACGACTGCCAACTCGAGATCATGAGTTGTGTAGTTCTCTTCATGAGGTCATAGCTGTCTGGATAGATATGCTAAAACTCTGCCTTCTTGCAGCAGAACACGTCCAAGCCCGGTTCTTGATGCATCACAATATATCACAAACTCTTTGTGAATATCAGGGGTGGCCAAAACTGGGGCTGTGGTCAATCTCTTCTTGAGCTCCTGGAAGGTTTCCTCGCACTTAGCTGTCCATTCGAACTTCTTGTCCTTCTTCAAAAGCTGGGTCATGGGTCGGGCAATGCTCAAGAACCCTTCCACGAACTTGCGGTAATATCCTGCGAGCCCGAGGAAGCTCCTGACTTCCTTCATGGTGGTTGGGGTTTGCCATTTAGTCACGGCTTCAATCTTGGTAGGATCCACTGATAGTCCTTCTACAGTCAGCACATGACCCAAGAATCCAACTTCATGCAGCCAGAATTCACACTTGCTGAACTTGGCATAAAGCTGGTGCTCTCGAAGCTTCTCTAGGACCAATCTCAAGTGTTCCTCATGCTCTTCTTAAGACTTGTAGAAGACGAGTATGTCATCAATGAAGACGACAACGAACTTGTCCAAGTACCCCATGAAGACCTTATTCATGAGATACACGAAGTAGGTAGGGGCATTGGTTAACCCAAATGACATGATCGTGTATTCATACAGGGCATACCGGGTTACAAATGTCGTCTTCGAAATGTCTTGGGGTCTGATCTTCAGCTGATAGTACCCAGACCTAAGGTCGATCTTGGAAAACACCTTGGCTCCATTCAGCTGATCAAACAGGTCTTCAATCTTGGGGAGTGGGTACTTGATCTTTATTATGACTTCATTGAGAGAACGGTAATCGACACAGAGTCTGATAGTTCCGTCCCTCTTTGACACAAATAAAACAGGTGATCCCCAAGGAGAGGCACTAGGGCGAATGAGTCCTTTTCTGAGTTGCTCTGCCAGTTGCTTCTTCAATTCAGCCAACTCTTCGAATCCCATCCTGTAGGCCTTCTTATAGATGGGCCTTGACCCGGGCATAAGCTCGATGATGAACACAATGTCGCGATCAAGAGGCATGCCAGGCAACTCATCAGGAAACACATCCGGGTATTCACATACCATTGGCACTTGATCAAACTCAACTCCCGATAGACAGTTAGCCTGAGGGGCTTGACTGGAGGTAGGGTTGGGGACATACTTGACTTCCACTCCTTGGCTATTGGTCATGGTGACAATCCTCTTGGCACGGTCTAGCATGCCTTGGTGCTTGATCAACCAATTCATGCCAAGGATGACATCCAAGCCGGGTGAATCCAGAACTATAAGGTCTGCTATGAAGTCTACCCCGTTGATGTCAATCTTCACTCCCTTACACCCTATCCCAGACTTCATAACTGAACCGGGGGTTTGTACCAACATTCGACTACCCAGGGGTGTAGGTTTCATGCCACTCTCTAGTGCAAACTTTTGGGTGACGAAAGAATGTGAAGCCCCACAATCAAACAATATTGTTGCTGGGGTTGAGTTGACGAGGAACGTACCCAGTATGATGTCCGGGTCTTCCTAGGCTTCCTTTGCGGTGACGTGGTTCACACGCCCCTTGCCATTGTTGGGCTGGTTGCGGGAAGCGAGGTTCCTTGGGGGTGCTCCACGGCCTTGACCTTGGTTTGGCGCATTGGGGCGTGGTGCATCTGGCTTCTTGTTGGGGCAATGTCACGCAGAAGATGCACGCCTATCCATTTAAGACACGAGGGCCTCGCAAGGGATAGAGGCGCATCTTACCGTTAGCAAGTATAGTATCATCACATCATACAATACTGAAAAGATGAGTATACAAGATTGGCTTACACTCGCCACATACTAAATTACAATCCACTCAGAGTTCAAATCATCAAGATGAAAGACAGGGTCCGACTACGGACGAAATCAAACGATAATACAGATGCAAATGATACTATCTCGCTAGCCCAAAGATCACGACCATGGTCCTCTACTCATCCGGATAAGTCACATACATCCTATCTCTTTCCTCATCATATTCCCACTTGAGCTGCGTAAGATCATCCTGCACGTACTCATCTGTACCTGTACCTGGAGGGTTGTAGTAATCTGTGAGCCACAAGGACTCAGCAATCAAGCGCCCGAGTGCCGAGACTATTCAAGCTTTAAGGTTGGGATGTGGTAAGTGTTTAGTTTGCAGTAGCACTAAGCATTTATGGTGGCTAACTTACGCAACAAGAAAAGTAAATATGAGTGGCCTACGATGAACGATCAAATCTAGTGTGATCTCTATGAGATCCTGAACACTTACTTACGTCAATCATAACCCCACCGTGTTCTCTCTCGGATCATGTTCACGAGCAGAGACGATCATGATTACTCACACAGTTGGTGTATTTTAATTAGATTTTACTTCAAGTTTACTATAATCGGGTGTTAAAAAAATATCCAAATTGCCACATAACCGCGGGCAGGGCTTCTCGAAAAGATTTAACCCTGCAAGGGTGCTCCAACTAGTCCATCACAAATTAACCACACTTCGCGGGAATAGCCTTGACCACAGATCTCGCGGTCATCATCGGTAATTCAAAAGGAATTCCAACACCCCGAGAAAACCCGAAGAAAGTCAGACTTCACACGCAAGACATTCGATAAAGGTAAAAAAAATCCAGCAAGACCTCCTGACGTGTCGACAAACCCGATAAGAGCCACGTATCTCATTCTCAGGACACGACGGATGAGCGATGGTTACCACGCCAATCACCGAGTTGCCCCGGGCGGCGTTAATAAGCTGCTCTAGGTTGGACCAATACTCATGCGGAGCACTGGCCCGGGGGGTGATTAATTATCCACGGGTTTGCAAAAGCCCTATGCAATTTTATTAAGTTGTTAAGCAAATATAGTACCAATGTTGGGTCTTGCCAGACAAGTTTTAATCTCAACCGAATAGGCAAGGAGTTCCCCATAACAACCCCGAGCGTGTTAGGAGCGCAAAATATGGAAACCATAACACCGGTAACAAGAACTATGGCGATAACAGCGGAACAAAACACCTAGCATAAGGCCAAGCCTTCCACTAATACCAAGATATATGTGCATTGAATTAAATAACAGATAATTATTGTGATATCCAAATCCATGTTATCACATGGAACAACCTGCACCTGCAACTAAGAACGCTATAAGAGGGGTTGAGCAGCGGTAACTTAGCCATTCAAAGGTTTGCTAGGATGTGGAGGTTAGAGGCTGTCATGGCATTTAGGAGGCTGATATTCAAGTGGTAGGTAGCGCAACTGTAACGATAAGAGCGAGAAACTAGCAAGCGAAAATAGTATCGGGATCCGGGTACGATCATCTTGCCTGTTGGTTCTTCAGTGGAACAAGTAGCGGGATCCTCGTAGTAGTACTCTCATGTGTCCTCGTACTCAGTATCAACACTCGCGTCTACCCAAGAGAAACAGCAATAATAAACATCCAACCAAGGTGCAATACACAACCAAGATGATGCATGATTCATTTATAAGAATTTAGCATGGCAATCCAAAACTAGTCAAGTTTCACATGTAAAGTTTGTTTATTAATGAACCTGGACAGAACCTCATGTTAAGTTATTTAAACATGCATAAACATGGAAAATATGGATGCATCATGCAAAATTGATAGAAATGCATCTAAAGAACGCAAGAAACGGAGTTACGGTTCTCACGATACGCTCACGACAAAGTACGAAGGCAAAACACAAGACAACCAATACCGCGGGCTAATTCTTGGCATTCCCCCCTGGTGCAACCACTGCGCTACGCTGCGGATCGACAACAGAGGAGGGGCACAAGACTACTAATACACACACGCACTTCTATTAACTGACAAAACTGAAACCACGCGACACCGGCGACAGAGCAACGACGACGGGAAAATCCAGCGGCTACAGAGCAGGTCCGGCAATGCAAACGCGCACTCACCAAGCGGGAACTATCGGGGTTCCATTTCCCTTCTCATCTTGCGATGAGGAGGAAGGAGGCACACCCCAAGGCACAACCTTGCGGACGGCAACGACAGGCAGCTACGGCAACTAAACGGTGGCCTACACGGGGAAGAAGAGGCTACGGGGACCGACTGCTCACCGAGGGGATGGCAACAACGAGCCGGACGAGAAGGAGACGATGGAGGGGTCGGGAACGCGACGACGACGAAGAGGAAGCAGAGGACGACGGCGGCGCGGACGTCGTCGACGAAGACGAAGACGAGGTCGACGCTGCAGTGCTCCTCCAGGGCTCCTAGCGGCGGGGATCGAACGCAAGGATCACCCCCGAGCTCTTGGACGCCATGGCTGACGCGGGGCTCGATGGAGACGACGAGCTGGTCGCCGACGACTAACTGAACCTCTCTGCTCTCACACTAAACTTACCTGGCAGGGGGAAAGAAGAGAGGAAGGAGAGAAATGGAGGGAGAGATGGGAGCTGCGACGGCGGAGGGAGAGAGAGGAACCCTAGGCGAGGGGGCACGCACGCCGAGGGGAGGCTAAATAGCCACAGGCTGACGGCGACGCCGACGGAAAAGGCAGACGGCGGAGCGCTCTCCCTCTCTGAACCTGACGGAGAAGGGGACGGGAGCAGGTGACCGTTCCCTTGCGCGGGCTGGGCCGCGGGGGACGGACCACACTGCTCTCTCTCTCTCAAAATAAAAACAAAAAAGGTTTTAACTTATTTTAAAACCAGCAACACTAAAACAAATCCCCAGAGCATGTTTAAAAGGTTTTTTAGCAAAACAAAAATACTGAGGTGAAGGAAATAAAGTGCATTGTTTAATAAAAATATTAGTTGATTTATTGGGCAAGTAATTTTTAATACTTTTGAAAATGACAGCCCCTGTTTTAATAAGCACAAAATCATATAAACCCCAAACATCAAAAGAACCACACTCTAAATTATTAATATGAATAGGGCTACCTCTTGAACATTTTTAAACATTTTAATTTGCAAGTAAAATCTGCTATGAAAATAACATGGGAATAAAAGGCATTATGATGGGGGTTTGAATGAAAAGAAGAGAGGGAAGGAAGGGGGGGTTGCACACATGATCCAACCACAACTAAACCACATCACAACTATGCCACACACACAACATCCACATCATCCAAAGACATAAGAAAACAAGTATGGCAAGATGAATGCTATGATGGATGATATGATGCATGAATGCAAAACAACACATGGATGACAAGGTGCAATTCATATCATAGCTCATGACACAAGGTTCATACAAAGATTACATGCCATCAAAGGTAGGGACAACACTTGGGCTGTCACAACTCTCCCACACTACAAGAGGATCTCGACCCGAGATCTATGAACGGAAGAAGTCAGGAAATTCAGAATGGAGAAGGTCCTCGCGTTCCCAAGTAGCTTCTTTGTCAGAATGATGAGACCACTTCACCTTGAGGAACTTGATAGACTTGTTGCGAGTCTTACGCTTAGTTTCACCAAGAATTGCAACTGGATGCTCACGATAAGAGAGATCTTCTTGGAGATCGATGTCTTGGAGGTCAATGGTTCGCTCAGGAGTCTTGAAACATTTCCGGAGCTGAGAAACATGGAAGACATCATGCACATTTGCGAACTTTGGAGGAAGCTCTAGTTGATATGCAAGACCACCTCTCTTGCTAACAACTTTGAAAGGACCAACAAAACGAGGAGCTAGCTTCCCTTTAATTCCAAACCGTTGAGTGCCTTTCATGGGAGAGACTCTGAGATAGACTAGATCATCCACTTGGAAGGAAACATCCCGATGTTTGTTATCATAATAACTCTTCTGTCGGGACAGAGCTGCTTTGAGGTTCTCGTGAATGACATGGCACATTTCTTCTGCTTCAGTGATCATGTCATTGCCCAATATCTGACGCTCACCGGTTTCAGACCAGTTAAGCGGGGTATGACACTTTCTGCCGTAGAGAATCTCAAAAGGGGCCTTGCCTAAGCTAGCTTGAAAGCTATTGTTGTATGAGAATTCAGCATGTGGAAGGCAGTCTTCCCACTTCATGTCGAACGAAATCACACAGGCTCTAAGCATATCTTCAAGGATCTGATTGACTCTCTCAACCTGACCACTTGTTTGCGGATGGAACGCAGTGCTGAAACGGATCTTGGTACCCATAGTAGTCTAGAAGGACTCCCAAAACTTAGAAGTGAAGAGACTTCCACGGTCAGAAGAGATGAGCTGAGGAATACCATGCAAAGATACTATCCTTGACGTATACAACTTTGCAAGCTGAGCTGCCGAGATAGATTCTTTGACTGGTAGGAAATGAGCAACTTTTGACAGCTTGTCGATAACCACAAATATGGCATCGTTGCCTCTCTTGGATTTCGGAAACCCAGGGACGAAATCCATCTCCACATAATCGAATTTCCACTCTCGGATAGGCAAAGGCTGCAGAAGACCTGCTAGACATTGATGCTCCGCCTTCACTCTGCGACAAACATCACACTCGTTCACGAACTGAGCAATTTCACGTTTCATGTGAGTCCATCAGAAGGTTTGCTTGAGATCCTGATACATCTTTGAATTGCCTGGTTGAATGGATAGAAGAGAATTATGTGCTTCGTCCATGATAACCTTTCTGAGATCACCTTTTGGAACCACAAACGGTCCTCAAAGAACAAGGTATCTTTGTCATCAACGCGAAAGCACTTATACTTCGGAATGCTCTTGGCCACACCTTTCTTCACTTTCTTCACCATAGCGTCAAGAAGCTGCGCTTGGCGAACCTGATCTTCTAGAGTCGGAGAGACTTGAAGATTTGCAAGAAATCCTTGCAGAATCATCTGAAGGTTGAGCTTGCGGAAGGCTTCACAAAGCTCGGGCTGAAGAGGCTTCAAGATGAGACTATTGCAGTACGCCTTACGGCTGAGCGCGTCTGCAATGACATTTGCTTTCCCAGGAGTATACTCAATGCTTGGATTGAAGTCCTCAAGCATTTCCACCCAACGAGACTGCCGAAGATTGAGATTGGGTTGAGTGAAAATGTACTTCAAGCTCTTGTGATCGGTGTACACCTCAACTGGTCTACCCAACAACAAATGCCTCCAAGTCATTAGAGCATGCACAACTGCCGCCAACTCAAGATCATGAGTGGGGTAGTTCTTCTCGGCAGGCTTCAACTGACGCGAGGTATAAGCAACAATCTTCTTGTCTTGCATGAGAACACCACCAAGACCTTGGAGAGAAGCATCACAGAAAACTTGGAAAGGCTTAGACTGCTCGAGAGGGACAAGAACTGGAAGCTAAAGTCAGTCTCTGCTTGAGCGTATTGAACGCTACATCACACTCAGGAGACCAAACATACTTGACACTCTTCTGGAGGAGATTGGACAGAGGCTTAGCAATTTGAGAGAAGTTCTCCACGAATCTTCTGCAATAGCTAGCAAGCCCGAGGAAGCTTCGAAGCTGCTTCACATTCTGAGGAGGTTCCCACTTCAAGATTGCCTCAACTTTCTCAGGGTGCACTTTAATTCCCTCAGCAGAGATGACATGCCCAAGGTACACCACTTCATTGAGCCAGAACTCACACTCGGAAAACTTGGCATAGAATCGATGCTCTCTTAACTTGTCAAGCACAAGGCGGAGATGGACTGCATGCTCTTCTTCTGTCTCCGAGAACACAAGGATATCATCCAGATAGACCATGACGAATTCATTCTTGAAAGGAGAGAAAATGAAATTCATCATTCTTGAGAAGGTTGGAGGAGCATTCGCAAGACCAAACGACATGACGATGTACTCATAAGAGCCAAAACTCGTCCTGAAAGCGGTCTTAGGAATGTCTTCTTCGCGAATGTGAATCTGATGATAACCCATGCGAAGATCAAGCTTCGAGAAAACCTTGGCACCTTTCAGTTGATCAAACAACTCATTGATGTTGGGAAGTGGGTACTTGTTTCTGATTGTCTTCTTGTTCAGTCAACACAAAGATGATTCATGCCATCTTTCTTCTTGACAAACAAAACACCACAACCCCATGGAGAAGAACTTGGTCTAATCAGACCCAGACGTTCTTGCTCATCTAGCTGCTTCTTCAACTCTTTCAGCTCTTCAGGGCCAAGTTTATAAGGGCGCTTGCAGACCGGTTTAGTTTCGGGCTCGAGATCAATCACGAACTCAACTGGCCGGTGCGGAGGCATTCCTGGCAATTCTTCTGGAAAGACATATTCATACTCACAAACCACTGGAATTTGAGAAATCGCCGAGATTTCACCCTTCTCATTAAGAGCAAAGAGACGGATTGTGTCATCGCGAGCCGCGAAAATAATCACGTCTTCTGAAGGATGAGTCAGCTTGACTTCTTTTGCTCTGCAATCAATATGAGCCTTATTCATAGCCAGGAAGTCCATGCCCAAAATGAGATCAATGTCGGAATTACCAAGAACAATTGGAGAAGCCAGAAAAGAATAATTGTCCATCTTGATAGAAGCATCTGGAACAATCATATGCGAACTCATGCGCATCCCCGGAGAAACCACACGAAAAGGACTAGCTAAATGCTCCACTGAAAACTCATGCATAGCGACAAAAGGCTTGGATATGAATGAATGCGATGCACCAGAATCAAACAAAACTTTTGCAGGAATATCATTAACTGAGAAAGTACCCATAATCACATCATGAGACTGCTCTGCTTCAGCTGCATTCACCATATTCACTCTAACTGACTTGGGATTATGCTTCACCATAGCATTGCCTGGAGGCTTGACAGGTGGAGGAGGCGGAAGACGCCGTTGGTTGCACTAGTTTGCATAGTGACCTTCTAGCCACACTTGTGACAAGTCACCTCAGAAAGCGGACGAACATTGCTCGGAGGAGGAACAAGAACTCCCTTGGACGCCTGGGGTCTCTGCTGGAATCCTGGGTTGGGTGGGTGGGAAGAACCACGACCACCAAACTGCTTCTGCTGCTAAGGAGGACGAAACGGAGGAGTGTTTGGCACCCAATACTTCTGCTGCTTGGGAACCATCTGAGAGCTGGAAGAAGAAGAATATGAATCCCTTGAACACTTCTTAGAGTTCTCCAACTTGAGCTAAGTTGCCTCGACCTTCAAAGCCATGTTATAGAACCGATCAAACTCACGAGGCTCTTGAAGAACTAGGCCTGACAGAAGCTCATCCTTGAGACCACCTCTAAACTGATAGATCATAGCCTTGTCATCTGGAACATCTTGCTTAGCATAACGGGCTAGATTGTGGAACTCGACGTTGTACTGATAGACAGACTTGCTTCCCTACTTCAGGTGCCTGAACTTCTCACGCATCTCCTCGACAAAGCTTGTCGGAATGTAATGAGCCCTGAAGTGACGACGGAAATCGTCCCAAGTAACAACACGATCGCCCTTGGAATCCTTGTACTGCTGCCACCAATCAGCTGCTTGACCCTTGAGCTGGAACGATGCAAACCTGACAAAGTCCTCTGGCCTGACATTGCTTGATAGAGGCGAAGTTGTCCCTGTCTTTCGATGAGATGGTGGCTATCGTTTTTGGTGGAGTAGACTTTGACGATCCGACTACGAACGTGTGATGACGCCGTGCCTTAGCAATCGCTAAACCAACTCCGAGAGGTTATTGACCACGCCGGAGCACGATCAACCTGACCACGAGGGTCTGTTTCCTGCAGGCAAACGAATAACAAGCAAGAAACTAAGATTGCAATCTGGATATTGCGAATATGAGAGGAAAGCTTTATTGATGAAGTGGGGTTCTGTGACGCCTTTGTCTGGTCGTGGAACACAAACGAAGAACGCGAAGTTGCTGCTATGGCAAACTTGTAATCTAAACAAAACCCACCCTAAAACGAAGCCCTAAGGGCTGTATATATGGGGGAATAGAAGGGAATTTCGTGGCCCCTTGGAGGAGGGGTCCGAAACCGACCCTAAGTCAGTTTCCCCATATATACGGACTCTAAAAACAGCCTAAAATATGGTATTTCGAAATTACATGGGCCTGGCCCAAAAATAAGGTGGCGCAGCACCTATATTAGCCTATGGACGAATTTTATAAAGTGGCATCATGCATATTTCGTCCAAGGCTTCCCGCTCCCATTATGGTGGCTTCAATGTGCGAAAATCATCACTGGAAGCTCCATTGTTCTTCCCCGCACGCGCACCTTCTCCTCCATGCTTGATCCCGCTCCAATGGTCATCCTTCTTATCCATGCTAGGTCCTTCATTCATAAGTAAAACAAAAGTATCCGATTTAGGCAGCATCATATGTTCATGAATATTAGAAGGATTTCCAAGAAACGAAAGTACCTGGTAATTCAATTGACGTGCGCGAGCTCTAGTAATTGGTCCTGTATGTATAGCAGTCGGGGTGGGTGTAACATTAGTAGGGATGTCCTCATCATTGCTGCACTCAAAATGCTTACTCATATCACGAAGCCAATCATCAGCATCAAGAGGCTGCTCACAACAGGTGAAAGACTTGGGCTGGTTGGCAAGGAACTGATTGAGTGTCGCAAATTGAAGCTAATTCTGAAAATTCCCTTGAAAACCTTGCTGACCCTGCTCCCTTTCTTGCAACAACCTGAGCAACATCTGAGTGTTCGCATTGGTTGCGGCCATTATAGCTTGCCAAGCTTCCGGAGGAGGAGGCGGCGGTGGCAGCGGCGATGGCGGTGGTGGAACATCAGTCTGCTCCTCACCATGACCCGGATTGTTGCGAGTTGGTGGAGCCATCCTGAAGATGGACAAAACGCATCAGCACCTCATTGAAAGGAAGAATCAAAGCTGAATCAAAAGCTTGAAACGAATTGAACAAATAACAACACAACCTTCCTACTGAAAAATTAGTAAGAATGCTTCTTCGGTTTATGATAACATCATCAGAATTTAGAAGCCACTTGCAATAACACAAAAGTATTGAGCTAAGCGCTCAGAACAAATGTACATGCCCACATACATCTGAAGAAGATGATCCTAGATGACTACAATATTTCCCACCTAAGAACTTCTGAAAACTTTCTGGTTATGCAATCCGGTGTGGGGGATACAAGGAGGAAATAACTCACACAACTAACAATCCTACACCCCAACTGTATCCATCCTTCAACACATAACCAGAGGCTCTCGCAAATTCATCTAACTCGAATCCTCGAACTCACAACGATACTAAATCATGGTGGTACCCCGGACGCCTCCCCAGTACTGGGTGACTCCGACCTTATCTCACCACGATAAGTATTGAAGTAATTCTGAACACTCTCCGTCCTGAGATATCAAGAAAGCTGAATGATAACGATGTGTAAACATTCCCTGGAGCTCGACTCTCCGGAAGAAATCAAGTCAGACAGGAGGCACCAAGACAGAAACCTGTCACATCGGTATCATATAGACTCCAAAATACCCGCGTGATCCTAAAAAAAATTTGAGCGAGAAGAGGAGTAGAGTCAAAATACCTAAGTCGAATACCTCACCAGAGCATAGAAGAGGAGTAAAAGAATCCTACTCTCCGATATAACTAGACTCAAAATAGTTTTACTAGACTCGACACGGCCAAGTTCGATCAAGCAAAGGCTCCTATGGTCGTATGGCTCTGATACCAACTTGTCGAGTCCAAGATGCGCGCCTATCCATTTAAGACATGAGGGCCTCGCAAGGGATAGAGGCGCATCTTGCTGTTAGCAAGTATAGTATCATCACATCATACAATACTGAAAAGATGAGTATACAAGATTGGCTTACACTCGCCACATATTAAATTACAATCCACTCAGAGTTCAAATCATCAAGATGAAGACAGGGTCCGACTACGGACGAAATCAAATGATAATACAAGATCATCCTGCACGTACTCATCTGTACCTGTACCTGGAGGGTTGTAGTAATCTATGAGCCATAAGGACTCAACAATCAAGCGCCCGAGTACCAAGACTATTCAAGCTTTAAGGTTGGGATGTGGTAAGTGTTTAGTTTACAGCAACACTAAGCATTTATGGTGGCTAACTTACGCAATAAGAAAAGTAAATATGAGTGGCCTACGATGAACGATCGAATCTAGTGTGATCTCTATGAGATCCTGAACACTTACTTACGTCAATCATAACCCCACCGTGTTCTCTCTCGGATCATGTTCACAAGCAGAGACGATCACGATTGCTCACACAGTTGGTGTATTTTAATTAGAGTTTACTTCAAGTTTACTATAACTGGGTGTTAAACAAATATCCAAATTGCCACATAACCGCGGGCACGTCTTCTCGAAAAGATTTAACCCTGCAGGGGTGCTCCAACTAGTCCATCACAAATTAACCACACTCCGCGGGAATAGCCTCGACCACGAATCTCGCAGTCATCATCGGTAATTCCAAAGGAATTCCAACACCCCGAGAAAACCCGAAGGAAGTCAGACTTCACACGCAAGACATTCGATAAAGGTAAAACAAATCTAGCAAGACCTCCCGACGTGTCGACGAACCCGATAAGAGCCGCGTATCTCATTCTCAGGACACGACGGATGAGCGATGGTTACCACGCCAATCACCGAGTTGCCCCGGGCGGCGTTAGTAAGCTGCTCTGGGTTGGACCAACACTCATGCGGAGCATTGGCCCGGGGGTTGATTAATTATCCACGGGTTTGCAAAGCCCTATGCAATTTTATTAAGTTGTCAAGCAAAAGTAGTACCAATGTTGGGTCTTGCCAGACAAGTTTTAATCTCAACCGAATAGGCAAGGGGGTCCCCATAACAACCCCGAGCGTGTTAGGAGCGCAAAATATGGAAACCATAACACCGGTAACAAGAACTATGGCGGTAACAGCGGAACAAAACACCTAGTATAAGGCCAAGCCTTCCACCAAGACCAAGATATATATGTGCATTGAATTAAATAACAGATAAATATTGTGATATCCAAATCCATGTTATCACATGGAACAACCTGCGCCTGCAACTAAGAATGCTATAAGAGGGGCTGAGCAGCGGTAATTTAGTCAATCAAAGGTTTGCTAGGATGTGGAGATTAGAGGCTGTCATGGCATTTAGGAGGCTGATATTCAAGTGGTAGGTAGCACAACTGTAACAATAAGAGTGAGAAACTAACAAGCGAAAATAGTATCGGGATCCGGGTACGATCATCTTGCCTGTTGGTTCTTTAATGGAACAAGTAGCGGGATCCTCGTAATAGTGCTCTCCTGGGTCCTCGTACTCAGTATCAACACTCACGTCTACCCAAGATAAACAACAATAATAAACATCCAACCAAGGTGCAATGCACAACCAAGATGATGCATGATTCATTTATAAGAATTTAGCATGGCAATTCAAAACTAGTCAAGTTTCACATGCAAAGTTTGTTTATTGAAGAACCTGGACAGAACCTCATGTTAAGTTATTTAAACATGCATGAACATGGAAAATATGGATGCATCATGCAAAATCGATAGAAATGCATCTAAAGAACGCAAGAAACGGAGTTACGGTTCTCACGATACGCTCACGACAAAGTACGAAGGCAAAACACAAGACAACCAATACCGCGGGCTAATTCTTGGCATTCCAAGATAGCCACTGGTTAGGTAATGAAAAACCAACCACAATAGACTCAAGAATCAATCAATTCCATGGAGTATAGCTCCCACAAGCCACAAAACAATAAAACAACAAATCTACCACCAAACAACAACATAGCAACTTACATAGCCCACAACTTGAGCTACAGGAATCCTACAGCCATAAACAAGATACTGACGGAATCTACATAATACATGCATAAACTTATCCAACTACACAATCAGCAAAGGAGGCACACATCAATAAGCATGAAGCTATCAAGTTGACAAGATGAAACAATTTTCAGGGACTTGGAGAAAATTCCAGTTTTCTGGAATCTGAGTTAATAAAGTAGCAAGTTGACAGCAGTAGTTAAATATGCTAGAGACCACCTATTGGCATGAAAATTAACAGGATGGTAGTAGACAACATCTACTCCAAAACACTAGCACTGAGCATGCTCAAATTCGCAACACAGCACCAGATACAATCCACTCTACATGGCATTTAAATAACAGTAGGTTCTCAGACTTAGCAGTTTTTGGCATGCTGAGACGGAAACATTAAGTTGGCTACTTAACAGCATGGTTCCCACTTATATGGGTGATTCTCAGGTTAAACAAAAATACCATGGCATACTAGATGTGAAACACTAGCACTTCCTAGTTGGCACATGCCCCAAAGCAAACAAGGATTAATTCATGCAAAAATGACAAAGTGGCATTACAGCTAAAAATGACAGTTTTATGAACTTGCTCAAAAGTGAAATATGAAAGTCCCAATGGATTCATTGGCTCTTTCTATCCCAAATACATGTGTCATACTCATATGTTCGTGTGAATCAACAAGGCACAAGCAAGATAGCAACACTACCACCTATTCACATAAGACAAGACTTACTCTAATGGGAATGCACATAACTGGACATAAGCATATTGTCCACTTAGCTAAGAATGGCAATGAGCTAACAAAACCTACATGACATGCTTATCTACCACAAGGGCAAAACAAGTGGGGAAACCACTAGTCACCCTCACACACACTCACCTACACACACCACTACAAGCAAACACACACATGCTCTAAATATGCCCAAGGCATATGAGCACAAATACCACTAAGAACATACCACCCATGAAGGGGGTGTTCACCCACACACACACACATACACATGCATCATATGCAAATCACATGCACACACACACAAGGACACACCACCAGCCCTACACACACACTCACAACACCACTCACATGCACATACACCACATATGTGCAACCTGCCCCACACACACCCAAATATACACAAACCCAACATACATCAATGCACTTGCATAGTGCAAACCACACACCACTACAAACACATGCATATATACACTTATGTATATACACATACACACTCTTACACCATACATGCACCTACACTACACACACAAGCACATGTAGACTCACATATGTGTGTATGCATGATGCACACACACATATACACACGCCACTACAAGGTCACATACCTACACACACATACACCTATAACATGCCACACACACATGTATGTATGCCTAAGCACACACACACAAGCAACAGGAAAAAAAGAAATCAATCCCTACACATACATACATACACACATGTATGTAAAAGAGAACAATACAAAAAGAAACAAGCAAAAAGAAAAACATCAAAAAAATGGGGAAGGCTCGGGCTCGAGCCCATGACCTGCTGGTCACACCCCCCCTGGCACAACCACTGCGCTATGCTGCGGATCGACAACACAGGAGGGGCACAAGACTACTAATACACACACGCACTTCTATTAACTGACTAAACTAAAACCACACGACACCGGCGACAGAGCAACGGCGGCGGCAAAATCCGGCGGCTACAGAGCAGGTCCGGTGACGCAAACGCGCACTCACCAAGTGGGAACTATCGGGGTTCCATTCCCCTTCTCATCTTGCGATGAGGAGGAAGGAGGCACGCCCCAAGGCACAACCTTGCGGACGACGACGACGGGCAGCTACAGCAACTAAACGGCGGCCTACGCAGGGAAGAAGAGGCTGCGGGGACCGGCTGCTCACCGAGGGGATGGCGACAACGAGCCGGACGAGAAGGAGACGACGAAGGGGTCAGGGACGCGACGACGACGAAGAGGAAGCAGAGGACGATGACGGCGCGGACGTCGTCGACGAAGACGAAGACGAGGTCGACACTACAGTGCTCCTCCGGGGCTCCTAGCGGTAGGGATCAAACGCAGGGATCACCCCCGAGCTCCTGGACGCCATGGCTGACGCGGGGCTCGACGGAGACGACGAGCTGGTCGCCGACGACTAACTGAACCTCTCTGGTCTCACACTAAACTTACGTGGCAGGGGGAAAGAAGACAAGAGGGAGAGCAATGAAGGGAGTGATGGGAGCTGCGGCGGCGGAGGGAGAGAGAGGAACCCTAGGCGAGGGGGCACGCACGCCGAGGGGAGGCTAAATAGCCACGGGCTGACGACGACGGCGATGGAAAAGGCGGACGGCGGAGTGCTCTCCCTCTCTGAACCTGACGGAGAACGGGACGGGAGCAGGTGACCGTTCCCTTGCGCGAGCTGGGCCGCGGGAGAAGGCCCACACTGCTCTCTCTCTCTCAAAATAAAAACAGAAAAGGTTTTAACTTATTTTAAAACCAGCAACAATAAAACAAATCCCCAGAGCATGTTTAAAAGGTTTTTTAGCAAAACAAAAATACCAAGGTGAAGGAAATAAAGTGCACTATTTAATAAAAATATTAGTTGATTTATTGGGCAAGTAATTTGTAATACTTTTGAAAATGACAGCCCCTGTTTTAATATGCACAAAATCATACAAACCCCAAACATCAAAAGAACCACACTCTAAATTATTAATATGAATAGGGCTACCTCTTGAACATTTTTAAACATTGTAATTTGCAAGTAAAATCTGCTATGAAAATAACATGGGAATAAAAGGCATTATGATGGGGGTTTGAATGAAAATAACATGATCCAACCACAACTGAACCACATCACAACTATGCCACACACAAAACATCCACATCGTCCAAAGACACAAGAAAACAAGAATGGCAAGATGAATGCTATGATGGATGATATGATGCATGAATGCAAAACAACACATGGATGACAAGGTGCAATTCATATCATAGCTCATGACACAAGGTTCATACAAAGATTACATGCCATCAAAGGTAGGGAGAACACTTGGGCTGTCACAGGCAAAGCTTAGAGATGTGTCCAGACTGACCACATCCAAAGCAGTGACTTGCCCAGGGTTGTTGTTGTAGTTTCTGCCACCGTTGTTGTTATTGGGGTTGTTGTTGTAAGCTGGCCTGGGATTGGCACACTACTGAGGCTGGTAGCTCGGACGAGGCGCAGGAGGTGTGGCCTGCTGTGGCTGATAAGTTGGCTTGGCTGGGGCTGGCTGCCAGGGGCGAGGCTTCTGGTTGCTGGAGCTACCCTTGCTGATCATCTTGCGCTTGCGAGTGTCGTCTATGGCACGACGCTTATCTTCCAGCATGAGGGCCTTGTTCACCAGGTCGAAGAAGGTACGATAGTCGCAGACGATGAGCTGATACTGCAGGGTCTGTTGAAGTCCTTCCATGAAGCGTTCCTTCTTGGCAGCTTCCGTGTTGACATCTTTAGGTGCATACCTTGACAGCAGGTTGAACTTCTGTAGGTACTCCTTGATAGAGCCACTTCCTTGCTTTAGCGCTCGGAACTCTCTCTTCTTGATAGCCATGATCTCAGAAGGGATGTGGGCAGTGCGGAATCCTTCCTTGAAGTCATTCCAAGTGATCACACGCTCTCCTTGCATGACCTTGAATCCATCCCACCAAGCTCGGGCGGTACCTCCGAGGCAGTGAGAGGCATAAAGCACCTTCTCATGGTCCTCATTGCAATTGACCAGTGCAAGGAGGTCCTCGATGGTGCAGATCCAGTCATCATCATCCAATGGTTCAGCAGTCTCGGTGAAGGTTGGGCGCGAATTCCTCATGAACTCAGACAGAGTGGAGCGACCATTGTCGTTCCTGCCTTGCTGTTGGTTGTTCACAAGGGCATGAGCCATCTGCTGAATAACAACATTGTTGGCTTGGTGTTCCTCCCGGAGAATTTGGAGAAACTGAGCTATGGTCATGTTCTACGGTGGAGGTGGTGGCGGGGGAATGTCGCCTTGTGGCTGCTCCTGGTGTCCTCCAGCGTGAGCAGCCCCACCAACTCCCTGTTGCTGGCTTGAGTTGCCGGCTTCAGGGTTGGCGAAGGAGCTGTTGTGGGTAGCAGTCACCATCCTGTTTGGAGCAGCCAAGTCAAACAACTGGGATAGATGAGAGGAAAAGCAACAATGAAAGAGCGCGCCTAAGGGGGGTGGTCGAGTGCAAGTGCGTTAAAACAGAGGTCGAAAGACCAACATATATTAAGATAGATGATGGAGTCGCTTACATGTTGCCTAAGGCAAAAGCACGACTTGCATCGGAACACAAACAACTAACAAACAACAAGCACACATGGTTTCATATGAACCATTACACGGACTCAACTTCGCATGAGGGGTACATGACTGATCCTACCCTAGGGGTTCCCGGACTCAGGTGGTGGAGTGCTTGGTCTCATAGTCACGCTCCTTTGGATCTTCCTCCTATCCATCATCCGAACGGGCATCATTCCCGGTCGAAGGGGTCGGGGAACGAGGAGGTCCATCCCGATGATGCTTTGCTGGCGGGTCGGTGAAGAGCTCACGGTACTCCTTTGCACTCATGCGATGACGACGTGTAGGTGTATCACTTGCTAGGGGTACTCCTCCTCGATAAGCGACAGCTGGTCACCCATTAGGGCCCCGTCCTTCTTGATCCTGTCTGGCTTCATCTTGGCTTGCCGAAGTAGCTCTCGGGTGTGGTGAAGTTCCTCGCGGAGCTTCACAGACTCCTTAATCAAGTGGTTAACCAGACTATCGGCGGAGAGGCTGAAGTAGGTCTGGAACCTGAGTGGTGTGCCACCCTCCAAGGTCGGAACCAGTGTCCAACTCTCGCCAAGATCATCCTTTCTGAAAGGAAGGTAGCGAGTAGCCGGCTCATCAGCCATCTCTGAATGATGTCTCGAAGGTGCAGTAGTGCCTTGCGTGTAGCTGTCTCGACTACGAGTATCATGGTCTCCATCCGTGGTCCTTCAAAGAACCAACTAGTCGGGGAGTCGTTTGCCTTCACGACCACATCCACGTGGCACTCCTTCGTGATGGCATCGACCCAGTGCTCGTGGTAGAGGAAAATGGGTGGTTGGCGGAACTGGCACTTCTCCAGGCTATCCCCAAGGAGTAAGGGAAAGCCGAATGTTAGGAAGGCTTCGGGGTATGACAGCCATCTACAAAGGTTTGAAAGGAGGAGAGTTAGCAGAGTGTTGTGTGAGGAATAGAAGAGGTAAACAGTGCAGAATTCCTAAGCATAGGTGCTAGATGTAGTTTTGAAAACGGTTTTATCCTGACTAACGTCCATGCTAACTAAGGGCTTCCTACAGTCAGGATGGCTCCGATACCAGCTCTGTGGGGACCCCCGACTCATAAGTCGTGACCACCGAATGCACGTGTACAGTGATCCTAGAGATCAATGCTCACTGAACACACAGAAGCTGAATAACAAGAGTCTTACATCCACATTTAGCGTCTTACACAAATAAAGACCATGAAGGTTTAGTCTTACATAGATAGGGCCACGAGGGCCAAACACTTAAATAGAACAAGCAGCGGAAATCTTGATCGAAAGCGCGAACCCAGGCCATCTGCCTTAACCTACAAGCATTCTGACTGGGAAGCATCCTAGTTCGCATGTTCGTCTCCAACGAACTCTTCAACATACTCATGTTCTTCCATGCCTGGCCAATTAAATAACCAGTGGTAAGCCAATGAGTACTTTGAATGTACTCGCAAGCAACCCAAGTTTTGGAACAAGGTAATAATGATGCATGATATAACACTAAGTAGGTAATTTGCGAAAAGCCAATTTTGAATGCAATGACATGATCAAGTAACTATGTAAGCATGCATCAACAATTGGCAAATATCCATATGAACCAGTTGCAGATATCGTCATGAGCAGGGGTTGAACATCTCATGTTCACCCATCACGTCAAGTCCTCTGACTTGTCTCAAGTACCATCCCTGTGTTAACCACACACACACACACCAAGTTCTGTGAACACATCTGGACATAGTTTAAGCAGCACCACCCAACTGTTCTTGACTGTGGATACGGCTATTCGAATAGTTTTACACTCTGCAGAGGTTGCACACTTTACCCACAAGACTCGGGGAACTTCCATGTCATCCACGACTCACGGTATGTAACATACCCGAGGTAAGCACCCAAACAATGCCTTTCCCATGGTGATACCAAACAAAGAGTCCACTCTTTGGTGCCATCCCTCATGATATACATCACACATATCATCCATGAGGGCACGCAACAGTGTGCCCGGTGCTTGTCAAGACAGCGCATGGCCTTCCACTTCCGGGACGATCCCCGTCTCAAGAGTGACCACTTCACTCTTTCCACTAGTAATGCAGGCTCCTTGCCAGTACCAACCATAGTAATCAACAAAGCCCCGTCCCATAAGGGGTATCATGGTTGCACATGGAAGGTTGGGACGGTCCACAAATCTTAAATCTAATCCGTTTTCGAAGACACACCCTCAACTTGCTCCGGCACACCACTTCTTTCTCAAGTGGTCACTCATTTCATCATCATCTCCCTCAGGCATTAGTGGCACCCGACGAGGTTTTCAAAAAGTCTTTGAAATCATTTCTTCCTTTCCAACACTATGCATAAACCCCATCCTACTTGCGTAGCATCTATTAGCATCCTATCTACACCCACCCGCATAACCCTCATAAGATGGTAGGGTCATGCACGATGCAAGTGTCAACGGTAATAGTATCCGGAGCAACCCACCGGAGGGGTCACCACTCCACATTATCAAGTATAACAAAAGTAAAGTGCTATATATCATGCAATGAAAATGGTTCCTTAACATGGTCAAAGGGCTGCTTGCCTGGCTCAACAAAGTCTCCAAGGTCTTTGAAGTCTTTGAGTCCAACTTCCTCGTCAACAGCGCAATCCATAGTCGCGAAAAAAATAAGCATCACACAAAAACAGAGCACACAAACTACTATTAAAAATGATACCCTACTCAGATAAATACTAAAGACTATATTAAAAATGTTTGTTTAGTATTTTGTTATGAACATTTTTGGAAACTATTTAAGAGAGGCAAAAGATGCCTAAATATAGGTTTTAAAATAAAACAATGCATAAAAGGTTTTCAAAATTCTACAAAAAGGGCACTATTAAATTCTAGGGAATATCCTAGGAATTTAGGTGCAAAAATTATTGTCATAGGATTTTTATTGAGCTTTGTGGGATTTTTGCAAAATCTCAGAAAAGAAAAAGAAAAAGGCCACGGGACCCTGGGCCAGAGGTGGCTAGTGGCTGGGCCGGCCCAGTTGGCCAGCCAGCCGGCCATGCGCGGGGCCCGGCCGTCAGCGACCGCGAGGGGGAGAGAGAGATAATAGGAGAGGGAGAGATAGGCCGACAGGTGGGTCCCACCTATAGATCCTTCTCCCATCTCAGGGCAGATGGGGGGAGTGGCTCATCGGCGACAGAAGGAGGCACGGCGAGGGGAGCTGGAGGTGGGAACGGGCTCTGCGTCGAGCCGCCGGTCTCTTGGAGGTGGAAGGGCAGGCGGAGGTGGCTGGAGTCGCCAGCAGGGAGATGGCCGTGGCAGAGGAGCTTCGGGAGGAGGACGTGCCGGTCACCCTGCACACCAAACGAAGGGAAAAAGAAGGGGAATGGGTCAGGGAGCTGAGGGGAACCCAACGAGACATGGATGGGGGCCGAAGAGGGGAGGTACCCGGAGATCGACGGTGAGATGGTCGCGGCGGTCCTCGGTTCGATCCCGAGCACAAAGGCGTCAGGGGCTCTCTAGGGGGCACAGGGAGGTTACTGGGGAGCGGAGAGAGAGACCAGAGGGGGGAGAGGCCCTGGAAGTCTCTTTTATAGGCGCCCGGTGGCCCATCGAGCTCGGGTGCGTCGGCGAGCTCGGGGCCGGGGCCAGGGTTGATCAGAGGGGGCGAGGGCGAGTCTCCGGCGTTCGTGGGGCTGGTCTAGGCCAAGGGGGAGAGGAGAGAGAGCACGGGAGAGCCCCGCGGTTGGTCGGCTCGGGCGGCCGTGGCGCGTGCGAGGAGGGCCAGAGGAGGGAGAGAGAGGAGGGGCCCGACAAGGTGCCGTGGCACGGACGCCGAGGCCAACCATCTGGCGAGAGGGGGGCGCTCGAGGTGGTCGGGGCCATGTAGTGAGCAACGGCTACAGTGCCTGTCGGCACTGTAGCGCGCTCCAGAGCGCGCGTTTGGCATGCCACGGTATGCCAACGGCGTCTTGTGCGTGGCCAAAAGTGTCTAGGGGGATCTAGGGGTGCCTAGGCTAGAGAAAAGTGCCTTGGATGCTTCAAGAGAGGAATAGAGTAAGTGGGGAGGGGAGAGAAAGCTCTGCCAGGGCTGTCCAGGGGTAAAGATGGGTTTTTTTACCCCACCGCCGAGTGGCTTGAGGACTTGGGATTTTTACTGGGGGTGCTTGGGCATTGCTAGAAGGTGTGGTAAAAGTTTAGAGGCAAGGGGAAGAGAGAAAGGGGGTGAAATCAGAGACTTACCATTTCACCAGAAGGTGTTTGATGGTGATTTGGCGGAGTAGATGAATCCTACATGCCTTGATAATTAACAGGATCAAAGGGTGGTCACAAGTAGGGCTTATCACCAAGTTTGAGAGAGTTTGATGAAAGTTCACAATGGGACTTAGTGGAAACCTAGAAATCAACAAATTTCGGTTTCTCTAGATCCAGCCATGCTAAGCTTTTACCCTTGATGCACCACTTAGTGTAGCATCATTATTTGGTGATTATAACACGTCCACAAGGTTTGAGGTTAAGGGGAGAAACTTCACAATGTAAAATTGTTCAAATTTGAATCTGGACAGGAAGGGTTTTGGGATGGTTTGATAAACCAAACCAGCTTGGATTGAGGTGAAACTTTTAAAGGTCATCACCTATGATAGTGTTGACTTGCTGGAATTTTCCTGGAATTTATTGAGAATATTTCTTATAGAAATACTTCAAAATCTTGATTTGAACAGAAAGGGATTTGAGGGGTTTTGCCCATGATTTGAACATGCCCTTGTGTTGAAACTCATATATATGGGAAATATATGTCCACTGAGTTTCACTAAATTTTCTCAAATATTTTGAAAGCATTTAAATAATTTTTTCCCTAAGAAAAACCATTTCCGGTCTTAAGAAAAAGCCTTTAAATAAAATATAAATATAATCTTTAAAATTAACAGTTGGTGGTTTTGGAAAGTCTTATATGTAGTAGTTTTGAAGTAAATCCCTTGGGGAAGAAGGATCCACCCAATTTGAGGACTTGTAGTGCAAACCTCAATTCAGGGGTTTTTGAAAATCTAATTTGGGTAAATCCTTTTTGGTCAAAATAAAATTTGATAAAAATAGTTTTGGGCACTATTCACATGGCATGATCATTAGGCAAGAAGTTTGGGGCAAGGAAGATGAATATGAAGAGGGATAGAATCTAAGAGTGCCATCCACAACCATCAACGAGCAAACAAGCACCAATTTCAAACAAGCACAAGCACTTGAAAAAAAGTTTTAATTGGTTCCAAATTTTATAAATCCAAACATAACAAGGTGATACAAACATAGGGTGTAACACGGCGGATCGCCCGTCGTGTGATACCAACTGAAGGTAAGAGCATCTCCAGCCGTTGGCCCCCCAGGGGGCGCGTAAAATCACCGCCTGGGGGCGAGCCAGCGCCAAAATCGGTGTGGGGGCGAGCGGGTTCCCAGCCGCCGGCTCGAGGGTCGCCCCCAAACGCGGGCTTTTTAAAAAAAGGAATTCGGCAAAGTTCGGCAAGTTGGACATATACTCGGCTAAGTTCGGCAAACTGGACATATATTTGACATTACATAAGTTATTTAAAAAACGCAACTAAGGGGCGAAGAAGTCGCTGAGCGCGGCGAAGTCGCCGACGTCGCCGCCATCCTCGTCGTCGGCGGCGGCAGCCTTCTCCTCCTTGACGCGGCCGCCCCTGCTAGACCCCTGCCTGGCGTCGCCCTGGCGGACCGGTGGCGATGCGTCATCGTCGCTGTCGATGACGACGCCTCCCTCGTTGTGGTCACAGCGCCGAACGGCGAACTGCTCGTAGGCACGACACTGGCGCTCCAGCTCCGTGCGCGCCCAGTCTTCACGCGCCCACTTCAGGGCCGCCGCGTCGTCTAGCTCCTCCTTGATGCCGCCGGCGAGCCCGGGCTCCGTCTTCACGATGGGGAGCCCTGGCTACGTCTTCATAGCGGCGAGCCCCGACTCCGTCTTTGGTTTGACGTAGCGCAAAGGAGCCGAGGAGGAGGCGCGCCTGCCGCCCTCGTTGATGATGATGCCGACGCTGTGGGTGCGTCGGCCGAGCGGCGTCTCCGCTACGGGCTCGGCCTTGATGCCGAACGAGTCGGAGGAATGGGAAGAGGAGCGGGAGGAGGATTGAGAGGACGAAGACGAGGAGGAGCCGAATCTCCTGGGCATCCATTGCTCGACGCTCCGGCGGGGGGCCGGGGCGGCCGCCGCGGCAGGATATGCCAGCGGCGGGTCATTGCCGCCCTCGAGGTGCTGGAGTACCTCGTGGAGGGTACGGCCGGGGGCGCCCCACCATAGGCGGCGCCCCTCGCTGTTCTTGGTGCCCCCACCACCGGCGCCTCGTTGGTGGACGCCAGCCACTGTGCTTGCCGGCGTTGGAAGTACGTCGCCCACGACGCGTGGTTGTCGGCGACATACTGGGGGAGGGCGCGCTGCTCCTCCATCAGGGACGCTTGAACGTGGTCGACCTCGGCGACGAAGATGGCAGGGCGCGCGTTGACGTCAGGCTCCAGGGGAATGGGGACGCCCCCGTTGCTGAGCCTTCACCCCGTCGGCCCGACGTGCATGTCCGGTGGCGCCGGGATGTTCGCCTGGAAGAAGAGGTAGGCCTCCCACTCATGAAGCGAGCGGCGGCTGAAGCCGTTGGCCGCCGCCGTGTCGCCAGGGAATCGCTCGGCCATCGGTTTGGGCTTGGGGAGAGAGGGAAGGGGAGGAACGTCGGCAGACGGGAAGAGAGGCAGAGCTCGGCGGCGGCTGTGGGATGGTGTGGCCAGAGGCGAGGGGGAGGCACTGGTTTTATAGCCCCGCGCCGTGTGTACGCGTGGCGGGATGGGAGGCGTCGCCGCGCCGCCCGTGACGCGCTGCCCGTGAATCAATGGCAAGGCTGACCGGCGGCAGCCTTGCCATTGATTTTCCGCGGGAAACCGATGCGTTGTGAGGAAAGACGAGGTGCGTGTCGCTGACTCGGCGGGCCCGCGGCTCTTTCGCGTCAAAATCGCTCGCCCCGGCGCCCCGGGGCGCCCCCAACGCGTCGGGTTCGGCCTCGGTCCGCCGACGCTAGTTTCGGCCCAAACCGGCGAAAAACGGTTTCCTGAGACGCGACTGGGTCGATTTTTAAACGTCGACGCTGAAAAATCGCCTGGGAAGCGTCTGTTCGAGGCGCGGTTGGAGATGCTCTAATCATTTCCTTTTTTCTTTTAGGAGTACATGAATGGGGGCTGCGAGGCAGGTTTTACTTTCACAAGCCGGACCGGGATTGTGCGGGTGGACAGAACGTGAACGATCAACGAAGCCGGCACAGGTCTGGTTTTTAAAGCCCGCGATGATTAGCGTGCCCGGACCTCTTCCTCTTCGTCTGGCATACTCGCAGCGTCAGACCCGACGGTGGAAGGAAGCCCCTCTTCGCCGACCACCGACGGCCTCCGCGTCTCCTCCAGCCGGAACACGTAGCTACGCTAGCCCATCTTTCCTCTCCTGCTTCGTCTCCCGCCTCCTCGCCCCATCTGCCGGAACATGGCGTTGAGCGGAGGAGATCCATCCGGATTCGTCGGTAAGCCCTAGCTTTGCTTTGGTAGCTCCAATTCTTCCCTGTGCTTCCCTCGCCGGGAGTGATTGAGGGCGAATTTACACTCCTATTGTCCTGGAGCCTTCTTCTTCTCCAGACCTCGCGGTGCTACGAGGGTGTAGGTTGTAACCCTAAACCGGAGCGTGTAATTGTGGCTTGTTTACCGAGAATTGGCACGTTTGGGGTACGCACCTACCGCTGCAAGGGAGGAATTCCCCCAATAACAATATGGTTGCGCTGAATTGCTCTCTGCACGGTGCCGAGATTAGTGCCCTTTTGCTAGGTGCCGAATTAGCGCATATATGACAGTTGCCGGATATAGCAAAAAAGTGACATATGTGATGAATTAGCTCGACAATCGCCTCTACTCGTTGCTAGCAGATCATGTGTGGTAAAGGCTCATAAGTATTTTTTAAGCCTGCCTGAAATTTGAGTTAGCTGGTTGACTGAATTAATTATTTTGCTACTGATACACTGAGCATCACAAAGCTATTCTACAGTCACATGGGTGTCTTGAGCAAAGGACATGGGTGTGACCAATGGTAAATAATTTGATAAGAGGTTGCTGGTAATTGCTTAAGAAGTACAAGCACTCTTTTTTTGCATGTGTCTTAGGTTTGCAGTTTTTTTCTCTCAGTTCCTAAAACAATTTATCTGTCTCATGTGAAATACATGTGAATCAAAGAGTGCTTTAGCATGTTGGTCGCACGATTCTCTAGCTTATATGATGCAATTTCAGTATGTACCATGGCAAAACTTGCTGGAAATTCCCCTTTTCAGCTTATGTGTGCATGCCCCTTCTTTTTTGTAGATTGCACAATTCTGCTACAATCAGAAATTGTAGTCGATAATAACTCCTCCAAGAGTGTAAATACCAAAGAACAGGTAATGTTTATTTTCTCCCCTTCTGTGCAAACATTGGAATATTACCGATATTTGATTTTTGTTGCATCAGATTATTTCTATTACAGCTGAGAAAACAAGTGCTACTGATGCGTGTGGCTCTACCTCCTTAAAGTCACCAAAAGGTGCACAAGAGAAGGCTAATTTTTTGGGAAAAGGTGGAGAACAGCCTTATGTCTACCAGCCCAATGTGTATGCACCACAGCCACAGACACTCTATTCTGGAGGTTAGGTTGCTATTATTTTCTCTGTACTAATAATGCTGATACTAATACATATTCTAAGCATCATTTGCACACTGCAGAGGAAAAAAAATGCATACCCAGAACACTAAAGGGTCAAGTTTGCATTGTTGCCTACTATATTTGTTTTTTACTATTCATACAATTGATTTTTGCTTCACTGGTCTCTTTGTTCACCACTGCAACCTCTGTAACTAAATATATGACGTCTTATATTTAGTTACACAGGTAGTAATATGAAGTGCTATTGAAGTGTTATATCTTGATTCTTACGAGGTTAGATGGTAGATTATTTGATACATCCTTTTCATGGGATGCTTTTTTAATTTGAATATTATTTTGATCTTCTGTAGGATACATCAATCCTTCAGGGCAATGGGAAGAGTATCCCTATTATGTGAGTATGGAAGGACTCCATTCTGCATCACCTGTAAGTAGCTGGCTGTTGAACTGGTTTTACTTTCTTAATTATGTTCCCAAGTGTTTTTGCTGATGTAATTATAAAATGTTAACTAGTCGATTATGCTATCTCCTGGATATGCGAACAACCCCCAAATGATGTATGGAGCTTATTCTCCTGTTTCAACTGTTGGAGAGGGCCAGTCCTACTCCCCTATGCACTTCCCCTTCTCAAGTCCTTACTATCAGCCACCGGCTTCTCTTAGTATGGGATACTCAAATTCTGGTACTGGAATGTCTCAAGGAGACCCTATGCTTCAGCAAGAGTACTTCCTTCCTGATGGTCTTCTCTATTCACCCACAACAGTGTACCACCAACCATTTGGGTCATACAACAGAGGTAAGTTCCCTACTTTTCAGTCTCCGGTATTATTCCAGGCAAAAGTATATTGATTGGAAGCAATATGTGTTGTTGTGATAGATTAGTTAGAGCCATGTCAAACTAATTGCGAGTTTCTTCCGCAGCGGCAACACAACCAAGCAATGCTCCGGGATTTTTTGGGCAAGGGAATGCACCATTGACTTCTGGAATGGTATGTTGTCATGCAATTTGGACTGTTTGCACACGCTCCCCTGGACACGTTCAGTTCAGTAAAAATGGAGCAGTTATTATTGGACCTCAAGTTTGATTATTTGAGTACTGACTATGCATGTTATTTGCAGCAACATGGATCAATGTATAATTCTGGATCCTACAAGGCACGGCAACAAGCTATTAAATATGGAGGCACTACTCCTAATTGGGGTTCTGCTGGTCGTAGATTTAATAATTTCGACTACAACTCCAGTCAACAAAGGGGGAGCATGCCATTCAATATCCAGAATGGTGCACTGGAGTTTCTGAATGAGCAAAACCGCGGTCCGCGTGCTGCAAAACCAAAGAAACAAGACAGAGACAATTCTTCAGTAGATGACAAAAACGAGAAAACTACTCAACTTATTGACAGTGAACTGTACAATTGTCCTGATTTTGCCACGGAGTACAAGGATGCAATTTTTTTTGTAATTAAATCATACACAGAGGACCATGTACATAGGAGCATTAAGTACGATGTTTGGGCCAGCACAGCTAGTGGGAATAGAAAGCTGGATTCAGCTTATCGTGTGGCTAAACAGAAAGAAGACCATTGCCGTGTTTTCTTGTTCTTCTCGGTAAGACCAAACCCTTTCTTTTTATAGTTTATATATTCCTGTTGATGTAAAGTTTATATATTCCTGTTGATGTAAAGACGAGGCCGGGAATGATGCATTGGATCCATTCCCTCTGCAAACTAATAGAAGACGTTTTAGATAGTGATCTAAAACATCTTATACTCCGTATTAGTTTACAGATAATATAAGATGTTTTAGATAGTGATCTAAAACATCTTATACTCCCTCTGTCCCAAAATTCTTGTCTTAGATTTGTCTAGATATGAATGTATCTAGTCATATTTTAGTATTCAGATACATCCATCTCTAGACAAAACTAAGACAAGAATTTTGGGACGGAGGCAGTATTAGTTTACAGAGGGAGTACATGTTTTGTGTCATTAGAGATGTGATTTTTTTCTAATTCATAACTGCTTATATAGGTTAATGGCAGTGGTCAGTTTTGTGGTGTTGCTGAGATGATTGGACCTGTTGACTTCGACAGAAGTGTTGATTATTGGCAGCAAGACAAGTGGAGTGGCCAGTTTCCTGTGAAGTGGCACATTATTAAGGATGTCCCAAACACCCTACTCCGGCACATCACTCTTGAGAACAATGACAACAAACCTGTAACAAATAGCAGGGACACCCAGGAGGTAAAAACAATTCGAGTTTTTACGGGGAATACTTGAAAAGGAGATGATATGTTAACCAAATGAACAACTCATGCAGGTGAAGCTAGAGTATGGTCTCCAGATGCTAAGCATATTCAAGAATCATGAGGCCGAGACAAGCATTGTGGAGGACTTCGACTTCTATGAGCAACGGGAGAAAGCCTTGAAGGAAAATAGACGTCAGCAGCAGCCTGGCAGCGCAGAGTCCCTGAAGCCAACAGACACTAAAGCTGTAGGAAATTCCGTTACTCATACCGCGGACTCATTTTCTCGTAGCATCCAGCTGAAAGAAATTGAGAAAATCGATAACAAACTGACAGCTGATGGTGCCATCTCAGTGAATGATGCACAGACAGCTACTGTCAAGGCCGAAGAAAGCAACGCAAACAAAACTACAGGTTCCGTGGAGGAGAGCAGTTGATTTATCTCCTGCCATTTACTAGTTTGGAGCAGCAGTTGGATCCATATGATTTGATGCTCGTCTGGAGTTGAGAAGGGAAAAAGATGCCGATTCGAGTTCCAGACGTGGGCTACCGCTGCTTCTGTTGTGAACATCATAGTCCTATTCGCCTCCATTTAGGAGTAGTTTCAATCAATATCATAGTTCCAAAATTCTTGTTTGTGGATCTTTGCTTTTTGTGTTCTTTCTTGTTTTCTTTTTTTTTTTAATTGCGTTGTGTCGTGAATGCTGTTCAGTTTTAGTGGCCTTCTCATCTCCTCCTTTTGGTTTACCCCTGTCTGTTGTACATGCTGTCGAGTTTTAGTGGTACCTGCGTCATGTTGTGAATGATCTTCCCTTCTACCAGTGTTTTAGCCGTAAGAAGCGGCAGATTTATGGAGAAAGTCATGGATGAACCCGGGTACATATGGAAAACATATTTTGAAATGACAAAAAATTCTGAAAAAAAATGCACGTGGATGTCTTCATATTCTATGTGTATGCAGAAAGTTTCATGGGAAAACAACTTTATGTGTATGTAGAAAGTTTAAAAACAACCTTTTTTTGTGGCCTGTGCAAAAAAAAAAAAAAACTGTTGCAAAACGCTATTTAGAAACATTAAAATTTGTCTTTTTTGCGGAGACAAAACAAAAAAACCTTATTTTCACAAAACTTTGTGTCGTGGACATATTTGTACGAACATGTATACACAAAATTTTGTTTTAATTTTTTTGACATTACAAAATGTGTTTAAAGTACATCTTGGAAAGCGCGGTTCATATGTATCCGGTTCAGGAAGTCCACTCCAAATTTATGCATCAATAACATTCCATAATCTACAGCTTAGACAGCTCTGTGATAGTTACATCTCTATGCCTCTTATCTTTTCTCATTCTCGTTACGTTATAATCTTGTTATTCTCTTGTCTTTCTGTTGTGCCCCTTTATTGGTCAGGATGCTTGCTAATATTCGTTGATAATTTTGTGTTTATGCTTGAGCCGTATGATATGAGATTTTCATATACGGCGGCCGCTAGAGGGGGGCTTGCGTCATGCCTAAGAAACAGGCGTATAACTTTGATGACCAATGGTGGACTTGCAATACTCAATATTTGAAAGGGACTGCTACGCGTTCACCGGTTGATCCGCATGAAGCATCCATCTCCTTGATGGCCATTCGATGTATGTGTGAGCCGTCCGATCTACCTCTTGGCACACGGTTCGATCGCCTCCTCGACCCATTAATTCCTGAAACAATGATCGAGTTGCAGCAACAAGCGCTTTGTTGCAGAATAACTTTAGACCCATTAAAACAAGCGCTTTGTTACCGAATAACTTTGCAACATAGATGAGGTTACAGAAAGCAAGTCTTTAGTTGCAAAAACGCTTTCGAAACAGGGGTGAAGTTGCAAGAACATAAAGTGTGTGAGGGTGGCTCCTGACCGGCCGATCAAAATAGATCGAACGCCCACGGAGACAGTCAATGCGCATGGAAAGATCAGCCGGATGAACACAAGAGTTTCCCATATTTGGATATATGAAGCTTACATTTTTTTCATTCAATTTAAATACAATGATACGTAATATTATGTGTGCCATGATTTACTGTTTGCTCTGCGAATTTATATTTTGATAGGATTTACCCCTTGTTCTCATAATGTAAGACCTTTTTTAACACATCACTGGTACTTAGTAGACTTGCCGAAAGCATATTAAAATTAAATATGCTGCCGTCATTCACAAATCAAGAATCTTAATGAACACGCGCAACTTATTTCTCCCTTGTTGAGCCAATAAAATACCTATTCCAATCCATACGCCTTAATGGGCATATCAGATCATCGCAAACCAAAAACACGCATAAACAAGGTAGAGTAAATTTAATTTATTTCTCTCAATATTATAATTCTACGATTCAACATCATTTATCTGTTGAGCTCATCACCGGTGCTAATACCACCTCCATAGCTCAATGTTCTCATTGACATTGATCCGCGGGCTTAATGCTCTTCTTCCCCTTCTTCCGCGTCATTTAGCTCATAGAATATTATTCCTCTTTTCATGCCGTCATTCACAAAGAAGCAGTTAGAGAACAAATAATGTTATCTCAAATACATCCTATGACAAAAATATTCTAGTTATAGTTTCATACAAAAGAATATAGTGAGCATGCACATGCAACACACATCTTGATTAATTGTGACCATATATTCCAATTCACGTGGATATAAAAGTTATTTTTATAGCACTATTTTTTTTTACAAATTGACCTATAATGAGTTTTAAGCAACATTATGATCTAGCATCATATGCATAGAGTAAAGATCCTAATTATGTCACGCCCAAAATGCGGTACTATCCTCGTCGGCGGCTCGAGGGCCTCGATAAGGATAGAAGCGCATTTCGAGTCATTTTGTAAGAATGGAAATCATCACAATACACGTAAAGATGCTAATTTTTTTAATATTATATTTTTAATTAATTTTCTCACATATTACGTTGTTGGCAAAATTTAATGTGATTCAGTCGACCCGGAGGAAGCCGACTGGATCCAGTCGGCTTTTCCATAGCCAATTAGTCCCAATCGGCTTCTACTAGGCCGATAAGGTAGTCGGCCACGCGAGACCAGCTCCTCTCGGCTCTGTAAAGACTGATTAGGTCTAATCGACCTAGAGGTGACAGATTAGTACTAAGTGGCTTAGCCGTGACCAATTAGTACTAATCGGTCGTGGCAAAGCCATTAGGTGCATGTTCCTCATATTTTGATGCATAAGTAACATTTTGTGATGAACAAAATGACACAATAACCCCTCCCGACATCGTTTCCTGCTTCTTATGTCTCGCCATCTTTTCCCGCTTCTGAGTTCTCACAAATATCTCCCGCCATCTTTTCTCGTTTTCGAGTTCCCGCCAATATCTCCCACCATCTTTTACCGCTTCTGAGTTCCCACCAATATCTCCCGCCATCGTTTCCCGCTTCTTAGTTCCTGCCAATATCTCCTGCCATTTTCTCCCTCTTTTGAGTTCCCGCCTATTCTTCTCTTCTGAACCTATAAAACCCCCTCCACACTAAGTTGGGTAAGTTGTCCAGTGTAGTATCGTAGTTTCGGAGATGTCCCATTATCCTTTTGATCGTAGTTTTCACTCTGGTATGTCCGATTGTCTTCTCCATCTAGCCGCCAATTTCAAGATCGACGATAGAGTAGTTCCATGGGAGGAACTCATCAGTAGTGACACCATAATGAATGAGTTGGCTAACGCATTAGCTAGGTGATGAGGACATCCCTGCTAATGCTACACCCACAACTCCGACTGCTATACATACATGACCAACTACTAGAGCTAGCGCACGTCAATTGAATTACCAGGTGCTTTCGTTTCTTGCAAATCCTTCTAATGTTCATGAACATATGATGCTGCCTAAATTAGATACTTTTGTTTTACTTATGAATGAAGGACCTGACATGGACAAGAAGGATGACCATTGGAGCGGGATCAAGCATGGAGAAGAAGGTGCGTGCACGGGAAAGAACAATGGAGCTTCCAGTGATGATTTTCGCACTTTGAAGCCACCATAATGGGAGCAAGAAGCCTTGGACGAAATATGCATGATGCTACTTTATAAAATTCGTCCCTAGGTTAATATAGGTGCTACGCCACCTTATTGTTGGGCCAGGCCCATGTAATTTCGAAATACCATATTATAGGCTGTTTTTAGAGTCCGTATGTATAGGGAAACTCAGTTAAGGTCGGTTTCGGATCCCTCCTCCAAGGGGCCACGAAATTCCCCTCTATTCCCCCATATATACAACCCTTAGGGCGTTGTTTTAGGGTTGGGTTTTGTTTAGATTACAAGTTCGCCATAGCTACAACTTCGCGTTCTTCGTTTGTGTTCCATGACCAGACAAAGGCGTCATAGAACCCCACTTCATCAATAAAGCTTTCCTCTTATATTCACAATATCCAGATTGCAATCTTAGTTTCTTACTTGTTCTTTGTTTGCGTGCAGGAAATAGACCCTTGTGGTCAGGTTGATCGTGCTCCGACGTGGTCAATAACCTCTTGGAGTTTGTTTACCGATTGCTAAGGCGCGACGTCATCACACGTTCGTAGTCGGATCGTCAAAGTCTACTCCACCAAAAACGATAGCCACCATCTCATCGAAAGATTGGGACCCTCGCCTCTATCAAGTGGTATCAGATTTCCAGGTTGCTCGGTGAGATTTTACCAGTTTTCGTAGTTTAGATCGCATCTATTCTTCATACCTTTAGTCCACGAAAAAGCCACAAAAAATTAGGGTTAGATCATCATATCCGAACCAATCTGAGCCTTTGCAGTCTTTTCAGTATTTTGCTTTGTTGAATTTGCGGTTACATCATCGTGTCAAGTTGCTGGTCTTAGTGTCTAGTCCTTTAGAGTTTCGAGTTCTATTCACAGGTTGTCACGCCGCCACCGCATCGTCTTCATAGTTGCCATATACCACCACCATCATCACCACTGCCATATATCACCACCCACCATCACTATCCATTGGTGTCCATATATACCACCACAAATCCGCCACCAATCTGAGTCCAGGTCGTTTTAGGTTTAGTTTCGAGATCCTTTTGATTTCGGATTCGTGTTTTGCTACCTGCGTAGGTGTCGAAAAAGAGTTTGGCACGGTCTGCAGAGCATGTTTTGGCCCAAAAAAATTCGGCTGAAAATATTTTTTCCTATCTGGGTTTTAGGTTCTTCGGAGCGTTTTGAGACACTTGTCATCATAGTGATTTTTGTCAAAATTTTTGGTCGTCGCAACCCCCGAATTGCTCGAGAAAAAAAATTTAGTCCAACAAATTCCGTGCCCATCTTGCTTATACGACGTGGGAAGAGTGTTGAGACACTCGCCATTGTAGTGATTTTTTAAGCAAAAAAAAAGAGCGCAAAAAAAAGAGGCGCCGAAAAAAATAAAAATAAAATTCAGAGTGTGCTTTTCCCTTGATTACGTGGAGCGTCGTGATTTTGTTGGTGTTTTAGGCTCGCGTCTCTAGTACGGTCTAGCCTAGGACCAGCACAGTACCGTCGTTGAGCGTTTATTCAACCGTGCATCTCTGAATTGATTATTGCTAACCCTTTTGCTACCATATTATAAGCCATCCCAGCTCCACATACATCTACATCGTGTGTTTGACACCACCTGGCAATCACTCTATCCAAGCTTTGAGAGTTTTGACTACAACGGTTGCCGATCACCACCTGCTGCTGGGTAAGAACTTGTAAGAATTTGAGATTCCCTTAAAGTATTTGTGACACACCACCACCACCACGTCCCAGTAGTCTGTAGGTTTCATATTCTTGTGTGTTTCCTATTTCTGCTAACCATGTCAGGATCACACGACGACGGGATCGACCGGGAGAGCATGACCAACAAAGCGCTCTATGATAAATTTCAGCAAATGATGGCTGGCCAGGTACAAGACTTCGTGACCAACTTTGGAGAGGCCATGGAGAAGCTCGATGGTTTGGAGAAGACATTCGACACCAAGATGGACGCCAAGTTTAATGAGGTGCTTGCCCGTCTACCAACACCAGCTGCAGCTCCTATCCCTTTCGAACGACGAGCGTGACGTGTGCCTCTCGGCCAAGCCAACATACTGGTACTGTTGATACTGCTGCTACTTCTGTGGCTCCTGCTGCTACTGTCCTTGAGCAGGTTGAAGATTATGGGGGTGATTACGATGATGAGGGAGAGGTTGCTCCGGATCAGCCTCAGGGGCAACCACCACGATACGCACCAGGTCGACCACATGGCTACAGCCGTAATGGTAGGGCTGCACCCCCCTCAGGTACGGGATCATGACCATCTCCCTAAACTTAAATTGAATATTCTGATGTTTGAGGGTAGATATGTTCCTGATATATATCTTACATGGGAATTAGAAACAGAACAACGTTTTACATGCTTACAATTTCCTGAGGATAGACGTGTTGTTGCTGCTGTTTGTTCCTTCACTAGTTTTGCTTGTGTTTGGTGGTCAGAACATTGTAGAATACACCATGCTAATATTCCAACTACTTGGGCTTCTTTGAAAACTGCTATGCGTAATCGTTGGGTGCCACCTTACTATCAACGTGAATTGCTTCAAAATTTGCAGCGTTTAAGACAAGGAAAAAATTCTGTAGAAGAATATTATCAGGAATTACAAACTGGCATGATTAGATGTGGTATTGTTGAGGAGAATGAAGCTATGCCTGCACGTTTTATGGGTGGATTAAATAGTTCAGACTATTCTAGAGTATAAGGAGTATAACACTATCACTCGTTTATTTCATCTTGCTTGCAAAGCTGAACGTGAAGTGCAGGATCGACAGGCAATGGCGAGAACTACTTTTTATGCAGGTCGCACTTCATCATGGACGCCACGTACCTCCTCTACTTCCGCACGTCCTACTACAACACCACCTACTTCCACTTCCAACTCCAACCGCGATACCAGGAAACAGGCTCCTACTCCACCCTCTGCGAAGAGCACACCTTCTGGGCCTGCACAGAGCTCTTCTTCATCTATTGCATCCACAGGGCAAACACATGAGGTTATATGCCGTAGTTGTAAGGGTGGAGGTCACTTTGCGAGAGAATGCCCTTCCAAGCGTGTAATGATTGTTACTGAGGATGGTGGATATGTGTCCCCTAGTGATTATGATGAGGAGACTTTGGCTCTCATTGCAAGTGAAGAACAGGGTGGTGAGGATGCAGAACCAGAGACACACTACATGGCTGCTGATTACGCTGACAGGTATGAAAGTTTAGTTGTTCAACGTGTTCTCAGTGTGCAGGTTACACAGGCTGAGCAAAATCAGAGGCACAACTTGTTCCACACAAAGGGAGTTGTGAAGGAGCGTTCTGTTCACGTCATCATCGATGGAGGGAGTTGCAATAACTTGGCTAGGATGGAGATGGTGGAGAAGCTATCTCTAACCACCAGACCACATCCTCATCGTTATTACATCCAATGGTTCAACAATAGTGGCAAGGTTAAGATAACACGTACTGTTCGTGTGCATTTTAGCATTGCTACATATTCTGATTATGTGGATTGTGATGTGGTACCCATGCAAGCATGTTCTGTTTTACTTGGTAGGCCATGGCAGTTTGATAAAAATTCTATACACCATGGTAGGACAAATCAGAATACTCTTGTTCATAAGGATCAAAATATCACTTTGCTTCCTATGTCTTCGGAACATATTATGAAAGATGACATTGCTAGAGCTAGTAAAGCAAAACAGGAGAAAAATAAGAGTGAAAATCAGATTGTAGCACAGGAATTTGAGCAACACCATACGCATAATAAACCATCATCTAATGTTGCATCCGAAATAAAATTGAAGAGTGGATGTTTACTTGCTACTAAATCTGATATTAATGATTTGGATGTTGCTACATCTGTTTGCTATGCTTTTGTATGCAAAGAGGTATTATTTTCATTCGAGGACATGCCTCCCTCTTTGCCTCCTGCTGTTATTAACATTTTGAAGGAGTTTGCTGACGTCTTCCCACAAGACGTGCCACCGGGATTACCACCTATTTGCGGGATTGAGCATCAGATTGACTTAATTCCCGGTGCATCCCTACCCAACCGTGCGCCATACCGTACCAATCCAGAGGAGACAAAGGAGATTATGCGTCAAGTACATGAGCTGCTTGACAAAGGTTATATATGTGAATCCCTTAGTCCTTGTGTTGTTCCTATTATTCTAGTGCCTGAAAATGATGGTACATCGCGCATGTGTGTGGATTGTAGAGGCATTAATAGTATTACTATTCGTTATCGTCATCCTATTCCTAGGCTAGATGATATGCTTGATGAATTAAGTGGTTCTACAATTTTCTCCAAAGTTGATTTGCGTAGTGGATACCATCAAATTCGTATGAAATTGGGAGATGAATGGAAAACAACATTTAAAACTAAGTTTGGATTATATGAGTGGTTAGTCATGCCTTTTGGGTTAACTAATGCACCTAGCACTTTCATGAGATTAATGAACGAGGTTTTACGTGCTTTCATTGGACGATTTGTGGTAGTCTATTTTGATGATATATTGATTTTTAGTAGATCTTTGGAGGAACATTTGGAACATCTACGTGCTGTTTTTATTGCTCTACGTGATGAACGTTTGTTTGGTACCTTGGGAAGTGCACCTTTTGCATCGACCGAATATCTTTTCTTGGCTATGTTGTTACTCCATAGGGAATTGAAGTTGATAAAGCCAAGATTGAAGCTATTGAGAGTTGGCCGCAGCCCAAAACGGTCATACAAGTGAGGAGTTTTCTTGGCCTCGCTGGTTTCTATAGGCGTTTTGTGAGAGATTTCAGCACCATTGTTGCGCCTCTCAATGAGATTACAAAGAAGTACGTGCCTTTTTCTTGGGGTATCGCACAGGAAGAAGCCTTCATGCTCTTGAAAGATAAGTTAACACATGCTCCTTTACTCCAACTTCCTGATTTTAATAAGACTTTCGAGCTTGAATGTGATGCTAGTGGAATTGGGTTAGGAGGTGTGTTATTACAAGATGGTAAACCTGTTGCGCACTTTTCTGAAAAATTGAGTGGGCCTAGTCTGAATTATTCTACTTATGATAAGGAATTATATGCTCTTGTTCGGACTTTGGAAACATGGCAACATTATTTATGGCCCAAAGAATTTGTTATACATTCTGATCATGAATCTTTGAAACATATTAAAAGTCAAGCAAAACTGAACCGTGGACATGCTAAATGGGTTTAATTCATTGAGACTTTCCCTTATGTCATTAAACACAAGAAGGGTAAAGAAAATGTTATTGTTGATGCTTTGTCGATCGTTATACTATGCTTTCACAACTTGACTTTAAAATATTTGGTTTGGAGACCATCAAAGATCAATATGTGCATGATGCTGAATTTAGAGATGTGTTGCAGCATTGTAAAGAAGGGAGAACATGGAACAAGTTCGTCATTAATGATGGATTTGTGTTCCGTGCTAACAAGCTATGCATTCCAGCTAGCTCCGTTCGTCTTTTGTTGTTACAGGAGGCACACGGAGGAGGATTAATGGGACACTTTGGCATGAAGAAGACGGAGGACGTACTTTCTACACATTTCTGGGAAGAATGCTTGCCTCATATTGAATTTGCTTATAATCGTTCGCTACATTCTACCACTAAGATGTGCCCTTTTGAAGTTGTGTATGGTTTCTTACCTCGTGCACCTATTAATTTGTTGCCTCTTCCATCTTCGGAGAAGGTTAATTTTGATGCGAAAGAACGTGCTGAATTGATATTAAAGATGCATAAGTTAACGAAGGAAAACATTGAGCGTATGAATGCTAAATACAAAATTGCTGGAGATAAGGGTAGAAAACATGTTGCCTTTGCACCTAGAGATCTTGTTTGGTTACATTTGCGTAAGGATAGATTTCTTGATTTGCGCAAGTCAAAGCTAATGGCACGTGCTGACGGTCCTTTTAAGGTGTCAGAGAAAATAAATGATAATGCATATAAACTTGAGCTGCCTATACAGTTTGGGGTTAGCCCCACTTTTAACATTGCAGATTTGAAGCCTTATTTGGGTGAGGAAGATGAGCTTCCGTCTAGGACGACTTCAGTTCAAGAAGGGGAGGATGATGAGGACATCCCTGCTAATGCTACACCCACAACTCCGACTGCTATACATACATGACCAATTACTAGAGCTCGCGCACGTCAATTGAATTACCAGGTACTTTCGTTTGTTGCAAATCCTTCTAATGTTCATGAACATATGACGCTGCCTAAATTAGATACTTTTGTTTTACTTATGGATGAAGGACCTGGCATGGACAAGAAGGATGATCATTGGAGCGGGATCAAGCATGGAGAAGAAGGTGCGCGCGGGGGAAAGAACAATGGAGCTTCCAGTGATGATTTTCGCACTTTGAAGCCACCATAATGGGAGCAAGAAGCCTTGGACGAAATATGCATGATGCTACTTTATAAAATTCGTCCCTAGGCTAATATAGGTGTTGTGCCACCTCATTGTTGGGCCAGGCCCATGTAATTTCGAAATACCATATTATAGGCTGTTTTTAGAGTCCGTATGTATGGGGAAACTGAGTTAAGGTCGGTTTCGGACCCCTCCTCCAAGGGGCCACGAAATTCCCCTCTATTCCCCCATATATACAGCCCTTAGGGCGTCGTTTTAGGGTTGGGTTTTGTTTAGATTACAAGTTCGCCATAGCTGCAACTTCGCGTTCTTCGTTTGTGTTCCACGACCAGACAAAGGCGTTACAGAACCGCACTTCAGCAATAAAGCTTTCCTCTTATATTCACAATATCCAGATTGCAATCTTAGTTTCTTGCTTGTTCTTCATTTGTGTGCAGGAAATAGACCCTCGTGGTCAGGTTGATCGTGCTCCGGCATGGTCAATAACCTCTCGGAGTTGGTTTAGCGATTGCTAAGGTGCGGCATCATCACACATTCATAGTCGGATCGTCAAAGTCTACTCCACCAAAAATGATAGCCACCATCTCATCGAAAGATCGGGACCCTCGCCTCTATCACTAGGAGTGGGTGGCCTCCCTGGACATTTGAGGAGATATGGAAAGAACTTCTCAGGTTGCATGGCAGATGGCAGAAGCAACTGCATAAGGGTGAATCGTACGTCACGATGGCTGTAGAAAATTCAGATTTATGGTGAGTAGACAGTGAGGACGAAGACGACCTCTTCATGCCGAGCACCAAGGTCAAGACTACCGCATCGTCGAAGGGCAAGAGCTCTACATCGAAGAAGGGCAAGAGATCTAGATGGACGAAGGAGGACGAAGACGACCTCTTCATGCCCAGCACCAAGGTCAAGACTACCTCATTGTCAAAGGGCAAGAGTTCTGCATCGACGAAGGGCAAGAGCTCTACATCGACAAAGGGCAAGAGCTCTGCATGGACGGAGGAGGACGATGATGCATTCATGTAGTTTTTCGCTATATTTTTTAATTTTATTTGTATTATTTAATTCAAATGTATTTTATATTATCTTTGTGTATTGTGTTTTTTTGTGGGCATTATGTTTTAGGTAAAGCGCGACGTTGGATGCATTTAGTTTGCAGTATAAGTGTTATCCCCTCTAAACCAATTGGCCATTGAAATAGAACATGAATATGTCTCATACATAAGTAGATAGTAATTTGTCCCATACATAAAATAGACATATGTCTCGTACATAATTAGACAGTCATGTCTTTACCGGATGATGGAACCGTCAACGACGATGCCTGCCTCGGTGCTCAGGCGGTGTGCTAGGCGTACTCCAGCCAAACCTGTTGGGTGGCCTAATGTGACGAAGAGGAACCCCAGCCCCGTCTTGGTCATCCTATGTATCTTAGGTGGGTCCTGGTGGAGGAGTCAAAAATATGTCCATCCACATGTGTAGCTGTGATAGTGGCTCACCCACACTCCCCAATGCAGATCCGGACGCCGACCCCTGCTGATATGGATTTGGCTGAAACATGAAACCCGATGTGGGACTTTGCTGTTGTGGTGAACGTTCAAACGTAAAGCTGGACGAGGGATAATGCTGCTCTGAGTGCTGCCATGCCAAACTACCAGCCTGGCCAGGAGGTGGTGGAGGGGGCGTCGGCTCCTATGTTAGGCGAGGACGTGGTTGTTGTCGTTGCGTGGATGGCCGTTGTTGTTGCTGCTGGTGGTGGTGGTACTGGTGGTGTTGGTGCTGGTGGTGGTGGTGCTGCTGCTGCTGCTGTTGGTGGTGGGGAACAATGTCTGAAGTGCGGGTGCACGTGATAGCCGTGTAGACAGATCGTAGCTTCTGCTCCAGGCGCGCGAACCATGGCCGGAGCTGAGATGTGGGTACCATAAGAGGTGTAGACGACAACGATCGTGTATAGTCCCTGACCTCACTATGAAGATCTTATGCCAGCTCAGCCTGAATTATCACAATGATTATTAATTATGGACGGCAAAGTATCTAACCAAAAGATGAATTAGATAAAGACAATAAATGTTACCGCGTACTGCCTAGAGCCCGAAGTATCATAGCTCGGGTATCTATCTGACGTAACGAGGTCCGGTATCTCCTTTGGATGAGGGTGTCGAACGATGCGTAACCTTGTCCCCCCATGTACCGATGCAAATAGGCATTGAATTCACCGAGATCAAACATGCCATCCTCCTCCCACAGACATGTCATCGTAGTATCCCAGTCTACCATGTACTGCTGAAGCCTTTGGAGCCACTACTCCTGTGTCCTGCTTATCGCCTTCCTTGTGTTCCTGCAATTGAGGTGTGTGTGTGTAACAATTAACTAATGATTCAGTATGAACAAATCTGAATGACAATGAAACATTGAATAAGTATACAATACCTGTGGACTACTGCTGGCAGTGGGTTCTCTATAGGGGGGGATGTAACGCCCAAGATGCGATCCTATCCTTATTTCGGCTTGAAGGCCTCGATAGGGATAGAAGCGCATCTCGTCGTTTCACAAGAATGGATATCATTACAAGTACATATACAAAAGAGATAAGTATATGGAATTGGCTTACACTTGCCACAGTCTACATCAATATCACATTAATACAACAACATATTCAAACATCATACATAAAAGCAGGGTCCGACTACAAACAAATTCAAACGATAAAATGACATCCATCCTTGCTATCCCAGGTTGCCGCCTGGAACCCATTCTAGATCGATGAAGAAGGAGAACTCCAAATCAAACAAACATCACGCTCACATCAAATCATCGCATTACCTGTACCTACAACTGTTGTTGTAGTAATCTGTGAGCCATAGGGACTCAACAATCTCATTTCCAAGGGCATCAAGACTAGCAAAGCTTAATGGGTGAGGTATGGATAAGTGGTGAGGTTGTAGCAAGCACTAACCATTTATTTGAGTGGCTAACATACAAGTATAGAAAATAAGTATCGTGGTCTACGCATAACGGATGTGAATTAATAATGATCACTAAGTGATCCTCAACACCTACTTACGCCAAGCATAACCTCACCGTGTTCACTCTCGGATAAGGACTCACGAGAAAAGACAGTCACAGTTACGCACACAGTTGGTGTATTTTATTTGAGTTTACTTCAAGTTTGCTATGACCGGGTGTTAAACAAAGTTTCCAAGTTGCCACATACCCGCGGACACGTCTTTCCAAAAGATTTAACCCTGCAGGGGTGATCCAACTCATCCATCACAAATTAACCACACGTCGCGGGAATAACCTCGACCACGAATTCTGTGATTTCCTAGGATATTCCTTACAAAAATTTCAACCTCGAGATAGCTCAAAGTGTATTCGAAATTCCGCGCACAAGACGGTAGAGAAAGGTAAAACAAATCCAGCAAGGCCGCCCGATGTGTTGACGAACCTGATAAGAGCCGTGTATCTCGTTCTCAGGACACGACCGGATGGGACTAGCTACGAGGAAAACCAATCCCCGAGTTTTTTTGAGGCGGCCTCACAGGCAGCCCGTTTTGGACCAACACTCATGAGGAGCACTCGCTTGGGTTGTTGATTAATTATCCACAGGTGCCAGTGGGTCCCTATGCAATTTTATTAGTTATTAGGCAAATGTAGTACCAATGTTGGGCCTTGAGAGACAAGCTTTATCCTAAAACAAAAATCAAGGGGGTCCCCATCATAACTCCGAGCATGTTAGGAGCGCTCAATATGGAACATAGCACCGGTACACAAGTAACTAGAGGCCACAAAAATGGAACAAAACACCAAGCAAAAGTCCAAGCCTTCCACCTTTTACCAAGTATATATGTGCATTAAATTAAATAGCAATAATATTGTGATATGAAAAAATATCCATGTTGTCACATGGAAGCAATTGCACATGCATCTAGAAACGCTATAAGAAGGGTTGAGCAAGCGATAACATAGCCAAACTAAGGTTTGCTGGGATTTGGAGGGGTTAGAGGCTTATCATGTCATATTTGGGAGGCTTGACAAACAAGTGGTAGGTAGAGAGACATAATGATAGAAGCGAGACAACTAGCATATCAATGATATAGTGGTATCCAGGGAAATGATCATCTTGCCTGAGATCCCACTTGGAAGAAGAACAATCCATGAATAAGACGATCAGTGAAGTAGACGAACGGGATGTAGTCGAACGAATCCTCATACTCTAAACGCTTTCGGAACTCTATCGAGGAGAAGCAATCCAGAACAAACAATCAACACACGATACACCACAAAATATGCATGATATGATGCGCAAACCAATATGATGTATGTCCATTTAATTAGGCAAGGCATGAAAAAGCACAACAATCAACTCCTACACATTAAGTGAAGCTCAATATGCAATGGGTTGCATATTGACGAATCTCCACATTCAAATATTTAGTTCACTCTCGTTTAGGTACTCATCAATATTAAATGTTGTTAAACATGGCAAGAAGTGATAAGTAAACTATGTATCTAGGCATCTTAAATGAGGTCGGAAGCAACATATAGCATTTCTGAAACGTCCCCATAAGCCTAATATGACTTTGGTCCAGATCTGTGTTAAACAAATTTTATAGTCGTTGAACAACAAAATAAAGTGTACCATGTTATTCTACATGTTTTTCTAGTCAAGTTACTGATACGTCTCCAACGTATCTATGATTTATGAAGTATTCATGTTGTTATTTTGTCATTTTGGATGTTTTACAATCATTTTATAGCAACTTTATACCATTTTTTGGGACTAACCTATTGACCGAGTGCCCAGTGCCACTTGCTATTTTTGCTTGTTTTTACATTGCAGGAAATCAATATCAAACGGAGTCCAAACACCACGAAACTTTTTGGAGATTTCTTTGGACCAGAAGGAACTCAATGTGCCAGAGCTGCACCTGGGGGTACCCCGAGAAGGCACAACCCACCAGGGCGCGCCAGGGCCCCCTGGCGCGCCCAGGTGGGTTGTGCTCACCTCGGTGGCCTCCCGCACCCCCTCTTTGCACTATAAATTCCCAAATATTCCGGAACCCTTCGGAGTAGCACTAGATCAGAAGTTCCGTCGCGTAAGGCTCTGTAGCCATCGAAAACCAATCTAGACCCCGTTCCGGCACCCTACCGGAGGGGGGAATCATCTTCGGTGGCCATCTTCATCATCCCGGCGGCCACCACGATGAGGAGGGAGTAGTCCACCCTCGGGGCTGAGGGTTTGTACCGGTAGCTATGTGTTGAATCTCTCTCTCTCATGATCTATATCACGGGCTTTGTTAATATAGATGGATCATATGATGTTTCTCCCCTCTATACTCTTATTGTGATGAATTGAATCTTTACCCTTTGAAGTTTTGTTATGTCAAATTGAATGTTTAGATTTGGGAACACATGATGTATGTCTTGCGGTATGAATACTTGAGGTGACATTGGGGTATCTTATTGGTTCACTTGATATACGTTATGGCACTCAACTTGCGGATTCCCTCGGTGATATTGGGTTAATCTATGCATAGGGGTTGATGCACGTTTTTGTTATCTTTTCTCCGATAGAAACTTTGGGGACCCCTTGTAGTTCTTTGTGTGGATTGAGTATTATGAATATGAATTTGCTTTGGTGTTATTCTAGTAAACACTCTTGAGTAGATCGATCGGAAAGAATAGCTTGCGTTATTTTAGTACAAACTCTAGGATAGATCGAACGGGAAGAATAGATTGGAGGTGGTTTCTGATGAGGACATCCCTACTAATGTTACACCCACCCCGACTGCTATACATACAGGACCAATTACTAGAGCTCGCGCACGTCAATTGAATTACCAGGTACTTTCGTTTCTTGGAAATCCTTCTAATATTCATGAACATATGATGCTGCCTAAATTAGATACTTTTGTTTTACTTATGAATGAAGGACCTATCATGGATAAGAAGGATGACCATTGGAGCGGGATCAAGCATGGAGGAGAAGGTGCGCGCGCGGGGAAGAACATTGGAGCTTCCAGTGATGATTTTCGCACATTGAAGCCACCATAATGGGAGTGGGAAGCTGTGGACGAAATATGCATGATGCCACTTTATAAAATTCGTCCATAGGCTAATATAGGTGCTGCGCCACCTTAATTTTGGGCCAGGCCCATGTAATTTCGAAATACCATATTATAGGCTGTTTTTAGAGTCCGTATGTATGGGGAAACTGACTTAGGGTCGGTTTCGGACCCCTCCTCCAAGGGGCCACGAAATTCCCTTCTATTCCCCCATATATACAGCCCTTAGGGCTTCGTTTTAGGTTTGGGTTTTGTTTAGATTACAAGTTCGCCATAGCAGCAACTTCGCGTTCTTCGTTTGTGTCCCGCGACCAGACAAAGGCGTCACAGAACCCCACTTCATCAATAAAGCTTTCCTCTTATATTCGCAATATCCAGATTGCAATCTTAGTTTCTTGCTTGTTCTTCGTTTGCGTGCAGGAAATAGACCCTCGTGGTCAGGTTGATCGTGCTCCGGCGTGGTCAATAACCTCTCAGAGTTGGTTTAGCGATTGCTAAGGCGCGACGTCTCACACGTTCGTAGTCGGATCGTGAAAGTCTACTCCACCAAAAACGATAGCCACCATCTCATCGAAAGACAGGGACAACTTCGCCTATATCAAGTGGTATCAGATTTCCAGGTTGCTCGGTGAGATTTTACCAGTTTTCGTAGTTTAGATCGCATCTGTTCTTCATACCTTTAGTCCACGAAAAAGCCAAAAAAAAAATTAATTAGGGTTAGATCATCATATCCGAACCAATCTGAGCCTTTGCATAGTCTTTTCAGTATTTTGCTTTGTTGAATTGGCGGTTACATCGTTGTGTCGAGTTGCTGGTCTTAGTGTCTAGTCCTTTAGAGTTTCGAGTTCTTTTCACAGGTTGTCACGCCGCCACCGCATCATCTTCATAGTTGCCATATACCACCACCATCATCGCCGCTGCCATATCTCATCATCCATCATCACTCTCCATTGGTGTCCATATATACCACCACAAATCCTCCACCAATCCAAGTCCAGTTTGTTTTAGGTTTAGTTTCGAGATCCTTTTGATTTCGGATCCGTGTTTTGCTACCTGCGCAGGTGTCGGAAAAAAAAAAAAAAAAAAAAAAAAAAAAAAAAAAAAAAAAAAAAAAAAAAAAAAAAAAAAAAAAAAAAAAAAAAAAAAAGAGTCTGGCACGCTTTGCAGAGCACGTTTTGGCCCAAAAAAATTTCGGCTGAAAATATTTTTTCCCTATCTTGATTTTAGGTTCCCCGGAGCGTTTTGAGACACTTGCTATCATAGTGATTTTTGTCGAAATTTTTGGGTCGTCGCAGCCCCCGGATTGCTCCAGAAAAAAAAAAAATAGTCCAAAAGAAAAATTCGTGCCCATCTTGCTTATACGACGTGGCAAGAGTTTTGAGACACTCGCCATTGTAGTGAGTTTTTGAAAAAAAAAAAAAAAAAGAGGCGCCGAAAAAAAAAAAAAAAAAAAAAGAGGCGCCGAAAAAAAAAAAAAAAACGAAAAAAAAAAAATTCTGATTGTGCTTTTCCCTTGCTTAGGTGTATCGTCGTGTTTTTGTTGGTGTTTTAGGCTCGCGTCTCTAGCACGGTCTAGCCTAGGACCAGCACAGTACCGTCGTTGAGCGTTTATTCAACCTTGCATCTCTGAATTGATTATTGCTGACCCTTTTTGCTACCATATTATAAGCCATCCCAGCTCCACATACTCCTACGCCGTGTGCTTGACACCACCTGGCAATCGCTCTATCCAAGCTTTGAGAGTTTTGGCTACAACGGTTGCCGATCACCGCCTGCTACTGGGTAAGAACTGGTAAGAAATTGAGATTCGCTTAAAGGATTTGTGCCACACCACCACCACCACCACGTCCCAGCAGTCTGTAGGCTTCATATTGTGTGTTTCCTATTTCTGCTAACCATGCCAGGATCACACAATGACGAGATCGACTGGGAGAGCATGACCAACAAAGCGCTCTATGATAAATTTCAGCAAATGATGGCTGAGCAGGTACAGGACTTCGTGAACAACTTTGGAGTTGCCATGGAGAAGCTAGATGGTTTGGAGAAGACATTCGACTCCAAGATGGACGCCAAGTTCAATGAGGTGCTTGCCCGTCTACCTCCACCAGCTGCAGTTCCTATTCCTTTCGAACGACGAGCGCGACGTGTGCCTCTCGGCCACGCCCAACATCCTGGTACTGTTGATACTGCTGCTACTTCGGTGGCTCGTGCGGCTACTGTCGTTGAGCAGGTTGAAGATTATGATGGTGATTTCGATGATGAGGGAGAGGTTGCTCCAGATCCGCCCCATGGGCAACCACCACCATACGCACCAGGTCGACCACATGGCTACAACCGTAACGGTAGGGCTGCACCACCCCCGCAGGTACGGGATCATGACCATCTCCCTAAACTTAAATTGAATATTCCGACGTTTGAGGGTAGATATGTTCCTGATATATATCTTACATGGGAGTTAGAAACAGAACAACGTTTTACATGCTTACAATTTCCAGAGGATCGACGTGTTGCTGCTGCTGTTTGTTCATTCACTAGTTTTGCTTGTGTTTGGTGGTCAGAACATTGTAGAATACACCCTAATAATATTCCAACTACTTGGGCTGCTTTGAAAACTGCTATGCGAAATCGTTGGGTGCCACCTTATTATCAACGTGAATTGCTTCAAAATTTGCAGCGTTTAAGACAAGGAAAAAATTCTGTAGAAGAATATTATCAGGAATTACAAACTGGTATGATTAGATGTGGTATTGTTGAGGAGAATGAAGCTATGCTTGCACGTTTTATGGGTGGATTAAATAGAGAGATTCAGACTATTCTAGAGTATAAGGAGTATAACACTATCACTCGTTTATTTCATCTTGCTTGCAAAGCTGAACGTGAAGTGCAGGATCGACAGGCAATGGCGAGAACTACTAATTTTGCAGGCCGTACTTCATCATGGACGCCACGTACCTCCTCTGCTTCCGCACCTCCTGCTGCAACACCACCTCCTTCAACCTCCAACTCTAATCGCGATACCAGGCAACAGGCTCCTACTGCACCCTCTACGAAGAGCACACCTTTTGGGCCTGCACAGAGTTCTTCTTCATCTATTGCATCCACAGGGCAAACACATGAGGTTATATGTCGTCGTTGCAAGGGTGGAGGTCACTATGCGAGAGAATGCCCTTCCAAGCGTGTAATGATTGTTACTCAGGATGGTGGATATGCGTCCGCTAGTGATTATGATGAGGAGACTTTGGCACTTATTGCAAGTGACGAACAGGGTGGCGAGGATGCAGAACCAGAAACACAATACATGGCTGCTGATTACGCTGACAGGTATGAAAGTTTAGTTGCTCAACGTGTTCTCAGTGTGCAGGTTACACACGCTGAGCAAAATCAGAGGCACAACTTGTTCCACACAAAGGGAGTTGTGAAAGAGCGTTCTGTTCGCATCATCATCGATGGAGGGAGTTGCAATAACTTGGCTAGCATGGAGATGGTGGAGAAGCTGTCTCTATCCACCAGACCACATCCTCATCCTTATTACATCCAATGGTTCAACAATAGTGGCAAGGTTAAGGTAACACGTACTGTTTGTGTGCATTTTAGCATTGCTACATATTCTGATTATGTGGATTGTGATGTGGTACCCATGCAAGCATGTTCTGTTTTACTTGGTAGACCATGGCAGTTTGATAAAAATTCTGTACACCATGGTAGGACAAATCAGTATACTCTTGTTCATAAGGATCATAATATCACTTTGCTTCCTATGTCTCCCGAACATATTATGAAAGATGACATTGCTAGAGCTAGTAAAGCAAAACAGGAGAAAAATAAGAGTGAAAATCAGATTGTAGCACAGGAATTTGAGCAACACCATAAGCATAATAAACCATCATCTACTGTTGCATCTGAAATAAAATTGAAGAGTGGATGTTTACTTGCTACTAAATCTGATATTAATGATTTGGATGTTGCTACATATGTTTGCTATGCTTTTGTATGTAAAGAGGTATTATTTTCATTCGAGGACATGCCTCCCTCTTTGCCTCCTACTGTCATTAACATTTTGCAGGAGTTCGCTGACGTCTTTCCACAAGACGTGCCACCGGGATTACCGCCTATTCGCGGGATTGAGCATCAGATTGACTTAATTCCCGGTGCATCCCTACCCAACCGTGCGCCCTACCGTACCAATCCAGAGGAGACAAAGGAGATTATGCGTCAAGTACAGGAGCTGCTTGACAAAGGTTATATACGTGAATCCCTTAGTCCTTGTGCTGTTCCTATTATTCTAGTGCCTAAAAAGGATGGTACATCGCGCATGTGTGTGGATTGTAGAGGCATTAATAATATTACTATTCGTTATCGTCATCCTATTCCTAGACTAGATGATATGCTTGATGAATTAAGTGGCTCTACAATTTTCTCCAAAGTTGATTTGCGTAGTGGATACCATCAAATTCGTATGAAATTGGGCGATGAATGGAAAACAGCATTTAAAACTAAGTTTGGATTATATGAGTGGCTAGTCATGCCTTTTGGGTTAACTAATGCACCTAGCACTTTCATGAGATTAATGAACGAGGTTTTACGTGCTTTCATTGGACGATTTGTGGTAGTCTATTTTGATGATATATTGATTTTTAGTAGATCTTTGGAGGAACATTTGGAACATTTACGTGCTGTTTTTACTGCGCTACGTGATGCACGTTTGTTTGGTAACCTTGGGAAGTGCACCTTTTGCACCGACCGAGTATCTTTTCTTGGCTATGTTGTTACTCCACAGGGAATTGAAGTTGATACAGCCAAGATCGAAGCTATTGAGAGTTGGCCGCAGCCCAAAACGGTCACACAAGTAAGGAGTTTTCTTGGCCTCGCTGGTTTCTATAGGCGTTTTGTGAGAAATTTCAGCACCATTGCTGCGCCTCTCAATGAGCTTACAAAGAAGGACGTGCCTTTTTCTTGGGGTACCGCACAGGAAGAAGCCTTCACGGTCTTGAAAGATAAGTTAACACATGCTCCTTTACTCCAACTTCCTGATTTTAATAAGACTTTCGAGCTTGAATGTGATGCTAGTGGAATTGGGTTAGGAGGTGTGTTACTACAAGATGGTAAACCTGTTGCGTACTTTTCTGAAAAATTAAGTGGGCCTAGTCTGAATTATTCTACTTATGATAAGGAATTATATGCTCTTGTTCGGACTTTGGAAACATGGCAACATTATTTATGGCCCAAAGAATTTGTTATACATTCTGATCATGAATCTTTGAAACATATTAAAAGTCAAGCAAAACTGAACCGTAGACATGCTAAATGGGTTGAATTCATTGAGACTTTCCCTTATGTCATTAAACACAAGAAGGGTAAAGACAATGTTATTGCTGATGCTTTGTCTCGTCGTTATACTATGCTTTCACAACTTGACTTTAAAATATTTGGTTTGGAGACCATCAAAGATCAATATGTGCATGATGCTGAATTTAGCGACGTGTTGCAGAATTGTAAAGAAGGGAGAACATGGAACAAGTTCGTTATTAATAATGGATTTGTGTTTCGTGCTAACAAGCTATGCATTCCAGCTAGCTCCGTTCGTCTTTTGTTGTTACAGGAGGCGCACGGAGGAGGATTAATGGGACACTTTGGCGTGAAGAAGACGGAGGACGTACTTGCTACACATTTCTTTTGGCCAAAGATGAGACGGGATGTAGAGCGTTTTGTTGCTCGCTGCACTACATGTCAAAAAGCTAAGTCACGACTCAATCCTCATGGTTTATATATGCCTTTACCTGTACCTAGTGTTCCTTGGGAGGATATATCTATGGACTTTGTTTTAGGTTTACCTCGAACAAAGAAGGGGAGGGATAGCATATTTGTTGTCGTGGATAGATTTTCTAAAATGGCACACTTTATACCATGTCATAAAAGTGATGATGCTGCTCATGTTGCTGATTTGTTCTTTCGTGAAATTATTCGGTTGCATGGTGTGCCAAATACAATTGTTTCCGATCGTGATGCTAAATTTCTTAGCCACTTTTGGAGATGTTTATGGGCTAAGTTGGGGACTAAACTGCTTTTTAGTACTACATGTCACCCCCAAACTGATGGCCAAACTGAAGTAGTCAATAGATCATTGTCTACTATGCTTAGGGCTGTTTTGAAGAATAACCTGAAAATGTGGGAAGAATGCTTGCCTCATATTGAATTTGCTTATAATCGTTCGCTACATTCTACCACTAAGATGTGCCCTTTTGAAGTTGTGTATGGTTTCTTACCTCGTGCACCTATTGATTTGTTGCCTCTTCCGTCTTCGGAGAAGGTTAATTTTGATGCTAAAGAACGTGCTGAATTGATATTAAAGATTCATGAGTTAACTAAGGAAAACATTGAGCGTATGAATGCTAAATACAAACTTGCTGGAGATAAGGGTAGAAAACATGTTGTCTTTGCACCTGGAGATCTTGTTTGGTTACATTTGCGTAAGGATAGGTTTCCTGATTTGCGCAAGTCAAAGCTAATGCCACGTGCTGATGGTCCTTTTAAGGTGTTAGAGAAAGTAAATGATAATGCATATAAACTTGAGCTGCCTGCAGAGTTTGGGGTTAGCCCCACTTTTAACATTGCAGATTTGAAGCCTTATTTGGGTGAGGAAGATGAGCTTCCGTCGAGGACGACGTCAGTTCAAGAAGGGGAGGATGATGAGGACATCCCTACTAATGTTACACCCACCCCGACTGCTATACATACAGGACCAATTACTAGAGCTCGCGCACGTCAATTGAATTACCAGGTACTTTCGTTTCTTGGAAATCCTTCTAATATTCATGAACATATGATGCTGCCTAAATTAGATACTTTTGTTTTACTTATGAATGAAGGACCTATCATGGATAAGAAGGATGACCATTGGAGCGGGATCAAGCATGGAGGAGAAGGTGCGCGCGCGGGGAAGAACATTGGAGCTTCCAGTGATGATTTTCGCACATTGAAGCCACCATAATGGGAGTGGGAAGCTGTGGACGAAATATGCATGATGCCACTTTATAAAATTCGTCCATAGGCTAATATAGGTGCTGCGCCACCTTAATTTTGGGCCAGGCCCATGTAATTTCGAAATACCATATTATAGGCTGTTTTTAGAGTCCGTATGTATGGGGAAACTGACTTAGGGTCGGTTTCGGACCCCTCCTCCAAGGGGCCACGAAATTCCCTTCTATTCCCCCATATATACAGCCCTTAGGGCTTCGTTTTAGGTTTGGGTTTTGTTTAGATTACAAGTTCGCCATAGCAGCAACTTCGCGTTCTTCGTTTGTGTCCCGCGACCAGACAAAGGCGTCACAGAACCCCACTTCATCAATAAAGCTTTCCTCTTATATTCGCAATATCCAGATTGCAATCTTAGTTTCTTGCTTGTTCTTCGTTTGCGTGCAGGAAATAGACCCTCGTGGTCAGGTTGATCGTGCTCCGGCGTGGTCAATAACCTCTCAGAGTTGGTTTAGCGATTGCTAAGGCGCGACGTCTCACACGTTCGTAGTCGGATCGTGAAAGTCTACTCCACCAAAAACGATAGCCACCATCTCATCGAAAGACAGGGACAACTTCGCCTATATCAGTTTCGTACCCTACAAACAATTTCTATCTTTTGTTCTCCGCTAATAGGAACTCATGAGTGATTCTTTATCACACTTTGAGGGGTGGTCATATGATCCAACTATGTTAGCACTGTTGAGAAATTGCACTAGCGAAAGTACAGAACCTAGGCCTCATTTTCAAGCATTGCAATACCGTTTTTGTGCCCGTTTACTATTTGCAACCTTGCTGTTTTTATTTATTTAGATTATAAAAATATATTTCTACCATCAATATTACACTTTTATCACCATCTCTTCGCCAAACTGGTGCACCTATACAATTTGCCATTGTATTGGGTGTGTTGGGGACACAAGAGATTTCTTGTATTTGGTTGTAGGGTCGTTTGAGAGAGACCATCTTCATCCTACACCTCTCACGGATTGATAAACCTTAGGTCATCCAGTTGAGGGAAAATTGCTACTGTCCTACAAAACTCTACGCTTGAAGGCCCAACACGTGTCTACAAGAATAAAGTTGCGTAGTAGACATCAAGCTCTTTTCTGGCGCCGTTGCCGGGGAGGTGAGTGCATGAAGGTATATCTTTAGATCTTGCAATCGAATCTTTTAGTTTCTTATTTTATCACTAGTTTGGTTTATTAAAGAAAACTACAAAAAATGGAATTGAGGTTGCATCATATTATTGATCATCTTTATAATATCTTTCTTGAAATTGATGGATCGGAAAATTGTGCTCAATTGATAGAAGAAGAATTCAATAAAATGATTGGAATGAATGATGAGCATGATTGCAATGTTTTTAGTATGAATTCTTTGAATATCCATGGTGCTAATGACATGCAAAGCCATAAGCTTGGGGATGCTATGTTTGATGAAGATGATATTTTTTGTCCCCCAAGTTTTGATGTGGAAATTTGTTATAATGAAAGCATGCCACCTATTTATGATGATTATATTGATGAGAGTGGATTTGGAGAGGTCATGACTTTATTTAATAACGAATCCACTATTTTGGAAGAGGTTGCTCTTGATTATGACAAGAAAGTTCCTATATATGATGATTATGGTGATGACATGTATGCTATAAATAATAATGATAACCATGAAACTTGTCATCATGATTTTAATTTTCAATCACACGATAGTTATTTTGTTGAGTTTGCTCCCACTACTATTGATGAGAATAAATTTGCTTATGTGGAGAGTAACAAAATCTATATGCTTATGCATTATGAAAATAATGCTTATGTGATAACTATATTGTTGAATTCATTCATGATGCCACTGAAAATTATTATGAGAGAGGAACATATGCTTGTAGGTATTGCAATAATATCAAGCTTCCTCTCTATGTGTTGAAAATCTTGAAGCTATGCTTGTTTTGCCTTCCTATGCTAGTTGATTCTTGCTCCCATAAATTGTTTGCTCACAAAATCCCTATGCATAGGAAGTGGGTTAGGCTTAAATGTGCTAGTCATATGCTTCATGATGCTCTCTGTATGTTTCCAATCTTTACTTTTATGGGAACATCATTGAAATCATCATGCCTAGCTTAAAAGGCATAAAAGAAAAGCACTTGTTGGGAGACAACCCAACACTTTTACCTACTGTTTTTGTGTGTTCACATGATTCAGCTACTATAGTAATCATGTTTTATTGCTTTTCTTTCAATAAAGTACCAAGTAAAGCCTTTGGGATCATGTGGGGTGATAATTGAATTGATCTTGCTGAAAAACAGAAACTTTTGTGCTCACGAAAATAATTCTATTTTTTAACAGAAGAGTGAATTTGAGTTTATTATTTTTGAAGAAGATTAATATACAAATTTCTCACGAATTCCTATTTTTTCAGAATTTTTAGAGTAGCAGAAGTATGGTTGAAGTACAGATTACTGCAGACTGTTCTGTTTTTGACAGATTCTGTTTTCAATGCATAGTTTGCTTGTTTTCTAGTTTCTATGGCTTATATTGCTCAATATAAATTGTGGAAATGATGTGATATAGTAGGCAGTGTGTGATAACAATATGGATTGCTCTTTATCATACTAACCCATCTCACGAAGTTCCGTTAAGTTTTGTGTGATTAAAGTTTTCAAGTTTTGGGTGAGATGTCGATATGAGGAGAATTAGGAGTGACAAGGCCCTAAGATTGGGGGTTCCCAAGGCAATCCCAAGGTAAAATTCAAGTAATATCCAAGCAACTAAGCTTGGGGATGCCTCGGAAGGCATCCCCTCTATCGTCTCCAACATTATCGGTAACCTTACTTGGAACTATGTTTTCATTCGTCACATGATATGTGTTTTACTTGGAGCTTCAATTTTTTTAATTTAGTATTTGTTTGATGTTGTTTATAATAATGTTTTGCATCTTTTATTTCAATAAAAATGTCAAGGATAGCCCTCACCATGCTTATTTTGCAAGTATACATGTTGGTGTTTCAAAACAGAAAGTTTACCGCTGTTGCAAAAATTCCCTAGAAAAGTCAGAATGTGATAAAATGTTGAAACTTTTTGCATAATAAGCTCTGATAAATTTTCTACAGTGGGTAAATTTTCATAACATTTGGAGTTTAAGAAGTATTGATACTCTTGCATTCTTCAGACTGTACTGTTTTGGCAGATTGATGTTATGTTTGCATTGTTTGCATATGTTTGCTTGTTTAATGATTCTATTTGAGGATAGGAGTATTAAATATGCAGAGGCGTTTAGTATGCAATGTTGAATAATAATTTTAGTGATTTACTACAGTAGAGAATGATAAGGTTTTTGCATCCATTTATACTAACTTATCTCACGAGTTCTTGTTGAGTTTTGTGTGGATGAAGCTTTTGAGATTTAGGAAAACCGTGATATGAGAATGATTAAGGAGACACAAAAGCTCAAGCTTGGGGATTCCCAAGGCATCCCAAGATAATATTCAAGAAGTCTCAAGCATCTAAGTTTGGGATGCCCCGGTAGGCACCCCACCTTTCTTCTTCAACAATTATCGGTTAGTATTGGTTGAGCCTAAGTTTTTGCTTCTTCACATGAGTTGTGCTATTTTTAGAATGCCATTTTATTTTTGTTTTACTTGATGTTTTAATAAAATACTTAGATCTTAAAGTTTTAAATAAAATAGAGTACTCAAATAGTCGCCAAGGAGGCTAAGTAAGTGGCATTCACATCCCGTCAACGAAGCTCTTTTCTTTGGAGTTGCTCTTGTGCTTCACTTATATCCTACGAGTAAATTTTTGAATAAATTGAATGTCATGAAGTTGAAATCATATCATGCTTAGTGGTAGCTTCACATTGGGTTTAGAAAGTGAAATCTTTTGAGGCTTGACAATCACAATATTGGTCATACAAGCAATTCACGAATAATTAGTATAAGGAAGAGAACTTTCACATGCAAATACACTATCCTAGAAATCTTTTGTGATTGTGAGCCCCCATCAAAATATTATATGCCAAAATTGTTGACGTTGGACAAGGAAGACAATGTAATGATTTATGTTTGTTCATATTCACATAGAAGTTATAGTCATAGATCCTTCAACATGTGGTGCTTGCCCCCTATCTTTGCTAGCCAAAAATTCTGCACTAAGTAGAGATACTACTTGTGCATCCAAAAACCCTTAAACCCAAATCTTATTTTCAAGAGTCCACCATACCTACCTAAGGATTGAGCAAGATCCTTCAAGTAAGTTGTCATCGGTGCAATAAGGCAATAAAATTTGCTTCTAAAAGTGTTAGATCATTTAGTGTAAGAGAAAATTGAGCATTGTACGAACTTGTGATGGCAAAGTAATAAAAGCGACGGACTGCATAATAAAGGTTGCTATCATAAGGGGAAATATAACGTGATGTTCTTTTGCACTAAGGGGTTGAGCATACAAACAAATAAGCGCATGGCAACCTCTGCTTCCCTCTGCGAAGGGCCTATCTTTTAATTTATGTATGTACTTTTATGCAAGAGTCAAAGTTTTTCTCTCTATTCCTTTTTTTCTCCTTTGGCAAGCATCATGTGGTGAGGAAAGATCTAGGCACATATGTCCAGTTGAATATGGGTAGCATGAGTTATTATTGTTGACATCACCCTTGAGGTGAATACGTTGGGAGGCAAAGCAATAAGCTCCTATCTTTCTATGTGTCTGGTTGAAACGTTTTGCCCATGCGTATGCGGTGAGTGTTAGCAATCATAGAAGACTATATGATGGTTGAGTATGTGGAGCTCTTACTTAAACTCTGTTGAATAAGTTTAATTGCAATTGCTTGGTGACTGAGAACATAGGTTGTTGGGTTTCAAGAGAATTCATTGTTTGAACCTTAACATGTGAATTGGTTGCTACTTTAACATGAGAGAACTTTATGAGAAAAGAATTGCTGTAATGATGCTAGGAAAAGTGATTGAAATTATCATTGATCAAACTTATGCACTTTGCTAGCATTCACACTTCATAAACTATTTCTTTTATCATTTACCTACTCGAGGACGAGTAGGAATTAAGCTTGGGGATGCTGATACGTCTCCAACATATCTATAATTTATGAAGTATTCATGCTGTTATTTTATCATTCTCGGATGTTTTAAAATCATTTTATAGCAACTTTATACCATTTTTTGGGACTAACCTATTGACCCAGTGCCCAGTGCCAGTTGCTGTTTTTTGCTTGTTTTTTACATTGCAGGAAATCAATATCAAACGGAGTCCAAACACCATGAAACTTTTTGGAGATTTTTTGGACCAGAAGGAACCCAATGGGCCAGAGCTGCACCTGGGGGGGTGGGCCCCCTGGCGCGCCCAGGTGGGTTGTGCCCACCTCGGTGTCCTCCCGCACCCTCTCTTTGCACTATAAATTCCCAAATATTCCGAAACCCTTCGGAGTAGCCCTAGATCAGAAGTTCCGCCGCCGCAAGGCTCTGTAGCCACCGAAAACCAATCTAGACCCCGTTCCGGCACCCTGCCGGAGGGGGGAATTATCTCTGGTGACCATCTTGTTCATCCCGGCGACCACCACGATGAGGAGGGAGTAGTCCACCCTCGGGGCTGAGGGTTTGTACTAGTAGCTATGTGTTTAATCTCTCTCTCTCTCATGATCTATATCATGGGCTTTGTTAATATAGATGGATCATATGATGTTTCTCCCCTCTACACTCTTATTGTGATGAATTGAATCTTTACCCTTTGAAGTTTTGTTATGTCAGATTGAATGTTCAGATTTGGGAACACATGATGTATGTCTTGCGGTATGAATACTTCAGGTGACATTGGGGTATCTTATTGGTTCACTTGATATACGTTATGGCACTCAACTTGCGGATTCCTGCGATGATATTGGGGTAATCTATGCATATGGGTTGATGCACGTTTTTATTATCTTTTCTACGATAGAAACTTTGGGGACCCCTTGTAATTCTTTGTGTGGATTGAGTATTATGAATATGAATTTGCTTTGGTGTTATTCTAGTACGAACTCTTGAGTAGATCGATCGGAAAGAATAGCTTGCGTTACTTTAGTACGAACTCTAGGATAGATCGAACGGAAAGAATAGCTTTGAGGTGGTTTCGTACCCTACAAACAATTTCTATCTTTTGTTCTCTGCTAATAGGAACTCGGGAGTGAATCTTTATCGCACTTTGAGGGGTGGTCATATGATCCAACTATGTTAGCACTGTTGAGAAATTGCACCAGCGAAAGTACAGACACTAGGCCTCATTTTCAAGCATTGCAATACCGTTTTTGTGCCCGTTTACTATTTGCAACCTTGCTGTTTTTATTTATTTAGATTATAAAAATATATTTCTACCATCAATATTATACTTTTACCCCCATCTCTTCGCCGAACTAGTGCACCTATATAATTTGCCATTGTATTGGGTGTGTTGGGGACACAAGAGATTTCTTGTATTTGGTTGCAGGGTCGTTTGAGAGAGACCATCTTCATCCTACACCTCTCACGGATTGATAAACCTTGGGTCATCCACTTGAGGGAAAATTGCTACTGTCCTACAAAACTCTACGCTTGGAGGCCCAACACGTGTCTACAAGAATAAACGTTGCGTAGTAGACATTAGTTACATACGTGGAACATTTAAATGGAGCTACGGTTAATTAGTTATGATATAAATCATTTTAACATGGAAAACATGCAAATTAATGCGAACAGCAGGTTTAAATATTTTTTATCATGTGTGAAAGTTGAATATTGTGAATCTACACAAAATTCTGGACATTTTACATATCTATAGTTTTTACATATGATGCACGGTTGAAAAGTTATTATATGCATGAAATCTAGGGCCTTTTCTGCAATTTTATAATTCATTGATAATAGCTAAATTCGCAGCACATGAAAAAAACACATGGGCCGAAACGATGAGCACAGGATACTATATTACGCCGAGGGCGATGGATCGGGCATTCGGGCCCTCACCATTGCGGGCTTGCCCCAGGTGGTGGAGCTGGTTGGGCCTTGCGCGGAGTGGCGTGTGGTCCTTGGCTGATGGCTCGTGCGTGACCCATCTAGCGCACGACGGGGAGGCTGGCAATCGGTCAACGGGCGTAGCGTGCCCTCCCTCACGCTCGGAGTAGAGGACCAGGAGGTCATGGCGACGCTAGGAGGCAGCAATGACGGAGGCTTGGAGCTCCGAGGGTCGCAGATCGGGGTCAGAACGGACGGATCTGGGCATGAGACGACGTTCTCCGATGAAGGGAGACTGGATCTGGTGTAGAGTGACCTCAAGGCAGTGGCCATGGTCGAGGAGCTCTTGGTTCAGAGGGACAGACAGAGGCCAGGGAGAGAGAAGAACTGGAGGAGGAGGATAGGGCACAGGAAGGTAAGGCACTGGCCTAGGCGGAGGTCCCCTTCGGTCATCAGCGACGTCCAGTCCGGCGAGGTGGTGACGAGGTCGAGGCAGGGGCGGTGCTGGATGAGAGAGAGCCCGAGATCAAGCTCCTCTCGATCTGGAATGGGGCATGAGAGGGGTGGATCTGGAATGGTTTGGTGCGGGATGGATGGAGGAGGAGTTTGCTTGGACGGTTCACGCTGGCGGCTGAACAGGAGGGTGCGGGGGTGGCGGCAGGAGGTGACAAGTGGTGGCGAGGAGCTGCGCCAGCCGCGGAAATTGAGGGGGGTAGGAGCTAGGGTTTCCAAAAATGAGAGGGGGGTTGTCCATTTACAGAAGGGGCTAGGTTAGGGGGTTTTGCTCCCTTTTTGAGCCGCTTGATCTCGATCGGACGGCTCCGGATGTGGGGGTAGGCTAGGATGGGGTAGTGGGTTGTGTAGAGTGGGTTAGGTGGGGATGAGAGGGATTGTTTGCGGCCCGTGGCAGAGGTTTTAAACACCGAAAAACGTCCGATAATAAACCGATGACGGTGCCACAACAGTCGACCGTTCGGGTATCAAACGGACTGTGATTGCGACAAAATTTCACACGCGATCTAGCTACACTAAACTATGACCGCACGCCAACTTTTGACCCAATCCGAGAATATTTTTCGCGTGCTTTAAAAACGGTTTTTAACGATGCTGCGAGCGCATGCGTGTGTGGTTGGACTCAAAACGGGCAACGACACGAACTGGGAGAACCGACGAACACAAACGAATGCAAGTTTTCGAAAAGCGAGTGACGATGCTATGCAGATGATGCGAATGATGCAATGATGAATGCGACAACCAAACAAATCACACGACGAGAATGGAAATAAAAGGGGAATCTTCTGGAGTGTCGGTCCTGGGCTGTTATAACTCTCCACCACTTACAAGAAATCTTGCCCCGAGATCTTAGAATGAGAAGGGGAAGACAAAGAGCAAGAGTAAGAGGTAAGACTTAGTTGCTTCATTGACAAACAAGTGAAACCAAGAGAAGAAGGATGATATGAGAAACAAACAAGAATTCAAAAGAAATTTTGACAGCACTTCAGTAGGATAGAGGGGCAAAATTTGACAATATGGAAAGAACTTGAAAGAGGGTACAACACTCCGGTTAAATGGACAAGCCAGGAAAGAACAAGATCTTGATAACACGAGATGATGATTCGAAGATAACAACATCACAATGCCTCCGGAACAATAGAATAGAAGCTATATTTTGAAAGGAAAAGAACGGAGAAGAAAACACAACTTCTACCATAATTGAATTTGAAAAGCATCCTTAGAAAGAAGTGATGAGGACATCCCTACTAATGTTACACCCACAACTCCGACTACTATATATACAGGACCAATTACTAGAGCTCGCGCACGTCAATTGAATTACCAAGTACTTTCGTTTCTTCGAAATCCTTCTAATGTTCATGAACATATGATGCTGCCTAAATTAGATACTTTTGTTTTACTTATGAATGAAGGACCTAGCATGGACAAGAAGGATGACCATTGGAGTGGGATCAAGCATGGAGAAGAAGGTACGCGCGCGGGAAAGAACAATGGAGCTTCCAGTGATGATTTTCGCACTTTGAAGCCACCATAATGGGAGCGAGAAGCCTTCGACGAAATATGCATGATGCCACTTTATAAAATTCGCCCCTAGGCTTATATAGGTGTTGCGCCACCTTATTTTTGGGCCAGGCCCATGTAATTTTGAAATACCATATTACAGACTGTTTTTAGAGTCTGTATGTATGGGGAAACTGAGTTAGGGTCGGTTTCGGACCCCTCCTCCAAGGGGCCATGAAATTCCCCTCTATTCCCCCATATATACAACCCTTAGGGCATTGTTTTAGGGTTTTTTTTAGATTACAAGTTCGCCTTAGTTGCAACTTTGTGTTCTTCGTTTGTGTTCCATGACCAGACAAAGGCGTCACAGAACCCCACTTCATCAATAAAGCTTTCCTCTTATATTCGCAATATCCAGATTGCAATCTTAGTTTCTTGCTTGTTCTTCGTTTGCGTGCAGGAAATAGACCCTCGTGGTCAGGTTGATCGTGCTCCGGCATGGTCAATAACCTCTCGGAGTTGGTTTAGCGATTGCTAAGGCGCGACGTCATCACTCATTCGTAGTCGGATCGTCAAAGTCTACTCCACCAAAAACGATAGCCACCATCTCATCGAAAGACAGGGACAACTTCGCCTCTATCAAGTGGTATCAGATTTCCAGGTTGCTCGGTGAGATTTTACCAGTTTTCGTAGTTTAGATCGCATCTGTTCTTCATACCTTTAGTCCACGAAAAAGCCACAAAAAAATTAGGGTTAGATCATCATTTCCGAACCAATCCGAGCCTTTGAATAGTCTTTTCAGTATTTTGCTTTGTTGAATTTGCGGTTACATCGTCATGTCGAGTTGCTGGTCTTGGTGTCTAGTCCTTTAGAGTTTCGAGTTCTATTCACAGGTTGTCACGCAGCCACCGCATCGTCTTCATAGTTGCCATATACCACCACCATCATCACCGTGCCATATATCACCACCCACCATCACTATCCATTGGTGTCCATATACCACCACAAATCCGCCACCAATTCGAGTCCAGCTCGTTTTAGTTTTAGTTTCGAGATCCTTTTGATTTCGGATTCTTGTTTTGTTACCTGCGTAGGTGTCGGAAAAAAATTTAGAGTCCGGCACGCTTTGCAGAGCACGTTTTGGCCCAAAAAAAATTTGGCTAAAAATATTTTTTTCCCTATCTTGATTTTAGGTTCTTCGGAGCGTTTTGAGACACTTGCCATCATAGTGATTTTGTCAAAAATTTTGCTCGTCGCAGCCCCCGAATTGCTCTAGAAAAAAAAATAGTCCAACAAATTTCGTTCCCATCTTGCTTATACGACGTGGGAAGAGTTTTGAGACACTCACCATTGTAGAGATTTTTTGAGCAAAAAAAACGAGCGCAAAAAAAGAGGCGCCAAAAAAACGAAAACGATTTTTTTTCAGAGTGTGCTTTTCCCTTGATTACGTGTAGCGTCGTGATTTTGTTGGTGTTTTAGGCTCGCGTCTCTAGTACGGTCTAGCCTAGGACCAGCACAGTACCGTCGTTGAGCGTTTATTCAACCTTGCATCTCTGAATTGATTATTGCTAACCCTTTTTGCTACCATATTATAAGCTATCCCAGCTCCACATACATCTACGTCGTGTGTTTGACACCACCTGGCAATCGCTCTATCCAAGCTTTGAGAGTTTTGACTACAACGGTTGCCAATCACCGCCTGCTGCTGGGTAAGAACTGGTAAGAATTTGAGACTCGCTTAAAGGATTTTTGACACACCACCACCACCACCACCACGTCCCAGTAGTCTGTAGGTTTCATATTTTTGTGTGTTTCCTATTTCTGCTAACCATGTCAGGATCATGACGACGGGAGCGACTCGGAGAGCATGACCAACAAAGCGCTCTATGATAAATTTCAGCAAATGATGGCTGACCAGGTATAAGACTTCCTGAACAACTTTGGAGAGGCCATGGAGAAGCTCGATGGTTTGGAGAAGACATTCGACGCCAAGATGGACGCCAAGTTCTATGAGGTGCTTGCCCGTCTACCTGCTCCAATGGTCATCCTTCTTGTCCATGCCAGGTCCTTCATTCACAAGTAAAACAAAAGAATATAATTTAGGCAGCATCATATGTTCATGAACATTAGAAGGATTTGCAAGAAACAAAAGTACCTGGTAATTTAATTGACGTGCACGAGCTCTAGTATTGGTCCTGTAGGTATAGCAGTCGGAGTTGTGGGTGTAGCATTAGAAGGGATGTCCTCATCATCCTCCCCTTCTTGAACTGAAGTCGTCCTCGACGGAAGCTCATCTTCCTCACCCAGATAAGGCTTCAAATCTGCAATGTTAAAAGTGGGACTAACTCCAAACTCTACAGGCAGCTCAAGTTTATATGCATTATCATTTATTTTCTCTAACACCTTAAATGGACCATCGGCACGTGGCATTAGCTTTGACTTGCGCAAATCAAGAAATCTATCCTTACACAAATGTAACGAAACAAGATCTCCAGGTGCAAAGAGAACATGTTTTCTACCCTTATCTCCAGCAATTTTGTATTTAGCATTCATACGCTCAATGTTTTCCTTCGTTAACTCATGCATCTTTAATATCAATTCAGCACATTCTTTAGCATCAAAATTAACCTTCTCCGAAGATGGAAGAGGCAACAGATCAATAGGTGCACGAGGTAAGAAACCATACACAACTTCAAAAGGGCACATCTTAGTGGTAGAATGTAGCGAACGATTATAAGCAAATTCAATATGAGGCAAGCATTCTTCCCACATTTTCAGGTTATTCTTCAAAACAGCCCTAAGCATAGTAGACAATGATCTATTGACTACTTCAGTTTGGCCATCAGTTTGGGGATGACATGTAGTACTAAAAAGTAGTTTAGTCCCCAACTTAGCCCATAAACATCTCCAAAAGTGGCTAAGAAATTTAGCATCACAATCTGAAACAATTGTATTTGGCACACCATGCAACTGAATAATTTCATGAAAGAACAAATCAGCAACATGAGCAGCATCATCACTTTTATGACACGGTATAAAGTGTGCCATTTTGGAAAATCTATCCACGACAACAAATATGCTATCCCTCCCCTTCTTAGTTAGAGGTAAACCTAAAACAAAGTCCATAGATATAGCCTCCCATGGAACACTAGGTACAGGCAAAGGCATATGTAAACCATGAGGATTGAGTCATGACTTAGCTTTTTGACATGTAGTGCAGCGAGCAACAAAACGCTCAACATCCCGTCTCATCTTGGGCCAAAAGAAATGTGTAGAAAGTACGTCCTCCGTCTTCTTCACTCCAAAGTGTCCCATTAATCCTCCTTCGTGTGCCTCCTGTAACAACAAAAGACGAACAGAGCTAGCTGGAATGCATAGCTTGTTAGCACGAAACACAAATCCATCATTAATAACGAACTTGTTCCATGTTCTCCCTTCTTTACAATACTGCAACACATCTCTAAATTCAGCATCATGCACATATTGATCTTTGATGGTCTCCAAACCAAATATTTTAAAGTCAAGTTGTGAAAGCATAGTATAACGACGAGACAAAGCATCAGCAATAACATTTTCTTTACCCTTCTTGTGTTTAATGACATAAGGGAAAGTCTCAATGAATTCAACCCATTTAGCATGTCTACGGTTCAGTTTTGCTTGACTTTTAATATATTTCAAAGATTCATGATCAGAATGTATAACAAATTCTTTGGGCCATAAATAATGTTGCCATGTTTCCAAAGTCCGAACAAGAGCATGTAATTCCTTATCATAAGTAGAATAATTCAGACTAGGCCCACTCAACTTTTCAGAAAAGTACGCAACAGGTTTACCATCTTGTAATAACACACCTCCTAACCTAATTCCACTAGCATCACATTCAAGCTCGAAAGTCTTATTAAAATGAGGAAGTTGGAGTAAAGGAGCATGTGTTAACTTATCTTTCAAGACCGTGAAGGCTTCTTCCTGTGCGGTACCCCAAGAAAAAGGCACGTCCTTCTTTGTAAGCTCATTGAGAGGCGCAACAATGGTGCTGAAATCTCTCACAAAACGCCTATAGAAACCAGCGAGGCCAAGAAAACTCCTCACTTGTGTGACCGTTTTGGGCTGCAGCCAACTCTCAATAGCTTCAATCTTGGCTTTATCAACTTCAATTCCCTGTGGAGTAAGAACATAGCCAAGAAAAGATACTCGGTCGGTGCAAAAGGTGCACTTCCCAAGGTTACCAAACAAACGTGCGTCACGTAGAGCAATAAAAACAGCACATAGATGTTCCAAATGTTCCTCCAAAGATCTACTAAAAATAAATATATCATCAAAATAGACTACCACAAATCGTCCAATGAAAGCACGTAAAACCTCGTTCATTAATCTCATGAAAGTGCTAGGTGCATTAGTTAACCCAAAAGGCATGACTAACCACTCCTATTCCAAACTTAGTTTTAAATGCTGTTTTCCATTCATCTCCCAATTTATACAAATTTGATGGTATCCACTATGCAAATCAACTTTGGAGAAAATTGTAGAACCACTTAATTCATCAAGCATATCATCTAGTATAGGAATAGGATGGCGATAACAAATAGTAATATTATTAATGCCTCTACAATCCACACACATGCGCGATGTACCATCCTTTTTAGGCACTAGAATAATAGGAACAGCACAAGGACTAAGGGATTCACGTATATAACCTTTGTCAAGCAGCTCCTGTACTTGACGCATAATCTCCTTTGTCTCCTCTGGATTGGTACGGTATGGCGCACAGTTGGGTAGGGATGCACCCGGAATTAAGTCAATCTGATGCTCAATCCCGCGAATAGGTGGTAATCCCGGTGGCACGTCTTGTGGGAAGACGTCGGCAAACTCCTGCAAAATGTTAATGATAGCGGGAGGCAAAGAGGGAGGCATGTCCTCGAATGAAAATAATACCTCTTTTCATACAAAAGCATAGCAAACAGATGTAGCAACATCCAAATCATTAATATCAGATTTTGATAGAGGCGAAGTTGTCCCTGTCTTTCGATGAGATGATATCTATCGATTTGGTGGAGAGACTTTGACGATCCGACTACGAACGTGCACGACGTTGCGCCTTAGCAATCGCTAAACCAATCTCCAAGAGGTTATTGACCACGTCGGAGCACGATCAACCTGACCACGAAGGTCTATTCCTGTAAGCAATCAAAGAACAAGCAAGAATATGATAATGCAATCTAAATATTGCGAATATATATGAAGTAGATAAGGGTGGGGTTCTGAAAGCGGTCTTGGTCTGGTCGTTGGACACAAACGAAGTACACGAAGTTGCAATGGCTAACTTTTAACTAAACAAAACCCAAAGGAAAAGCTACTAGATTGATCTACTTATATAGGAGCAAGGGGTGGCGGCCAAGGAGGTGGGAGGACGTCCCAAGACCCCCTAAAACCAACCCTAGGTCGTACAAGGCCCATGGGCCCAAGTGGAGGTGATGCAACACCTTTGGACTTGTAGTTTGACTCGGATTCTGCTGCAATGTCAGATTGTTTCGTCGATATCTTCGTGATCCGGACGAATTTTAAGGTGATTCCAACTGGGCTAGAACGCATATGAAATTGAGTTTCCAGAAAAAAATAATCACCCAATTCCGAGTCCGTATGAAAAAGTTGTTGGCGTTTTGAGACAGGTATATCTATGCAGTCCGAATCTGAGTCCAGAACGTGAGAGACTTGGACTCTATCTTCTCTTGGGCTAAAAGTGACGTGAGAGAACTTCTTGAACAATACCTAATTGTTTCCTTTGAAATTAGAGGACCTGTTGAATAGCACCCAACCATTTCGTCTTCCTTTGTCATCACACGTGGTTCATACAAGTGTTCGACCATTCTGCATTTAGGCATAAAATAAAAATAGGTGAAGTATTTTTGTTCCGGATAACATAAATAAATTATTGCATAATTCTTATAAGAAATCACCTCACAAATATACATGTATGCAACATTTTTGGTCGTATCGAAGGTAGTCATGTTGATAGAGGCGAAGTTGTCCCTGTCTTTCGATGAGATGGTGGCTATCGTTTTTGGTGGAGTAGACTTTGACGATCCGACTATGAACGTGTGATGACACCGCGCCTTAGCAATCGCTAAACCAACTCCGAGAGGTGATTGACCACGCTGGAGCACGATCAACCTGACCCCGAGGGTCTATTTCCTGCACGCAAACGAAGAACAAGCAAGAAACTAAGATTGCAATATGGGTATTGCGAATATAAGAGGAAAGCTTTATCGATGAAGTGGGATTCTGTGACGCCTTTGTCTGGTCGTGGAACACAAACTAAGAATGCGAAGTTGCAGCTATGGCGAACTTGTAATCTAAACAAAACCCCAAACGAAAAGCTACTAGATTGATGTACTTATATAGGAGAAAGGGGTGGCAGCCAAGGAGGTGGGAGGATGTCCCAGGACACCCTAAAACCAACCCTAGGTCGTACAAGGCCCATGGGCCCAAGTGGAGGTGATGCAACACCTTTGGACTTGTAGTTTGACTCGGATTCTGATGCAACGTCAGATTGTTTCATCGATATCTTCGCGAGCTGGACGAATTTTAAGGTGATTCCAACTGGGCTGGAACGCATATGAAATCTAGTTTCCAGCAAAAAAGAATCACCCAATTCTAATCCATATGATAAAGTTGGTGGCGATTTGATACAGGTGTGTTTGTGCAGTCCGAATCTGAGTCCAGAACGTGAGAGACTTGGACTCTATCTTCTCTTGGGCTAAAAGTGACGTGAGAGAAATTCTTGAACAACACCTAATTATTTCCTTTGACATTAGAGGACCTCTTGAATAGCACCCAACCATTTTGTCTTCCTTTGTCATCACAGTGGTTCATACAAGTGTTCGACCATTCTGCATTTAGGCATAAAATAAAAATAGGTGAAGTATTTTTGTTCCGGATAACATAAATAAATTATTGCATAATTCTTATAAGAAATCACCTCACAAATATTCAGGTATGAAACATTTTTGGTCGTATCGAAGGTAGACATGTCCTCATCACATGTCCTCATCATCCTCCCCTTTTTGAAAACAAATCCGTCCTCGGCGTTGCTTAATCTGAAATGTGGCTACCAAAAGAGAAAAACCGTACACATTGTATATGTATTTGTCATCTATTTTTATTGTTCTCAGTTGTGACACATGTGACACACAAGGGCACTCATCACATGTCATGAAATATGAAGCCAAAAAATCATCACAAGAAGTAGGAGGCATGACAAAATTATAACTCAGTTTGCACATATAAGTGAAGTCCTTATTCATATCAAAACATTCATAATGTTCATCATTGAACCATCCCAATATTGGTAGATAAACGTGAATCATTTCATATTTAGATGCTACAACATGCTTAAATAAGCAAACATGCAACATGTTATTTGACACAGAATTATCACCAAGATTGGAGGTTATATCAAAATGATTAAACACCGACAGAATTATTTTCAAACATATTTGACCCAAATTTGATTGATTTTCTGATTCACACGGTTCTTGCTCATCAAAATTAATTCAATGGGTGCAGTCACAATTGCTGATATTATAGTTATTTGATCACATGACGAAGTAAAATCATGAACATAGTCCTCTAAAATAGGTGGTGTGATCAAAGTAATGGGTAGCTCATCACAAGGTACATTGGAATTGACAAGGCATTCAACATAGTCATGTGAAGGTGGAAGATCAATACCTTTGCCATTACTTCGTATGATCAAATCAAATGATGTAGGCACTCTCGGTGGTGACGTATTACATGGTGAAGGTGATGTATGTAGGAGATATGCCCTAGAGGCAGTAATAATAGTTACTTTTGTATCTCCAGGTATGTAATGAATGTTTATGATCCATGCTATAACTGCAATGATTCTTGAGTCTGCAATATCCACGAGGCTTGGAGGGAAACTCATGTGCACGTGTGGTATAATAAACGGTAAATTGTATTCCTAGTCTTGCCTCTAAGACTGGCTCAAGTATTGCATCGTGATCCTGTTTTCCTGTTCATGGGCATGGCTATGCCGGCAATTTTGAGGGCACGATGTTGGTAAAACACTTGTGTTGAATCGATCCGAATTGATGTTATGCTATGAGATACATTCGTCACAAGTTAATGGTTAATGACACATAGATGGTTTACGTTTGCATGATTCCTTAGACCATGAGAGTATCAAGTTTCTTCATGCTTGCTTCATGAACTTTGGGGTTTGTTAAACGTCATCCGTAAATGGGTGGCTATTACGGCGGCTTACGGGTTCATGGAAAAGTATGTCAAGTAACTTGATAGCTCAAGAATGGTATTTGCTCCTCCGATGATGGAGAGATATCTCTAGGCCCTCTCGGTGTTACGGCATCCATCATCGTCTGGCCAGACCTTTTGTGATTTGATCACGGGGATGCCGAAACACGGGAACGAGAAAAGAGAACAATACCGGTAACGAGGTAACTGGCATAGTGGACAAGTTGTTGATCCACGGGGATGCCAACATGTCTCACCTTGGGTATTGGTAACATATCATGAAGCAACAGGAATAGCACACGGCAACTGGAGGTTCACTCGAATATTCATTCGTGTGGGTGTAGGGGTCAATATGGGTGTCCACGGCTCCGATGTTGATCATTGATCGGAAGGGGTTCCGAGTCATGTCTATGCTTCACCGAACCTATAGGGTCACACGCTTAAGGGTCATCTATCTGTTGAATACTAGACAGGGAGTCTGAGAGAAAATCACCGGAAAAGTTTCGGACACCGGAAAAGTTTCGGACAGCGGAAAAGTTCCGCAGAGAGAACACCGGAACAGTTTCGGTAAAACTGAAAAGTTGTTTCAGGGGATACCATCAAGTCAAATTGGTTTCGGCACATGCCTGATAATTCTTGGAGGGTGCCAGAATCATTCTGGAAACTTCTGGGAATTTTCCGGAAGAAAAACGGGAGATGTTCCGGAGCTGCCGGAACTGCTTCACATGCATTTCGCAGATGAAAATCACTAATCCGGAATTGTTCCGGATCGCATTGAAAATTATTTTAGTGGGTGCTGGAAATGTTCTAAGCCCACATAAATATTTTCAGTTCGAACGGACGCTGAAAAATGTCGTCGTGAATAGCGAAAGTGCCTTTTGGAGAAAATATCTCGTGAATAGTGGAAACACTATTATGAATAGTGGGAAACACTATTGGGAGAAAATATCTCATGACTAGTGAAAACACTATTACGAAAATAGTGGAAAACACTATTGTGAATAGTGGGAAACACTATTTATGAATAGTGGAATCACTATTATGAATAGTGAAAATATCTGAGGGCATTTTGGTATTCTCACCCTATAAATAGGGGTGAGGAGGCAGCCCAAAAACTCACTCCTTCTCACATACAAGTGCCATTGCAATGATCTGGCTTCTTCTCTCCCTCCCAGCGAAATAGTTTCGTAGAGCCGAAACGCTGTCTGGGTTCCGGCAGGAACTAGTTCTAGACGGCGAAGCCCTGCCGGATAGATCACACCGTATGTGTGCAACCCCGTAGAGAGGTCGTAGCTTCGATCTTTTGCCCGAGGGGCTGTTCGTGTGTCCTCCCGAAAGGCTGTCCGAGTCTCCGTTTGAGTTTCGAGTGTCCTCCCAAAGGGCTGTCCGAGTCTCTGTTCGAGTTTCGAGGGTCCTCCCGAAGGGCTGTCCGCGACATCGTCCGGGGGACTGTCCGACCGCCTCGCGGAGGGCTGTCCGACGAGGGAGTACATCCTCGCGGTTGGGAGGTTGTAAAATCCTAGCTGCGGGGATCTGCACCAACGATCTCCACTGACTCTTCTACTGCTGCGCTTCGAGTCGGTACGGATCAGATCAAACCTTGTATGCAGTCTCCATAGTGGTTCTGGGCGTGCTCGCTATACCGGAAATTTTTGTTTTATGTCGCGTTCCCCAACAGTGGCATCAAGAGCCAGGCTATGAGTAGATGCATGTTATGATCTAGAATACATGAGATGTATGGGTATTGCATAATATAATTTTGTAGTAGATGAGATCTATTGCTGAAAATTATTTGTGCGGGTAGCAGATGAAATATGTTACCCAATGTTCCTGTTGCTTTCCGTGAATTTGCGTAGTCCATATCATGATGGAATGGTGGAATCTTACAAAGTTCTGGCAATCCGCGATCCTTTCTTGCTGCTCCTGAGTATGCTGATTGACAGATCAACGAAGTGCTAACAGTTCTTTGGGTTCCACCATAGTCAAAAGAAAGATGGATGTTTCGCAGACGAAAGGGCAATGCAGATATGATCTGCACGGGGGTCACGCGTATGACGAAGTTTAGTATGGGGCTCGAGATTTTATCATCTCATGTTTCATACACCCTGGAAAGTTAATCTAGCAACTTGAATTATCATACTTGATGATAAACGTTGGTAGCTGCGGTTTGAGTCAAAACCTTAGAAGCCACGTAAAATAAAATTTTGTATAAACCGATTAGAGGCGTCTAACTTGGTTTTGCAGGATGGTTTGCATGTGATGTGGTATAGCAAAGCTCATATTCAATTTTGATTATGTATGAGATGGCTATATGGTGTAATTAACATGACCTGCGTGTCATGATTCGGCATGATGGCTGGAGCCATATGATTTCACTTTAATGACTTGCGTGTCAACCTTATGTAATGCACTTATTTTATTATCTATAGAGATAGCAATATTATCTGGTGCATCGACAAGGTGGTGGCAATCTTCACAAAGGTGAACACCGACGCGAATGCTGAAGACGAAGAAATACTTGACTTCTCCGTCAGAAGGGGCTATACCATATCATGCTAATTATGAATTGCCTGAGATGTTTATCCCTTATGTTGCACCCTTCTTGATTGCGCGGTAGTCGCTTTTTATTAGGGTGATCTCTCACAAAAATATCAAGTAGTTAGTGTTCTCCCAAGTGTAGCACCGTCACGGCACCTAACTTTTCGGATTGCGCCATGGATGCATGGGTACGAACGATTAGGGATGTGTGAGGCGGGTGAGTAAAGACCTCGCAGCAATATCACTTGGTTGTCTTGACGTTCAGGCATGAAAGTCATGAGCTCGGAACACACGCATCGAAAGATGAACAAGAGTCACACGGAGATGTGATCGGCAAGTTAGCCTACCGATTAAAATTCCTGTCATGAGATGATGATTCTATGACGATGAATTGAAGTCTGGGTCTTGAATCACTCATAATCAATTTTGAGAGATATTGATTTGAGTGGGAGCACACCTTGGAATAAAAACGTTTTATTCACTAGTGCTAATATCATTATGAACAAAGTCTAAGTGAATTTGTGTTTTCCGTTGTAGATCAAATGGCTCACAATAGCGCGTTCAACTTAGGCCCGATGTTAGAGAAAGAGAAGTTAGCTGCGAATGGAAACAACTATGCGGACTGGGTCCGTACCCTGAGGATTGTCCTCAGGGGTGCTAAGAAAGTGTACGTGCTTGACGGACCTCTTCCTCCTAAACCGGCGGCAACTGCTGCGACAGACCTACAAAATGTCTGGGTCACTAAGGATGATGATTACAACTTAGTGCAGTGCCTCATGTTGTCTTGCATGAGTTCAGAGCTTCAAAAACGTTTTGAATTCCATAACTCCTTTGATATGATCAAAGATCTGGATGCTCTTTACAAGTTTAATGCACGGTCTGAATGTTTTGACATCATGAAAATGATGGCGGAGACCAAGATGGCTGAGGGCAGTTCAGTTGGCGAACACGTAGTCAATATGATTGGCTACGCTGAAAGGCTTAAAATCCTGGAATTCCCACTTCCAGAAGAGCATGTTATGGACTTGTTGCTAGGTTCACTCCCCCCGTCTTATGGCGGTTTTATCATGAACTACAACATGAATGGGATGGACAAAACAGCAAATGAGGTGCTTGCCATGCTGAAAACTGCTGAAGGAGGATTGCAGAAAAATTGCAAGCAAGTGTTGCTTGTGAATAAAACTGCTAGTTTCAAAAAGAAAGGCAAGCCAAAGAAGGGCAAGGGCGTCGGTAAGACCGGTTTCCAATGCAAATCTAAGGGCGGAGCCAAGAATGAAACTGAGTGCTTCTATTGCAAGGGCACAGGTCACTGGAAGAGAAACTGCAAGAAGTATCTGGAAGATAAGAAGTCCGGGAAAACCGGAAAAGGTATAATTGTTATACAAGTTAATGTCATTGACGTTTTGCTTGCTAGCGAAAATTCTAAGTCTTGGGTATTTGATACCGGATCGGTTGCTCACATTTGCAACTCGATACAGGAGCTTCAGAAGGTGCGCAAGCTGGGAAAGAATGAAGTCGTGATGCGTGTCGGGAACAGCGCTGGGATCGCCGCTCAAGCCATCGACATTATGCCTCTACGTCTCCCTTCAGGATTTATTTTGGAACTTAGTAACTGTTATTTTGTTCCGTTGTTGTGCAGAAACATTATCTCTGGATCATGTTTAGTACACGATGGGTACTCCTACAAGTCTGAGAACAATGGTTGTTCACTTTATTGTAAGGATATGTTTTATGGATTTGCACCCATTGTTGGGGGCCTTTTCATACTAAATCTTGAAAGTAAAAATGATGTCTTTAACGTGAATGCTAAACGCCTTAAAAAGGCTGATACCACTACCACTTTCATGTGGCACTGTCGGCTTGGCCACATCGGAAAGAAACGCATGCAAAGACTCCATAAAGATGGAGTTTTACCGTCTTTTGATTTTGAATCATTTGACACATGTGAAGCTTGCTTGATGGGAAAAATGACCAAGACGCCGTTCACGGGTCATCCTGAACGGGCGAGTGAATTATTGGAAATAATACATAGTGATGTATGTGGTCCAATGAGCACAGTCGCACGGGGTGGGTATTTCAACTTCGTAACTTTTACTTATGATTTAAGTAGGTATGGATATATCTACTTGATGAAGCATAAGTCGGAAACATTTGAAAAGTTCAAAGAATTTCAAAATGAGGTAGAAAATCATCGTAACAAAAAGATTAAGTTTCTGCGGTCTGATCGCGGAGGCGAATATCTTAGTCACGAGTTTGGCCAACATCTGAGTGATCGTGGAATCGTTTCACAACTTACGCCTCCCGGAACTCCACAGAGAAACGGAGTGTCAGAACAACGTAACCGAACCCTATTAGACATGGTAAGGTCGATGATGTCTCTTACAGATCTATCGATATCTTTTTGGGGTCATGCACTAGAAACTTCCGCTGACACACTAAACAAAGCACCGTTTAAGTTTGTTAAAACGACACCACATGAGATGTGGCATGGGAAGAAACCTTGTGTGTCGCATCTTAAAATTTGGGGTCGTGAGGCATACGTAAAGCGTTTACAGCCTAGCAAACTCGATCCCAGATCAGACAAATGTTACTTTGTAGGTTATCCAACAAGCACTGTTGGGTATTCCTTCTACCTACCCTCCGAGCAAAAAGTGTTTGTGGCTAAAGGCGGAGTCTTTCTTGAGAAAGAGTTTCTCGCTAAAGAAGCTAGTGGGAGGACAGTACAACTTAATGAGATTAGTGAATCTTCGGCCACCGTTGATGTGGCTAAGGAACCGGAAGTAATTCCGCAAATTATCCCTACAACTAGGCCGGAAGTTGTCGCATGTGATGCGGAAACTTCAGACAATGTTGAAACTGAACCGCGCATATCAGGTAGGGCTATCCAGCCACCTGAGTGGTTTCATAACGAAATCTTCATTCTTGAAGACGATGAACCTGCACACTACAAGGAAGCGATGGCGGGGCCTAGCTCAAGGGAATGGCACAAGGCCATGAGATCCGAAATGGAATCCATGTATGAAAACCAAGTTTGGAACTTGGAAGAACTTCCAGATGGCGTAAAACCCATTGGTTGTAAATGGATTTTCAAAAGAAAGACGGACACGGATGGTAACATTACTATCCACAAAGCTAGACTTGTCGCAAAAGGGTTCACGCAAGTTCCAAGAGTGGACTACGACGAGACTTTCTCGCCCGTAGCTATGCTTAGGTCTGTTCGGATATTACTAGCAATTGCTGCTTATTTCGATTATGAAATATGGCAGATGGATGTCAAAATGGCTTTCCTTAATGGAAACCTTGAACAGGATGTATACATGATACAGCCAGAAGGTTTTGTCGATCCTAAGAATGCTGGAAAGGTATGTAAGCTTCAGAAAGCCATTTATGGTCTGAAGCAAGCATCAAGGAGCTGGAACATTCGTTTTGATGAAGTGGTCAAAGAGTTTGGCTTCATCAGGAACGATGAAGAATCTTGTGTTTACAAGAAGTTTAGTGGGAGCGCAAAAGCATTTCTAATCTTGTATGTGGATGACATATTGTTGATTGGAAATGATGTGAATTTTCTTAGCGAAATAAAAGACTCATTGAAAAGGAGTTTTTCAATGAAAGACTTAGGTGAAGCGGCATATGTATTGGGCATCAGGATCTATAGATATAGATCAAGACGCCAAATAGCGCTTAGCCAAAGCACGTACATTGACAAGGTGTTGAAAAGGTTCAACATGGAGAACTCCAAGAAAGGCCTACTCCCCATGTCACCTGGCACAGTGCTTTGCAAGAATCAGAGTCCTCGGACCCTCGATGAGCGAGTACAAATGAATGATATTCCATATGCTTCGGCAGTTGGTTCTATTATGTATGCCATGCTATGTACAAGACCGGATGTTTCCTGTGCGCTAAGTGTTAGCAGCCGGTACCAAGGTGATCCAGGATTGGAACACTGGGCCGCAGTCAAGGGTATTCTTAAGTACCTCAGAAGGACCAAGGATTTACTCCTTGTGTACGGAGGTGATGAAGAGCTCATTGTAAGTTGTTACACTGATGCAGGCTTCATGACTGACCCAGATGACTTCAAATCTCAATCTGGCTATGTTTTCATATTGAACGGCGGCGCAGTTGATTGGAAAAGTTCCAAACAAAAGACTGTGGCGGATTCTACGACGGAGGCAGAATATGTTGCTGCTTCTGAAGCCTCCAAGCAAGCTGTTGGTATCAAGCAATTTCTTGAAGACCTTGGTGTGGTTCCAAGTGCTCTGGACCCGGTGGAGATCTATTGTGATAATAGTGGCGTCGTGGCTCAGGCGAGGGAGCCATGTTCGCACCATAAGACATGCATATTCAACACAAATATAAACTCATTCGACATCATGTCTAAGAAGGTTTAGTGAAAGTACGCAAAGTTCACACGGATCTGAATGTGTCAGACCCGATGACAAAGTCTCTACCACGAGCAAAGCATGAGCAACACCGGATAGCCATTGGTGTTAGGGAAGCCATGTAACTGGATTATGACTCTAGTGCAAGTGGGAGTCTGTAGGAGATATGCCCTAGAGGTAGTAATAACAGTTACTTTTGTATCTCCAAGTATGTAATGAATGTTTATGATCCATGCTATAACTGCAATGATTCTCGAGTCTGCAATATCCACGAGGCTTGGAGGGAAACTCATGTGCACGTGTGGTATAATAAACGGTACATTGTATTCCTAGTCTTGCCTCTAAGACTGGCTCAAGTATTGCATGATGATCCTGTTTTCCTGATCATGGGCATGGCTATGCCGGCAATTTTGAGGGCACGATGTTGGTAGAACACTTGTGTTGAATCGATTCGAATTGATGTTATGCTATGAGATACATTTGTCACAAGTTAATGGTTAATAACACAGAGATGGTTTACATTTGCATGATTCCTTAGACCATGAGAGTATCGAGTTTCTTCATGCTTGCTTCATGAACTTTGGGGTTTGTTAGACGTCATCCGTAAATGGGTGGCTATTACGGCGGCTTACGGGTTCATGGAAAAGTATGTCAAGTAACTTGATAGCTCAAGAATGGGATTTGCTCCTCCGACGATGGAGAGATATCTCTGGTCCCTCTCGGTGTTACGGCATCCATCATCGTCTGGCCAGACCTTTTGTGATTTGATCACGGGGATGCCGAAACACGGGAACGAGAAAAGAGAACAATACCGGTAACGAGGTAACTGGCATAGTGGACAAGTTGTTGATCCACGGGGATGCCAACATGTCTCACCTTGGGTATTGGTAACATATCATGAAGCAACAGGAATAGCACACGGCAACTGGAGGTTCACTCGAATATTCATTCGTGTGGGTGTAGGGGTCAATATGGGTGTCCACGGCTCCGATGTTGATCATTGATCGGAAGGGGTTCCGGGTCATGTCTATGCTTCACCGAACCTATAGGGTCACACGCTTAAGGGTCATCTATCTGCTGAATACTAGACAGGGAGTCTGAGAGAAAATCACCGGAAAAGTTTCGGACACCGGAAAAGTTTCGGACGGCGGAAAAGTTCCACAGAGAGAACACCGGAACAGTTTCGGTAAAACTAAAAAGTTGTTTCAGGGGATACCATCAAGTCAAATTGGTTTCGGCACATGCCTGATAATTCTTGGAGGGTGCCAGAATCATTCTGGAAACTTCTGGGAATTTTCCGGAAGAAAAACGGGAGATGTTCCGGAGCTGCCGGAACTGCTTCACATGCATTTCGCAGATGAAAATCACTAATCCGGAATTATTCCGGATCGCATTGAAAATTATTTTAGTCGGTGCTGGAAATGTTCTAAGCCCACATAAATATTTTCAGTTCGAACGGACGCGGAAAAATGTCGTCGTGAATAGTGAAAGTGCTTTTTGGAGAAAATATCTCGTGAATAGTGGAAACACTATTATGAATAGTGGGAAACACTATTGGGAGAAAATATCTCATGACTAGTGAAAACACTATTACGAAATAGTGGAAAACACTATTGTGAATAGTGGGAAACGCTATTTATGAATAGTGGAATCACTATTATGAATAGTGAAAATATCTGAGGGCATTTTGGTATTTTCACCATAGTCTCTCACCCTATAAATAGGGGTGAGGAGGCAGCCCAAAAACTCACTCCTTCTCACATACAAGTGCCATTGCAATGATCTGGCTTCTTCTCTCCCTCCCAGCGAAATAGTTTCGTAGAGCCGAAAGGCTGTCTGGGTTCCGGCAGGAACTAGTTCTGGACGGCGAAGCCCTGCCGGATAGATCACACAGTATGTGTGCAACCCCGTAGAGAGGTCGTAGTTTCGATCTTTTGCCCGAGGGGTTGTTCGTGTGTCCTCCCGAAGGGCTGTCCGAGTCTCCGTTCGAGTTTCGAGTGTCCTCCCGAAGGGCTGCCCGAGTCTCCGTTCGAGTTTCGAGGGTCCTCCCGAAGGGATGTCCGCGACATCGTCCGGGGGACTGTCCGACCGCCTCCTGGAGGGCTGTCCGACGAGGGAGTACATCCTCGCGGTTGGGAGGTTGTAAAATCCTAGCTGCGGGGATCTGCACCAACGATCTCCACCGACTCTTCTACCGCTGCGCTTCGAGTCGGTACGGATCAGATCAAACCTTGTATGCAGTCTCCATAGTGGTCCTGGGCGTGCTCGCTATACCGGAAATTTTTGTTTTCTGTCACGTTCCCCAACAATGTAGCTCTCACAAGAATTGATGTGGTTGTCACAGTACGCCTAGTAGTTGAAGGAACAACTGTGTCCACTCTTGGAATGTGCACCTTGCGCTCTATTTCCTTTTGGGCAACACGTTGATTTATTTCCTGTTCAGCTTTGCAAGCAAGATGAAACAAAGGATCCATAGAATAACACTTTTCATGAATTAGTATCTCCTGAATATCACGGTTTAATCCTCCCCAAAATCTATCCATAAAATCTTCTTCACTTTCTTCTAATGAGGAATGCAACAAGGTCATTTGTAAATCATCATAATATTTCATTACAGTGTCACTACCTTGTTTTAAATATTATAACTTTTTAAGCTTGTCACGAGTATAATAAGCAGGAATGAATGTGTGTCTCATGGCAAGTTTCAAATCATCCCAAGTAGTAGGTATAATATCTTTGTGTAACCGACAATATTTGCTCCACCAAACTAAATCATAACCAGTAAAAGAACCAACTGCGACCTTAACTTTCTTATGCGCAGCAAAATTATGGGAAGCAAATATTTCATTTATTTGAAACCCCCATTCTGTATATAAAGGAGGTCTAAATTGGCCATTAAATGGAGGTATAGAAACATTAACCTGATCATGTGCATCTGGATCTCTTTGCATCTCTCGTATCGGTTTTTGTGGTGGCACGTCTCCCACGATCGAAGAAGCCCATGAACTGACAACTCTAGATCCTGTCATGACTAGTAGAAACAAGAAACAAAGATCCAAGTATATTGTTCCTCTGAACTATTGGGATGTGGTGGTAAAACGCTCACAATAAAGCAAATATCAATCTCTAACAAATTCTTACCATGCAGTAGGTGGCGACCGGCAACCGATGGTGTCAATATCTCCGAAGATTGGGTAAAGCGATTACCAGGTGAACGTATGTATACACGATGTAGAAATATGTGGAGCTTGGAAGGCTTAATATATGGTAGCAAAAGATTAGCAATAATCAATTCAGAGATGCAATGTTGAATAAACGCTCAACGACGGTACTGTGTTGGTTCTAGGCTAGACTGTACTAGAGACGCGAGCCTAGAACACTAATGGAGTCACGGCGTAGGACAAATAGCAGCAAGGGATGATATGAATTAGCTCTCAATAGCAAGATATAAGTGTAGATCACAATGACAGTAAAGACAATGATGACAAATGACCGACAAGCAAGATATACAAAACTCTCTATTCAACTTTCCTATAGAAAATATTATGTGAAATTTCTGATATTTTTTCTCAAGAATGCTACTGACTCAAGCTTTCTGATATTTTTTTCTTTTTTTCTCTCTCACTTTTTCTCTCTCAACCAAATAAGAAGCAGATTGGATGAAACATAGATGTGAACGACCTCAAGTATGATAATGACAATGAACAATGGTAGCACGTGGGAAAATTGATAGATGGTAGCGAATGACAACGAAAGGGATGACAGTGGCGTGGTGGTGGTAGATGGCAGCAGAGATGAAGATGGTGCGACGCCGACGTGACAAGTTGTGAATAGAACTCGAAACTCTAAAAGACTAGACGCTAAGACCAGCAACTCGCATGACAATGCAAACGATAATTCAACTATGCAAGCAATGAAAAGAAAATTGCAAAGGCTCAGACTGGCTTGGAGTAAAGATGAATAGATCTAACTTTTTTTCTGGCTTTTACTTGGGCAATAGGTAAGGAAAATAAATCTAATCAACGAATAACTGGAAATTCTCACCGAGCAACCTGCAAACCGATACCACTTGATAGAGGCGAAGTTGTCCCTGTCTTTCGATGAGATGATAACTATTGATTTGGTGGAGAAGACTTTGACGATCTGATTACGAACATGCACGATGTCGCGCCTTAGCAATCGCTAAACCCTCCAAGAGGTTATTGACCACGCCGGAGCACGATCATCCTGACCACGAAGGTCTATTCCTGCAAGCAATTGAAGAACAAGCAAGAATATGATAATGCAATCTAAATAAATCGAATATATATGAAGTATTGATAAGGGTGGGGTTCTGAAAGTGGTCTTGGTCTGGTCGTTGGACACAAACGAAGTACACGAAGTTGCAATGGCTAACTTTTAACTAAACAAAACCCAAGGGAAAAGCTACTAGATTGATCTACTTATATAGGAGCAAGGGGTGGTGGCCATGGAGGTAGGAGGACGTCCCAATACATCCTAAAACCAACCCTAGGTCGTATAAGGCCCATGGGCCCAAGTGGAGGTGATGCAACACCTTTGGACTTGTAGTTTGACTCGGATTCTGCTGCAACGTCAGATTGTTTCATCGATATCTTAGCGACCCGGACGAATTTTAAGGTGATACCCACTGGGCTGGAACGCATATGAAATCTAGTTTCCAGCAAAAAATGAATCACTCAATTCCGAGTCCGTATGAAAAACTTGTTGGCGTTTTGAGACAGGTATATCTGTGCAGTCCAAATCTGAATCTAGAACGTGAGAGACTTGGACTCTATCTTCTCTTGGGCTAAAAGTGATGTGAGAGAACTTCTTAAACAACACCTAATTGTTTCCTTTGACATTAGAGGACCTCTTGAATAGCACCCAACCATTTCGTCTTTCTTTGTTATCACACGTGGTTCATACAAGTGTTCGACCATTCTACATTTAGGCATAAAATAAAAATACGTGAAGTATTTTTTGTTTCGGATAACATAAATAAATTATTGCATAATTCTTATAAGAAATCACCTCACAAATATATATGTATGCAACATTTTTGGTCGTATCGAAGGTAGTCATGTCCTCATCAGATTTAGTAGCAAGTAAACATCCACTCTTCAATTTTATTTCGGATGCAACATTAGATGATGGTTTATTATGCTTATGGTGTTGCTCAAATTCCTCTGCTACAATCTGATTTTCACTCTTATTTTTCTTTTGTTTTACTTTACTAGCTCTAGCAATGTCATCTTTCATAATATGTTGAGGAGACATAGGAAGCAAAGTGATATTATGATCCTTATAAACAAGAGTATACTGATTTGTCCTACCATGGTGTACAGAATTTTTATCAAACTGCCATGGTCTACCAAGTAAAACAGAACATGCTTGCATGGGTTCCACATCACAATCCACAAAATCAGAATATGTAGCAATGCTAAAATGCACAGGAACAGTACGTGTTACCTTAACCTTGCCACTATTGTTGAACCATTGGATGTAATAAGGATGAGCATGTGGTCTGGTGGTTAGAGACAACTTCTCCACCATCTCCATGCTAGCCAAGTTATTGCAACTCCCTCCATCGATGATGACATGAACAGAACGCTCCTTCACAACTCCCGTGGTGTGGAACAAGTAGTGCCTCTGATTTTGCTCAGCCTGTGTAACCTGCACACTGAGAACATGTTGAGCAACTAAACTTTCATAATTGTCAGCGTAATCAGTAGCCATGTAGTGTGTCTTTGGTTCTGCATCCTCGCCACCCTGTTCTTCACTTGCAATGAGAGCCAAAGTTTCCTCATCATAATCACTAGCGGACGCATATCCACCATCCTCAGATCATTACATGCTTGGAAGGGCATTCTCTCGCAAAGTGACCTCCACCCTTGCAACAACGGCATATAACCTCATGCGTTTGCCATGTGGATGCAATAGATGAAGAAGAGCTTTATGCAGGCCCAGAAGGTGTGCTCTTCATAGAGGGTGGAGTAGGAGCCTGTTTCCTGGTATCGCGGTCGGAGTTGGAGGTGGAAGTAGGTGGTGTTGCAGAAGGACGTGCGGAAGTAGAGGAGGTATGTGGCGTCCATGATGAAGTGCAACATGCAGAAAAAGTAGTTCTCGCCATTGCCTGTCGATCCTGCACTTCACGTTCAGCTTTGCAAGCAAGATGAAATAAATGAGTGATAGTGTTATACTCCTTATAATCTAGAATAATCAGAATCTCTCTATTTAATCCACCCATAAAACGTGCAAGCATAGCTTCATTCTCCTCAACAATACCACATCTAATCATGCCAGTTTGTAATTCCTGATAATATTCTTCTACAGAATATTTTCCTTGTCTTAAAAGCTGCAAATTTTGAAGCAATTCACGCTGATAATAAGGTGGCACCCAACGATTACATATAGCAGTTTTCAAAGCAGCCGAAGTAGTTGGAATATTAGCATGGTGTATTCTATAATGTTCTGACCACCAAACACAAGCAAAACTAGTGAATGAACAAACAGCAGCAGCAACACGTATATCCTCAGGAAATTGTAAGCATGTAAAACGTTGTTCTGTTTCCAACTCCCATGTAAGATATATATCAGGAACATATCTACCCTCAAACGTCAGAATATTCAATTTAAATTTAGGGAGATGGTCATGATCCCGTACCTGAGGGGGGGGGGTGCAGCCCTACCGTTACGGTTATAGCCATGTGGTCGACCTGGTGCGTATTGTGGTGGTTGCCCCAGAGGCTGATCTGGAGCAACCTCTCCCTCATCATCGTAATCACCATCATAATCTTCAACCTGCTCAACGACAGTAGCAGCAGGAGCCCCAGAAGTAGCAGGAGTATCAACAGTACCAATATGTTGGGCTTGGCTGAGAGGCACACGTCACGCTCGTCGTTCGAAAGGGATAGGAGCTGCAGCTGGTGGTGGTAGATGGGCAAGCACCTAATTGAACTTGGCGTCCATCTTGGTGTCGAATGTCTTCTCCAAACAATCTAGCTTCTCCATGGCCTCTCCAAGGTTGGTCACGAAGTCTTGTACCTGGTCAGCCATCATTTGCTGAAATTTATCATAGAGCGCTTTGTTGGTCATGCTCTCCCAGTCGATCCCGTCGTTGTGTGATCCTGACATGGTTAGCAGAAATAGGAAACACACAAGAATATGAAACCTACGGACTACTGGGACGTGGTGTTGGCGGTGGTGTGTCACAAATCCTTTAAGCGAATCTCAAATTCTTACCAGTTCTTACCCAGCAGCAGGCGGTGATCGGCAACCGTTGTAGTCAAAACTCTCAAAGATTGGATAGAGCGATTGCCAGGTGGTGTCAAACACAAGACGTAGATGTATGTGGAGCTGGGATGGCTTATAATATGGTAGCGAAAAGGGTTAGCAATAATCAATTTAGAGATGCAAGGTTGAATAAACGATTAACGACGGTACTGTACTGGTCCTAGGTTAGACCGTACTAGAGATGCGAGCCTAAAACACCAACAAAAACATGACGCTACACGTAATCAAGGGAAGAGCACACTCTGAATTTTTTTTCTTTTTTTTGGCGCCTCTTTTTTTTGCGCTCTTTTTTTTGCTCAAAAAATCACAACAATGGCGAATGTCTCAAAACTCTTCCCATGTCGTATAAGCAAGATGGGCACGAAATTTGTTGGACTAATTTTTTTGGAGCAATTCGGGGGCTGCGACGAACAAATTTTTTGACAAAAATCACTATGATGGCAAGTGTCTCAAAACGCTCCGAAGAACCTAAAATCAAGATAGGGAAAAAATATTTTCGGCCGAAATTTTTTTGGACCAAAAAGTGCTCTGCAAAGCATGCCAGACTCTTTTTTCCGACACCTACGCAGGTAGCAAAACACAAATCCAAAATCAAAAGGATCTCGAAACTAAACCTAAAACGAGCTGGACTCGGATTGGTGGCGGATTTGTGCTGGTATATATGGACACCAATGGATAGTGATGGTGGGTGGTGATATATGGCAGCAGTGATGATGGTGGTGGTATATGTCAACTATGAAGACGATGCGATGGCGGCGTGACAACCTGTGAATAGAACTCGAAACTCTAAAGGACTAGACACTAAGACCGGCAACTTGACACGATGATGTAACCGCAAATTCAACAAAACAACATACTGAAAAGACTATGCAAAGGCTCAGATTGGTTCGGATATGATGATCTAACCCTATTTTTTGTGGCTTTTTCGTGGCCCAAAGGTATGAAGAATAGATGCGATCTAAACTACAAAAACTGGTAAAATCTCACCGGGCAACCTAGAAATCTGATACCACTTGATAGTGGCGAGGGTCCCGATCTTTCGATGAGATGGTGGCTATCGTTTTTGGTGGAGTAGACTTTGACAATCCGACTACGAACGTGTGATGACGCCACGCCTTAGCAATCGCTAAAGAAACACCGAGAGGTTATTGACCATGCCGGAGCACGATCAACCTGACCACGACGGTCTATTTCCTGCACGCAAATGAAGAACAAGCAAGAAACTAAGATTGCAATCTGGATATTGCGAACATAAGAGGAAAGCTTTATGATGAAGTGGGGTTCTGTGAGGCCTTTTTCTGGTCGTGGAGCACAAACGAAGAACGCGAAGTTGCAGCTATGGCGAACTTGTAATCTAAACAAAACACAACCCTAAAACGACGCCCTAAGGGCTGTATATATGGGGGAATGGAGGGGAATTTCGTGGCCCCTTGGAGGAGGGGTCCGAAACCGACCTTAACTCAATTTCCCCATACATACAGACTCTAAAACAGCCAATAATATGGTATTTCAAAATTATATGGGCCTGGCCCAACAATAAGGTGGCGCAGCACCTATATTAGCCTAGGGACGAATTATTTAAAGTAGCATCATGCATATTTCGTCCAAGGCTTCTTGCTCCAATTATGGTGGCTTCAAAGTGCGAAAATCATCACTGGAAGCTCCATTGTTCTTTCCCGCACACGCACCTTCTTCTCCATGCTTGATCCTGCTCCCATGGTCATCCTTCTTCTCCATGCCAGGTCCTTCATTCATAAGTAAAACAAAAGTATCTAATTTAGGCAGCATCATATGTTCATGAACATTAGAAGGATTTGCAAGAAACGAAAGTACCTGGTAATTCAATTGACATGCGCGAGCTCTAGTAATTGGTCATGTATGTATAGCACTCGGAGTTGTGGGTGTAGTATTAGTAGGGATGTCCTCATCAAATAGCAGGGATGTCCTCATCATATCCTTGGGTGTTGTTGAAGTTGTGGTCACATCTGTTGTTGGTGTTCTCGGTGCTCCTCTTGATGTGCGGCTTCCTCTAAGCGTTCCCGGCGTAGAGCTTCTTGCTCCTCGCGAGCTTGTCGGTTGCGTTATTGCAAGGCATATGTTGATTCGCGAAGTGCGCGATGTGCCTCATTTGCTTGTTGTTCCTCGTGTTCTTTGTGTTTTCCCCCTCCAATTCGTGAAAGATCGACTCCCACAAGTCTTGCCCCGTATCATATGGTGACGTAGTTGTTCGCGTCATCGTCGCGCTCCTCGAAGGCCGGGTTCTTCATAGTAGTCCTATCCATAGCACTCAAGTAGATGTAAGTGGGAGAATGAGAAAACACAATACCAATTACCGTTCCAAAAGTTGAAATAGGATCAATCACTCAATGTGGAATCATGGAAATAGTAGAATTGGTACCGGAGTTTGCCTTTCTCACGCCTACACAACGTAATGCTTTGAAGTGTACCTTGGTTAGGATGAGTGTCCCAAAAGGCTTCAGCAAATGCGAACCAAGATGTTGTCAATGTTGAGTAAGATTCGCAAAATAGCAAGACAAAGCAAATAGACCAATAGATTTCAATGCACTAGGAACTAGGAACACACACATGAATAGATATATTGGGATCCGCACAACCAAGGAATGAGCAATATGAAATCTCTACAAGGCTCATCTTGCACGGATACAAGAGAGAACTAGCTCGATTGCTCTAATGGGCTAGATACATGCTTGTGCACCAACCTATGAGAGTAAGAGTGCCGTCTTCAATCCCAAGTATCCAGTATGTATGCGAGAGGATATGATGCTATGGCTATTGCTTACAAGCTCTTTAGAATCTTTCTCTTTGCTTAAAGCTTTGTTTCTGTTTTTTATATGCTTGATGCTCGAACCAAGATATGAGATAAGTATGATGGATATGCACGGGGGAAACTTATGGCACAAAGTAGACAACAAGTGAGGTGCATATGAGTGTCATTGCGGTGCACAAGTAACGTGGCCTGACAATTCTCAACTTGCTAGTCTCGATGGGTAAGGTACGCAAATAGGCTCGGAGCTATCAATGCAATGGCAAGGTATGGACAAAGATGTTGTTGAAGTTACTGTCCTTGCTTACAGTTGAAGGTGGCCCAAGTCGAAGTCGAGGCCGGTGATGATGAATGGTGGTTGTGATGACGTCCAACCGTGCCTATGTAGCCGAAACACCTTAGGACACGGAAGCCACAAACTCAAAATCATGAAGGAAATGGCAATGGAGAGGAAGGAAAAAGTGTGGAGGTGACAAAGGTTGAAAACAGAAAAAAAATGGGGTTGTACTGTAGGGCCCGTGCGCATGGGGTCTTTTAAAGCCCGTGTGCATGGGGTGTCCAGGAAGTTCGCACGGGCCTGTGCGCATGGGGTCCAGGCCCGTGGACACGAGGGTGCAGAGCAAATTTCGAGCAGATCATGGTTTTGGTGGATTTCGGAAAAACAATTCCAGAATCTTTGGGATAGAAAGCTAGATCCACTTGCTAGGCATCTATTCCACGGATCAAAACCAACAAAAACTCAAAAGATTCAACAATTGCAAAAAAATTGGTATGGCTATTTGATGAGGACATCCCTGCTAATTCTACACCCACCACTCCGACTGCTATACATACAGGACCAATTACTAGAGCTCGCGCACGTCAATTAAATTACCAGGTACTTTCGTTTCTTGCAAATCCTTCTAATGTTCATGAACATATGATGCTGCCTAAATTAGATACTTTTGGTTTACTTATGAACGAAGGATCTGGCATGCACAAGAAGGATGACCATGGGAGCGGGATCAAGCATGGAGAAGAAGGTGCGCGTGCGGGAAAGAACAATGGAGCTTCTAGTGATGATTTTTCCACTTTGAAGCCACCATAATGGGAGCAAGAAGCCTTGGACGAAATATGCATGATGCTACTTTATAAAATTCATCCCTAGGCTAATATAGGTGCTGCGCCACCTTATTGTTGGGCCAGGCCTATGTAATTTCGAAATACCATATTATAGGCTGTTTTTAGAGTCCGTATGTATGGGAAAACTGAGTTAAGGTCGGTTTCAGACCCCTCCTCCAAGGGGCCATGAAATTCCCCTCTATTCCCCCATATATACAGCCCTTAGGGCGTCGTTTTAGGGTTGAGTTTTGTTTAAATTACAAGTTCGCCATAGCTGCAACTTTGCATTCTTCGTTTGTGTTCCACGACCAGACAAAGGCATCACAGAACCCCACTTCATCAATAAAGCTTTCCTCTTATATTCGCAATATCCAGATTGCAATCTTAGATTCTTGCTTGTTCTTCGTTTGCGTGCAGGAAACAAACCCTCAAGGTCAGGTTGATCATGCTCCGGTGTGGTCAATAACCTCTCGGAGTTGGTTTAGCGATTGCTAAGGCGCGGCGTCATCACACGTTCGTAGTTGGATCGTCAAAGTCTACTCCACCAAAAATGATAGCCACTATTTCATTGAAAGACAAGGACAACTTCGCCTCTATCAAGTGGTATCAGAGTTTCAGGTTGCTCGGTGAGATTTTACCAGTTTTCGTAGTTTAGATTGCATCTGTTTTTCATACCTTTAGTCCACGAAAAAGCCACACACAAAATTAGGGTTAGATCATCATATCCTAACCAATCTGAGCCTTGTCTTTTCAGTATTTTGCTTTGTTGAATTTGCGGTTACATCGTCGTGTCGAGTCGTTGGTCTTAGTGTCTAGTCCTTTAGAGTTTTGAGTTCTTTTCACAGGTTGTCACGCCGCCGCCGCATCATCTTCATAGTTGCCATATACCAGCACCATCATCACCGCTGCCATATATCACCACCCATCATCACTATCCATTGGTGTCCATATATACCACCATAAATCCTCCACCAATCCGAGTCCATCTCGTTTTAGGTTTAGTTTCGAGATCCTTTTGATTTTGGATTCGTGTTTTGCTACATACGTAGGTGTCTGGCACGCTTTGCAGAGCACATTTTGGCCCAAAAAAATTCGGCTGAAAATATATTTTCCTATCTGGGTTTTAGGTTCGTCGGAGCGTTTGGAGACACTTGCCATCATAGTGATTTTTGTCGAAATTTTTGGTCGTCGCAGCCCCCGAATTGCTCCAGAAAAAAATTAGTCCAACAAATTTCGTGCCCATCTTGCTTATACGACGTGGGAAGAGTTTTGAGACACTCGCCATTGTATTGGTTTTTTAAGCAAAAAAAGAGCGCAAAAAAAAGAGGCGCCGAAAAAAACGATTTTTTTCCAGAGTGTGCTTTTCCCTTGATTACTTGTAGCGTCGTGATTTTGTTGACGTTTTAGGCTCGCGTCTCTAGTACGGTCTAGCCTAGGACCAGCACAGTACCGTCGTTGAGCGTTTATTCAACCTTGCATCTCTGAATTGATTATTGCTAACCCTTTTTGCTACCATATTATAAACCAGCCTAGCTCCACATACATCTACGTCGTGTGTTTGACACCACCTGGCAATCGCTCTATCCAAGCTTTGAGAGTTTTGACTACAACGATTGCCGATCACCACCTACTGCTGGGTAAGAACTGGTAAGAATTTGAGATTCGCTTAAAGGATTTGTGACACACCACCACCACCACGTCCCAGTAGTCTATAGGTTTCATATTCTTGTGTGTTTCCTATTTCTGCTAACCATGTCAGGATCACACGACGATGGGAGCGACTGGGAGAGCATGACCAACAAAGCGCTCTATGATAAATTTCAGCAAATGATGGCTGAGCAGGTACAAGACTTCGTGACCAACTTTGGAGAGGCCATGGAGAAGCTCGATGGTTTGGAGAACACATTCGACACCAAGATGGACGGCAAGTTCAATGAGGTGCTTGCCCGTCTACCACCACCAGCTGCAGCTCCTATCCCTTTCGAATGACGAGCGCGACGTGTGCCTCTCTGCCAAGGCCAACATACTGGTACTGTTGATACTGCTGCTATTTCTATGGCTCCTGCTGCTACTGTTGTAGAGCAGGTTGAAAATTATGAGGGTGATTACGATGATGAGGGAGAGGTTGCTCCAGATCAGCCTCAGGGGCAACCACCACAATACGCACCAGGTCGACCACATGGCTACAACCGTAACTGTAGGGCTGCACCACCCCCTCAGGTACGGGATCATGACCATCTCCCTAAACTTAAATTGAATATTCCGACGTTTGAGGGTAGATATGTTCCTGATATATATCTTACATGGGAGTTAGAAACAGAACAACGTTTTCATTGCTTACAATTTCTTGAGGATAGACGTGTTGCTGATGCTATTTGTTCTTTCACTAGTTTTGCTTGTGTTTGGTGGTTAGAACATTGTAGAATACACCATGCTAATATTCCAACTACTTGGGCTGCTTTGAAAACTGCTATGCGTAATCGTTGGGTGCCACCTTACTATCAACGTGAATTGCTTCAAAATTTGCAGTGTTTAAGACAAGGAAAAAATTCTGTAGAAGAATATTATCAGGAATTACAAACTAGTATGATTAGATGTGGTATTGTTGAGGAGAATGAAGCTATGCTTGCACGTTTTATGGGTGGATTAAATAGAGAGATTCAAACTATTATAAGGAGTATAACACTATCATTGTTTATTTCATCTTGCTTGCAAAGTTGAACGTGAAGTGCAGGATCGACAGGCAATGGGGAGAACTACTTTTTCTGGAGGTCGCACTTCATCATGGACGTCACGTACCTCCTCTACTTCCGCACGTCCTGCTACAACACCACCTACTTCCACTTCCAACTCCAACCGCGATACCATGAACAGGCTCCTACTCCACCCTCTACGAAGAGCACACCTTCTGGGCCTGCACAAAGCTCTTCTTCATCTATTGCATCCACAGGGCAAACACATGAGGTTATATGCCGTCGTTGCAAGGGTGGAGGTCACTTTGTGAGAGAATGCCCTTCCAAGCGTGTAATGATTGTCACTGAGGATGGTGGATATGCGTCTGCTAGTGATTATGATGAGGGGACTTTGGCTCTCATTGCAAGTGAAGAACAGGGTGGAGAGGATGCAGAACCAGAGACACACTACATGGCTACTGATTACGCTGACAGGTATGAAAGTTTAGTTGCTCAACGTGTTCTCAGTGTGTAGGTTACACAGGCTGACCAAAATCAGAGGCATAACTTGTTCCGCACAAAGGGAGTTGTGAAGGAGCGTTATGTTCGCGTCATGATCGATGGAGGGAGTTGCAATAACTTGGATAGCATGGAGATGGGGGAGAAGTTGTCTCTAACCACCAGACCACATCCTCATCCTTATTACATCCAATGGTTCAACAATAGTGGCAAGGTTAAGGTAACACGTACTGTTCGTGTGCATTTTAGCATTGCTACAAATTCTGATTATGTGGATTGTGATGTGGTACTCATGCAAGCATGTTCTGTTCTACTTGGTTGTCCATGGCAGTTTAATAAAAATTCCGTACACCATGGTACGACAAATCAGTATACTCTTGTTCATAAGGATCAAAATATCACTTTGCTTCCTATGTCTCTGGAACATATTATGGAAGATGACATTGCTAGAGCTAGTAAAGCAAAACAGGAGAAAAATAAGAGTAAAATCAGATTGTAGCACAGGAATTTGAGCAACACCATACGCATAATAAACCATCATCTAATTTGCATCCGAAATAAAATTGAAGAGTGGATGTTTACTTTCTACTAAATCTGATATTAATGATTTGGATGTTGCTACATCTGTTTGCTATGCTTTTGTATGCAAAGAGGTATTATTTTCATTCGAGGACATGCCTCCCTCTTTGCCTCCTGCAGTCATTAACATTTTGTAGGAGTTCGCTGACGTCTTCCCACAAGACGTGCCACCGGGAGTACCACCTATTCGCGGGATTGAGGATCAGATTGACTTAATTCCCGGTGCATCCCTACCCAACCGTGCGCCATACCGTACCAATCCAGAGGAGACAAAGGAGATTATGCGTCAAGTACAGGAGCTGCTTGACAAAGGTTATATACTTGAATCCCTTAGTCCTTGTGTTGTTCCTATTATTCTAGTGCCCAAAAAGGATGGTACATCGCGGATGTGTGTGGATTGCAGAGGCATTAATAATATTACTATTTGTTATCGTCATCCTATTCCTATACTAGATGATATGCTTGATGAATTAAGTGGTTCTACAATTTTCTCCGAAGTTGATTTGAGTAGTGGATACCATCAAATTCGTATGAAATTGGGAGATGAATGGAAAACAACATTTAAAACTAAGTTTGGATTATATGAGTGGTTAGTCATGCCTTTTGGGTTGACTAATGCACCTAGCACTTTCATGAGATTAATGAACGAGGTTTTACGTGCTTTCATTGGACGATTTGTGGTAGTCTATTTTGATGATATATTGATTTTTAGTAGATCTTTGGAGGAACATTTGGAACATCTACATGCTGTTTTTATTGCTCTACGTGATGCACGTTTGTTTGGTAACCTTGGGAAGTGCACCTTTTGCACCGACCGAGTATCTTTTCTTGGCTATGTTGTTACTCCACAGGGAATTGAAGTTGATAAAGCCAAGATTGAAGCTATTGAGAGTTGGCCGCAGCCCAAAACGGTCACACAAGTGAGGATTTTTCTTGGCCTCGCTGGTTTCTATAGGCGTTTTGTGAGAGATTTCTGTACCATTGCTGCGCCTCTCAATGAGCTTACAAAGAAGAATGTGCCTTTTTCTTGGGGTACCGCACAGGAAGAAGCCACACATGCTCCTTTACTCCAACTTCCTGATTTTAATAAGACTTTCGAGCCTGAATGTGATGCTAGTGGAATTGGGTTAGGAGGTGTGTTATTACAAGATGGTAAACCTGTTGCGTACTTTTCTAAAAAATTGAGTGGGCCTAGTCTGAATTATTCTACTTACGATAAGGAATTATATGCTCTTGTTCGGACTTTGGAAACATGGCAACATTATTTATGGCCCAAAGAATTTGTTATGCATTCTGATCATGAATCTTTGAAATATATTAAAAGTCAAGCAAAACTGAACCGTAGACATGCTAAATGGGTTGAATTCATTGAGACTTTCCCTTATGTCATTAAACACAAGAAGGGTAAAGAAAATGTTATTGTTGATGCTTTGTCTTGTCGTTATAATATGCTTTCACAACTTGACTTTAAAATATTCGGTTTGGAGACCATCAAAGATCAATATGTGCATGATGTTGAATTTAGAGATGTGTTACAGCATTGTAAAGAAGGGAGAACATTGAACAAGTTCATTATTAATGATGGATTTGTGTTCCGTGCTAACAAGCTATGCATTCCAGCTAGCTCCGTTCGTCTTTTGTTTTATAGGAGGCACACGGAGGAGGATTAATGGGACACTTTGGCGTGAAGAAGATGGAGGACATACTTTCTAGACATTTCTTTTGGCCAAAGATGAGACGGGATGTTGAGCGTTTTGTTGCTCGCTGCACTACATGTAAAAAAGCTAAGTCACGACTCAATCCTCATGGTTTATATATGCCTTTGCCTGTACCTAGTGTTCCTTGGGAGGATATATCTATGGACTTTGTTTTAGGTTTAAATCAAACTAAGAAGGGGAGGGATATCATATTTGTTGTCATGCATAGATTTTCCAAAATGACACACTTTATACCATGTCATAAAAGTGATGTTGCTGCTCATGTTGCTGATTTGTTCTTTCGTGAAATTATTCGGTTGCATGGTGTGCCAAATACAATTGTTTCGGATCGTGATGCTAAATTTCTTAGCCACTTTTGGAGATGTTTATGGGCTAAGTTGGGGACTAAACTACTTTTTAGTACTACATGTCATCCCCAAACTGATGGCCAAACTGAAGTAGTCAATAGATCATTGTCTACTATGCTTAGGGCTGTTTTTAAGAATAACCTGAAAATGTGGGAAGAATGCTTGCCTCATATTGAATTTGCTTATAATCGTTCACTACATTCTACAACTAAGATGTGCCCTTTTGAAGTTGTGTATGGTTTCTTACCTCGTTCACCTATTGATTTGTTGCCTCTTCCATCTTCGGAGAAGGTTAATTTTGATGCTAAAGAACATGCTGAATTGATATTAAAGATGCATGAGTTAACAAAGGAAAACATTGAGCGTATGAACGCTAAATACAAAATTGCTGGCGATAAGGGTAGAAAACATGTTGTCTTTGCACCTAGAGATCTTGTTTGGTTACATTTGCGTAAGAATAGATCTCCTCATTTGCGCAAGTCAAAGCTAATGCCACGTGTTGATGGTCCATTTAAGGTGTTAGAGAAAATAAATGATAATGCATATAAACTTAAGCTGCTTGTAGAGTTTGGGGTTAGCCCCACTTAAAACATTGCAGATTTGAAGCCTTATTTGGCTGAGGAAGATGAGCTTTTGTCGAGGACGACTTCAGTTCAAGAAGGGGAGGATCATGAGGACATCCCTGCTAATGCTACACCCACAACTCCGACTGCTATACATACAGGATCAATTACTAGAGCTCGCGCACGTCAACTGAATTACTAGGTACTTTCGTTCCTTGCAAATCCTTCTAATATTCATGAACATATGATGGTGCCTAAATTAGATACTTTTGTTTTACTTATGAATGAGGGACCTGGTATGGACAAGAAGGATGACCATGGGAGCGGGATCAAGCATGGACAAGAAGGTGCGCGCGCGGGAAAGAACCATGGAGCTTCCAATGATGATTTTCGCACTTTGAAGCCACCATAATGGGAGCAAGAAGCCTTGGACGAAATATGCATGATGCTACTTTATAAAATTTGTCCCTAGGCTAATATAGGTGCTGCGCCACCTTATTGTTGGGCCAGGCCCATGTAATTTCTAAATACCATATTATAGGCTGTTTTTAGAGTCCGTATGTATGGGGAAACTGAGTTAAGGTTAGTTTCGGACCCCTCCTCCAAGGGGCCACAAAATTCCCCTCTATTCCCCCATATATACAGCCCTTAGGGTGTCGTTTTAGGGTTGGGTTTTGTTTAGATTACAAGTTCATCATAGCTGCAACTTCGAATTCTTCGTTTGTGTTCCATGACCAGACAAAGGCGTCACAGAACCCCACTTCATCAATAAAGCTTTCCTCTTATATTCGCAATATCCAGATTGCAATCTTAGTTTCTTGCTTGTTCTTCGTTTGCGTGCAGGAGACAGACTGTCGTGGTCAGGTTGATCATGCTCCGGCGTGGTCAATAACCTCTTAGAGTTGGTTTAGCGATTGCTAAGGCGCGGCGTCATCACACGTTCGTAGTCAGATCGTCAAAGTCTACTCCACCAAAAACGATAGCCGCCATCTCATCGAAAGACAGGGACAACTTCGCCTCTATCACTATTTTTGTGGGGATTTTCAGATTAGGATGAAATCAAGCATAAATACTCTAGAAAACGGTGGGGGAGACTCCAAATTCATGATCAACGTGGCTCAAGATACCATATGATATGGGGCAAGACCCGTGGGAGTCGATCTTTCTTGAATTGGAGGGGGAAAACACGAAGAACACGGGGAAGAACAAGAGAAACACTCAAGAGCAAACTCAAATCACACATCCACTAGATCCATGAACGTCACAACAGTTACAAAGATCCCAAATCAACCAACAATACAAGTAGTGGTAGTGTTCTCTCACTCCGGTGGAGGAGCCTTGAATCTACGGGGGATATTCCCTCGAGAGGGGCCTTGGCATCACTTGGATCTACTCCCAAAGGAGGACAAGCTCCTCAAAACAGACTAGTAATGGAGCTATGGTCATGAGTGAAAAACAATATCTAACCCTAACATATGATCCAAGGGTCCTAGATATAGCCAGTAGGAGGTAGGAGACGAAAGGAAGTCGAAGTGGGCCGGATGGCCTAGGAGGCCCGTGCGCCTGGCCTAAGTGAGCCCCTTGCGCACGGGGGGTCCCGTCGGTACGGGACATGGCCGTGCGCACGGGATCGCCAATGAAGCTTCCTGGGGGGGCAGTGTGCACGGGGGCTTCTGGGCCCATGCACATGAGGTGGCCGCTGTAGCTCCTGGGAGGCCCATGTGCACGGGTTTTTCTGCGCCCGTGTGCATGGGGTCTTCGGTTACTCTTTTACCCTCGTGCGAACGGGGTCCAGGGAGCCTGTGCGTAAGGGTTCAGCTGTAGCTTGACTTCTTGTCTGTAGCTGCGTCTTCGTCTTCTATGCTTCTTCGTGGTTCCTCCCCTTGGCCTTGGATGTATTACTTGTACCTAATGATGCAGAGTGTCCTGAGGTGAGGTAGCATCCAAGTTCCATTAGCATTCATGTCAAGCTCAAATAGGAGGGAGTTCAGCTTAGCTTCTATTGCGCATGCCCCAGATCTTGTCATAGGACCACTTGTGTCTTGTGGAGATGGTGTAGGCTTCATGGGGATGAGTGAGGGATGCTCTGCATCAATTTGGCTTACACTCACCACATGCTACAACATACATATATAATTACATCAGTACATCACAATCACCGTACAGAAGATCAGGATTTGACTACGGATGAAATCAAATGAAAAAGAAGAAGACATCCACCAAGCTAATCCTAGGCTGCCGACTTGGAACCCATCCTATGATCAACGACGAATAAGAACTCCAAATAGAACAATCATCGCTCTCACGTCAAATCATCACATTACTTGTACCTGCATTTGTTTTTGTAGGAATCTATGAGCCACGGGGACTCATCAATCATATTACCTAGGGTATCAAGACTAGCAAAACTTAATGGGTGAGGTAAGGTTAAGTGGAGAGGTTGCAGCAACACTAAGCATTTTACATCTGGCTAACTTATGAGTACAAGAATAAGAAGAATGATCTACGCATGACGGATGTGAACTAGGAATGATCAAGAAGTGATTCGGAACACCTACTTATGAGTCAAACATAACCCTACCGTGTTCTCTTCTTGGTTCAAACCTTGCAAGAAGAGACAGACACAGTTACACACACACGGTTGGTGTATTCGAATTGAGTTTACTTCAATTTTTCTATAACCGGGTATTATAAATTTTCTAAGTTACCACATAACCGCGGGCATGACTTTCAGAAAGATTTAACCCTGCAGGGGTGCTCCAACTCATCCATCACAAACTAGCCACAAGCTACGATGGAAAACATGAACTGTGGGATAGCCCATAGTATCCTCGGAATGCGAGTGTACAAGACGTTTGTTAAAGGTAAAACAAATCCAACAAGACCGCTCGACAGGACAGATCCTGATAGGAGCCAATATATCTTGTTCTCATCACACTAGATGATCATTACGTATAGTGGCCAAATTAAACACCCAAGTTGCCCTGGGGTGGCCCCACAAGTGGCTTTGTTGAGGACCAACACCATCAGCACTGGCCCATCCTATATTATCTAGATTAAATCAATGGGTAGCGCTAACTCCCTATGCATTAATAAAGGTGTTGGTATTATTATGTTGGGCAAATATAGTACCAATGTTGGGCCTTGCCGGAAGAGTTTTATCCCAAAATGAAAATCAAGGGGGTCCCCATAACAACCCTAAGCATGTTAGGAGCTCTCGATATGGAACATAACACCGATAATCGCAACTAGGGCGACAAGAGTGGAAGAAAACACCAAGCAAAAGGCCAAGCTTTCCATCCTTTACCAAGTGTATAGATGCATTAATTAAATAGCAAGAATAATGGGATATCCTAAGATATCCATATTTCCACATGGAACAACTTGCACCTACAACTAGTAACACTATAAGAGGGGCTGAGAAAGCGGTAACTTACGCAAACAACGGTTTGCTAGGATGTTGAGGTTTAGAGGATGATCATGTTAGTTTGGAAGGCTTCACAAACAAGTGGTAGGTAGCGAGACAACGATAGCATCTAGACAACTAGCATAGCAATTATAGTAGTAGTATCCAAGTTAATGATCATCTTGCCTGAAATCTCGCTTGGAAGAAGAACGAATCCATGAAGTAGTTGAACCAACATAGTCGAACGAATCCTCACACTCTGAAGCGTTATTGGAACTCTAGCTATAAGAAGCAATCCGGAAACAAACAAATAGCACGGTGAACACACAAACATAAACATGGCATGATGCACAACCAAGTATGACGATGCATGTCCTGTTTAATGAGGCATGACATGAAAAAGTGCAACAAATAATACTACAATTAAGTGAAGGTCAATATGAAACGAGTTGCATATTGATGATACTCCACATTCTCTCATTTAGTTCACTCCCGTTTATTTACATGACAAGATTAAATGTTGTTAAACATGATAAGAGGTGAAGCACAAGTAGACTACATATTTAGGCAAGTTTAAATGTGTCCAGAACAAAGAATAACAATTCAAGAAAGTCCCCATATGTAATTTTATAATTTGGTATTGTTCTTCCTAAAACATAATTTTGAAGTTGTTAAACATTGTAAGTGAATGCACCATGTGATTCTACACGTTTTTCTAGTCAAGTTACATATAAAGTTCATTTAATCTAGAGCTATGGTTATTTAGTTATGAAATAAACCGTTTAACATGGCATTTGTGCAAAATGATGCAAACATCAGTTTTAAATATTTTAAACATGGATGAAATTTGCATATTTTGACACTACACAAAATTCTAAGCATTTTGCATATATAGTGATAAAAGCAAGGGTCCCGATCTTTCGATGAGATGATAACTATCGATTTGGTGGAGACGACTTTGATGATCCGACTACAAAGGTGCACGACGTTGCGCCTTAGCAATCGCTAAACCAATCTCCAAGAGGTTATTGACCACATCGGAGCACGATCAACCTGACCACGAAGGTCTTTTCCTGTGAGCAATCGAAAAACAAGCAAGAATATGATAATGCAATCTGAATATTGTGAATATATATGAAGTATTGATAAGGGTGGGGTTCCGAAAGTGGTCTTGGTCTGGTCGTTGGACACAGACGAAGTACACGAAGTTGCAATGGCTAGCTTTTAACTAAACAAAATCCAAAGGAAAAGCTACTAGATCGATCTACTTATATAGGAGCAAGGGGTGGGGGCCAAGGAGGTGGGAGGACGTCCCAAGACACCCTAAAATCAACACTAGGTCGTACAAGGCCCATGGGCCCAAGTGGAGGTGATGCAACACCTTTGGCTTGTAGTTTTACTCGGATTCTGCTGCAACATCAGATTGTTTCGTCGATATCTTCACGATCCTGACGAATTTTAAGGCGATTCCAACTGGGCTGGAATGCATATGAAATCTAGTTTCCAGCAAGAAACGAATCATCCAATTCCGAGTTTGTATGAAAAAGTTGTTGGCGTTTTGAGACAGGTGTGTCTGTGCAGTCCGAATCTGAGTCCAAAACGTGAGAGACTTGGACTCTATCTTCTCTTGGGCTAACAGTGACGTGAGAGAACTTCTTGAACAACACCTAATTGTTTCCTTTGACATTAGAGGACCTCTTGAATAGCACCCAACCATTTCGACTTCCTTTGTCATCACACGTGGTTCATACAAGTGTTCGACCATTCTGTATTTAGGCATAAAATAAAAATAGGTAAAGTATTTTTGTTCCGGATAACATAAATAAATTATTGCATAATTGTTATAAGAAATCACATCACAAATATGCATGTATGCAACATTTTTGGTTGTATCGAAGGTAGTCATGTCTTCATCATATAGTTTGTTTTCATCCGTTGCACAGTTGTGGAATTATTAAATGGATGAATGTGAGGGTCTTTTTTGCAAATCTATAATTCCTGGATAATTACTAAATCCATAGGATAGAAAATACATGTAATGTGCCAAATCTGCTAATGGGATGAAATAGGAGCATGGGCGCAATATACAATATATCACGCGTGGGCGGGAGATAGCGAGGGGGCGGTTTGTGCCTCACCTTGAGCCAAGGCTGGCCGGTTGGAGCTGGTCTGGGACCGTGGCTGGACTTGGGCAAAAGGGAGGAGGAGGCAGGCCCACATGGGCGATGGGAGTCGCGGCTCCAGCGCTCGATCCCGAGAGGGAGTAAGAAGCGGGCGATGGCAGTCTTGGTGTTCCGGCGAGAGCTCGAGGGCTACGGGGAGTGGGCAGCAGTCCAGATCCAGGTGGAGGCGACCCGGTCTAGTGAAGGGGGTGGCCAGCAGCGAAGCTTTGACAACAGAGCTATAAGGGATGGCCATGGCTGCTCCCTATCCATGGAGAGAAGATGGAGGTTAGGGAAGAAAAGGGGACCGAGGAAGAAAGAGAGGAGGAGCAGGGCGGCAATGCGACCCGGGGCTCCGGTGGGCGTCTCCGGCGAGGTCCGGTGGGGAGCTGTGGGTTCGGGGCGAGGTAGCTGTCACGTGCGAGCTCGAGGACGGCCATGGGAGGATCTCCCACGGGAGCCCTAGCGGTGGTGCTCTTCGGGCCCGAGCGGGTCCCAGATGGGCTCTGGTGGGCCTGGCGGCTGGAGGAGGAGGGTGGCTGGTTGGGTGGTGCGCACGGAAAATGAGGCATGTGGGCTAGGGTTTTCCAAATTTGGAGGGCTAGGGTATCTATTTATAACAGGGGTTAGGGGTTAGGGAGGGTTTTGGTCTGTTTATGGACCATTCGATGACAATGGTGGGGGGGCTTAGCTAGAGATTAGTGGGCTGTGTTGATGGGCTAGGGGCTGAGATGAGGGGGAAGTGAGTGGTTCGGTACATGTTTTTATAAATAGAAAATGTCTCATAATTTAATCAGCGGTGGTGCTGCTACAATTATTTGTTGGGGTATCAAACGACCTCCGATTGCGATGAAATTTGGCAGACAGTGATGAGGACATACCTTGGATACGACCAAAATGCTCCATACATGCATATTTGTGAGGTGCTTTCTTATAAGAATTATGCAATAATTTGTTTATGTTATCCGGAACAAAAATACTTCACCTATTTTTATTTTATGACTAAATGCAAAATGGTCAAACACTTGTATGAACCACGTGTGATGACAAAGGAAGAGGAAATGGTTGGGTGCTATTCAAGAGGTCATCTAATGTCAAAGGAAATAATTAGGTGTTGTTCAAGAAGTTCTCTCACGTCACTTTTAGCCTAAGAGAAGATAGAGTCCAAGTCTCTCACGTTCTGGACTCAGATTCAGACTACACAGACACACATGTCTCAAAATGCCAACAAAGTTTTCATACGGACTCGGAATTGTGTGATTCTTTTTTGACGGAAACTAGATTTCATATGCATTCCAGCCCAGTTGGAATCACCTTAAAATTCGTCAGGAGTACGTAGATATTGACAAAACAATCTGACATTGCAACAGAATCCGAGTCAAACTACAAGTCCAAAGGTGTTGCATCACCTCCACTTGGGCCCATGGACCTTGTACGACCTAGGTTTGGTTTTAGAGTGTCTTGGGACGTCCTCGCACCTCCTTGGACGCCACCCCTTTCTCCTATATAAGTAGATCAATATAGTAGCTTTTCCTTTGGGTTTTGTTTAGATTACAAGTTCGCCATAACTGCAACTTCGCGTTCTTCGTTTGTGTTCCATGACCAGACAAAGGCGTCACAGAACCCCACTTCATCAATAAAGCTTTCCTCTTCTATTCTCAATATCTAGATTGCAATCTCAGTTTCTTGCTTGTTCTTCGTTTGCGTGTAGGAAACATACCTTCATGGTCAGGTTGATCATGCTCCGGCGTGGTCAATAACCTCTCGGAGTTGGTTTAGCAATTGCTAAGGCGCGACTTCTCGCACATTCGTAGTCGGATCGTCAAAGTCTACTCCACCAAAAACGATAGCCACCATCTCATCAAAAGACAGGGACAACTTCACCTCTATCAAGTGGTATCAGTTTTCAGGTTGCTCGGTGAGAATTTCCAGTTATTCGTAGATTAGATTTATTTTCCTTACCTATTACCCAAGAAAAATCAAAAAAAAGTTAGATCTATTCATCCTTTCTCCAAGCCTGTCTGAGCCTTTGGAAATTTCTTTTCAGTGCTTGCATAAATGAATTACCGGTTGCATCGTCACATCGAGTTGCTGGTCTTAGCGTCTAGGCTTTTAGAGTTTCGAGTTCTATTCTCAACTTGTCACGCCGGCGTCGCACCATCTTCATCGCTGCTGCCATATACCACCACCACACCACCGTCATCCCTTTCGTTCTCACCCACCACCATCCATCAATTTTCACCACATGCTACCATTGTTCATTGCAATTATCACACTTGAGGTCGGTCACATGTACGCTTGATCCAATCTACATCTTATCTAATTTGTTGGATAGAAAAAAAGTGAGAGAGAAAAAAAAGAAAAAAAAGCAGAGAAAAATGAAAAAACAGTGAGAGAAAAAAGTGAGAAAAAAGTTGATGAAAAAAATAGAGAAAAAAAAACAAATTTCGAATCTATTTGAGTCAAATCTCGTATTCGAATTCGGGGTGAAATCTGTTTTGCGCAGTGTTCAATAAACCAAGCGTATCTTCCTCATATGAACTCAGAATTGAGTGATTATTTTTGCATACGAAAACTTGAGTCAATAGCATTCATGAGAAAAAATATCAGAATTTTGACATATTATCTTACATAGGAAAGTTGTAGAGAGAGTTTTGGTACATCCTGCTCGCCGATCATTTGTCATCATTATCTTTACGGTCATTGTAAACTTCACTTATATCTTGCTGTCCAGAGCTAATTCATATCATCCATCGCTGGTATTTGTCCTACGTCGTGACTCCACTAGTGTTCTAGGCTCGCGTCTCTAGTACGGTCTAGCCTAGGACCAGCACAGTACCGTCGTTGAACGTTTATTCAACATTGCATCTCTAAATTGATTATTGCTATTCTTGTGCTACCATATATTAAGCCTTCCAAGCTCCAAATATTTCTACATTGTGTATACATACGTTCACCTGGTAATCACTTTACCCCATCTTCGGAGATATTGACACCGTCGGTTGCCGGTCACCACCTGCTACATGGTAAAAATTTGTAAGGCATTGATATTTGCTTTACTATGAGAGTTTTACCACCACATCCCAGTAGTTCATAGGAACAATATACTTGGATCTTTGTTTCTTGTTTCTACTAGTCATAACAGGATTCAGAGTTGTCAGTTCATGGGTTTCTTCGATTGTGGGAGACATTCCACAACAACAACCACTACGAGAGTTGCGAAGAGATCAAAATGCACATGTTCAGGTTCATGTTTCCCATCATTTAATGGCCATTTTAGACCTGCTTTATATATTGAATGGGAGTTTGAGATGAATGATATATTTGCTTCCCATAATTTTGTTGAACATAAGAAAGTCAAGGTCGCGGTTGGTTCTTTCACTGGTTATGCTTTAGTTTGGTGGAGCAAATATTGTCGGTTACACCATGATAATATACCTACTACTTGGGATGATTTAAAACTTGCCATGAGACACACATTCGTTCCTACTTATTATACTCGTGACAAGCTTAAAAAGTTACGATATTTAAAACAAGGTAGTGACACCATAACAACATATGATGATTTACAAACAACCTTGTTGCATTCCTCATTAGAAGAAAGTGAAGCGGATTTTTTGGATAGATTTTGGGGAGGATTAAACCGTGATATTCAGGAGATACTAATTCATGAAAAGTGTTATTCTATGGATTGTTTGTTTCGTCTTGCTTGCAATGCTGAACAGGAAATAAACAACGTGTTTCCCAGAAGGAGACAGAGCGCAAGGTGCACATTCCAAGAGTTGATACAGTTGTTCCTTCAACTACTAGGCGTACTATGACAACCACATCAATTCTTGTGAGGGCTACATCATCTTCACCATGTAATACCTCACCACCGGGAGTGCCTACATTATCTGAGTTGATCATAAGAGGTAATGGCAAAGGTATTGATCTTCCACCTCCACATGAGTATGATGAATGCCCTGTCAATTCCAATGTACCCTGTGATGTGCTAGCCATTACTTTGATCACACCACCTATTTTAGAGGACTATGTTCATGATTTTACTTCGTCATGTGATCAAATAACTACAATATCAACAATTGTGAGTGCACCCATTGAATTAACTATTAATGAGCAAGAACCGTGTGAATCAGGAAATAAATCAAATTTGGGTCAAATATGTTTGCAAATAATTCTGCCGGTGTTTAATCATTTTGATATGACCTCCAATCTTGGTGATAATTCTGTGTCAAATGACATGTTGCATGTTTGCTTATTTAAGCATGTTGTAGCATCAAAATTTGAAACGATTCACGTTTATTTACCAATATTGGGATGGTTTATTGATGAACATTATGAATCTTTTGATATGAATAAGGACTTTACTTATATGTTGAAACTGAGTTGAAGTATTGTGATGCCTTCTACTTCTTGTCATAATCTTTTGGCTTTATTTTTCATGACATGTGATGAGTGCCCTTGTATATATGTGTCACATGTGTCACAACTGAGAACAATAAAAATGGATGACATATATGATGAGGACATGACTACCTTCGATACGACCAAAAATGTTGCATACATGCATATTTGTGAGGTGATTTCTTACAAGAATTATGCAATAATTTATTTATGTTATCCGGAACAAAAATACTTCACCTATTTTTATTTTATGCCTAAATGCAGAATGGTCGAACACTTGTATGAACCACGTGTGATGACAAAGGAAGACGAAATGGTTGGGTGCTATTCAAGAGGTCCTCTAATGTCGAAGGAAACAATTAGGTGTTGTTCAAAAAGTTCTCTCACGCCACTTTTAGCCCAAGAGAAGATAGAGTCCACGTTTGTCACGTTCTGGACTCAGATTTGGGCTGCACAGACACACCTGTCTAAAAATGACAACAACGTTTTCATATGGACTTAGAATTGAGTGATTCTTTTTTTTGATGGAAACTAAATTTCATATGCGTTCCAGCCCAGTTGGAAGCACCTTAAAATTCGTCCGTATCGCAAAGATATCGACGAAACAATCTGAAGTTGCATTAGAATCCGAGTCAAACTCTAAGTCCAACGGTGTTGCATCACCTCCACTTGGGCCCATGGGCCTTGTACGACCTAGGGTTCGTTTTAGGGTGTCTTGGGACGTCCTCCCACCTCCTTGGCCGCCACCCCTTGCTCCTATATAAGTAGATCAATCTAGTAGCTTTTCCTTTGGGTTTTGTTTAGTTAAAAGTTAGCCATTGCAACTTCGTGTACTTCGTTTGTGTCCACCGACCAGACCAAGACCATTTTTGGAACCCCGCCCTTATCAATACTTCATATATTCGCAATATTCAGATTGCATTATCATATTCTTGCTTGTTCTTCGATTGTTTGCAGGAATAGACCTTCATGGTTAGGTTGATCATGCTCCGGCGTGGTCAATAACCTCTTGGAGATTGGTTTAGCGATTGCCAAGGCGCAACGTCATGCACGTTCGTAGTTAGATCGTCAAAGTCTTCTCCACCAAATCGATAGTTATCATCTCATCGAAAGATAGGGACAACTTCGCCTCTATCAAGTGGTATTAGTTTTCAGGTTGCTCGGTGAGAATTTTCAGTTATTCATAGATTAGATTTATTTTCCTTACCTATTGCCCAATAAAAATCCAGAAAAAGTTAGATCCATTCATCTTTACTCCAAGCCAGTCTGAACCTTTGCAATTTTCTTTTTAGTGCTTGCATAGTTGAATTATTGGTTGCATTGTCGTGTCGAGTTGCTGGTCTTAGTGTCTAGTCTTTTAGAGCGAGTTCTATTCACAACCTGTCACACCGGCGTCGCATCATCTTCATCTCTGCTGCCATATACCACCACCATGCCACTGTCATCCCTTTCGTTGTCACCCACTACCATCTATCAATTTTCACCACATGCTACCATTGTTCATTGTCATTATCATACTTGACGTCGTTCACATGTATGCTTGATCAAATCTGCTTCTTATTTGGTTGAGAGAAAAAATGAGAGAAAAAAAGAAAAAAGTGAGAAAAAAAAGAAGAAAAAAATAGAGAGAAGACAAAAAAACAAAATTCGGATCTACCTAGACTCAATCTCGCATGTGAATTCGGGTTGAAATCTGTTTTGCGCAGTGTTCAGTAAAACAAGCGTATCTTCCTCATATGAACTCGGAATTGAGTGATTCTTTTTGCATACGAAAGCTTGAGTCAGTAGAATTCTTATGAAAAAATATCATAAATTTCACATAATATTTTCTAGAGGAAAGCTGAAGAGAGAGTTTTGTATATCTTGCTTGTCGGTCATTTATCATCATTCTCTTTACTGCCATTGGGATTTTCACTTATATCTTCTGTCAAGAGCTAATTCATATCATCCCCTGCTGCTATTTGTCCTACGCCATGACTCCATTAGTGTTCTAGGCTCACATCTCTAGTACGGTCTAGCCTAGGACCAGCACAGTACTGTCGTCGAGCGTTTATTCAACATTGCATCTCTGAATTGATTATTACTAATCTTTTGCTACCATATATTAAGCCTTCCAAGCTCCACATATTTCTACATCGTGTATACATACGTTCACCTGGTAATCGCTTTACCCAATCTTTGGATATATTGACACTGTCGGTTGCCGGTCGCCACCTGCTGCATGGTAAGAATTTGTAAGACATTGATACTTGCTTTATTGTGAGCGTTTTACCACCTCATCCCAGTAGTTCATAGGAACAATATACTTCGATCTTTGTTTCTTGTTTCTACTAGTCATGACAGGATCTAGAGTTGTCAGTTCATGGGCTTCTTCGATCGTGGGAGGCGTGCCACCACAAAAATCGACACGAGAGATGCAAAGAGATCCAAATGCACATGATCAGGTTAATGTTTATATACCTCCATTTAATGGCCAATTTAGACCTGCTTTATATATTGAGTGGGAGTTTGAAATAAATGAAATATTTGTTTCCCATAATGATGAGGACATTCCTAGTCCTTTACCATCTTTTTCCGTTGATGATGTTGTTGCACAAGACAAGTCCGATGAAATCAGAATTGGACCAATCACAAGAGCACGTGCAAAGCTGCTAGAACAACAGGTGAATTCACTCTTAGTTGAATCTGACATTTGTGTTAATGAGAATTTTATACTGCCTAAGTCCTTGCATATTTGTATGATCATATTTGAAAAGAAGACAAGCTTGGCACGTGGAGATGAAGAGTTGCAGCGAGAAGAATGCCTACTGATGTCTAATATCATCAAGTGCACGAGGGAGGAGAGGGAGGCCGGTGCATAACATAAAAAGAAGGAAAATTAGAACCGGACTCGGATTGACTGCCAGGTGGCCCAGAATTGATATACGTGCAGAATCCGTGTCCGCGCTCCAAATAAGACGTGTAAATACAATTTGGAAAGCTTGAGTCATGTGCTTTCCAAACTGTATACCCGACACCCACGTTCGCTCCGAGTGAGTCGCACTCGTCAAACAATACGACGATTGTTTTTTGCCAGTTTTCCAAATAGAGCTCGTTTAAGTTACGAAAGTTAGAGATAGGTTTGTTTTTGACCTCAACCCTAAGTTGGACGTCCAGCAGTCTTTATATACCCTTGTAAGTCGTGGCTTTTAGGGTTAGATCACGTTTTGATTAAACTCATACCAGGCCGATTGCTTTAAGCATTCCTCTGTATTCATATTCCTCTTTGCATCGATCAAGAATATTTACCTACGCCAAATTCGTATCGATAGGGTGTATTGGCTACTGAAAGTCAAGTGCTATCTGTCGTTCCATTGGGAATTGGGAGATTGCAGAACCGCTTTGTGGTCGGCGGCTACGTGCGCAAGTGTGTGGTGTTGCGAATATCCATAGGGTTGAAGATCTGTTGCATTGGCAACGGGGGAACAACCAAAGAGTTCGAGAGCATCTCACAAGTTATCCAGCAAGTTCATCATCGACATCATTTGCTCATTGAGAAGATCGGGCCGCCCCTTATCATCTTGGTATCAGATTACTGGGTTTACTCGGTGAGCAATTCCCATCCCATAGATTAGTTGTTTTTCATCCTATACAGAAAAAGCCCCACAAAAATATTAGGTTAGATTCTTGCCATAGCCTAGATCAACCCAATTTTGCATACCTAGTTGTTGTTTTGTGTTGATCTTTGCGTTCCCTTTTCTGTTTTTGAGTCGTGTGGTTTAGGTTAGGTTTAGGGTTCTAAGTCTAGTTCGAGTTCTTGTTATTTGCTATTTCGCGTCTATATCAAAAAAATGGTTACCCGAGTTGTTTTCCTAGTCCTACTCGAACTCGGACTCCACTTCTGCCGCGGCACAAAAACAGCAAAACCGACACCACTACCGCACCTAGTGGGAGTTGGACTCGGATCCATTCCTAGTGTCTTATTTCCGTGTTTCTTTGCAATTTTCATTAGGTTTTCAATCTGATCTTTCTGAAGCCCTAGACATAGCCTCTCTACAGCAATAATTTAGGTACCTTACCCATAAGACTAGCTAACATTGTTGCTCAACAGGCTGCTCAATAGGATTGTTGCACAACACTGTATTTCTGAAACAAAATTTGCTCCATGGTGCGGCATATTGTGGCCGAGAGAGAAAGATGAGAGAGAAAAAGTTTTTTTTACTATTGGTGAGATGTATATCAAATTACAAAAAGAGACAAAAGAGTGAAAAAAAGAAAAAAAGGGAGAGCAAACATGCCCAGAAATTGGTGATAGTTGCTACAAGTTTGGAGCTGTTTCATATTGCTGTTTGCACTAGTATTTTGAGCAATCTTGTGCTTGTTTTCTTTGAGCTAATTGCTAGGGTCTTTCTAGTGCATTGCAACAAATTCCTCCATATAGTTGCTTGCCACATTTGTCTCCATAATTGTGTGTGTATTCCTTGGTGAGTTTTGGTATCACACAAACAACAAATAGGTTTTGTAAATTGGTGTTGTTAGGTATCCCAACCAAGCTCCACCATATACCCTGGTTTGTTATGCGATAGTTTTCACCCTCGGTATTCACTACATCACATCCGTGCACATTCTGCCCATACAAGTTGGTAAGCTTTTCTCATTCACTTTGGAACGGTAAGATACCTTGTTTCTTTCAGTTTGCGTGAGTTGAGAGTTTTCCACATACACAATATTTTCTGTGCGTACTAATCACCTAATCATGTTCGACGAGTCTCTTGATGTACAGCAAAAAAAGGATCCTAAATATGTGGTGCATTGGAATGAATATGAAGCTCTTCGTGATCATCTTCAGCGACAAATTTAGTGTGCAACCGATCCTATGAATGAGAATGTGCAGAACATGGAGTTGGACCTGAAGGATGCCACAGAAACCATCACAACAACACAACATCAAGTTACTAAAATTCAGGAGACTCTAGTTACCTTGCAGCAAGCTTTGGCTGCGTTGCAACAATCCATTGACCGCCAACAAAATCAGCAGCGTGATGATGATGATGGTGAAGCTAGTGTTCAAGCTGGTAATGATGGTGTTGCGGCTGCTAATGCTGCCAATGGTCAAGGTGCTGCAGCACGTCGTACACAATTCCAGCAAGCTAATCGCGACCGGCAAGCTCCACACGAGCCGGTTGTTGCTGGCCAAGATGGTGGCCATGGTAATGGACGCCGTGGTGGTGGCTGTGCTGGTGTCATGGCCGTCGGCCATGGATTTGCTCCTTTTGGTGCGCGTCGTCGATTTGATGATGATGCTTGTGCACAACCAGCCAACCGTGATGATGATGTACTGGGCAAACCAAAGTTCACCGTCCCCAAGTTTGTTGGTTCTACTGATGTTAAAGAGTACCTCAATTGGAAGCTAAAGGTGGAAAAAATATGGCGTATGCATGAGTACACCGAGGACAGAAAAATAAAACTTGCATCTTCTGAATTTGATGACTATGCTTTGCTCTGGTGGGATAATATTGTACAGTCCAAAATTGAAGATGGTGAACGTGCCATTGTTACATGGAGAGCTATGAAGGATGAGATGCGTGCTCGCTTTGTTCCACACAATTATATTCGTTCTCTCTATGACAGATTGCAGAATTTGAGGCAAGGTACTTCTTCCGTGGATAAATATTTTCAGGGATGGAGCTTATTATGCAGCGTGCTAGAGTGTGTGAATAGCCTGAACAAACAATGCAGCGATTTCTTTCTGGTCTGAACTATAACATCAAGCGTATTGTTCGTCTTCACCAGTATTATGACATGACAAATTTGTTACACCAAGCACGTGAGGCTGAATTGCAAGTGGCTGAGGATGCTAAGTTTACATCTCGCACACAAGCGAGTAGAGGTCGTTTTCCACCACGAACAACACCTACTGTGGAGCCTGCTATAGTTCCACTTCTAGTTTTCGTGGTAATACTTCTTCCAAACCAGATTCGGTTATCTCTAATGTGAAGAAATCAGTGCAACCTGCTGCTAGTGCTGCTGGTTCTACTAATTCTACAGCAAGAAACAGGGACATGATCTGTCATACATGTGTTGGAAGGGGTCATTTTAAGAGAGATTGTCCCAACAAAAAGGTTATGTTGATTAATGAGGATACAGCAGAATATGAAACCGGTGATGAAGCTGACCCTGATTCTGAAATTTGGGAGGAAGATGAACATAGTTCAATAGATGCCTATGCTACAGATTATCCTACAATTGTTTGCTCGCCCAAAGTGCTAAGTGTTACTCCTAGTCCTGCAGAACAACGGTGCAATTTGTTTCAAACAAAGGCTGTTGTTGGTCCTGGTAAGGTGTGCAAGGTTATAATTGATGGTGGTAGTTGTCACAATTTGGCTAGTAAGCAATTATGCCAAAAGCTGAAATTGAAATATTTACCGCACCCCAATCCATATTTTATTCAGTGGCTAAGTAACAATGGAGAGATGAAGATCAGCCACATGGTGCCTATGGAATTTCAGATCGGACCATACAAAGACACCATTGAGTGTGATGTGGTTCCTATGACCATGTGTCACTTGTTGTTGGGACGCCCATGGCAGTATGATAGAGATGTCCTTCACAACGGGAGGGCCAACACATATCATTTAAATTGGCGTGGCAAGGAGGTTACTTTGAGGCCTATGACACTGCAACAAATTATAAATGAATCTCGTCAAAAAATTGAAGTGAATCTTGAAAAAGAGAGTGAGAGATTAGATAGGCGAGAGCCTCCACTTCCGGTGAGTGAGAGCCACAAGCTAAATCTGAGTGGTAAAAATAAAAGTGAGGGAGTGAATTCATTAGTTATGTTAGCCACCAAATCTGATTTGAGAGAGTTTCGTGAGGATCCCACTGCTGTACCACTTGTGTTGCTGTGCAAGGGTCAATTTTTGGTTTCTAACAACATGACCCCTCTCTCTATTGGTGTTTCTAATGTATTGCAGGAATTTAGTGATGTGTTTTCGGAGGAGGTACCCGCTGGTTTACCACCATTGCAAGGTATAGAGCATCAAATTGATTTGATACCAGGAGCATCGCTGCCCAATAGAGCACCATACCGCACCAACCCTGAGGAAACAAAGGAAATTCAGAAACAAGTACAAGAGCTTCTCGACAAAGGTTATATTCGCGTGAGCTTAAGTCCTTGTGTTGTTCCTGTAATTTTAGTCCCTAAGAAAGATGGTACATGGCGCATGTGCGTAGATTGTAGAGCTATAAATAACATAACTATTCGATATCGTCACCCTATTCCACGTTTGGAAGATATGCTAGACGAATTGAGTGGTGCTGCTGTTTTCTCTAAAATTGATTTGCGTAGTAGTTATCATCAAATTAGGATGAAAGAAGGGGATGAATGGAAGACAACCTTTACAACTAAGTTCCGGTGATATGAGTGGTTAGTCATGCCTTTTGGGTTAACTAATGCACCTAGTACTTTTATGCGATTAATGAACCATGTTTTGAGGCATTTTGTTGGTAAATTTGTGATTGTATATTTTGATGATATACTTATTTACAGCCGCAATGAATCTGAACATAGTGATCATATTCGACAAGTTTTGCAAGTGTTGCGTGACGCTAAGCTTTTTGGTAATCTTAAGTGCACATTTTGCAAAGATAAGATCATATTTCTGGGATATGTTGTTTCTAAGAATGGAGTTGAGGTAGATGAATCTAAAATTGAAGCTATTAAAAACTGGCCTACTCCACTGAATGTTAGTCAAGTACGAAGCTTTCACGGTCTTGCGGGTTTCTATGGACGTTTTGTGAAAGATTTTAATACCATTGCTGCACCTTTGAATGAGCTTACTAAAAAGGGTGTTGAATTTGTGTGGGGCGCAGCCCAAGATAATGCATTTGATGAGCTGAAACGTCGTTTGACTGATGCACCTTTACTTGTACTTCCTGATTTCACTAAACAATTTGAGATTGAACGTGATGCTAGTGGAATTGGTATTGGAGGTGTGTTGATGCAAGAGGGTAAACCGGTTGCATATTTTTCTGAAAAATTGAATGGTGCACAATTGAACTATCCTGTTTATGATAAAGAATTGTATGCTCTTGTTCATGTTCTTGAGGTTTGGCAACATTATTTGTGGCCAAAAGAATTTATCATACATTCTGATCACGAGGCTTTGAAATTTTTGAAGAGCCAATCCAATCTGAATAAACGTCATGCTAAATGGGTTGAATTTATTGAGTCTTTCCCATACATCATTCAGTATAAAAAGGGTAAAGATACTGTTGTTGTTGATGCTCTTTATAGGAAAAACATGTTGTTGACACAACTGGTTGTTCAAGTTCCTGGTTTAGAGAGTTTGTGTGATTTATATGCTACTGATCCTGATTTTTCAGCACCATATAACTTGTGCTCTGATGTGAACGCATGGGGCAATATCATATACATGATGGTTATTTGTTTAGAGCTAATAAACTATGTGTTCCAGAATCGTCCGTGCGTTTGCTATTGTTGCAGGAATCACATGCCGACGGTTTGATGGGCCACTTTGGACATGAGAAGACTTTGCTTATGCTTGCTGATCATTTTTATTGGCCTAAGATGAGGCGTGATGTGGACAGATTTGTGAAGATATGCATCACTTGCAATAAGTCGAAGTCAAAGCTGAAACCTCACAGTTTGTATACTCCTCTTCCTGCACCTACTACTCCATGGGAAGATATAATCATGGATTTTGTGTTAGGATTGCCTAAAACCAGGAGCGGACATGATTCCATTTTTGTGGTAGTGGATCGATTTTCCAAAATGGCACATTTTATTGCCTGCCACAAAAGCGACGATGCATCGCATATTGCTAACTTGTTTTTCAGGGACATCGTACGCTTACATGGATTCCCAAAGACGATTGTTTCTGATCATGACGTGAAGTTTATGAGCTATTTCTGGAAGACACTATGGGGAAAGCTGGGGAAAAAGTTATTGTTCAGCCGTACTTGTCATCCCCAAACAGATGGTCAAACGGAGGTGGTAAATCGCACACTCTCAATGTTGCTGCGATCCATGATAAAGAAGAACCTGCATGTGTGGGAGGACTGTTCGCCGCGTGTGGAGTTTGCATATAACAGGGCGGTACACTCAACAACGCAACTCTATCCATTTGAGGTGGTATATGGGTTTAAACCCATTACACCATTTGATTTGCAGCCCCTTCCCATTCAAGAGAGAATTAACATGGAGGCATCCAAGAGGGCAGCTTTTGTGAGGAAGATCCATGAGAAGACTAAAGAAGCAATTGAAAAGAAGAGCAAGTACACTGCTGATCATGTTAATAAGATGAGAAAGGAGGTGCTGTTTCAGCCAGGTGACATGGTATGGGTACATTTTCAAAAGGACAGATTTCCACAACAGCGCAAGTCCAAGTTGCAGCCACGAGGTGCTGGTCCATTTAAAGTGCTTGCCAAGATCAATGATAATGCATACAAGATAGATCTTCCTACAGCTGAGTTTGGCGTTAGTAATACATTCAATGTTGCTAATTTGATGCCCTATGCTGGAGAAGACCTTAACGCGTCGAGGTCGACGCCTTTTCAAGGGGGGGAGGATGATGAGGACATTCCTAGTCCTTTACCATCTTTTTCCGTTGATGATGTTGCTGCACAAGTCCGATGAAATCAGAATTGGACCAACCAAAAGAGCACGTGCAAAGCTACTAGAACAACAGGTGAATTCACTCTTAGTTGAATCTGACATTTGTCTTAATGAGAATTTTATACTGCCTAAGTCTTTGCATATTTGTATGATCAGATTTGAAAAGAAGATAAGCTTGGCACGTGGAGATGAAGAGTTGCGGCGAGAAGAATGCCTACTGATGTCTAATATCGGCAAGTGCACGAGGGAGGAGAGAGAGGCCGGTGCACAACATAAAAAGAAGGAAAATTAGAACCGGACTCGGATTGACTGCCAGGTGGCCCAGAATTGATATACGTGCAAAATCCGATTCCGTGCTCCAAATAAGACGTGTAAATACAATTTGGAAAGCTTGAGTCATGTGCTTTCCAAACTGTATACCCGCAGCCCACGATTCGCTCCTCGCGAGTTGCAGTCATCAAAACAATACGACGATTGTTTTCTGCCAGTTTTTCAAATAGAGCTCGTTTAAGTTAGGAAAGTTAGAGATAGGTTTGTTTTCGACCTCAACCCTAAGTTGGACGTCTAGCAGTCTTTATATACCCTTGTAAGTCATGGCTTTTAGGGTTAGATCACGTTTTGATTTAAACTCATACTAGACCTAATTGCTTTAAGCATTCCTCTGTATTCATATTCTTCTTTACATCGATCAGGAATATTTACCTACACCAAATTCGTATCGATAGGGTGTATTGGCTACTGAAAGTCAAGTGCTATCTGTCATTCCATTAGGAATTGGGAGATTGCAGAGCCGCTTGGTGCTCGGCGGCTACATGCGCAAGTGTGTGGTGTTGCGAATATCCATAAGGTTGAAGATCTGTTGCATTGGCAACGGGGGAACAGCCAGAGAGTTTGAGAGCATCTCACAAGTTATCCAGCAAGTTCATCATCGACATCATTTGCTCATTGAGAAGATCGGGCCGCCCCTTATCATAATTTTGCTGCACATAAGAAAGTTAAGGTCACAGTTGGTTCTTTCACTAGTTATGCTTTAGTTTGGTGGAGCGAATATTGTCGGTTACACAAAGATATTATACCTACTACTTGGGATGATTTGAAACTTGGCATGAGACATACATTCGTTCCTTCTTATTATACTCGTGACAAGCTTAAGAAGTTACAATATTTAAAACAAGGTAGTGACACCGTAATGAAATATTATGATGATTCACAAATGACGTTGTTGCATTCCTCATTAGAAGAAAGTGAAGAACATTTTCTGGATAGATTTTGGGGAGGATTAAACCGTCATATTCAGGAGATACTAATTCATGAAAAGTGTTATTCTATGGATCGTTTGTTTCGTCTTGCTTGCAAAGCTGAACAGGAAATAAATCAACGTTGATGGGGACATCCCTGCTAATGCTACACCCACAACTCCGACTGCTATACATACAGGACCAATTACTAGAGCTCGCGCACGTCAATTGAATTACCAGGTACTTTCGTTTCTTGCAAATCCTCCTAATGTTCATGAACATATGATGCTGCCTAAATTAGATACTTTTGTTTTACTTATGAATGAAGGACCTAGCATGGATAAGAAGGATGACCATGGGAGCGGGATCAAGCATGGAGAAGAAGGTGCGCACGCGGGAAAGAACAATGGAGCTTCTAGTGATGATTTTCGCACTTTGAAGCCACCATAATGGGAGCAAGAAGCCTTGGATGAAATATGCATGATGCTACTTACAAAATTCGTCCCTAGGCTAATATAGGTGTTGCGCCACCTTATTGTTGGGCCAGACCCATGTAATTTAGAAATACCATATTATAGGCTGTTTCTAGAGTCCGTATGTATGGGGAAACTGAGATAAGGTCTGTTTCGGACCCCTCCTCCAAGGGGTCACGAAATTCCCCTCTATTCCCTCATATATACAGCCCTTAGGGCGTCGTTTTAGGGTTGGATTTTGTTTAGATTACAAGTTCGCCATAGGTGCAACTTCACGTTCTTCGTTTGTGTTCCACGACCAGACAAAGGCGTCATAGAACCCCACTTCATCAATAAAGCTTTCCTCTTATATTCGCAATATCCAGATTGCAATCTTAGTTTCTTGCTTGTTCTTCGTTTGCGTGCAGGAAACAGACCCTTGTGGTCAGGTTGATCGTGGTCCGACGTGGTCAATAACCTCTCGGAGTTGGTTTAGCGATTGCTAAGGCGCGGCGTCATCACACGTTCATAGTCGGATCGTCAAAGTCTACTCCACCAAAAACGATAGCCACCATCTCATCGAAAGACAGGGACAACTTCGCCTCTATCAAGTGGTATCAGAGTTCCAGGTTGCTCGGTGAGATTTTACCAGTTTTCGTAGTTTAGATCGCATCTGTTCTTCATACCTTTAGTCCACCAAAAAGCCACAAAATTTTTTTAGGGTTAGATCATCATATCCGAACCAATCTGAGCCTTTGCATAGCCTTTTCAGTATTTTGCTTTGTTGAATTTGCGGTTACATCGTCGTGTTGAGTTGCTGGTCTTAGTGTCTAGTCCTTTAGAGTTTTGAGTTCTTTTCACAGGTTGTCATGCCGCCACCGCATCATCTTCATAGTTGCCATATACCACCACCATCATCACCGCTGCCATATATCACCATCCATCATCAGTATCCATTGGTGTCCATATATACCACCACCAATCCTCCAGCAATCCAAGTCCAGCTCGTTTTAGGTTTAGTTTCGAGATCCTTTTGATTTCGGATTTTTGTTTTGCTACCTGCGTAGGTGTCGGAAAAAAAGTCTGGCACGCTTTGCAGAGCACGTTTTGGCCCAAAAAAAATTCGGCTGGAAATATTTTTTCCCTATCTTGGTTTTAGGTTCTTCGGAGCGTTTTGGGACACTTGCCATCATAGTGATTTTTGTCGAAATTTTTGGTCGTCACAGCCCCGGAATTGCTCCAAAAAAAGAAAAAAATAGTCCAACAAATTTCGTGCCCATCTTGCTTATACGACGTGGGAAGAGTTTTGAGACACTCACCATTATAGCGATTTTTTTTAGCAAAAAAAAAAGAGCGCAAAAAAAAGAGGCGCAAAAAAAACAATTTTTTTCAGAGTGTGCATTTCCCTTGATTACGTGTAGCGTCGTGATTTTGTTGGTGTTTTAGGCTTGCGTCTCTAGTACAGTCTAGCCTAGGACCAGCACAGTACCATCGTTGAGCGTTTATTCAACCTTGCACCTTTGAATTGATTATTGCTAAACTTTTTTGCTACCATACTATAAGCCATCCCAGCTCCACATACATCTACGTCGTTTGTTTGACACCACCTGGTAATCGCTCTACCCAAGCTTTGAGAGTTTGACTACAACGGTTGCCGATCACCGCCTGCTGCTGGGTAAGAACTGGTAAGAATTTGAGATTCGCTTAAAGGATTTGTGACACACCACCACCATCACCACCACGTCCCAGTAGTCTATAGGTTTCATATTCTTGTGTGTTTCCTATTTCTGCTAACCATGTCAGGATCACACGACGATGGGAGCGACTGGGAGAGCATGACCAACAAAGCGCTCTATGATAAATTTCAGCAATGGCTGACCAGGTACAAGACTTCGTGACCAACTTTGGAGAGGCCATGGAGAAGCTCGATGGTTTGGAGAAGACATTCGACACCAAGATGGACGCCAAGTTCAATGAGGTGCTTGCCCGTCTACCAACACCAGCTGCAGCTCCTATCCCTTTCGAACGACGAGCGCGACGTGTGCCTCTCGGCCAAGGCCAGCATACTGGTACTATTGATACTGCTGCTACTTCTGTGGCTCCTGCTGCTACTGTCATTGAGCAGGTTGACGATTATGATGGTGATTATGATGATGAGGGAGAGGTTGCTCCAAATCAGCCTCAGGGGCAACCACCACGATACGCACCCGGTCGACCACATGGCTACAATCGTAACGGTAGGGCTGCACCATCCCCTCAGGTACGGGATCATGACCATCTCCCTAAACTTAAATTGAATATTCCGATGTTTGAGGGTAGATATGTTCCTGATATATATCTTACATGGGAGTTAGAAATAGAACAACGTTTTACATGCTTACAATTTCCTGAGGATAGACATGTTGCTGCTGCTGTTTGTTCATTCACTAGCTTTGCTTGTGTTTGGTGGTCAGAACATTGTAGAATACACCATGCGAATATTCCAACTACTTGGGCTGCTTTGAAAACTGCTATGCGTAATCGTTGGGTGCCACCTTATTATCAACGTGAATTGCTTCAAAATTTGCAGCGTTTAAGACAAGGAAAATATTCTATAGAAGAATATTATCAGGAATTACAAACTGGTATGATTAGATGTGGTATTGTTGAGGAGAATGAAGCTATGCTTGCACGTTTTATGGGTGGATTAAATAGAGAGATTCAGACTATTCTAGAGTATAAGGAGTATAACACTATCACTCGTTTATTTCATCTTGCTTGCAAAGCTGAACGTGAAGTGCAGGATCGATAGGCAATGGCGAGAACTCTTTTTTCTACAGGTCGCACTTCATCATGGATGCCATGTACCTCCTCTACTTCCGCACGTCCTGCTGCAACGCCACCTACTCCCACCTCCAACTCCAACCGCGATACCAGGAAACAGGCTCCTAATCCACCCTCTACGAAGGGCACACTTTCTGGACCCGCACAGAGCTCTTCTTCATCTATTGCATCCACAGGGCAAACACATGAGGTTATATCCCGTCGTTGCAAGGGTGGAGGTCACTTTGCAAGAGAACGCCCTTCCAAACATGTAATGATTGTTACTGAGGATGGTGGATATGCGTCCGCTAGTGATTATGATGAGGAGACTTTGGCTCTCATTGCAACTGAAGAACAGGGTGGCGAGGATGCAGAACCAGAGACACACTACATGGCTGCTGATTACGCTGATAGGTATGAAAGTTTAGTTGCTCAACATGTTCTCAGTGTGCAGGTTACGCAGGCTGAGCAAAATCAGAGGCACAACTTGTTACACACAAAGGGAGTTGTGAAGGAGCGTTCTGTTCGTGTCATCATCGATGGAGGGAGTTACAATAACTTGGCTAGCATGGAGATGGTGGAGAAGCTGTCTCTAACCACCAGACCACATCCTCATCCTTATTACATCCAATGGTTCAACAATAGTGGCAAGGTTAAGATAACACGTACTGTTCATGTGCATTTTAGCATTGCTACATATTCTGATTATGTGGATTGTGATGTGGTACCCATGCAAGCATGTTCTGTTTTACTTGGTAGGCCATGGCAGTTTGATAAAAATTATGTACACCATGGTAGGACAAATCAGTATACTCTTGTTCATAAGGATCAAAATATCACTTTGCTTCCTATGTCTCCGGAACATATTATGAAAGATGACATTGCTAGAGCTAGTAAAGCAAAACAAGAAAAAAATAAGAGTGAAAATCAGATTGTAGCACAGGAATTTGAGCAACACCATAAGCATAATAAACCATCATCTAATGTTGCATCCGAAATAAAATTGAAGAGTGGATGTTTACTTGCTACTAAATCTGATATTAATGATTTGGATGTTGCTACATCTGTTTGCTATGCTTTTATATACAAAGAGGTATTATTTTCATTCGAGGACATGCCTCCCTCTTTTCCTCCTGTGGTCATTAACATTTTGCAGGAGTTCGCTGACGTCTTCCCACAAGACGTGCCATCGGGATTACCACCTATTCGCAGGATTGAGCATCAGATTGACTTAATTCCCGGTGCATCCCTACCCAACCGTGCGCCATACCATACCAATCCAGAGGAGACAAAGGAGATTATGCGTCAAGTACAGGAGCTGCTTGACAAAGGTTATATACGTGAATCCCTTAGTCCTTGTGTTGTTCCTATTAGTCCAGTGCCTAAAAAGGATGGTACATCGCGCATGTGTGTGGATTGTAGAGGCATTAATAATATTACTATTCGTTATCGTCATCCTATTCCTAGACTAGATGATATGCTTGATGAATTAAGTGGTTCTACAATTTTCTCCAAAGTTGATTTGCGTAGTGGATACCATCAAATTCGTATGAAATTGGGAGATGAATGGAAAACAGCATTTAAAACTAAGTTTGGATTATATGAGTGGTTAGTCATGCCTTTTGGGTTAACTAATGCACCTTGCACTTTCATGAGATTAATGAACGAGGTTTTACGTGCTTTCATTGTACGATTTGTGGTAGTCTATTTTGATGATATATTGATTTTTAGTAGACCTTTGGAGGAACATTTGGAACATCTACGTGCTGTTTTTATTGCTCTACGTGATGCACGTTTGTTTGGTAACCTTGGGAAGTGCACCTTTTGCACCGATCATGTATCTTTTCTTGGCTATGTTGTTACTCCATAGGGAATTGAAGTTGATAAAGCCAAGATTGAAGCCATTGAGAGTTGGCCGCAGCCCAAAACGGTCACACAAGTGAGGAGTTTTCTTGGCCTCACTGGTTTCTATAGGCGTTTTGTGAGAGATTTTAGCACCATTGCTGCGCCTCTCAATGAGCTTACAAAGAAGGACGTGCCTTTTTCTTAGGGTACCGCACAGGAAGAAGCCTTCAAGGTTTTGAAAGATAAGTTAACACATGCTCCTTTACTCCAACTTCCTGATTTTAATAAGACTTTCGAGCTTGAATGTGATGCTAGTGGAATTGGGTTAGGAGGTGTGTTATTACAAGATGGTAAACTTGTTGCATACTTTTCTGAAAAACTGAGTGGGCCTAGTCTGAATTATTCTACTTATGATAAGGAATTATATGCTCTTGATCGGACTTTGGAAACATGGCAACATTATTTATGGCCCAAAGAATTTGTTATACATTCTGATCATGAATCTTTGAAACATATTAAAAGTCAAGCAAAACTAAACCGTAGACATGCTAAATGGGTTGAATTCATTGAGACTTTCCCTTATGTCATTAAACACAAGAAGGGTAAAGAAAATATTATTGCTGATGCTTTGTCGTGTCGATATACTATGCTTTCACAACTTGACTTTGAAATATTTGGTTTGGAGACCATCAAAGATCAATATGTGCATGATGCTGAATTTAGAGATGTGTTGCAGCATTGTAAAGAAGGGAGAACATGGAACAAGTTCATTATTAATGATGGATTTGTGTTCTGTGCTAACAAGCTATGCATTCCAGCTAGTTCCGTTCGTCTTTTGTTGTTACAGGAGGCACATGGAGGAGGATTAATGGGACACTTTGGCGTGAAGAAAATTGAGGATGTACTTTTTACACATTTCTTTTGGCCAAAGATGAGACGGGATGTTGAGCGTTTTGTTGCTCGCTGCACTACATGTCAAAAAGCTAAGTCATAACTCAATCCTCATGGTTTATATATGCCTTTGCCTGTACCTGTAACTAAGAAGGGGAGGGATAGCATATTTGTTGTCGTGGATAGATTTTCCAAAATGGCACACTTTATACCATGTCATAAAAGTGATAATGCTGCTCCTGTTGCTGATTTGTTCTTTCATGAAATTATTCGGTTGCATGGTGTGCCAAATACAATTGTTTCAGATCGTGATGCTAAATTTCTTAGCCACTTTTGGAGATGTTTATGGGCTAAGTTGGGGACTAAACTACTTTTTAGTACTACATGTCATCCACAAACTGATGGCCAAACTAAAGTAGTCAATAGATCATTGTCTACTATACTTAGGGCTGTTTTGAAGAATAACCTGAAAATGTTGGAAGAATGCTTGCCTCATGTTGAATTTGCTTATAATCGTTCGCTACATTCTACCACTAAGATGTGCCCTTTTGAAGTTGTGTATGGTTTCTTACCTCGTGCACCTATTGATTTGTTGCCTCTTCCATCTTTGGAGAAGGTTAATTTTGATGCTAAAGAACGTGCTGAATTGATATTAAAGATGCATGAGTTAACGAAGGAAAACATTGAGCTATGAATGCTAATTACAAAATTGCTGGAGATAAGGGTAGAAAACATGTTGTCTTTGCACCTGGAGATCTTGTTTGGTTACATTTGCGTAAGGATAGATTTCCTGATTTGCGCAAGTCAAAGCTAATGCCACGTGCTGATGGTCCTTTTAAGGTATTAGAGAAAATAAATGATCATGCATATAAACCTAAGCTGCCACTTTTAACATTGCAGCTTTGAAGGCTTATTTGGGTGAGGAAGATGAGCTTCCGTCGAGGACGACTTCAGTTCAAGAAGGGGAGGATGACGAGGACATCCCTGCTAATGCTACACCCACAACTCCGACTGCTATACATACAGGACCAATTACTAGAGCTCGTGCACGTCAATTGAATTACCAGGTACTTTCGTTTCTTGCAAATCCTCCTAATGTTCATGAACATATGATGCTGCCTAAATTAGATACTTTTGTTTTACTTATGAATGAAGGACCTAGCATGGATAAGAAGGATGACCATGGGAGCGGGATCAAGCATGGAGAAGAAGGTGCGCGCGCGGGAAAGAACAGTGGAGCTTCCAGTGATGATTTTCGCACTTTGAAGCCACCATAATGGGAGCAAGAAGCCTTGGACGAAATATGCATGATGCTACTTACAAAATTCGTCCCTAGGCTAATATAGGTGCTGCGCCACCTTATTGTTGGCCCAGGCCCATGTAATTTCGAAATACCATATTATAGGCTGTTTCTAGAGTCCGTACGTATGGGGAAACCGAGATAAGGTCTGTTTCGGACCCCTCCTCCAAGGGGCCATGAAATTCCCCTCTATTCCCCCATATATACATCCCTTAGGGCGTCGTTTTACGGTTGGGTTTTGTTCAGATTACAAGTTCGCCATAGGTGCAACTTCGCGTTCTTCATTTGTGTTCCACGACCAGACAAAGGCGTCATAGAACCCCACTTCATCAATAAAGCTTTCCTCTTATATTCGCAATATCCAGATTGCAATCTTAGTTTCTTGCTTGTTCTTCGTTTGCGTGCAGGAAACAGACCCTCGTGGTCAGGTTGATCGTGCTCCGGTGTGGTCAATAACACCATCTTCTGTTAAGGCACGACGTCATCACACGTTCGTAGTCGGATCGTCAAAGTCTACTCCACCAAAAACGATAGCCACCATCTCATCGAAAGACAGGGACAACTTCGCCTCTATCAAACGTGTTGCCCAAAAGGAAATAGAGCGCAAGGTGCTCATTCCAAGAGTGGATACAGTTGTTCCTTCAACTACTAGGCATACTATGACAACCTCATCAATTCTTGTGAGGGCTACATCACCTTCACCATGTAACACGTCACCATCGAGAGTGCCTACATCATCTGAGTCGATCATAAGAGGTAATGGCAAAGGTATAGATCTTCCACCTCCACATGGGTATGTTGAACGCCCTGTCAATTCCAATGTACCTTGTGATGAGCTATCCATTACTTTGATCACACCACCTATTTTAGAGGACTATGTTCATGATTTTACTTCGTCATGTGATCAAATAACTACAATATCAGCAATTGTGAGTGCGCCCAGTGAATTAACTATTGATGAGCAAGAACCATGTGAATCAGAAAATCAATCAAATTTGGGTCAAATATGTTTGAAAATAATACTGTCGGTGTTTAATCATTTTGATATGACCTCCAAACTTGGTGATAATTCTGTGTCAAATTACATGTTGCATGTTTGCTTATTTAAGCATGTTGTAGCATCTAAATTTGAAACGATTCACGTTTATCTACCAATATTGGGATGGTTTAATGATGAACATTATGAATCTTTTGATATGAATAAGGACTTTACTTATATGTGCAAACTGAGTTGTAATACTATCATGCCTTCTACTTCTTGTGATGATTTCTTGGCTTCATACTTCATGACATGTGATGAGTGCCCTTGCATATATGTGTCATATGTGTCACAACTAAGAACAATAAAATGGATGACAAATACATATACAATGTGTACGGCTTTTCTCTTTTGGTAGCCACATTTCAGATTAAGCAACCTCGAGGATGGCTTTTTTCAGAAAGGGGAGGATGATGAGGACATGACTACCTTCGATACGACCAAAAATGTTGCATACATGCATATTTGTGAGGTGATTTCTTATAAGAATTACGCAGTAATTTATTTATGTTATTCGGAAAAAAATACTTCACCTATTTTTATTTTATGCCTAAATGCAGAATGGTTGGGTGCTATTCAAGAGGTCCTCTAATGTCAAAGGAAACAATTAGGTGTTGTTAAAGAAGTTCTTTCACGTCACTTTTAGCCCAAGGGAAGATAGAATCCAAGTCTCTCACGTTCTGGACTCAGATTCGGACAATACAGACACACCTGTCTCAAAACGCCAACAACTTTTTCATACAGACTCAAAATTGGGTGATTCTTTTTTTGCTGGAAATTAGATTTCATATGCGTTCCAGTCCAGCTGCAATCACCCTAAAATGCATCCAGATTGCGAAGATATCGACAAAACAATATGATGTTGCATCAGAATCTCAGTCAAACTACAAGTCCAAAGGTGTTGCATCACCTCCACTTGGGCCCATGGGCCTTGTACGACCTAGGCTTGGTTTTAGGGTGTCTTGGTACATCCTCCCACCTCCTTCGCCGCCACCCCTTGCTCTTATATAAGTAGATCAATCAAGTAGCTTTTCCTTTGGGTTTTGTTTAGATTACAAGTTTGCCATAGCTGCAACTTCGCGTTCTTCGTTTGTGTTCCACGACCAGACAAAGGCGTCATAGAATCCCACTTCATCAATAAAGATTTTCCCTTATATTCACAATATCAGATTGCAATCTTAGTTTCTTGCTTGTTCTTCGTTTGCGTGCAGGAAATAGACCCTCATGGTCAGGTTGATCGTGCTCCGACATGGTCAATAACCTCTCAGAGTTGGTTTAGCGATTGCTAAGGCGCGGCGTCATCACACGTTTGTAGTCGGATCGTCAAAGTCTACTCCACCAAAAACGATAGCCACCATCTCATCGAAAGATAGGGACAACTTCGCCTCTATCATTTGGCACGGATAGAAGAGATTGACTAGATGGAAAGAAACTTGGGGAGGTTAGAAATCAAGATCCACATGGTTGGGGTGGATGATCTTGACCTCAACACAAGGGTAGGTGGTTCTCTCTCAGAAAATTGGATATAGCAAGTGTATGTGTGTTCTGAGTGCTTCTCTTGTGAGTGGGATGTGGTGGAGGGGTATATATAGGCATCTCAAAAAAATCTAACCATTACAACATTATTTCCCAACTCGGTGAAACCAGAGTAAAAACTCGATTGCACCGACTAGTGCAAAATGTGGCAACTTTGGCCTTTTCGGTGAGACCAATATATAAATCTCGATGGTACCAGTATGGGTGACCTAGGCAGTTTCCAAATCTCGGTGTCACTGATTCCTCAAAATCGGTGGCACTAACCTTAATAAATTGGTTAACAGAAAGTTGGTCACTAATTCTCGGTTGCACCGGATGTAATCTTGGTAGTACCGAGATGCTAGGGATTGGTTGGGTTTTTGTCTAGGGTGAAACTCGATGGATCTGAATGGGAAATATTGGTGTCACCGAATTTTGCTTTTTGGCTTTGGATAGAGGTTTTTTGTGGGAAAGTGGGTGAGTATTTTTGGTGGCTAATCTCTAAGCACTTGAGCAACCAGATCATCATAAACACCTCATCCCCTTTTAATAGTACTGGGTTTCCTATGGACTCAAAAGTGGTTTCTCAAAAAATGTAAAATGTAGAGTCTTGTAGCTTGAAGCCTAGAGGTTTGCCAATTCCATTCCTTCCCTTCTTCTTCTTCTTCATGGGAATTCTCCTCACAATCCTTAGCCAACCCAATCTGTGGACTAAACTTGAAATAAACTAGGGAAAACTATTAGTCCAAGAGACAGTGTATGTTGTCATGAATTATCAAAACAACCAAGGGAGCATATGTGCTTCGAATCTCCCCTTTTTTGGTAATTGATGACAACATACAATCAAAGCTTGGAATTAATATATGCAAAGATATATGAAGACTTTGAGAGACACATGACTAAGATATACCCCCCCCCTAAATGTGTGCAATCCTTTTAAAGGATAGTTGCTTTGGAACACATGGACACAAACATAGTAGGAAGGATAAGATAGGTCATGTGTATGTTGGATATATGCATCAAATGAAGTGTGAATGAAGTATCTCCATGTTCAAGACTCACTTGAGAAAACAATGTTAGGAAACACAAGAGTATTTTACTCATCCAAATGCAAAGGAATTCAAAAGAACTAAGATGTGGAGGACATATAGAAGATAAATTTTATAAAGCTTCATATGTCATCTTAACCAAGGATATGATGCATATACTTACCTTGAAGTTCTTGAGCATTCTAATAGTGGAAACACACTTGAGAAAACAATGTAAGGAAACACAAGATAATTTTACTCATCCAAATGCACATGAATTCAAAAGAACCAAGATGTGGAGGACATATGGAAGATAAAGTTTATAGAGCTTGATATGTCTCTAAGAGTATTGAGAGCTTTCTCCCCTGAGTATGAAGTTGTAGTTCTTCCTCTCCCCCTGAATCTTAGCATGTAGAGATTGGGACTAGGTAGGGTGAGACAAATCTAACATAAGTAGGCAAATAGAATAAAAAATATTCTCTCTCTTTAAATGATAGAATAAAATTTGGTGTCCTCTCCCCCATAAGTAGTGTTTCCTCTACTTTGGGTAATCGTGATATTTCCCCCATATGGATAAGCATACGCTTTGATATTCCCCCTTATTTATATTCTCCTCCTTAATGTTGTATCCCCCCTTTGGTATGAGCATGAGCTTTGATATCCCCCCTTTATTTTCTATCTCCCCCTTTAGTATGAGAATGAGCTCTGAAGCTTAGGTATTTCCCCCCTTTAGCATTAATTTCCAAAAAGGTTCATACACATGGTCATATATAAAGGGATCATTGAATGAGAAGGGATTCTAGATAACAATGATCATTGAAAGTAGGGATCATAGAAGATAAGGATCATAGAGAGCATTTGAGACTAAGGGATCCTTGCGTATAATTTCTCCTCCTTTCATTTATCTAAAAGCTATTATGATTTCTCCCCCTTTATCATAGGGATCCTTGAGGAATTTGGAATTTCAAGTTTTGACAAAGAACACAGAAGATAGCAAAACGGTGGCTCCGAGGTGAGATGGATCGGTGATACCAAAGTGTGGTCATGCAGCCTATCTGCAATATCGGTGACACTGATAATCTTGAGTTGGAGGCTTCGAGGTGCTAAATAGAAACTTGGCAACGTTTGTCAAAAGCATTTGTTTAGAAAGTCTCAAGCAATTCAAGAAAAATAGCAATGAATTTTTAGATAGATTTGCAAGGAATTTTAAAATAGATGGAGTTTGAGTGGTTCCAAGAAGGCAATCAACTATAAATGAACCAAATAAGAAACTTCATCTAGATGATGGTCTGTGACTAGGTCACCTATATTAGAGTATATTGACTTAGGAGCCAAGCAAGAATACTTGATCATAGGTCATACTAATCATTAAGCTCAAAATGGGGTTACCATTTTTAATTAAGCATTTTAATGTTTTCATATCACTTGAGTTGCTTTGTCTCATGTCTTGGAGTAAAGATTTTTCAAGGATATGGGCACATACCTTTGGGTGATGTTGATGACGTAGCATGTAGGAGAACTTGTTGTGGATGCTCAAGGTTGATGACGATCATCTTGAGTTGGGAGCTATCCTTGATCGTTTTGGCTGTATTTTCACCTACATGGGTTAGTCATGTAAGGAACAACAATATATATCCAAATGACAAGAGTGAAATTTGTTTATTAAATGGTTTCCAATTATATGGTTTGTGTTGTCTTCTTCCTCCATCTTCAAAGAGGGGTTGTGGTTACTTGGCCATGACAAGATTGCTTGTGATATGAGTTAATGATAATCTTGTGGAGTGTACTTATTCCAAGTACCTACAAAAGGTTAGTCGCAATACAACGGAGCATATATTTCAAAGCTATAGGATAATGTCATATCAAGTGTATCATGGAATATTCATGTAAGCTCACGCCCTTGCATGCAACCGAGTGAGTCTAGCTCAAGTTTGAAGCATCGATGGTGCTCAACTCACTCCTCAAGTGGCAGAACAGTTTCTCATCAAGTGGCTTAGTAAAGATACCGGCCAATTTTTTGTTAGTACGAACATGCTTGAGATTGATATCTCCTTTGGCAACATGATCAGGAATGAAATGATGTCGAACTATGATATGCTTTGTTTGAGAGTGTTGCACGAGATTATGAGCAATTTTTATTGCACTCTCATTGTCACATAACAATGGTACATGTTTCACATGTATGTGATAATCCTTAAGAGATTGAGTCATCTATAGCAATTGAGCACAACATGATCCGACAACAATGTATTCTACTTTGGCCATAGATAGAGATATCGACTTGTGTTTCTTGGATGACCAAGACACAAGAGATCTACCAAGAAATTGACAAGTACCCAAGGTAGATTTTCTATCAACCTTGTCTCCGACATAGTCCGAGTCGGAATAACCAACGAGGTTAAAAGAAGATCCCTTGGATACCAAATGCCAAAGTTTGGTGATACTCTTTAGGAGCAGCTTGATATCTAGCACACATGCACACACTAAGCATGAGGATGGGAGGCACATAGATATAACAATGAACCAATCATTGATCGATAGACCTTTTGATTAATTTATTTGTCCTATTTGGTAAGATCAACATGTCCTTTAGTAGGCATAGGGTTTTTCATACCTTTACACTCTTGCATGTTGAACTTCTTGATCAAGTCTGGTGTACTTGGTTTGAGAGATGAAAGTTCCTTCTCGCGTTTGCCTGATTTGCAAACCAAAGAAAAAATTTAGTTCACACATCATGGACATCTCGTATTTCTCAGACATCAACCTTTCAAATTTCTCACTAAATTGTGGGTTAGTAGATCCAAAGATAATATCATCCATATAAATTTGGCACATAAAAATTCACCATTAACTCTCTTAGTGAATGAGGTTGCATCAATTTTACCAATTTCAAAACCCTTTTCAAGTAGAAACTCCATTAGACATTTGTACCAAGCTTGAGGGACTTGCTTGATTCCATAAAGAGCTTTACGAAGCTTGCAAACATAGTTGGGTTTCTTGGGATTCACAAAACCGGGGGGTTGATTAACATAAACTTCTTCCTCAATCTCCCCATTTAGAAATGAAATTTTAATGTCCATTTGGTAAAGTGTGATGTCATGGTGATTGGCATAAGCAAGTAATGTACGAATAGCTTCAAGTCTAGCAACGGGGGCATATGACTCACCGTACTCCATACCTTCGACTTGCGTGTAGCCTTGAGCCACGAAATGTGCCTTGTTGCGTACGACTTGACCATCTTCATCTTGTTTGTTCCGAAACACCTATTTGGTTCCGATGATGTTTTGCTCGTCTTTGGGCTTCTCCACAAGTGTCCACACTTCGTTCCTCTCGAAGTTGTGTAGCTCTCCATGCATAGCATTCACCCAATCCGGGTCATCGAGCGCTTCTTCCACCTTCATAGGCTCAATACTAGAGATGAATGAGTAGTGCTCACAAAAATTACCTGAGCAGGTTTTAGAGCGAGTGACTCTCCCAGTTTGAATGTCACCGAAGATTTGCTCTAAGTGACGATTCTTGTTCAGTCTTGCTTGAACTCAAGTAGCTTTTTCTTGTTGGACGGTGGAGCTTCCTATAACACCCAAGATGCGTTCCTATCCTTATTTTGGCTCGAGGGCCTCGATAGGGATAGTAGCGCATCTCGTCATTTCGCAAGAATTGATATCATTACAAGTACATGTAAAGAAGAGATGAGTATGTGGAATTGGCTTACACTCGCCACAAGCTAACTCATGATCACATCAATACAACAACATATTCAACCATCATACATAAGAGCAGGGTCTGATTATGGATGAAATCAAATGATAAAAACAACATCCATCCTTGGTATCTATGCTGCCGGCCTAGAGCGCATCCTAGATCGATGAAGAAGAGGAAGAACTCCAAATCAAACAAGCATCGCGATCACGTCAAATCATCGCATTACCTGTACCTGCAACTATTGTTGTAGTAATCTGTGAGCCACAAGTACTCAACAATCTCATTTCCAAGGGTATCAAGTTTAGCAAAGCTTAATGGGTGAGGTATGGTTAAGTGGTGAGGCTGCAGCAAGCACTAAGCATTTATTTGAATGGTTAACTTACGAGTACAAAAAATAGGAAGGGTGGTCTATGCATAAACGACCGTGAACTAGTAATGATCACTAAGTGATCTTGAACACCTATTTATGGTCAAACATAACCCCACCGTGTTCTCTCTCGGTTCGGAACTCACGAGTAGAGCCAGTCACTGTTACGCACATGGTTGGTGTATTTTATTTGAGTTTACTTTAAGTTTTCTATCACTGGTGCATCGACGTGCAATACAAATGGTTTTTAACCCCTTTCCACGACGTAGTTCCAAACCATCGCCTTGCTTGTGTGGGCGATAGGGGGGTCCGTCTCACACAACACGGCAAACCCGTCGGTGATGGTGGCCAATGAACTCCAAAACGAGGGTCACCGGATAACCGTTTTAGATGTGTGTATTTCCCATATGGTTCATCCTTGCAACTCGTGTGAGATCACACTAACATCGTACGTGCTATTCTGTGAAGCGCCGTTTACGATGTGCACCGAATCGCAAACAGTTCAAGATTATAAAGTGTGTACGATAAGGAGACAATCACACATAGTTAGTTCCACCATGACCGTCCGTGATATGATATAAGAGTGCATACGTTTAGCATTGTAAAACCGTATGTGAAGAGTGCATTAACGTTTGTGATTTATATAACGTCCCAAACATGGGATCCATAGTTCCCAAACGTGTCACCCAGAATAACTACGTCGGATGAAGGCCTATCGCATGCTGTCTTCTTTGACCAACATTTATGATGGTACACAGCTCAATATACGAAATCGTGTGTGATAAGGAGACTAGCACAAATGATGGTGTTATTAATCTCACACGTTCTTTCTCGTTTGACCGTGCACGAAGACAAGATTCATCACACACGCCTCAAATGGAGAAACGTGTGTGATGTCGGAGTTGATCACAGACGTTTTGCTTTCTCAAACTGTGTGCATTGTAATGGCCTGCAGAGCATGATTTGCCCCTAATTGAATAAATTTGTTCATAATTCACATAATTTAAATTTGAAAGTAGGAATTCTTGTATTTCATATCGAATCATGTTTAGGTTTAAGAACGAATGCACAATTCGATTCACATGTACATATACTCAAGAACTACATAAGCATCAATTCTCAAAAAAGGAAAACTACAGAAGGGACAAATAAAGAATGATGGAAGCACGGTTGTACTAAAGGTGGTAAAGAGAGAGACGAAAGACATTTTGTATGCTGGAAAAGGTGAAGCAAAATGCCCATATTGTGCCCTCCTCCATGCGTAACGCACGAACGACTCTAGGCCAGCCCATAGTGATGGCCGCCCGCCCATCCTTCACTATCTTCATTACGACTTCTCTATGCTCATTGTAGTCTCGATGATTTATTTTAACCTTCATTACATGTCCAACAATCATGTACTTTGCGAGGTAATCTTGAGTAAACTGCTTTGGGAACCACTGCAAAAGAAAAAGATTCAGACATTATTGTGTGAAAACTCATTATGGGCAGTACTAATAGAAGCCTATAGAGTTCGTAGTTACCATCCTACAGCTCACTGTTGTGTTGGATAGAGCATAAACAAATAGTTTAGTGGCATTGTTCGTCTCTTATCCCTAACAATCATTTTTAGTTTCCCCACTTGATGTTGGTTCATGAATATTTCATTACCCCACACGCAAAAAGGGTCCAGGAATGGATCTTTACCTAAGACATATGTACCTACAAGCAAGAAGCCAATATTAGAAGCTAAAATGAAGTTGTACAATGGTGTAATATATTACTCCATCAATTCCACAATGTGTTGCATATAAACATTTTGAGAACTCAACATTTACTTACTTTGACCAAGTTTGTAGAGAAAAACATTTACATCTTGAATTGCAATTCCATTTCATTAGATAAATCACAAAAATTTATATTGTATACATTTTAGATGGTACATGTAGATACATCACAAAAATCTATATGGACTACATGATGGAACGGATGGAGTATAAGTAGAGGGATGAAAAGAACCTCGGTGGAAAATGTTGGCCACTCCCATTGTTGTCCTATGCATGTACATGTAAAGTCATGATAAGTACATCAGGCTTAACATCAACCAAGTATACGAGGTATCTGCTTGAAATAAACAAGGCATATATGCTCACTATAACAACCAAATATAGCCATTTGATACTGGACAAATGCTCAATGGAACCAACCTAACAACCAGATAACGAAGCAAGGCGTCTGCTTAAAAACCAGACAAATGCTCACTACAATCAATCTAACAACCAGATACAAAAAGCAAGGCATCTGCTTGAAAACTAGAAAAATGCTCATTGCAACCAACCTGGCAACCAAATTCAGAGAAACAAGGCATAAATTTTTAAAGCGGGAGTTAAGGGCACAAGTTAACAACACCAGGCAAAACAGGTGGTATTGATGAAATTGAACTACACAGTTCATACTTGCACATAATAAACATCACATTATGAATAACTAAAAGAAACAAGGTATTCATGCTCACTGATAGAGGCGATGTTGTCCCTGTCTTTTGATGAGATGGTGGCTATCGATTTTGGTGGAGTAGACTTTGACGATCCGACTACGAATGTGTGATGACGTCGCGCCTTAGCAATCGCTAAACCAACTCCGAGAGGTTATTGACCACGCCAGAGCACGATTAACCTAACCACGAGGGTCTATTTCCTGCACGCAAATGAAGAACAAGCAAGAAACTAAGATTGCAATCTGGATATTGCGAATATAAGAGGAAAGCTTTATTGATGAAGTGGGGTTCTGTGACGCCTTTGTCTGGTCGTTGAACACAAACGAAGAACGCGAAGTTGCAGCTATGGCGAACTTGTAATCTAAACAAAACCCAACCCTAAAACGATGCCCTAAGGGTTGTATATATGGGGGAATAGAGGAGAATTTCATGGCCCCTTGGAGGAGGGGTCCGAAACCGATCTTAACTCAGTTTCACCATACATACGGACTCTAAAAACAGCCTATAATATGGTATTTCGTAATTACATGGGCCTGGCCCAACAATAAGGTGGCGTAGCATCTATATTAGCCTAGGGACGAATTTTATAGAGTAGCATCATGCATATTTCGTCCAAGGCTTCTTGCTCCCATTATGGTGGCTTTAAAGTGCAAAAATCCTCACTGGAAGCACCATTGTTCTTTCCCGCGCACGCACCTTCTTCATGCTTGATCCCGCTCCAATGGTCATCCTTCTTGCCCATGCCAGGTCCTTCACTCATAAGTAAAACAAAAGAATCTAATTTAGGCAGCATCATATGTTCATGAACATTAGAAGGATTTGCAAGAAACGAAAGTACCTGGTAATTCAATTGACAGGCGCGAGCTCTAGTAATTGGTCGTGTATGTATAGCAGTCGGAGTTGTGGGTGTAGCATTAGCAGGGATGACCTCATCATCCTCCCCTTCTTGAACTGAAGTCGTCCTCGGCGAAAGCTCATCTTCCTCACCCAAATAAGGCTTCAAATCTGCAAATGTTAAAAGTGGGGCTAACCCCAAACTCTACAGGCAGCTCAAGTTTATATGCATTATCATTTATTTTCTCTAACACCTTAAATGGACCATCAGCACGTGGCATTAGCTTTGACTTGCGCAAATGAGGAGATCTATTCTTACGCAAATGTAACCAAACAAGATCTCTAGGTGCAAAGACAACATGTTTTCTACCCTTATCGCCAGCAATTTTGTATTTAGCATTCATACACTCAATGTTTTCCTTTGTTAACTCATGCATCTTTAATATCAATTCAGCACGTTCTTTAGCATCAAAATTAACCTTCTCCGAAGATGGAAGAGGCAACAAATCAATAGGTGCACGAAATAAGAAACCATACACAACTTCAAAAGGGCACATCTTAGTGGTAGAATGTAGCGAATGATTATAAGCAAATTCAATATGAGGCAAGCATTCTTCCCACATTTTCAGGTTATTCTTCAAAACAGCCCTAAGCATAGTAGACAATGATCTATTGACTACTTCAGTTTGGCCATCAGTTTGGGGATGCATGTAGTACTAAAAAGTAGTTTAGTCCCGAACTTAGCCCATAAACATCTCCAAAAGTGGCTAAGAAATTTAGCATCACGATCTGAAACAATTGTATTTGGCACACCATGCAACTGAATAATTTCACGAAAGAACAAATCAGCAACATGAGCAGCAGCATCACTTTTATGACATGGTATAAAGCGTGCCATTTTGGAAAATCTATCCACGACAACAAATATGCTATCCCTCCCCTTCTTACTTCGAGCTAAACCTAAAACAAAGTCCATAGATATATCCTCCCAAGGAACACTAGGTACAAGGTACAGGCAAAGGCATATATAAACCATGAGGATTGAGTCGTGACTCAGCTTTTTGACATGTAGTGCAGCGAGCAACAAAACGCTCAACATCCCGTCTCATATTTGGCCAAAAGAAATGTGTAGAAAGTACGTCCTCCGTCTTCTTCATGCCAAAGTGTCCCATTAATCCTCCTCCGTGTGCCTCCTGTAACAACAAAAGACAAACAGAGCTAGCTGGAATGCATAGCTTGTTAGCACGGAACACAAATCCATTATTAATAACGAACTTGTTCCATGTTCTCCCTTCTTTACAATGCTGCAACACATCTCTAAATTCAGCATCATGCACATATTGATCTTTGATGGTCTCCAAACCAAATTTTTTAAAGTCAAGTTGTGAAAGCATAGTATAACGACGAGACAAAGCATCAGCAATAACATTTTATTTACCCTTCTTGTGTTTAATGACATAAGGGGAGGTTTCAATGAATTCAACCCATTTAGCATGTCTACGGTTCAGTTTTGCTTGACTTTTAATATGTTTCAAAGATTCATGATCAGAATGTATAACAAATTCTTTGGGCCATAAATAATGTTGCCATGTTTCCAAAGTCCGAACAAGAGCATATAATTCCTTATCATAAGTAGAATAATTCAGACTAGGCCCACTCAATTTTTCAAAAAAGTACGCAACAGGTTTACCATCTTGTAATAACGCACCTCCTAACCCAATCCCACTAGCATCACATTCAAGCTCGAAAGTCTTATTAAAATCAGGAAGTTGGAGTAAAGGAGCATGTGTTAACTTATCATTCAAGACCTTGAAGGCTTCTTCCTGTGCGGTACCCCAAGAAAAAGGCATGCCCTTCTTCGTAAGCTCATTGAGAGGCGCAGCAATGGTGCTGAAATCTCTCACAAAACGCCTATAGAAACCAGCGAAGCCAAGAAAACTCCTCACGTGTGTGACCGTTTTGGGCTGCGGCCAACTCTCAATAGCGTCAATCTTGGCTTTATCAACTTCAATTTCCTTGGAGTAACAATATAGCCAAGAAAAGATACTCGATCGGTGCAAAAGGTGCACTTTCCAAGGTTACCAAACAAACGTGCATCACGTAGAGCAATAAAAACAGCACGTAGATGTTCCAAATGTTCCTCCAATGATCAATATATCATCAAAATAGACAACCACAAATCGTCCAATGAAAGCACGTAAAACCTCGTTCATTAATCTCATGAAAGTGCTAGGTGCATTAGTTAACCCAAAAGGCATGACTAACCACTCATATAATCCAAACTTAGTTTTAAATGCTGTTTTCCATTCATCTCCCAATTTCATACGAATTTGATGGTATCCACTACGCAAATCAACTTTGGAGAAAATTGTAGAGCCACTTAATTCATCAAGCATATCATCTAGTCTCGGAATAGGATGACGATAACGAATAGTAATATTATTAATTCCTCTATAATCCACACACATGCGCGATGTACCATCCTTTTTAGGCACTAGAATAATAGGAACAACACCAGGACTAAGGGATTCATGTATATAACCTTTGTCAAGCAGCTCCTGTACTTGACGCATAATCTCCTTTGTCTCCTCTGGATTGGTACGGTATGGCGCACGGTTGGGTAGGGATGCACCAGGAATTAAGTCAATCTGATGCTCAATCCCGCGAATAGGTGGTAATCCCGGTGGCACTTCTTGTGGGAAGACGTCAGCGAACTCCTGCAAAATGTTAATGATAGCAGGAGGCAAAGAGGGAGGCATGTCCTCGAATGAAAATAATACCTCTTTGCATACAAAATCATAGCAAACAGATGTAGCAACATCCAAATCATTAATATCAGATTTAGTAGCAAGTAAACATCCACTCTTCAATTTTATTTCGGATGCAATATTAGATGATGGTTTATTATGCTTATGGTGTTGCTCAAATTCCTATGCTACAATCTGATTTTCACTCTTATTTTTCTCCTGTTTTACTTTACTAGCTCTAGCAATGTCATCTTTCGTAATATGTTCCGGAGACATAGGAAGCAAAGTGATCTTTTGATCCTTATGAAAAAGAGTATACTGATTTGTCCTACCATGGTGTATAGAATTTTTATCAAACTGCCATGGCCTAGCAAGTAGAACAGAACATGCTTGCATGGGTACATCACAATCCACATAATTAGAATATGTAGCAATGCTAAAATGCACACGAACAGTACGTGTTACCCTTAAACTTGCCATTATTGTTGAACCATTGGATGTAATAAGGATGAGGATGTGGTCTGGTGGTTAGAGACAGCTTCTCAACCATCTCCATGCTAGCCAAGTTATTGCAACTCCCTCCATCGATGATGACACGAACAGAACGCTCCTTCACAACTCCCTTTGTGTGGAACAAGTTGTGCCTCTGATTTTGCTCAGCTTGTGTAACCTGCACACTAAGAACATGTTGAGAAACTAAAGTTTCATACCTGTCAATGTAATTAGTAGCCATGTAGTGTGTCTCTGGTTCTGCATCCTTGCCACCCTGTTCTTCACTTGCAATGAGAGCCAAATTCTCCTCATCATAATCACTAGCGGACGCATATCTACCATCCTTAGTAACAATCATTACACGCTTGGAAGGGCATTCTCTTGCAAAGTGACCTCCACCCTTGCAACGACGGCATATAACCTCATGTGTTTGCCCTGTGGATGCAATAGATGAAGAAGAGCTCTGTGCATGCCGAGAAGGTGTGCTCTTCGCATAGTGTGGAGTAGGAGCCTGTTTCCAAGTATCGCAGTTGGAGTTGGAAGTGGAAGTAGGTGGTGTTGCAGCAGGACGTGCGGAAGTAGAGGAGGTACGTGGCGTCCATGATGAAGTGCGACCTATAGAAAAAGTAGTTCTCGCCATTGCCTGTCGATCCTGCACTTCACGTTCAGCTTTGCAAGCAAGATGAAATAAATGAGTGATAGTGTTATACTCCTTACACTCTAGGATAGTCTGAATCTCTCTATTTAATCCACCAATAAAACGTGCAAGCATAGCTTCATTCTCCTCAACAATACCACATCTAATCATGCCAGTTTGTAATTCCTGATAATATTCTTCTACAGAATTTTTTCCTTGTCTTAAACGCTGCAAATTTTGAAGCAATTCACGTTGATAATAAGGTGGCTCCCAACAATTACGCATAGCAGTTTTCAAAGCAGCCCAAGTAGTTGGAACATTAGCATGGTGTATTCTACAATGTTCTGACCACCAAACACAAGCAAAACTAGTGAATGAACAAACAGCAGCAGCAACACGTCTATCCTCAGGAAATTGTAAGCATGTAAAACGTTGTTCTGTTTCTAACTCCCATGTAAGATATATATCAGGAACATATCTACCCTCAAACATCGGAATATTCAATTTAAGTTTAGGGAGATGGTCATGATCCCATACCTAAGGGGGGGGGTGCAGCCCTACCGTTACGGTTGTAGCCATGTGGTCGACCTGGTGTGTATCGTGGTGGTTGCCCCTGAGGCTGATCTGGAGCAACCTCTCCCTCATCATCGTAATCACCCTCATAATCTTCAACCTGCTCAACGACAGTAGCAGCAGGAGCCACAGAAGTAGCAACAGTATCAACAGTACCAGTATGTTGGCCTGGGCCGAGAGGCACATGCCACGCTCGTCGTTCGAAAGGCATAGGAGCTGCAGCTGGTGGTGGTAGACGGGCAAGCACCTCATTGAACTTGGCGTCCATCTTGGTGTCGAATGTCTTCTCCAAACCATCGAGCTTCTCCATGGCCTCTCCAAAGTTGGTCACGACTTCTTGTACCTGGTCAGCCATCATTTGCTGAAATTTATCATAGAGCGCTTTGCTGGTCATGCTTTCCGAGTCGCTCCCGTCGTCGTGTGATCCTGACATGGTTAGAAGAAATAGGAAACACACAAGAATATGAAACCTACAGACTACTGGGACGTGGTGGTGGTGGTGGTGGTGTGTCACAAATCCTTTAAGCGAATCTCAAATTCTTACCAGTTCTTACCTAGCAACAGGCGGTGATCGGCAACCGTTGTAGTCAAGACTCTCAAAGCTTGGATACCGCGATTGCCAGGTGGTTTCAAACACATGACGTAGTTGTATGTGGAGATGGGATGGCTTATAAATGGTAGCAAAAAGGGTTAGCAATAATTAATTCAGAGATGCAAGGTTGAATAAACGCTCAACGACGGTACTATGCTGGTCCTAGGCTAGACCGTACTAGAGACGCGAGCCTAAAACACCAACAAAATCATGACGCTACACGTAATCAAGGGAAAAGCACACTCTGAATATATTTTTTCTTTTTTTTCCGTGCCTCTTTTTTTGCGCTCTTGTTTTTGCTCAAATAATCACTACAATGGCTAGTGTCTCAAAACTCTTCCCACGTCGTATAAGCAAGATGGGCACCAAATTTGTTGGACTAATTTTTTTTCTAGAGCAATTCGGGGGCTGCGACGACCAGAAATTTCAACAGAAATCACTATGATGGCAAGTGTCTCAAAACGCTCCGAAGAACCTAAAATCAAGATAGGGAAAAATATGTTCAGCCAAATATTTTTGGGCCAAAACGTGCCCTGCAAAGCATGCGAGACTCTTTTTTTCGACACCTACGCAGGTAGCAAAACACGAATCCGAAATCAAAGGATCTCGAAACTAAACCTAAAACGAGCTGGACTCGGATTGGTGGCGGATTTGTGGTGGTATATATGGACACCAATTGATAGTGATGGTGGGTGGTGATATATGGCAGCGGTGATGATGGTGGTGGTATATGGCAACTATGAAGACGATGCGGTGGTGGCATGACAACCTGTGAATAGAACTTGAAACTCTAAAGGACTAGACACTAAGACCAGCAACTCGACACGGCGATGTAACCGCAAATTCAACAAAGGAAAATACTGAAAAGACTATGCAAAGGCTCAGATTGGTTCGGATATGATGATCTAACCCTAATTCTTTTTGTGGCTTTTCATGGACTAAAGGTATGAAGAACATATGCGATCTAAACTACGAAAATTGGTAAAATCTCACCGAGCAACCTGGAAATACTTTGATACCACTTGATAGAGGCGATGTTGTCCCTGTATTCCGATGAGATGGTGGCTATCGTTTTTTGTAGAGTAGACTTTGACGATCCGTCTACGAACGTGTGATGACGTCGCGCCTTAGCAATCGCTAAACCAACTCCGAGAGGTTATTGACCATGCCGGAGCACGATCAACCTGACCACGAGGGTTTATTTCCTGCACGCAAATGAAGAACAAGCAAGAAACTAAGATTGCAATCTGGATATTGCGAATATAAGAGAAAAGCTTTATTGATGAAGTGGGGTTCTGTGACGCCTTTGTCTGGTCGTGGAACACAAATGAAGAACGCGAAGTTGCAACTATGGTGAACTTGTAATCTAAACAAAACCCAACCCTAAAACGATGCCCTAAGGGCTGTATATATGGGGGAATAGAGGGGAATTTCGTGGACCCTTGGAGGAGGGGTCCGAAACAGACCTTATCTCAGTTTCCCCATACATACGGACTCTAAAAACAGCCTATAATATGGTATTTCAAAATTATATGGGCCTGGCCCAACAATAAGGTGGCGCAGCACCTATATTAACCTAGGGACGAATTTTATAAAGTAGCATCATGCATATTTCGTCCAAGGCTTCTTGCTCCCATTATGGTGGCTTCAAAGTGCGAAAATCATCACTGGAAGCTCCATTGTTCTTTCCCGCGCGCGCATCTTCTTCTCCATGCTTGATCCTGCTCCCATGGTCATCCTTCTTGTCCATGCCAGGTCCTTCATTCATAAGTAAAACACAAGTGTCTAATTTAGGGAGCATCATATGTTCATGAACATTAGAAGGATTTGCAAGAAACGAAAGTACGTGGTAATTCAATTGACGTGCGCGAGCTCTAGTAATTGGTCCTGTATGTATAGCAGTCGGAGTTGTGGGTGTAGCAATGGCAGGGATGTCCTCATCACTCACTGTACCAGCCAACTATAGCGATTGAAAATTGGATAAATACTCAATGAACCAACCTAACAACCAGATACAGAAAAGCAAGGCATCTGCTTGACAACTGGACAAATGCTCAGTTAAATACCGCAGGATTATCGCATGGCAATGTTGGAAATATGCCCTAGAGGCAATATATAAAGTGTTTATTATTATATTTCCTTGCTCATGATAATCGTTTCTTATCCATGCTATAATTGCATTGATTGGAAACACATTGCATGTGTGGGTAAATAGACAACACTGTGTCCCTAGTATGCCTCTAGTGAACTAGCTCGTTGATCAAAGATGGTCAAGGTTTCCTAGCCATTGACATGTGATGTCATTTGATAACGGGATCACATCATTAGGAGAATGATGTGATGGACAAGACCCAAACTACAAACGTAGCATATGATCGTGTCAGTTTATTGCTACTGTTTTCTGCATGTCAATGTATATGTTCCTATGACCATGAGATCATGCAACTCACGGATATCGGAGGAGTGCCTTGTGTGTGTCAAACGTCGCAATGTAACTGGGTGACTATAAAGGTGCTCTACAGGTATTTCCGATGATGTCTGTTGAGTTGGCATGGATCGAGACTGGGATTTGTTACTCCGTGTGACGGAGAGGTATCTTGGGGCCCACTCGGTAATGCAACATCACAATAAGCCTTGCAAGCAATGTGACTAATTGTTAGTTGCGAGATCTTGTATTACGGAACGAGTAAAGAGACTTGCCGGTAACGAGATTGAACTAGGTATGGAGATACCGACGATCCAATCTCGGGCAAGTAACATACCGAAGAACAAAGGGAACGTTATACGGGATTAACTAAATCCTTGACATAGAGGTTCGACCGATAGATCTTCGTAGAATATGTAGGAACCAATGTGGACGTCCAGGTCCCGCCATTGGTTATTGGCCGTAGAGGTGTCTCGGTCATGTCTACATAGTTCTCGAACCCGCAGGGTCTGCACACTTAAGGTTTGGTGACGTTTCGGTAGTATAGAGTTATGTATGGTGGTGACCGAAGGATGTTCAGAGTCTCGGATACGATCCCGTACATGACGAGGATCTCCGGAAGAGTTTGGAGATAAAGATTGATATATGTGATAATAGTGTTTTGATCTCTGGAAGAGTTCCAGAATTAACTAGAAGGGGTTCCGGATGTTTATCGAAGTGTTCGGGTACAACAACACTTTATATGGACCAATGGGGTAAACCCACGAGGTATTGGAAAGGGCAAAAGGAAGTTTTGCTGTTGCCTTAAGCAGTAAGGCAGTACTACCGCTTGTGAAGCGGTACTACCGCTTGTGCGCGGGACTACAGGGATCCGAGTTGGACTCTTTTCTTGCGGGCCAAACCGACCTTGTGCGGGCAAAATCGACCTTGTAGAGGTTTTTGCTCCAAGTTTAGACCCCAGGACTCAACATATAAATAGAGGGGCAGGGCTAGCACACGGGACACAACTTACGGCCACGTGCTACCCGTTCCACCGGTGCTCCTCTAGATCGGTTTCCCATGCAACGTTCCCCAACAGTGGTATCAGAGCTAGGTTGATGGTTCGATGAGATCTCGAGTAGAACACAAAAGGTTTGTGAGCGTTGATGCTTAGATTGCTTCCTCCCTTGGTCGGATTTTAGTTCGGCGGGATTGTGAGATGAAGCGGCCCGGACCAACATTACTCGTACGCTTACGAGAGACCGGTTCCCTCGATGCAACTTGTTGCTTAGATGGCTTGCGGGTGACAGTTTCTCTCACTTTAGTTGGATTGGATCTGACAAAGGCGGTCCTTGAGAAGGTTGAAAAGCAATCTATGTATCACCGTTGTGGTTTATGCGTAGGTGAGAATCGTTCTTGCTAAATACCTGTAGCAGCCACGTAAAACTTGCAACAACAATTAGAGGACGTCTAACTTGTTTTTGCAGGGTATGTTGTGATGTGATATGGCCAATTACATGATGAGATATATGTGATGTATGAGATGATCATGTGATGTATAGATTTTCACGACTTGCACGTCGGTGAATACGGCAACCGACAGGAGCCATAGGGTTGGCTTTAATTATTGTATGACCTGCATGTCAATCATTAAGCGCTATGTAATGCTTTACTTTATCGCTAAGTGGTAGCAATAGAAGTAGAAGCAGGGCTGGCGCCACAACCCCAATGGCAACACATTGATGGAGATCAAGATGATGGAGATCATGGTGTTGTGCCGGTGACGATGGAGATCATGTCGGTGTTTCGAAGATGGAGATCTTAAACACAAGTTCATGGCCATATCATGTCACTTATGAATTGCATGAGATGTTAATCCTTTTATGCACCTTGTTTTGCTTAGTACGGCGGTAGCATTATAAGGTGATCCCTCACTTTAATTTCAAGATGAACTGTGTTCTCCCCGTGTGTGCACCGTTGCGAAAGTTCGTCGTGTCAAGACACCACGTGATGATCGGGTGTGATAGACTCTACGTTCACATACAACAGGTGCAAGCCAGATTTGCACGTGCAAAACACTCGGGTTAAACTTGACGAGCCTAGCAAGTACAGACATGGCCTCGGAACACAAGAGACCGAAAGGTCGAACATGAGTTGAGTTTAACTCACGTGATGTTCACCATTGAAACCAGCTTAACTCACGTGATGATCGGACTTGAGTTGGTGAATTTGGATCATGTGACACTCAGATGACCTGAGGGATGTCAATTTGAGTGGGAGCTTTAGTAATTTGATTAACTAAACTCATTATCATGAACAATAGTCTAAATAACCTTTGCATATTTATGTTGTAGATCAATGGCTCGCGCAGTAGCACCCCTGAATTTTTATGCGTTCCTAGAGAAAGCTAAGTTGAAAGATGACGGAAGTAACTTTGTTGATTGGGCCCGTAATCTGAGGATTATACTTACGGCTTCCCAGAAACAATATGTCCTTGATGCACCGCTTGGTGACCAACCAGAAGACATGACCTCCGAAGACGTTAAGAACGCTTGGGAGGCTCGTGCTGGAGACTACTCAATAGTTCAGTGTGCAATATTGTATGGCTTAGAACCGGGACTTCAAAGACGCTTTGAACGTCATGGAGCATATGAGATGTTCCAGGAGTTGAAGTTTATCTTTCAGAAGAATGCCCGGATCGAGAGGTATGAGACCTCCGATAAATTTTGTGCTTGCAAGATGGAGGAGAACGGGTCTATCAGTGAGCATATACTCAGAATGTCTGGGTACTCAAACCGTCTAGCTGAGTTGGAAATTGCCCTTCCGCAAGAGGCGATCATTGATAGAGTTCTTCAATCACTGCCACCTAGTTACAAAAGTTTTGTGATGAACTATAACATGCATGGGATGAACAAGTCATCATCCGAGTTGTTTAAGATGCTGAAAGTCGCTAGTCTGAAATCTAGAAAGAACATCAAGTGTTGATGGTCAATAAAACCACTAGTTTCAAGAAAATGGCAAGGGCAAAGGCAAGAAGGGTAAAACCAAGAAGGATGGCAAAGCAGTTGCTACTCTTACAAAGAAGCCTAAGCATGGACCTAAGCCAGAAACTGAGTGCTTTCATTGCAAGGGGACTGGTCACTGGAAGCGGAACTGCCCCAAGTACCTGGCTGACAAGAAGGCGGCCAACGACAAACAAGGTATATATGATATACATGTTATTGATGTGTACCTTACTAGTTCTCGTAGTAGTGCCTGGGTATTTGATACCGGTTCGGTTGCTCACATTTGCAACTCAAAGCAGGAACTACGGAATAAACGAAGACTGGCAAAGGACGAAGTGACGATGCGCGTGGGAAATGGTTCCAAGGTTGATGTGATCGCCATCGGCACGCTCTCTCTTCGATTACCATCGGGATTAGTGATGAACCTGAATAATTGTTATTTAGTGCCTGCGTTAAGCATGAACATTATATCTGGATCTTGTTTATTGCGAGACGGTTACTCATTTACAGAGAATAAAGGTTGTTCTATTTATATGAGTAATATCTTTTATGGTCATGGACCCAATGTTAGGGGTTTATTCATATTGAATCTTGATAGTGATGACACACATGTTCATAACATTGATGCCAAAAGATGTAGAGTAGTTAATGATAGTACCACTTTCTTGTGGCACTGCCGTTTAGGTCATATTGGTGTAAAGCGCATGAGGAAGCTCCATGCTGATGGACTTTTGGAGTCACTTGATTTTGAATCACTTGACACATGTGAACCATGCCTGATGGGCAAGATGACTAAAACGCCATTCTCAGGAACAATGGAACGAGCAGGTGACTTATTGGAAATCATACATACTGATGTGTGTGGTCCAATGAATGTTGCAGCACATTCGTGTCTGCTCGGGGTACAATCGCATACGGTTGTTTCATCAGTTTGGTTTGCTATTTTAAATAATACTAGCATCTTTGAGATAAACGAGAAAAACCCCCGGAAAGAGAGATAAAAACACAACCACGCCCGCTAGTGGCCCAAATATATACTCCCTCCGTTCCTAAATATATATGTAGTTCGCAGTGAAATATCTAAAAAAGACTTGAAATTAGGTTCGGATGAAGTATATATAAGTACGAACATGGTGTTGTCATGTTTAAATTCCCAATGTGCAACTTTAATGGGTGGCACATGGTGCATATGTGCATGCCTAAAAGTGTCCAATGTGATAGAAAAGAGTTTCATGACAAACATAATATAGGGTGTTGCCCCCCTACACTATGTGACAGAGGATATATGGGGTCCAATGAACACATGACCTGGTTCAAACTTTGTCACACATTTATCCATGTCTGAATTTTCGTAAGACAACCAACATAATTTATACCTTAATTAATATGGCCAAACCATCACATATTGTTGTCGAACACGAGGGATATACAGATCACGTGGTCCCACAAGTGGGTTCGTCGTTGAACATCAGTTGAGCGGGGCTAGAAGAAAATCACCCCCTTGCATATGGCCAAACGCATATGCGAAAATGGTGTGTTCCGGTGTTTCAACAATTAATACACAATGGTACACTATCTATGATGTGGCATGCACCTAGCCGAGATAACTGGACACATATATACCCCCTTAAGATTGGTATATATATTATATACTAAGATCGTTATATAAATAAATATATATATATAAACACACTCTCTCTCACACACACGCACACACACACACTCACACACAGGGAGAGAGAGAGAAAGATAGATAGATAGACAGATAGACAGATAGATAGATAGATAGATAGATAGATAGATAGATAGATAGATAGATAGAGAGAGAGAGAGAGAAAGAGACGCACACATGCACATTCACACACTGTGACCCATCCTTGGCCTTCCAGCGTTTGCCACCAAAAGGCATGACAAACCCTAAGGGACCACCGATAGGTTTGTCGTTGAAAACTGCACAATGTAGGCACATGGCCCACACACAAGCATGGGTTCACACATGCACACGCGCACACCACCGCACACACACACACATGCACACACACACACACAAACAAGCATGCACACACACACACACACCCTTGGACTTCCAACGTTGTCAGCAAAAGGCATGGTGGACCCTAAGGGCCCACCGATAGGTTTGTCATCAGAAGTGGCACAATGTAGGCACATGGTCCAAACACAGGCATTGGTATACATAGACACACTCACACACACACACACACTCGATCCTTGACATTTTCAAAACAGCAAAAGAAAACCATGGATATTTTCAAAACAAGGATCTCAAGATTTATTTACATGAAATGAGATATCACACACACACACACACACACTCGATCCTTAAAATTTTCATAACAGCAAAAGAAAGTCATGGATATTTTCAAATAGAAGGATCTCAAGATTTCTTTAGCCAGAATGACATATCACTATAGGCATTTTATTTATGCCTAGTTTCCCAACCAGTCACCCATCCCTGACTACTCCAAGGAAAGCACGCTTAACTTTCGAGTTCCATCGAGTGGGTAACAGACTGGAAAGATGCGTCTTGCTGGTAATGGTTGCCTCCTATCGTATACAAGGCGTGCCCCGATGGGCACCTGGTGGGACCAGACACGCATCACTGACGTTTTTGGTAGTATTGGAAACCGTGTGCGTTGGTGGCCTGGGGGATAATGATGTCTTGCTCATGTTCGATGGCGTGATGCCACTTTTGTCTGCTCCTTCTCACCCTCCTTGTCCAGGAGGTTGATGACGGGGCCGGCGCTTCGGCGGGAAACCGATTGGGGGAGTGGCGAGAGACCGATTGGGGGAGTGGCGGGAGAAATGTGTTTGGATAGAACATCATTTAAATACAAATTGGATAACTTCTCAAAGAAGGAAGCTCGAGCTACCATGACAAGCGCACACCGTGTTTACACAAGCACGAGCTTTAGATAGGCATATAGAACTGCTTTAAATTATTCATGGTTCGTTACCTTTTTGTATAGTAAACTAATCAAGTTTGTAGACATTTAATGTGCATAATTCAAATTTGAACTGAAAGAACATGCTTTGTTTCACCAAAATGGGATGAAAAAAGGTATTTGTGTCCTTGGGTTCCTTGTTTAGGTCCCAGGAAATTAATGTGAATGGATTGCAAACATCTCAAAGTCATGATGAGGCCACAAAAATTGAGAAACTTGGCTATTAAATTATCATAAATCCACAACTCATCTGAAATTCTTGAAACATGCCCCGGTGTCATGACACAACACTTATACAACATGATATTTTTTGTCCAATGTGGGAGAAGTCTCTTCCACACCAAAACTTCTCTCAAGAACCATTGTGGTTTCGATATAGAACAATATGTCACCTCTGTGGAGGGAACGTCATTTGGTGTCTCTTCTTGCGTTGATATTTTATCTACATGCAACATAGGCTAATACAACTGCAATGCTAAAGTGTGAAATTATTGAAGTTGGTGTGTCGACACGACACTTATAGGACATGGTATATAAGTTTTGGAATAAACCTCTTACAAATTCGAGCTTCCCACGACCAGCATGGTGGTTTCGATACGGAACATGTCACCTTTGTGGTCGAAATGACATTTGAGTTTTCTAGGCGTGCACTTAATGTGAAGAACTCAAGTTTGAATTACAAGCACAAGCTCCAGTTCACAAAAATGGATTATTAAAAACCATTTTGTGTCATTGGGTCCATGTTTACATCCCATGCACTGATGGTCACTCAATTACAAACATCGCGCGGTCGTGACTGGACCTCAAACATTGATAATCTTGGTTTCAAAGTCGGAGAGAATCCAAAACTCGCCATGAATTCACGAAACTTACACAATGTCATGCCACGGCACATCTACGGTGTGCATTTTGGTTTTTGATGAATTTGGGACTAGTATTGGGGCATGCATCTTACTAGCCCAAGCTCGCCATGATAGGGAACATGTCACCTTTGTTGGTGAAACTACATTGAATGAGTCGTTAGTCCACCGAATCGTCCCCTTTTATACATTAATTGAGTTTTTAGAGATTTAATATGCGTCGTTCAAATTTTGAACTAGAGGCACATGCTCTGAGTTCATGGTATCGATAGGGCACATGTCACCTTTGTTGGTGAAACTACATTCAATGAGTCGTTAGTCCCCGAATCGCCCCCTTTTATACATTAATTGAGTTATCTAGGGATTTAATATGCGTAGCTCAAATTTTGAACTAGAGGCACATGCTTTGACTTAGTGGTTTCGACAGGTAACATGCCACCTTTTGTGACGAAACTACATTCAACGTGTCCTCTAGTGCAGCAGTTCGGCCCTTTTTATACATCAATTGTGTTTTCTAGGGCCCTTTTCATATGAATATGTATGAATTAGAAACATTTAGGCATGATAGATCAGCCGCAATCATTGATAATATTGGTTTATTGAATTCTTGTACATACAAAACTTGTATAATAACCATTTGGTGCCACGCGTCCATTTTTTTACTCCTTCCATTTTCTTTTACTTCGCATATAGGATTTGGTCAAAGTCAAGCTAACCATAGTTTGACTAAATTTATACAAAAACACATTAATGACTACAATGCTAAGGTTATATAGTATGAGAGTTAATTTGACGATGCATCTAATAATGTCGATTTTAAATTATAAATATTTATTTATAAAGCTAGACAAACTTTACAAATTTTGAATTTGACCAAATTTTATATGCTAACTAAAATGTAACGGATGGAGTACTTGATATGGGAGAACCGTGCGTGTAGCTGCAGATTGATGACAGGACGCATGTGAGCTTTCCGCCTGTAGGCTCGATGGGACGCTTGCGAGCTGTCCGCCGCACAGGCTTGACAGGGTGCGTGAGAGCCGCCCGCCGTGCATTCACGACGGGACATATGAGAGTCTATTGTGCCTGCTCATCGGGAAGCGATACTTTGACCTCCAAGCCCCCGCTCGCCTCGCTCCCAATTTCTGAATTAATGGCATCATACCCGCTACTTATCATGTGGTTAATGCACGTAGACGGAGGGACTAGTTTGCTTGTGATCATTGTTTTGTTCATGCCTAGCCGAGAACTTTGATGTTTCGTTTGTTTTCGACTCATATACATGTACAAATGAATGAAATAATATAACAACAAATTAGCACCGGCAAAGATAATAATTTTCTTACTATGCATGATAGTAAAAAATGGCACATGCGGCAACTCCCCAAAGACACGGGGGCAAAAGAAGAAGGAAGATATTGAAGAGGGAAGACAAAGAAAACAATCTATCTAATTCTTCATGGATTGTTGGGCGCTGAGTTCCTCAACCTCCCATCTCCTCTCATCCGACATCTTTCACATTGCGGCCATGGCGCAGGCTCTTCGCTCGAGAGTATCGATGGCCTGCGTCGCGTACGCATGAAGTTCCTTCACACGCTCCACGGATTCCTTTAGCAGCCCCTCCCGCTCGATGTGGAGCTTTGCCAAGTATTCCAAAAATTCCTCGGTGAGTTCTTTCAGCCTCCCCTCCGAGGCACTTTTCTTCTCGAGCAGTTTCTTCCAAGCGTCATTCTCCTCCATAAGTTTCTCCACGAGGCCGGTCGCCCTATCAACCGAGGCGTTGCTCTTCTCCAGCAGCCTCACCAGGTCATGGATCATGACATACTTCCTATCGAGCTCACCGCACATGTCGTAGCTGGCTGAGGAATCAAAGACTGCCAAATCATCTAGTTTGCCTCCGAGGAGAATGCGCTTGTGACCGTGAGAGCCGTCGCCTCTCCGTGAAATATCCTCCCGAGCGTCCGCGGCGCCACCAGACATCTCTGCTGCGGCCAAAGCGGTGTGGCTGGAGCTCTGTGGTGCTTTCGCAGCGCGTTGGCGTGACCTCCCGGTTGCTTCCACGACTTTGGTCTTTCTTCCTTGGTTATATCTCGACCCACAAACCCCCCTACCGGCCATGGCAGACGGAATGAAGGACCAACAAAGAAAGGCATGTCTGTTTGGTGTTAGTGATTAAGAATAAGCGGTAATTTTCGAGTACAAGTTTGTGTTTTTATAGCCTGCTACAATAAACAACTGCTAAGTGAGAACACGTTTAGGTTTTAGGTGTGAACTTATTTGCGAAAAAAATTAGCGCATGGTAATTTGGAATGTGAAAGAAAACAAGCTCAATATTTATTTATGGTTTTAGTTCCCAAGCACGGAACGCTTTATGGTTTGGGAACGGGCTCATCGAGCAGTCGCGTGGCCCAGCCTCTATGAGAGGTGGGCCCTGCCTATGCTGTGGGTGCAGCTTTGATTAGACAGGATGCATGCGAGCAGTCCAGCGCACAGGCTCAGAGGAATGTGTGCGAGCAGTCCGCCGCGTATGCCCAGCTGGCTCACCGGGAATCAAGCCATTGGACCTCGGACTTCCACCCACAACCCTATTCTCTCCCAAGTTCTCCATTAGTGCTACACCTTCTCCTCCGGTATTATCTGTTTGGGCCACCGCTGCAGATCGCCTCCTTTCTCGATGGACGACGAGGCGACTAACAAGCGGGGTCGGGTGGAGGCTGAACCACATGAGCCTCCAGCGAGCATGGACTTCATCAGCAGCATCCCCGATGAGTTGTTGGTAACGCTCTTGTCCCTCCTCCCATCAAACTTGCCATGCAGACCACCATCCTCTTTAGGAGGTGGCACCCCTATGGAACTCCACCCCCATTGACCTCCCCGACAACGTCGAGCTCTACAGCGGGGATCGCAAACGCTTGGATGCATTATCCCACATCTTCGCCATGCACACTACGCCCATTAGATGCCTTGCAATCGGCACTTTCCGTTCAAACTACAAGGCCGAACCCAAGTTTTACAACTGGTTCCTATCCCCCGCCCTAGATCAGCTCAAGGAGCTCAACTTTGATGCTGGCATGGGCACTTGCTGCCTCCGTCCGTCCTCCGCTTCGCGCCCACGCTGCACCGCGCTACGTTCATGCGGTGCCTTTTCCCCAAGATTAGTGTCGCGCACGCTCTTCATCTCCCTAAACTGAAGCACCTCGAGCTCATTGGTGCCAGCATCTCGAAGTCGGATTTGGAGCGCCTCCTCGGCGGCTATACAAAGCTCGAGTATGTTCGTCTTTAGATAATGTTTGGATTCAGTAGCCTCCACGTCGCTACGACGAATCTCCGTACAATTTATGTGCATGGTTGGTGCCGCAACACGCTGTCAGTTGGGGAGTTTCATGATATGGTCATTGAGAATGTGCTTCTCCTAGAGAGATTGTTTGTACTTGATAAAGAAGGTCGAACAAGAATCAGGGTCATTGGCGCACCAAAATGATAGTGTTGGGGTATTCGTGTGCTGAATCCTCTGAACTTGTTACAGCTGGATCCATACCCGTTCAGGTACAACAATCTTCTTCTCATTCTTATTGTTGTACATCACATCTTATCTAGCTTTTGTTGATCTATGTTCGGCTGTCATCCACAAAATGATTCCCACAAGCCTCACATTGTCTCTGCGAATAGTGAAGATCTTGGCACTACAATCTATCAACCCCAATCTGGATGAAGTTTTTAAGTTCCTTATGTGCTTTCCATGCACGGAGAAGCTATACGTCAAGGTAATGTTCCTTCCCTGTTAATTCTTAACCACAACAGAGTTCAGTTTGTTGGTACTTTTACCCATGATTACAATGAAATGTGTACTATACATTTTTTGAGATGTTAATCTTAAACGATCGAAGATGGCATGCCAATCTATTAGTGTATTTTATAAATCATGCAAAATCAAAGAGTCATGTAGTGTTCGATACTGCATTTAAGCACTGATATGTTGTTTTCCTTTGCAGATACAAGAACGATTTGGTGTGGAAAAGGTGACGCGATATAACAATCCCATCGAATGCCTTCAATTCCATCTCAGAGAAATTACTTTGAACGGGTACCGGGGCACCAATCCAGAGATTCAATTTGCCAGTTTCTTTGTTCAGAAACCAAGGGTGCTCAAGGTAATGAGGTTTGCTCTATATTTAGTGCGCCAAAATGGATTGTTTTCTGACCAGCGGAGGCGTCTATAGGGGAATGGAAAAGGCTCTGCAGAAGCTGATTTTCACTTTGAAAGTTCATATGACAGATCATTCGGAAGTGATTCTATCGAGCCGATATATGACTTCTCGGTGGATGACCCCTTCGCAGCAATATTTGATCCCATGGATCCTGAAGATTGGATTTGAGTTCTAATGTGAGTTTGTAACTTGTAATCTTTCAGTTTGGGCCTCGTTATGCTGGAATTTGAACCTTGTAATATTGCTGGTATTTGTGATACAATATTTGAAATTGCATTGTGTTCTTTTTTGTTTATGCAATCACGTTCTTGTAAGTACATATGTTGTTGTTCTGTAGGTGCAGCATTGATGTTGTGTAGACAGAGCAAATCACAATACACACAGACAAAACTATGAAACCCGTCGGTGATGATTTCATCAATCGCTGATAGTTGTATACCAGCAAACGTTTCCCAACAAGACACACTGGTTATTAGCACCAATCGTCTGTCTTATATCTGGTATTCGCACACGGTTCTCATTACTCACATGTTTGCTGTATATCGCACACATCTTGTTATGCCGAATCTTTTGTGTTCTGCTGTATCATCGCACACAGTTTCTTCGAGTGAATTGTATGCCATACTTCGCAATGTATGCAGTTTTGGTAACCGTTTCTCTTATCTTATCTAATCCCAAACGGTTCATAAGAACAAACTGTCTGTCATAGATCACACACACAACTACTTTATGAATTGTATTTGATGGATCCACCTTTGCACACAGTTCGTGCCATTAGCGACGGAGCTTGCACTATATCATTTGCGATTCATGCATCGCACACAGTTTCGTCGAAGGGTCTCTGATTGTAGTGTTGCATTAACAGCATCCTGCACTAGTGTATGAACGGATTTTAAGCAAATTTCCAAGTTGCCACATAACCGCGGGCATGTCTTCTCGAAAAGATTTAACCCTATAGCGGTGCTCCAACTCATCCATCACAAACTAGCCACACGCTGCATGGAACACCTCAACCACGAAAAACCCGTAGTCTTCTTAGAAATTCCGATGGAAACCCTCAACTTTGAGATAGCCCAAAGTATCCTCGGAATCCTGCGCACAAGACGTTCGAGAAAGGTAGAACAAATCCATCAAGGCTGCTCGGTGTGATGACAAATCCGATAGGAGCCCCGTATCTCGTTCTGAAGGCACAACCTGATGGGGATAGCTACGAGTAAAACCAAACCCTGAGTTTCCTCGTGGTGGCCTCGCAGGCAGCCCGTTTGGGACCAACACCATCAACACTGCCCCCTGTATTATCTTGAATTAATCCACGGATTCATGACACCCTATGCTTTAATAACGGTGTTCAGTATTAATATGTTGAGCAAATATAGTACCAATGTTGGGCCTTGCCAGACGATTTTTATCCCAAAACGAAAATCAAGGGGGTCCCCATAACAACAACAAGCATGTTAGGAGTGCTCAATATGGAACATGACACTAGTACACAAGTAACTATGGCGGCAAAAGTGGAACAAAACACCAAGCAAATGGCCAAGCCTTCCACCTTTTACCAAGTATATATGTGCATTAAGTTAAATAGCAATAATATTGTGATATCTCAAAAATATCCATGTTGTCACATGGAAGCAACTTGCACCTACAACTAGAAATGCTATATGAAGGGATGAGCAAGTGACAACATAGCCAAACAATGGTTTGCTGGGATGTGGAGGGGTTAGAGGATTTTCATGGCAATGTTGAGAGGCTTGACATACAATTGGTAGGTAGCAAGACATAACGATAGAAGCGAGACAACTAGCATAGCAATGATAGTTGTGGTATCCAGTGAAATGGTCATCTTGCTTGAGATCCCGCTTGGAATAAGAACGAATCCATGAAGAAGATGATACGTGAACTAGACGAACGGGACGCAGTCACACGAATCCTCACACTCCGAATGGTTTTAGAACTCTATCGAGAAGAAGCAATCGGAAAACAAGCAATCAACACATGATAAACACCACAAAATATGCATGACATGTTGCACAAACAAATATGATGCATGTCAGGTTTAAATATGCAAGGCAGGACAAGCACAACAATCAAACACTACAAATTAAGTGAAGTACAATATGCAATGAGTTGCATATTGATGAAACTCCATATTTGAATTACGTAGTTGATAACCCACAAGTGTAGGGGATCATTTGTAGCCTTTTTCGATAAACAAGAGTTTCGAACCCAACGAGAAGCTAAAGGTGGAATAAATATTCCCTCAAGTTCCATCGATACAAGTCTACGCACGCTAATGCTTGCTTTACCTAGAACAAGTATGAAACTATTTTGCAGGAGTAAAACTAGAAGTACTTTGCAAGAAAATAAAGAACATGGAAATAAAAGTTAGGTGTTGTTAAACTAAATAATTTTGTAGAAAGCTTTTTGTGTAAAACAAGAGAAATATTGTCCACAGGCAATTGAATATGATACGATAGATACTTGTTATATGCAATGAGGGAGAGGCATATGCAAAAACACTTTATGTACTTGGATCATATGCACTTATGATTGGAACTCTAGCAAGCATCCGCAACTACTAAAGATCATTAAGCTAAAACCCAACCATATCAATGAGTATTAAGTCCTCTTTACTCCCATACGCAACAACCCACCTACTCGGGTTTATGCTTCTGTCACTCAAGCAACCCACCATTGGCAAATCATGAACATATTGCAACACCCTACGGAGGGGATCCGTCATGCTTGCGCGACACGGAGGTCACCATAGGACAACACCATATCAACATACAACTCACATCCATAACATCATACCACAATTAACCCATAGGACAAAATAGATCTACTCAAACATCATAGGATAACCAAATATCATTGAGAAATAATATATGGAGTTGAGCACCCTGTTTAAGTAGAGGTTACAGCGAGGAAGAGAGGTGTGACACCGTTGCAAGAGGGGGGAGAGTTGGTGTTGACGGTGGCAAGATTGTTGATGTAGACAACTGTCACGTTGATTGCCCCGGTGGTGTTTCGATGTTGCCAAGAGGGAGAGAGGGGGAGCGCTCCTTCCTTGGCATCCCCCTAGATGGGAGGAGACTCCGCCTTCTGGTCAATGGCCTCCATGGCGGTGGCGGCGCGGGAGCCCCTCCTAGATTGGATCTCCCTCTCAGTTCTCTTCTGTTTCGCGTTCCTATTTTCTGGTTGAAAACCGTTTCTTATATTCTTGGAGATCCGTAATTCCGATTAGGCTGAAATTTTGAGGGTATTTTTATCCAAAAATTAGCTTTCTTGCGGCCGAAGGAGAGCTCCAACTGACATACGAGGTGAGCACGTCCCACCAGACCGCATTTAGGCCCTGGCCCGCGCCCTGGTGTCTCGTGCTCACTGTGGGCCTTCGTTTGCATTGATTCCACTTCTAAAATTCACAACTATTCCAAAAAAATCTCCGTAATTTTTTATCGCGTTTGGACTTTGTTTGATATAGATATTCTACGAAACAAAAACACACAAAAAACAGAAACTCGCACTGGGCACTGGATCAATAGGTTAGTCCAATAAATCATATAAATTGTTGTCAAACGTATGTGAAAGTTGTATAATATTGGCATGAAACAATCAAAAATTATAGATACACCGGAAATGTATCAGCATCCCCAAGCTTAATTCCTGCTCGCCCTCGTACATGATAAAAAGATAATTTTGGATGTGGGATGCTACCTAGCATAATCTTGATCATATATCTAATCATCGCATGATTATTAAGACACAAGTGATTCAAAACAATAGTCTAGTTTTGACATGGAGACTTTAATACTCAGGCATCCCAACAAACAATCATGTTTTTCAAAATATCAAGGCTAAAGAATGCTATCCCTACAAAATCATATAGCCTTGTCATGCTCTATCTTCTTAACACAAAGTATAAATCATGTACTACCCCGGTGTTAGCCAAGAAATTGGTTCATACCTTTTAATGCGCTTCAGCATTTTCAACTCTCATGCAATACATGAGCGCAAGCCATGGATACAACACTATGGGTGGAATAGAATGCGGTGGTACGTTTCTAAGAGATAAGTGATGAGGACATCCCTACTAATGCTACACCCACAACTCCGACTGCTATACATATAGGACCAATTACTAGAGCTCGCGCACATCAATTGAATTACCAGGTACTTTCGTTTCTTGCAAATCCTTCTAATGTTCATGAACATATGATGCTGCCTAAATTAGATACTTTTGTTTTACTTGTGAATGAAGGACTTGGCATGGACAAGAAGGATGACCATTGGAGCGGCATCAAGCATGGAGAAGAAGGTGCGCGCGCGGGAAAGAACAATGGAGCTTCCAGTGATGATTTTCGCACTTTGAAGCCACCATAATGGGAGCAAGAAGACTTGGACGAAATATGCATGATGCCACTTTATAAAATTCGTCCCTAGGCTAATATAGATGTTGCGCCACCTTATTTTTGGTCCAGGCCCATGTAATTTCGAAATACCATATTATAGGCTATTTTTAGAGTCCGTATGTATGGGGAAACTGAGTTAGGGTCGGTTTCGGACCCCTCCTCCAAGGGGCCACAAAATTCCCCTCTATTCCCCCATATATACAGCCCTTAGGGCGTCGTTTTAGGTTTGGGTTTTGTTTAGATTATAAGTTTGCCATAGCTGCAACTTCGCGTTCTTCGTTTGTGTTCCACGACCAGACAAAGGCGTCACAGAACCCCACTTCATCAATAAAGCTTTCCTCTTATATTCGCAATATCCAGATTGCAATCTTAGTTTCTTGCTTGTTCTTCGTTTGCGTGCAGGAAACAGACCCTCGTGGTCAGGTTGATCGTGCTCCGGCGTGGTCAATAACCTCTCGGAGTTGGTTTAGCGATTGCTAAGGCGCGGCGTCATCACACGTTCGTAGTTGGATCGTCAAAGTCTACTCCACCAAAACGATTTCCACCATCTCATCGAAAGACAGGGACAACTTCGCCTCTATCAAGTGGTATCAGATTTCCAGGTTGTTCGGTGAGATTTTATCAGTTTTCGTAGTTTAGATCGCATCTGTTTCGTCATACCTTTAGTCCACAAAAAAGCCAAAAAAATCGGGTTAGATCATCATATCCGAACCAATCTGAGCCTTTGCATAGTCTTTTCAGTATTTTGCTTTGTTGAATTTGCGGTTACATCGTCGTGTGGAGTTGTTGGTCTTAGTGCCTAGTCCTTTAGAGTTTCAAGTTCTATTCACAGGTTGTCATGCCACCACCGCATCGTCTTCATAGTTGCCATATACCACCACCATCATCACCGCTACCATATATCACCACCCACCATCACTATCCATTGGTGTCCATATATACCACCACAAATCTGCCACCAATCCGAGTCCAGCTTGTTTTAGGTTTAGTTTCGAGATCCTTTGATTTCGGATTCGCGTTTTGCTACCTGCGTAGGTGTCGGAAAAAAAAAATCGACCGAAAATATTTTTTTCCCTATCTTGATTGTAGGTTCTCCGGAGCATTTTGAGACACTTGCTATCATAGTGATTTTTGTCGAAATTTTTGGTCGTCGCAGCCCCCGGATTGCTCCAGGAAAAAAAATAGTCCAAAAAATTTCGTGCCCATCTTGCTTATACGACGTGGCAAGAGTTTTGAGACACTCGCCATTGTAGTGATTTTTTGAGCAAAAAAAAATTCAAAGTGTACTCTTCCCTTGATTACGTGTAGCGTCGTGATTTTGTTGGTGCTTTAGGCTCGCGTCTCTAGTACGTTGAGCGTTTATTCAACCTTGCATCTCTGAATTGATTATTGCTAACCCTTTTTGCTACCATATTATAAGCCATCCCAGCTCTACATACATCTACGTCGTGTGTTTGACACCACCTGGCAATCGCTCTATCCAAGCTTTGAGAGTTTTGACTACAACGGTTGCCGATCACCACCTGCTGCTGGGTAAGAACTGGTAAGAATTTGAGATTCGCTTAAAGGATTTGTGACACACCACCACCACCACCACCACATCCCAGTAGTCTGTAGGTTTCATATTCTTGTGTGTTTCCTATTTGCTAACCATGCCAGGATCACACGACAATGAGATCGACTGGGAGAGCATGACCAACAAAGCGCTATATGATAAATTTCAGCAAATGATGGCTGACCAGGTACAAGACTTCGTGACCAACTTTGGAGAGGCCATGGAGAAGCTAGATGGTTTGGAGAAGACCTTTGACACCAAGATGGACGCCAAGTTCAATGAGGTGCTTGCCCGTCTACCACCACAAGCTGCAGCTCCTATTCCTTTCGAACGACGAGCACGACGTGTGCCTCTCAGCCAAGCCCAACATACTGGTACTGTTGATACTGCTGCTATTTTTGTGGCTCGTGCTGCTACTGTCGTTGAGCAGGTTGACGATTATGATGATGATTACGATGATGAGGGAGAGGTTGCTCCCGATCAGCCTCAGGGGCAACCACCACCATACGCACCAGGTCGACCACATGGCTACAACCGTAACGGTAGGGCTGCCCCACCCCCTTAGGTACGGGATCATGACCATCTCCCTAAACTTAAATTGAATATTCCGACGTTTGAGGGTAGATATGTTCCTGATATATATCTTACATGGGAGTTAGAAACAGAACAACGTTTTACATGCTTACAATTTCCTGAGGATAGACGTGTTGCTGCTGCTGTTTGTTCATTCACTAGTTTTGCTTGTGTTTGGTGGTCAAAACATTGTAGAATACACCATGCTAATATTCCAACTACTTGGGCTGCTTTGAAAACTGCTATGCGTAATCGTTGGGTGCCACCTTATTATCAACGTGAATTGCTTCAAATTTTGCAGCGTTTAAGACAAGGAAAAAATTCTGTAGAAGAATATTATCAGGAATTACAAACTGGTATGATTAGATGTGGTATTGTTGAGGAGAATGAAGCTATGCTTGCACGTTCTATGGGTGGATTAAATAGAGAGATTCAGACTATTCTGGAGTATAAGGAGTATAACACTATCACTCCTTTATTTCATCTTGCTTGCAAAGCTGAATGTGAAGTGCAGGATCGACAGGCAATGGCGAGAACTACTTTTTCTGCAGGTCGCACTTCATCATGGACGCCGCGTACCTCATCTACTTCCACACGTCCTGCTGCAACACCACCTACTTCAACCTCCAACTCCAACCGCGATACCAGGAAACAGGCTCCTACTCCACCCTCTACGAAGAGCACACCTTCTGGGCCTGCACAGAGCTCTTCTTCATCTATTGCATCCACAGGGCAAACACATGAGGTTATATGCCGTCGTTGCAAGGGTGGAGGTCACTTTGCGAGAGAATGCCCTTCCAAGCGTGTCATGATTGTTACTGAGGATGGTGGATATGCGTCTGCTAGTGATTATGATGAGGAGACTTTGGCTCTCATTGCAAGTGAAGAACACGATGGCGACGATGCAGAACCAGAAACACACTACATGGCTGCTGATTACGCTGACAGGTATGAAAGTTTAGTTGCTCAACGTGTTCTCAGTGTGCAGGTTACACAGGCTGAACAAAATCAGAGGCACAACTTGTTCCACACAAAGGGAGTTGTGAAGGAGCGTTCTATTCGCATCATCATCGATGGAGGGAGTTGCAATAACTTGGCTAGCATGGAGATGGTGGAGAAGCTGTCTCTAACCACCAGACCACATCCTCATCCTTATTACATCCAATGGTTCAACAATAGTGGCAAGGTTAAGGTAACACGTACTATTCGTGTGCATTTTAGCATCGCTACATATTCTGATTATGTGGATTGTGATGTGGTACCCATGCAAGCATGTTCTATTTTACTTGGTAGACCATGGCAGTTTGATAAAAATTCTGTACACCATGGTAGGACAAATCAGTATTCTCTTGTTCATAAGGATCATAATATCACTTTGCTTCCTATGTCTCCCGAACATATTATGAAAGATGACATTGCTAGAGCTAGTAAAGCAAAACAGGAGAAAAATAAGAGTGAAAATCAGATTGTAGCACAGGAATTTGAGCAACACCATAAGCATAATAAACCATCATCTACTGTTGCATCCGAAATAAAATTGAAGAGTGGATGTTTACTTGCTACTAAATCTGATATTAATGATTTGGATGTTGCTACATCTGTTTGCTATGCTTTTGTATGCAAAGAGGTATTATTTTCATTCGAGGACATGCCTCCTGCTGTCATTAACATTTTGCAGGAGTTCGCTGACGTCTTTCCACAAGACGTGCCACCGGGATTACCGCCTATTCGCGGGATTGAGCATCAGATTGACTTAATTCCCGGTGCATCCCTACCCAACCGTGCGCCCTACCGTACCAATCCAGAGGAGACAAAGGAGATTATGCGTCAAGTACAGGAGCTTCTTGACAAAGGTTATATACGTGAATCCCTTAGTCCTTGTGCTATTCCTATTATTCTAGTGCCTAAAAAGGATGGTACATCGCGCATGTGTGTGGATTGTAGAGGCATTAATAATATTACTATTCGTTATCGTCATCCTATTCCTAGACTAGATGATATGCTTGATGAATTAAGTGGCTCTACAATTTTCTCCAAAGTTGATTTGCGTAGTGGATACCATCAAATTCGTATGAAATTGGGAGATGAATGGAAAACAACATTTAAAACTAAGTTTGGATTATATGAGTGGTTAGTCATGCCTTTTGGGTTAACTAATGCACCTAGCACTTTCATGAGATTAATGAACGAGGTTTTACGTGCTTTCATTGGACGATTTGTGGTAGTCTATTTTGATGATATATTGATTTTTAGTAGATCTTTGGAGGAACATTTGGAACATTTACGTGCTGTTTTTACTGCGCTACGTGATGCACGTTTGTTTGGTAACCTTGGGAAGTGCACCTTTTGCACCGACCGAGTATCTTTTCTTGGCTATGTTGTTACTCCACAGGGAATTGAAGTTGATAAAGCCAAGATTGAAGCTATTGAGAGTTGGCCGCAGCCCAAAATGGTCACACAATTAAGGAGTTTTCTTGGCCTCGCTGGTTTCTATAGGCGTTTTGTGAGAGATTTCAGCACCATTGCTGCGCCTCTCAATGAGCTTACAAAGAAGGACGTGCCTTTTTCTTGGGGTACCGCACAGGAAGAAGCCTTCACGGTCTTGAAAGATAAGTTAACACATGCTCCTTTACTCCAACTTCCTGATTTTAATAAGACTTTCGAGCTTGAATGTGATGCTAGTGGAATTGGGTTAGGAGGTGTGTTATTACAAGATGGTAAACCTGTTGTGTACTTTTCTGAAAAATTAAGTGGGCCTAGTCTGAATTATTCTACTTATTATAAGGAATTATATGCTCTTGTTCGGACTTTGGAAACATGGCAACATTATTTATGGCCCAAAGAATTTGTTATACATTCTGATCATGAATCTTTGAAACATATTAAAAGTCAAGCAAAACTGAACCGTAGACATGCTAAATGGGTTGAATTCATTGAGACTTTCCCTTATGTCATTAAACACAAGAAGGGTAAAGAAAATGTTATTGCTGATGCTTTGTCTCGTCGTTATACTATGCTTTCACAACTTGACTTTAAAATATTTGGTTTGGAGACCATCAAAGATCAATATGTGCATGATGCTGAATTTAGAGACGTGTTGCAGAATTGTAAAGAAGGGAGAACATGGAACAAGTTCGTTATTAATGATGGATTTGTGTTTCGTGCTAACAAGCTATGCATTCCAGCTAGCTCCGTTCGTCTTTTGTTGTTACAGGAGGCGCACGGAGGAGGATTAATGGGACACTTTGGCATGAAGAAGAAGGAGGATGTACTTTCTACACATTTCTTTTGGCCAAAGATGAGACGGGATGTTGAGCGTTTTGTTGCTCGCTGCACTACATGTCAAAAAGCTAAGTCACGACTCAATCCTCATGGTTTATATATGCCTTTGCCAATACCTAGTGTTCCTTGGGAGGATATATCTATGGACTTTGTTTTAGGTTTACCTCGAACAAAGAAGGGGAGGGATAGCATATTTGTTGTAGTGGATAGATTTTCCAAAATGGCACACTTTATACCATGTAATAAAAGTGATGATGCTGCTCATGTTGCTGATTTGTTCTTTCGTGAAATTATTCGGTTGCATGGTGTACCAAATACAATTGTTTCAGATCGTGATGCTAAATTTCTTAGCCATTTTTGGAGTTGTTGAGGACTAAACTACTTTTTAGTACTACATGTCATCCCCAAACTGATGGCCAAACTGAAGTAGTCAATAGATCATTGTCTACTATGCTTAGGGCTGTTTTGAAGAATAACCTGAAAATGTGGGAAGAATGCTTGCCTCATATTGAATTTGCTTATAATTGTTCGCTACATTCTACCACTAAGATGTGCCCTTTTGAAGTTGTGTATGGTTTCTTACCTCGTGCACCTATTGATTTATTGCCTCTTCCATCTTCGGAGAAGGTTAATTTTGATGCTAAAGAACGTGTTGAATTGATATTAAAGATGCATGAGTTAACGAAGGAAAACATTGAGCGTATGAATGCTAAATACAAAATTGCTGGAGATAAGGGTAGAAAACATGTTGTCTTTGCACCTGGAGATCTTGTTTGGTTACATTTGCGTAAGGATAGATTTCCTGATTTGCGCAAGTCAAAGCTAATGACACGTGCTGATGGTCCTTTTAAGGTGTTAGAGAAAATAAATGATAATGCATATAAACTTGAGCTGCCTGCAGAGTTTGGGGTTAGCCCCACTTTTAACATTGCAGATTTGAAGCCTTATTTGGGTGAGGAAGATGAGCTTCCGTCGAGGACGACTTCAGTTCAAGAAGGGGAGGATGATGAGGACATCCCTACCAATGCTACACCCACAACTCCGACTGCTATACATACAGGACCAATTACTAGAGCTCGCGCACATCAATTGAATTACCAGGTACTTTCGTTTCTTGCAAATCCTTCTAATGTTCATGAACATATGATGCTACCTAAATTAGATACTTTTGTTTTACTTGTGAATGAAGGACTTGGCATGGACAAGAAGGATGACCATTGGAGCGGCATCAAGCATGGAGAAGAAGGTGCGCGCGCGGGAAAGAACAATGGAGCTTCCAGTGATGATTTTCGCACTTTGAAGCCACCATAATGGGAGCAAGAAGCCTTGGACGAAATATGCATGATGCCACTTTATAAAATTCGTCCCTAGGCTAATATAGGTGTTGCGCCACCTTATTTTTGGGCCAGGCCCATGTAATTTCGAAATACCATATTATAGGCTATTTTTAGAGTCCGTATGTATGGGGAAACTGAGTTAGGGTCGGTTTCGGACCCCTCCTCCAAGGGGCCACAAAATTCCCGTCTATTCCCCCATATATACAGCCCTTGGGGCGTCGTTTTAGGTTTGGGTTTTGTTTAGATTATAAGTTCGCCATAGCTGCAACTTCGCATTCTTCGTTTGTGTTCCAGGACCAGACAAAGGCGTCACAGAACCCCACTTCATCAATAAAGCTTTCCTCTTATATTCGCAATATCCAGATTGCAATCTTAGTTTCTTGCTTGTTCTTCGTTAGCGTGCAGGAAACAGACCCTCATGGTCAGGTTGATCGTGCTCCGGCGTGGTCAATAACCTCTCGGAGTTGGTTTAGCGATTGCTAAGGCGCGGCGTCATCACACGTTCGTAGTCGGATCGTCAAAGTCTACTCCACCAAAACGATAGCCACCATCTCATCGAAAGCCAGGGACAACTTCGCCTCTATCAATAAGAGTGGAGAAGAAAGTCTCGCATCAACTCAGCATATCAACGGGATATTGAGATGCCCATCAATAGGTATCAATGCGAGGAGTAGGGATTGCCATGCAACTGAAGCACTAAGAGCTATAATTGTATGAGATCTCAATATGAAAACTAAGTGGGTATGCATCAAACTCTAAAATGAAAATTTCCCACTAGTATATGGAAGTGAAAACATAGGAGACTCTCTATGTGAAAAACATGGTGCTACTTTGAAGCACAAGTGTGGAATTAGCATGCCCCTTATCTCTTTGTCATAGTTTTAAATAGCAAAGATATCATCCGCTATTGCTCCCGCAATAGTGCTAGCGCAATAGAGATTGCTATCACTCATATTAAATGTCATTACTTTTTGTCATGTTATAGTGATATAAACAAGAGTCTAGTGTTTTTATAAATCCACTACGTGGACATAGAGCCTGCAATATCGTCCGCTATCCGCATTCCACTACGCGAAACCCAATCCGCTACGAGCCCGCTATCCGCTATTTATAACCATGCTCTCTGTCTCTCTTTTTCTTCTATCTTCTTTTTCTCCCTTTTCCTTTTTTTGTACGGAGCCTCATCCCGACTTGTGGGGGAATCATAGTTTCCATCATCCTTTCCTCACTGGGACATGCTCTAATAATGAATAAGGATGATCATCACACTTCTATTTACTTATAACTCAATATTACAACTCGATACCTAGAACAAAATATGATTCTATATGAATGCCATGCAATGATCTAGTGTAGCCAAGATATAAAAAAAGGACAAGCCATGTAAACATCATGCTAGCTATCTTGCGATCATGTAAAGCAATATTACAATGAATGCTCAAGTCATCAAAATGGAAGCAGTGGAAGTTGCATGGCAATATATCTTGGAATAGCTATGGAAATGCCATAATAGGTAGGTGAGGTGGATGTTTTGAGGAAGATATAATAAGGCTTATGTGTGATAGAGCGTATCATATCATGGGTTTGGATGCACCGGCGAAGTTTGCACCGACTCTTGAGGTGAGAAAAGGCAATGCGCGGTACCGTAGAGGCTAGCAAATTACGGAAAGGTAAGAGTGCGTATAACCATGGACTCACATTAGTCATAAAGAACTCATATACTTATTGCAAAAGTTTATTAGCCCTCGAATCAAAGTACTACTACGCATGCCCTAGGGGGGAGGTTGGTAGGAGTTAACCATCGCGCCCCCCGACCTTCACACAAAGATAGACAATCAAGGATAAATTGTGCTCCAACTTCCTAGCATAATGGGAGAGTATACGTCCATGCTTCAGGAATCACAAACCTTAACACAAATATCTTACTAAACATGATCATCCACTAGTACATCTCACATATTATCATATCTATATTGCAAAACTATTGCAAGGAATCAAACATATCATATTCATTGATCCCTAAGTTTTATGTAGGATTTTATGACTAACCATGCAAATGACCAATTCCTGCTGACTCTTTAAATGTATATAAGTGAAGCATGAGAGTTTAATTCTTTCTACAAAAGACCATGCTGTAATAAATATAAGTGAAGCAAAATAGCATTCTACAAATAACGGCTTTCTAGATGAAGAGAAACAAGCAACCCAAACTTCAGATGATGTAAGTGAAGAAAATGAAGCATTCTATAAAGCCATACTCAAAAGATATAAGTGAAGTGCAATGAGCATTCTATAAATCAACCATGGACGATCTCATACCAACATGATTAATAAAAGAAAAGTGAAAACTAAACATAAAAGATGCTCCAAGATTTGTACATATCACACGAACGAAATGAATTCGAAAACATACCGATACTTGTTGAGGAAAGATGGGATGCCTTCCGGGGCATCCCTAAGCTTACATGATTGAGTATCCTTGTATATTTACTTGGGGTGCCTTGGGCATCCCAAGGCTTGAACTCTTGCCTCTTCTCTTTCTCCTCATATCGAGACCTCCTCAATCTTCGAACACTTCATGATAGAGGCGAAGTCATCCCTGTCTTCTGATGAGATAGTGTCTATCGTTTTTGGTGGAGTAGACTTTGACGATCCGACTACGAACCTGTGATGACGCCACGCCTTAGCAATCGCTAAACCAACTCCGAGAGGTTATTGACCATGCCGGAGCACGATCAACCTGACCACGAGGGTCTGTTTCCTGCACGCAAACGAAGAACAAGTAAGAAACTAAGATTGCAATCTGGATATTGCGAATATAAGAGGAAAGCTTTATTGATGAAGTGGGGTTCTGTGACGCCTTTGTCTGGTCGTGGAACACAAACAAAGAACGCGAAGTTGCAGCTATGCGAACTTGTAATCTAAACAAAACCCAGCCCTAAAACGATGCCCTAAGGGCTGTATATATGAGGGAATAGAGGGGAATTTCGTGGCCCCTTGGAGGAGGGGTCCGAAACCGATCCTAACTCAGTTTCCCCATACATACGGACTCTAAAAACAGCATATAATATGGTATTTCGAAATTACATGGGCCTGGCCCAAAAATAAGGTGGCGCAACACCTATATTAGCCTAGGGACGAATTTTATAAAGTGGCATCATGCATATTTCGTCCAAGGCTTCTCGCTCCAATTATGGTGGCTTCAAAGTGTGAAAATCATCACTGGAAGCTCCATTGTTCTTTCCCGCGCGCGTACCTTCTTCTCCATGCTTGATCCCACTCCAATGGTCATCCTTCTTGTCCATGCTAGGTCCTTCATTCATAAGTAAAACAAAAGTATCTAATTTAGGCAGCATCATATGTTCATGAACATTAGAAAGGTTTCCAAGAAACAAAAGTACCTGGTAATTCAATTGACGTGCGTGAGCTCTAGTAATTGGTCCTGTATATATAACAGTCGGAGTTGTGGGTGTAACATTAGTAGGGATGTCCTCATCACTTCATCCACACAAAACTTAACAGAAGACTAGTAAGATCCGTTAGTATAAAAAAGCAAACTACTACTTTAAGTACTGTTGAAAACCCATTCATATTTTATATTTGCATTATCCCTGCTGTATTATAACTTTTCCATGCCTTATACAACCGATAAAATCGATAGTTTCATCAAAACAAGCAAAAGAATGCATCAAAAACAGAATCTGTCTTAAACATGACAGTGTATAGTAATTTGAACTTTTACCATACTTCTGTAACTCCAAAAATTCGGATAAATTAGTACAATGTAAAGGATTTGTATGAAAATAATGTGTCAACATTTCATCTAATTATCACGCTCAAGTGAAAAATGAAAATTCGTGCACTTGATTTAGAGGTTCTGTTATAGATTCAACATTGTTTCTACTCATCTTATGAATCATCCTAAAGGAAAATCTTGGCACAATATAATATAAAAGCACACAACAGACATAAATGAATCTCTTAAACATCCGGGTTGTCTCCCTGGCAGCACTTTCTTTAAAGCCATTATGCTAGGCCTAAAGTGCTTAAGTAATGGATCCACCCGGATCCCAAGGTATATCAAAGCCAATTTTAATTGACAATGATTTGTAATTTAGTAGTGAGAACAAAGTGATAGGACTCTACTTTTTGATTTAAATAGGATTGTACTAGCATCTGCAAAAGGCAAAGCATGACCTATCGTGTAGTACTTCGGGTGTCGATCCACACGGAAAAAATTGGAGAACTGGTTGGTTTGCACAAGTTCAAATATCTTGGCCTAACCTAATTTGTAGAAACCTGTGGCCTAAATTAAAGACTAATTCTAAACTAAAGAAAATAGAAATCGCCTAAGGCGCGTGCGGCCAAGGTCTTCCATGGATTTTCACCAAGGTTGTGAAAATGACAACGCTAAATCGAAAGTCCTTTATTTATATACAACACACACACATTCCTCCCTTACGAACATGAAAATCCAGTGGATGGTTTGGAAGGCTTTGACCTAATCTTTTGATTTATAATGATAGAAAATCCATAGAAAGATGGAAGTCATCATCATCCCCTTTATCGATCACAGCCTCTTCCTCCACCCATGATTTCGTTTTCCCATTGACAAATCAGACGAAGACGAACTTGCATTTGTGGAATCAAAAAAAAGAAAAGAAGAGTTCGATGTAGGAGGAGCGAGCCTCCCCTAGAGCTTTCGGCAGCCAGACTTTCTTCACAAAAGAAAACTTTAAGAGAAAGATGGACTCTCTTTCACCGCAACTTGCCCGCCCTAACAAGATTTGGTCTCGTACCTGCAATAAAAAGGATGCACAAGAGCTTGAAATGAACTATTCCGCGAAGAGAAGAGCCCAGCTTGTAGTTGTATAATTGGAAACGCTGACTATATATATATATATCTAGAAAGTACTCTAAAAAAAGGAAGAGGTCACTATCGCTTTTCCCCTAAATACAATGTTTCTTCAAAAGAATTCCCTGCCTCATCAGGGTCTTGCTTCGATAAAGGTTTCACTTCTCTTGGCCCCAAGTACGACAAGCCAGCCTTTTTACCTCGAATATATTATGAATGACTTCCTTTGCCAGATTGGTGAATGGAAAAGATCATCAGTCAACAAGGGTAGACATTAGGTACTCTTTTCCTGTAGTAAAGGTCATTTGCACAGCCATTTTCTCACTCCCTACTGCATCATTTCTATATATGTGACATGTAAGCTAATCTCGCGATACTACTATAAGATTTTTACTGACCCTATCCGATCAAGGCACTCATTCCTGCTACCGTTGCTATCTATTTGACTTCCCAAGTCAATGTAAAAAGCCCCACAGGTGGGTGATCCGGATCCATTGCTGCACCGCCCTAACCAAAGAATAATTCCCTGCCCCCATATCCGGGTATCAGAAAAGAGAAGGAACTACCCACGGGTACTATTACGACAGGGAAAGACTGGCTCATTTTTAGAAAAGTGAATGCAGCTCCCCCGGCCAGGGGTCTTTATTCTTAGGTCAATGCACCGAAACGTCCACCTTCCATCTGCCTCGGCAGAAAGATAAGTTCCATCTTGCCAATTTGGTCTCCAAGTAGAGAGTTGTATGAGGCTTCAGCCCTAGAAGCATGAGAAAAGAAAACCCAGGAGCCTTCAGAGAAGAATGCTGACTTCCCCCACTACTGAAATATGAACCCTTTCGAACTCGACCTTTACTTAAGTGAGTACAGTATCTTGCAAATTCACCCTAATTAAGATAACAACATCCGCCATCCTCTAGGCAACCCACAACTGGCACCATCCCCTATGGGGCAGGGCTTATTAACTTTGTTAATTGCTCCTCATTCATCCATTATAAGCTGAAAGTGGTATGGCTATGTATCCCTTTGCTTAGATCCTTTGATACTACAGTTGGGGATGGAGAGTCTATAGTAATTCTTCAGTATAGCATTATTCGTTCCCGTGACCCCTTGTCCCGTAGGTTTGGCTTACCTTAAGCGCATAGAAATGAAAGAATCCACATTCCATCATTCCTTCAGTGAGCATCTTTATTCACAAGGACAAGTGTTTCCTTCAATCGGTGTGCGCCACTGGATCAGGCTCCTTAAATTCAGGCGCAATTAGAACCAGTTGCTGGAATAGGTGTTTTGGTTGGGTCACCAATGCAAGGAAGGAGGCAAAGAAGGTTGTGGTTACATGGACTCTAGGGAAGCGGATCCTGACAAAACAACTTGCTCAGAATATGCTTAACCGCCAACTGATAAGTAGTTTCTAGCTGCAAGCAAAAAAGGCAGGCAATCTATAAAAAAAATATCATACAAAATTACTCCACTATTGCCTTTTGTAAAGACTCGGTATCTGCCGCCTCTGCTTTGGCAGCTTGTTCAGCTTCATACTCGGTGTAAGTCCTCTCATTTGATGGTATTGTGTACCGAATGCTAGTTTACTAGCGGCTAGTTTTTGTTTAGAGACGGATCTATTGCGTTTCTTGATCCGCTGAAATAGGCCCGCGTGCGGGTGGCATGAGGAAGAAGTCAGAGCCTATCAGGCCCAAGCGAAGCTTTGCAGCGAGAGTAGTCAAAGATCGGATAGATTCGAACCACAATTGCTAAGGCTATGCCAGCTCAAATCCTGTAACGAGCAATCATCAACGGCTTCCCTAAATATTGCCATCCGCCATTCCGCACACTCTGTGACACTGAAATGTTCACTTGCATGGAGGTGTTTTGTTGAAGTCACCCATGCATAGCCATGGCAACTCAATCGACATGTTCTATATACGCAATCGCAGAGGCGAAGTATTATTGTCAGCCTGGACTCGACACCCAGGGCTGTGCCGATCCGCTTGTCCCTCTAGCTCGTATTATAAAAAGTTGTATTTCTATGTAGCACAAGTGACTTACCATCCTACCAAGGATCCCTAGGATTTCCACACTCAATAAATCGAATCAATTTATTCTAGTGGTTGGTGAGGCGGGTAGCGCCGATCGGTATTCTATATCAGCGGACCCAACCCTCCCTTGCATCTAAGGCACATTTCATCTCTGGGCCCGCCCCTAAGAGATACCGGTACCGGCCATGAAGGCTTCGCCCTTCTCAAGTGCAAGAATGCACAATATCTTACATAAAGAACAAGAGCACGAGTTGCGTCAAATGACCAAAAACAGTCTATCAAAAAGTGCAAACTTGAATGATAGCTAGTGGTGGATTGATACTTTTGAGCTTCTCCATCGATCACTTTTGCAGAAGCTGAGTCCTTTCTTTTTAAGCAAGTTGAAATCTAGTAAAAAACGAGTATCAATCTGTCCCAAGTGCGGACAGGAGAAGCCAGGTCAGACTACAACATTGAATTGAATTGAGTGCCCCCTTATCACCTCACTTTACGTCAACATTGGTGAGCATGCCACAAGATGTATGATTTGATTGGTTACTCAAGTGTCTAAGTGTTCGTTTCAAGTATTCTTCTTATGATAGACTGAAGGCTTATCGGCGCACGAAGGTTCTCTGGATTGGTTGTGGTGAGTGCTGGGCGAAGGATTGTCAGTGTAAAGCTACTGTTCAACTCCATGTTGTTTAGGAAATGGTGGAATTATCATGGAGTACTGCTGCAGGCTATTCTATGTTACAGGACCATGATGACTCTGCTTCGGAATTAAGGGTCCTCTCCGCTGAAGCTAATCAGAAATCTTCTGCTGATAGAGGCGAAGTTGTCCCTGTCTTTCGATGAGATGGTGGCTATCGTTTTTGGTGGAGTAGACTTTGACGATCCGACTACGAACGTGTGAGACGTCGCGCCTTAGCAATCGCTAAACCAACTCTGAGAGGTTATTGACCACGCCGGAGCACGATCAACCTGACCACGAGGGTCTATTTCCTGCACGCAAACGAAGAACAAGCAAGAAACTAAGATTGCAATCTGGATATTGCGAATATAAGAGGAAAGCTTTATTGATGAAGTGGGGTTCTGTGACGCCTTTGTCTGGTCGTGGAACACAAACGAAGAACGCGAAGTTGCTGCTATGGCAAACTTGTAATCTAAACAAAACCCAAACCTAAAACGAAACCCTAAGGGCTGTATATATGGGGGAATAGAAGGGAATTTCGTGGCCCCTTGGAGGAGGGGTCCGAAACCAACCCTAAGTCAGTTTCCCCATACATACGGACTCTAAAAACAGCCTATAATATGGTATTTCGAAATTACATGGGCCTGGCCCAAAATTAAGGTGGCGCAGCACCTATATTAGCCTATGGACGAATTTTATAAAGTGGCATCATGCATATTTCGTCCAAAGCTTCCCACTCCCATTATGGTGGCTTCAATGTGCGAAAATCATCACTGGAAGCTCCAATGTTCTTCCCCGCGCGCGCACCTTCTCCTCCATGCTTGATCCCGCTCCAATGGTCATCCTTCTTATCCATGATAGGTCCTTCATTCATAAGTAAAACAAAAGTATCCAATTTAGGCAGCATCATATGTTCATGAATATTAGAAGGATTTCCAAGAAACAAAAGTACCTGGTAATTCAATTGACGTGCGCGAGCTCTAGTAATTGGTCCTGTATGTATAGCAGTCGGGGTGGGTGTAACATTAGTAGGGATGTCCTCATCATCCTCCCCTTCTTGAATTGACGTCGTCCTCGACGGAAGCTCATCTTCCTCACCCAAATAAGGCTTCAAATCTGCAATGTTAAAAGTGGGGCTAACCCCAAACTCTGCAGGCAGCTCAAGTTTATATGCATTATCATTTACTTTCTCTAACACCTTAAAAGGACCATCAGCACGTGGCATTAGCTTTGACTTGCGCAAATCAGGAAATCTATCCTTACGCAAATGTAACCAAACAAGATCTCCAGGTGCAAAGACAACATGTTTTCTACCCTTATCTCCAGCAAGTTTGTATTTAGCATTCATACGCTCAATGTTTTCCTTAGTTAACTCATGAATCTTTAATATCAATTCAGCACGTTCTTTAGCATCAAAATTAACCTTCTCCGAAGACGGAAGAGGCAACAAATCAATAGGTGCACGAGGTAAGAAACCATACACAACTTCAAAAGGGCACATCTTAGTGGTAGAATGTAGCGAACGATTATAAGCAAATTCAATATGAGGCAAGCATTCTTCCCACATTTTCAGGTTATTCTTCAAAACAGCCCTAAGCATAGTAGACAATGATCTATTGACTACTTCAGTTTGGCCATCAGTTTGGGGGTGACATGTAGTACTAAAAAGCAGTTTAGTCCCCAACTTAGCCCATAAACATCTCCAAAAGTGGCTAAGAAATTTAGCATCACGATCGGAAACAATTGTATTTGGCACACCATGCAACCGAATAATTTCACGAAAGAACAAATCAGCAACATGAGCAGCATCATCACTTTTATGACATGGTATAAAGTGTGCCATTTTAGAAAATCTATCCACGACAACAAATATGCTATCCCTCCCCTTCTTTGTTCGAGGTAAACCTAAAACAAAGTCCATAGATATATCCTCCCAAGGAACACTAGGTACAGGTAAAGGCATATATAAACCATGAGGATTGAGTCGTGACTTAGCTTTTTGACATGTAGTGCAGCGAGCAACAAAACGCTCAACATCCCGTCTCATCTTTGGCCAAAAGAAATGTGTAGCAAGTACGTCCTCCGTCTTCTTCACGCCAAAGTGTCCCATTAATCCTCCTCCGTGCGCCTCCTGTAACAACAAAAGACGAACGGAGCTAGCTGGAATGCATAGCTTGTTAGCACGAAACACAAATCCATTATTAATAACGAACTTGTTCCATGTTCTCCCTTCTTTACAATTCTGCAACACGTCTCTAAATTCAGCATCATGCACATATTGATCTTTGATGGTCTCCAAACCAAATATTTTAAAGTCAAGTTGTGAAAGCATAGTATAACGACGAGACAAAGCATCAGCAATAACATTGTCTTTACCCTTCTTGTGTTTAATGACATAAGGGAAAGTCTCAATGAATTCAACCCATTTAGCATGTCTACGGTTCAGTTTTGCTTACTTTTAATATGTTTCAAAGATTCATGATCAGAATGTATAACAAATTCTTTGGGCCATAAATAATGTTGCCATGTTTCCAAAGTCCGAACAAGAGCATATAATTCCTTATCATAAGTAGAATAATTCAGACTAGGCCCACTTAATTTTTCAGAAAAGTACGCAACAGGTTTACCATCTTGTAGTAACACACCTCCTAACCCAATTCCACTAGCATCACATTCAAGCTCGAAAGTCTTATTAAAATCAGGAAGTTGGAGTAAAGGAGCATGTGTTAACTTATCTTTCAAGACCGTGAAGGCTTCTTCCTGTGCGGTACCCCAAGAAAAAGGCACGTCCTTCTTTGTAAGCTCATTGAGAGGCGCAGCAATGGTGCTGAAATTTCTCACAAAACGCCTATAGAAACCAGCGAGGCCAAGAAAACTCCTTACTTGTGTGACCGTTTTGGGCTGCGGCCAACTCTCAATAGCTTCGATCTTGGCTGTATCAACTTCAATTCCCTGTGGAGTAACAACATAGCCAAGAAAAGATACTCGGTCGGTGCAAAAGGTGCACTTCCCAAGGTTACCAAACAAACGTGCATCACGTAGCGCAGTAAAAACAGCACGTAAATGTTCCAAATGTTCCTCCAAAGATCTACTAAAAATCAATATATCATCAAAATAGACTACCACAAATCGTCCAATGAAAGCACGTAAAACCTCGTTCATTAATCTCATGAAAGTGCTAGGTGCATTAGTTAACCCAAAAGGCATGACTAGCCACTCATATAACCCAAAAGGCATGACTACCACAAAAGTTTTTTTTTTTTTTTTTCCGACACCTGCGCAGGTAGCAAAACACGGATCCGAAATCAAAAGGATCTCGAAACTAAACCTAAAACGAACTGGACTTGGATTGGTGGAGGATTTGTGGTGGTATATATGGGCACCAATGGAGAGTGATGATGGATGATGAGATATGGCAGCGGCGATGATGGTGGTGGTATATGGCAACTATGAAGATGATGCGGTGGCGGCGTGACAACCTATGAAAAGAACTCGAAACTCTAAAGGACTAGACACTAAGACCAGCAACTCGACACAACGATGTAACCGCCAATTCAACAAAGCAAAATACTGAAAAGACTATGCAAAGGCTCAGATTGGTTCGGATATGATGATCTAACCCTAATTTTTTTTTTGGCTTTTTCGTGGACTAAAGGTATGAAGAACAGATGCGATCTAAACTACGAAAACTGGTAAAATCTCACCGAGCAACCTGGAAATCTGATACCACTTGATAGAGGCGAAGTTGTCCCTGTCTTTCGATGAGATGGTGGCTATCGTTTTTGGTGGAGTAGACTTTGACGATCCGACTACGAACGTGTGAGACGTCGCGCCTTAGCAATCGCTAAACCAACTCTGAGAGGTTATTGACCACGCCGGAGCACGATCAACCTGACCACGAGGGTCTATTTCCTGCACGCAAACGAAGAACAAGCAAGAAACTAAGATTGCAATCTGGATATTGCGAATATAAGAGGAAAGCTTTATTGATGAAGTGGGGTTCTGTGACGCCTTTGTCTGGTCGTGGAACACAAACGAAGAACGCGAAGTTGCTGCTATGGCAAACTTGTAATCTAAACAAAACCCAAACCTAAAACGAAACCCTAAGGGCTGTATATATGGGGGAATAGAAGGGAATTTCGTGGCCCCTTGGAGGAGGGGTCCGAAACCGACCCTAAGTCAGTTTCCCCATACATACGGACTCTAAAAACAGCCTATAATATGGTATTTCGAAATTACATGGGCCTGGCCCAAAATTAAGGTGGCGCAGCACCTATATTAGCCTATGGACGAATTTTATAAAGTGGCATCATGCATATTTCGTCCAAAGCTTCCCACTCCCATTATGGTGGCTTCAATGTGCGAAAATCATCACTGGAAGCTCCAATGTTCTTCCCCGCGCGCGCACCTTCTCCTCCATGCTTGATCCCGCTCCAATGGTCATCCTTCTTATCCATGATAGGTCCTTCATTCATAAGTAAAACAAAAGTATCCAATTTAGGCAGCATCATATGTTCATGAATATTAGAAGGATTTCCAAGAAACAAAAGTACCTGGTAATTCAATTGACGTGCGCGAGCTCTAGTAATTGGTCCTGTATGTATAGCAGTCGGGGTGGGTGTAACATTAGTAGGGATGTCCTCATCATCTGCACTCCGTTCCATTCAGTTAGCTTGCTCAGTAGTCTAGAATTTTGATGTTACCCTCTTTTCTTGGTTGACTTGGGCAGCACTCATTCCTTTTTGAATGCATCATTGGCATCTCATATTGAAGCTAAAAGTGTCATCTCCTCAATCTGTGTGTGCAGGCAGCATCAATTTATCACCTAATGGTATCTTTGTTCTACCGGCACATACATTTCAATTTCCTTGGTCAACGGAAGTCACCTTTTCTTTTTCCTTGTTTTCTTCATGCGTCGATTCAACATTCGTTGGACTTTGTAGCTTCAAGGACGTAGTCATCCTCTCAAGATTCTAGTCATGATATTGCTTCAGAAGAAGCCCGACTTACCTACATTATCAAAGGACCCAGTCGAGCCCTAACTAGAAAAGTGCATGGGTGACCAAATTTAGGACAAAGTAGGCGCGGAAGATCCACATGCAACGAAACATCCCTCATGAGTTCCAAACCCGACCTTCTTTAAGCTGCTTCGACTATGGGAACCACAAGAAAAACGAAACACGAGCGGGAATGTGGGAGTGGGAACTTCCATATAGTTGGCTTGATGGCCCTTGTGGACAGAGTCTGTTCTCATTAGAGAATTGACCTTAGAACTTTGTGATCAAGACCCGTGGTTAGTAAAGTAGAAACTTTCTCTCTGGAAAGGAGGTCCGCTTATTTACTTATCTGAAAAAGCAAAAGGTAGGTATGCTGTTTCAGAGAAGAGTACGTGGGTTTTCACATAGCCGGATATGAAAAGAGACCCTAATGAGTAGCTTTTTTTTATTCATAAACCCTTCTTTCTGTGCTTATGGAATCATCCAGTGGCAGGTCTTGGCGATTGAATTTATCCTATTTTACTTTGTTGAGTGCGATCTAGTATTGACTTGCCCTTATTTTCCATCGATCGGGTAGTTAGTTAGGTCACGCGGACAAGAAGTCATATATACTGAAATAAGAGGGACTCCTTCGAGGCATCGCCATTAAGGTGCTCTTTTGATAGATTTCTATACCTTCCCCTCCCTTTCCTTTGTATCTGGGCCTACGCGAACAGCTGCTTGCTTATCGAAGAAGTCTGCTCACATGATTGGAATATGGCTCCCGTATGCATGCTATTCTGGGGCTTCGCGAGGCACACCCTTATACTTTTTCACTTCTTTACCCCCTGCGACCTCTAAAAAGTAGCTTTTAGGGGCTAGAAAAATCGCTCGTTTAATAAGGCCATGCTCGAGCTTAAACTTCCCAAGCTCCTTATCTGATTTTAGAGATTCAGGAAGGGGGTTCTCTAAACTGACAGAGTCTGTGTCTGTGTAGACACAGTCATCTCTAGATACAAACTCATCCATATATATCCGCGCATGACTCGCAATGCATGCTGAGATCTGCGGGGCCGTGTTAATCGGCGGTTTCCATCCATCGCTCTCATCGTAGACATTATCCTTGTAGGATATTAAATTCATATCACCTATTTCGGTTATATTGAAAACACTCCCTTTCTTCTGAAGCACAAACTACCTTTTTCCAAGGTTAGAAACAAGGGCACATTTACTGCTCTTAGTCTTGATACGAAAGCGACCATATACACTCTTCATGCACAACTTGTATATATAGGCCTCCCCATGTCTACCGGCTTTGGTAGCAGCTAATCTCCACTGATACATATCATCGACAAATTTGGAAAATGGACTAGCCATCTCCTCGAACAAATACCCACAACATGGGGTAATATGATATCCCAATTTTTGGGTGTGCTTTAATTCTTCTATAAAGAAGCACCCGAACGTGTAGCCAACACCGAATTTCAGAACCTTCCCATCATTGTCTCTAAACGGGAGAAAAGGACGTTTTACATCCGTCGGAGTATAGACGAATGCCAAGATGAACCCATACAAATCCTCCAATTTCTTGTTACGGAAATTGTCATGCCAGACTGGCTTCTCGCCAGGCATTTTACATGTTTTCATTATAAAAGGATATAATGGGTTTACATCGTAGTATAAAAGATTCTCGCCAGTTGGCTTGAACACATCTACACGCCCACCATAATAGGCCTGCCTTATGAAGGCGTCTTCTTCCTCCATTGGAATGTATATTTTAGATTTCTTATCGTCTAGATACAGCATCCTAAATATGGCAAACGCCATAGCAGCTATACTATAGTAGTTTATTCAACTATGTCAATTTGCAACTTCACATAAAAGATGTTTTGAGCTCTGATCATGATACAGCCCAAAAGCAACACATCATGCCTTAAATAGGCTTCATAAGCCACCTTATTTTGGGGAATCGTGTCTAAGGTGACCTTTGAGTGATCCAAATCACCCTTTCCAGCCAAATCAGGGCATATTTTGCGAGCCAACTCTACTAAACTACGTGGCAATAGGTGTAGCAAACATCGCACTTTACAAATAAGTCTCCTCCTCGCTCCGCTAGGAGACACCCTATTATAGATAGCTATTTCATAGATGTTGCCATCACGAAGACTTATCCCGCGCTCCATATCAACCTCGGGATGATGCTGAATCATATGGTTAATTAGAAGGATTCCATCGAATTTTAAGTTATGAAAATATATTATAAGCGGTTTCCCCGCTTTCCTAGCAACAGATAGAATTCTATCTATATAAAGGTGCATGAGATGGAGGCTCTGATCATAGAAATTATTCCCAACTTGTAAGCTGTAATTAGAAGCATAAAAAGTTTCTACATGACGCTCAGGACGACATCTTGCTAGATCATCCTTTTTGATCTGATCATGATCAACCAACATAAAACCGGCCGCATAGGGGACATGAATAAGACCAGCATGCTCGTCAGATTTCACACCAAATCTATCGGTTATTTGCTGATCCTCATGCAAGGTGATGGTTTCTATATCACCAACCAGAAAATTGGACTGTTTCGGAGGCTTTCCTTTAGAATTTGGATTCTCTTCCACTTTCCGGTTGTATGTAGCGAGCTTAACTTAATACTTATTATCTAGCTTTCTGATGTAGGGGTTTTTCCTAGTATCACCAGTATTTTGGATCTTTGGTCTTCTTGGTAAACTTTCCACTAGGCTTTGTAGGATTTCTGATATCTCCATCGAGTCATATACTAGATTATAGACTTCCTTCTCCGTTAACACCTCAAAAATCTCCTCTCTTTTCGAATGTTCTGCTAGAAATCGTATACCTACTTTATAAACTGGTTTTAGATGATATTTCTCCGCTAGTTTGACCATCTCTCTCTCTATGATATTGGTCACATATTCAATCGGCAGGATTCGAGTGGGATCCAATTCGTCATAGAGCCATATGCTTGTTGATGCTTACAGGGTATCATCAATTTCTGGACACGAACCTTTTTCCAAGTATAGCACAGGCAGGATGGAAGCTATCCTCTCACCGGCCTTACCGTCGGTTGGAATTCGAGGATAAATATATTTATTTAATAATACGTGACATTAAGTTGCATGAGCAATCCAGTGGTTAAGTAAAGGATACACAGGCTTATACTCGACACTAGCCACTGCAACCATACCTTTGATGGTATAGTACTTCCAAGACGTAAGATTTATACGATGGTAGAGTTCAGTGATAGCTCGTGTACCAATACGAGGAGTACTCGTTATTGTGCAATAGCACCGCATTCTAACACTTCACCTCCAACGATACTGTTTTTTATGCATCAAGACCAACGGTGTCAGTATGGGTTGTACTCAACACCTACTTCTTTTGTACCCCGAAATACTAATTTTCGTAAAAGAATTCATTCATTTTTCACTTTTCTTAGGTATAAGTATACTAGTAATCTACCGCAGGAGATTCAGGCGATAGCCCATCGATCGGACTTGTGTACTGAGATACATAGTATCTATGATAATGAACGGGTCAAGAGAGGAGTTCTCTACCAAGAGTGGAAGATGATAGATGAATCTATTAGAGAGGGAAATGATTCATTTCCATTTTATTTGGTATATCATAGGTATAATTCTTCTGATTACACAACGGAGCAATTTCGAAGCATTCTGGAGGAACAGTCAATGTTTGGGTATTGCGCCACGATCCCAGTCCCCTATGAGGGTGGGGAGAACGAGCCAAATAACCATCGTTTGGTGGACGTTTGTAGGCCCACCCTTCTTACAGATTTACTTATTTTTCATGCTTTAGCTTCTATTATAATCTCTCGATACATATTGAGAAATACGTTTCTCCCAAAAAGGGTTCTCTCTTATAACGAGATCCGTAGTAGATCTCATGAATTTTGGCGTGAGCAAAAGAATATAGTACGAGTTGTGAGGATTGACTTGAGTCCTAGCATACCTACTCTTGGCAGACGGCGTGTATGGAAGAGGTTGCATTTTCTCCATGACTTGGGTGTAATTTCCACACTTCTAAAACGATTTATCGATCTAGACATATACGATTGGGAGACTAATCTCCCAATTAGGAAGTGGAGTTGTATTCCTCTCGTACCTGAATTATGAGATGCTATTCTACATCTGTTTTTTAGAGTCGAATTGGATAGTGTGCTACTAAAGCAATATGAGGGGGTCCTATATACGCGGTGGGGGAACGAGCTCATTCTAGTTGATAGAATGTCAGATCCATTCCAATTGAGTGAGGACGTCATTATTAGTATAATAAGAGTGAAAGGCCTTAGAGCTAACATTTACGGAACGGGACGTGGGTTCAAACCCCTACCTGTAAACAATGGCGGGGTAAAATATCACGTTACTGAAAGTGGTGATGTCCTGGTGGAGGAAGAGGAATCATCGCATTAATGATGCTGCTGATTAAGCTTGCTATGAGGGATAGCCAGTTGATGATTATTACTAATATCAGAAATATTTCAACTATTCCAGGGGATATAAGGGTTAAAGATCGAGGAGGTACAATCGTGTTTGACAAGAAATGAGAGAATGGGGTGCGTAAGTTTTGTTTCATAGTCAATATTGGTTAGATCTGTACGAAGCGGAAGATACTATGTTCTACTATAGTAGATGGTAGATGTCAAAAAAACAAATCACGGAGCCGTGTTTTATCATATCCTTCTTGTATAATAATCCACATAACTCAGGTCATACGACCTGCTGCCCACAAATATTCTACTTGACGGTCCATCTAGCTAGTTCTCTCCGTAAACCTTTGCCATGTCTAGTGCTGCACTAGTTAAGGATACGTCGATGCAGGTGATAACTCTCAATTAACATAACACCATATCACATTTTGATTTGTTATGTCTAGTAGTATTTTGCGCTCCTAATATGCGATCATATTAGCAGTAAAAGAATGGTCTCATGTGTCACAATTGGTCCTATTGAACAGAAGTATTTGGATTTCTTCCCCGGATTGTTCTAGCTAAAATCCATGATCTAGTTACTATTATAATAGACCCTTGCGAGGGTGGCAAGGATCGAGTAAAGGAAAGGGGGTGTTACTTGTATATTTTTATTAGTATGGCCCTATCATATACTTCAAATGGATAGGTGGGATTAGGAATACCAACCAACAACAAGGTGTAGATAGGCCCACATGATGTCAGGAATAACAATACGAGTGAAGAATAATTGATCGATTAGCATCCGTGATTAGCCTCTCAATCCTCGTCAGAGGAAACACCATCAACTGCCTTTCCATAGTTAGGATCGATCCCCCTTTCCACTCTCATATTACGGTGAATGAATACCACACCCGACTGAGATAGAGTTGTTTATCTTTCCAGCACAAGATAAGAAAATCTCCTCATTACCTTTTCTGCTTGCCCGTAGTTGTGCCAGAAGTTGATGGGTTGTATACCCCATCACGCCTAGCACTGAGAGATATGTGCTGTAAATGGGAGGTGTGGACAATCACATGACATTCATGTAGGCACATGAGATGAATGTAGCGCATTACTTGTTGTTAGAAATAGACAAATCTCTAATTGGGTCTAGAAAGAGGAAGGTATAGTCAAGTAATGGTCAACTATCTAACTTCTAGCCAACGTTTGGTGCCTCTTGAATAGGATTTCTCAGGGAAATGGTAGAAAGGGGCATTGTATATATCTGAATTGTAGGCCAGCATATCGGTTAGCGTCAATAGTATAGACTCTGTATAATAGTGACCCTAAGGGATGGGAGAGTCGGGGAGTCCTTCGTTTCCGTATGGAAGGTGCTGTTAAAGCGATTTTAGATAATCGTTATGTGTTATTGAACATAGAGTGTTGTTCTCTAACTGAAATTCCTCATGCGTTCGGGGATCTCCTGTATGGTGAATATAGACGAGGGTATTCACATCAATATTATGATGAGGAAACCCAAACTACTAATGTTTGGAGACCGGGGTGTGCCATAGATTTACTAGTACTGATGGCGCTATCAAAACGTCTATTGGAATTGATAGGGCACCCACACAACGTTTATGAGTTGGAAGATCTGGAGGAATCTTACTATTCTTATATTAGTGAGATGTCAACGAATGTGACAAGAGTCTACAAGATCGACTTCTCATTATGGAATGTGAAGAAGTATAGTCTTTAGAAAGTGGTGCTAAGCCGTGTAGATGGGTTAAGTAGCATGGAAGAAACACTAATCGGAATGTTATTAAGTAATCCGTTTTACTACCGCAATAAAGAGTGGGATGCGTCATGGGAGTATGTCCCTGAGATAGGGGAAATCTCTCGTGTGCTATTTCACATTTACTTAATGGTGCAATTTGACTCTAAGATTTGGAAGGCTTATCCTCGAGTTAGTTATTCATGCTTGGGTAGCGAAGTTATTATAGCAATCAACGATGAAACGGATTTCGATCTGGAATCGTTGTTAGCGGATGTAGATACTCCAGGAAAAATCGAGTATCTCGATGATGAGAATATCGAAACACCTTGTTTGATTTGTACCCCACACGAAAGAAAAGTCATCCTTTTATCGGATGGGACTATTGAAGTGTGGAACGGGAAGGATTATCTGTGATAGATGGCTTCATTACAATCCTAGCTATGCCTTAGGGTAAGTAGCAAAATCGCATGTGTTTTAGTTGTTGTTAGATCAACATAGATCTAAAAGAGGGTTGTACATGCACAGACAGAGGTATACCTCTTCGTAACTAGAAGTAAGAATGAGAAGATTTGTATTTATACATGAACCTGATTTCCCAAGGGGATTGATGTCTACTCTGTGTCCTGTAACCCAGAGCGTTGAATCTAGTGGATAAAAGGTAGTTCCACTTCAAGGCTGTTATCTGCATCGGGTGATAGTCCTTCAACGAGAGTGAGTCGCTTAACACGGATCCACTTTCAGAACCTTTATTTAGTTTTGATAGTTCCAGTTGCTTACGAAGATCCAAGTCCAGCTACTTACGAAGAAGGGCAGACAGACTACGCCATTCCCATCCCTGTAGACAGACTAACTAAGCGTGGTAGTCGAGTGAACGTGGTATCAAAAAGGTCTCGTTTTGTCCTTTATTGAGGGAAGATAGTATACCTAAAAAGAATCGATTCAAAAACTTTTTAGAGAACTAATCTGGGTCTATCAGGCACTGGTATCTAAGTGATAGTCGCTTGAAGGACTCGAAAGCTGACTAATGCTGATAGGAAAACAGAGCTTCCTTCAACGCTGATCGATACCATCCACCAGAAGAAAATGTGACCGCAACTACTTCCCGAATCAGCACCGTCTGGAGGCTTTGCATCTGTATTTGGAGCTGGGCATGCATCCATTGATTCTAGCACTTGGAGCTTTGAACGCTCAAAAGAGAAATACAATCTCCCCCCTACAAGTGGATCGATAGGTTCATACATCTTGTAGTCGGTGCAGTTCTGGGAAGGAATGGGCTAATATGAGTTCTGGTTTAGTCAGTAGTTCACTTCTCCCTTCTTGTCCGCACCTGCTTTTGCTGAAGACAATGCTCAATGAGAGGAGTGGGAAAGTATTAGTTAAGGGATATCGGGAAGGAGGTCGAAGAAAGGGGAAAGAGCTTCTGATGAGGACATCCCTACTAATGCTACACCCACAACTCCGACTGCTATACATACATGACCAATTACTAGAGCTCGCGCACATCAATTGAATTACCAGGTACTTTCGTTTCTTGCAAATCCTTCTAATGTTCATGAACATATGATGCTGCCTAAATTAGATAGTTTTGTTTTACTTGTGAATGAAGGACCTGGCATGGACAAGAAGGATGACCATTGGAGCGGGATCAAGCATGGAGAAGAAGGTGCGCGCGCGGGAAAGAACAATGGAGCTTCGAGTGATGATTTTCGCACTTTGAAGCCACCATAATGGGAGCAAGAAGCCTTGGACGAAATATGCATGATGCCACTTTATAAAATTCGTCCCTAGGCTAATATAGGTGTTGCGCCACCTTATTTTTGGGCCAGGCCCATGTAATTTCGAAATACCATATTATAGGCTATTTTTAGAGTCCGTATGTATGGGGAAACTGAGTTAGGGTCGGGTTCGGACCCCTCCTCCAAGGGGCCACGAAATTCCCCTCTATTCCCCCATATATACAGCCCTTAGGGCGTCGTTTTAGGTTTGGGTTTTGTTTAGATTATAAGTTCGCCATAGCTGCAACTTCGCGTTGTTCGTTTGTGTTCCACGACCAGACAAAGGCGTCCCAGAACCCCACTTCATCAATAAACCTTTCCTCTTATATTCGCAATATCCAGATTGCAATCTTAGTTTCTTGCTTGTTTTTCGTTTGCGTGCAGGAAACAAACCCTCGTGGTCAGGTTGATCGTGCTCCGGCGTGGTCAATAACCTCTCGGAGTTGGTTTAGCGATTGCTAAGGCGCAACGTCATCACACGTTCATAGTCGGATCGTCAAAGTCTACTCCACCAAAATGATAGCCATCATCTCATCGAAAGACAGGGACAACTTCGCCTCTATCAGCTTCATCGTCAGTTAGCAATTGAAAGTAGGGGAAGCTATGATTCTATCGAATGTGCGTATCCATTGGGGCTAGTGAAAGATTACGGTAGGGGAACCCGTTTCACTACTGAGTTCTTGTATGAGTGACAATAAGTAAGGGCAGAATAGCCCCGGGGCTTCACAACCCGCTTCTCTTCCTTAATTTAGTGAATGGTGGGTGCGCAAAGTCTTGAGTTTTGGACCTGTTATGGACAAAAGGAGAAGAACATTGTACCGATCCACTACTTGAATCTACGAGGACTAGTTTAGTCGATCTATTGTTTTACCACTCACTAACAGGACTTTCCTGCTTAGGATTGAGAAGATAATAAGATCGTTTTCTTTCTCTTGCTCTGTATAATAGAAATAGTGTACTAAGGTAAGTTCCATTAAGTTAGGGCTGGTTAGTGAAGTTAAGTAAGAGGGAGTTCTAGTTAAGCATGCCCATAGCTCTTGCTTCTAATTGGTTAGTGCAGGATACTACTCTCCCCATCCAGTTCTGGAGAAGAGAAAGGTTGCGTTCCTTCTTTTCTTTCAGATAGTGGGATGCGTTGATCTGCTGAATCATGAAGATCAAGTCCTCCCAGGCAAGGCGAACCTAGTGGTTTCTAGTTTAGTGCAACCTTTTCCTCGGAGCTATTTGACAATGGGCCCAATGAAGACTTCTTCCCCCCGAGGATAAGTCGATACTAGTTTCTGGTCTGCTTTGGAGAGTAGAAGTCGATATTAGTTTCTGGGCTGCTACTGAACTTCGCATTGCGCTAGGTGAGACGAGAAGTGCCGGCAAAGGCCTCTGTTACGGATTACGGGAAACAAGTAAACAGAATAGGTTTGATAACTTACTCGGGTGCTGGTGCCTCGGATCCAGAGGTTCTAGGAAGGAGGAAGGCTCGTTTCATTATCGAATATCGTGTAGAACTCACTTGCCCGGCCTTTTGCTAGGAATCCTATCTTTATGCTTTGGTTGGGTTATCCCATAAATCAAGGGCCCTACTATTCTATTATTTATTGTTCAGATTTGAAAGGACAGATACAAAGCTTAAACCCAGCTTGGGGAGAAAGATGAATCTTGGCGAGAGTAAGGAATCGCACCCTTAGCATGAGGGGAATAGCCGGTTTCCTTTCCTTAACTAGACTACCTTATGGTAGCTCGACTGGGCACGTCAACGTATGTATTCTGTCTTCCCAATCAAACATTAGTCATTGCAGCTATTTCATCTGGTCTACTAGAGTAGAGAGATCTCTCACTTCACTACACATCGCACTAACTAATAGCTAGTCGCCTCATGGATCACCTTATTATGTGCAGCTAAAGCGGGTGTGTGCATTGTTCAACTAGAGCCGAGGAGGACAAAAGAATAAGGAACAACAGGTTCGCTACCCGATTTCAATAGTTTCCTTGATTTGAAATCAATCCAATATCCTTTCGAGAATCTAGAGTGATATCAACAACCTCCTAGTTGAAGTACAGATGAGGAAGCAACCTATTAGTTTCAGTCCAGTCTAGGAAAGGAGCGGAGCCTATTGATATAGCTTAGTAGAGCTTCGCCATGATAGCAGTTTGTTTTAACAAGTAGTAGGAATGCGTGCTGATGTGCCAAATCTCCTCGTGCTCCTTCCGGATAATCCGAAATCTAGGGGTAAAGGAAAGATCAAGGTTTTCTCCTTGATCAGTCGACTTGCCTGCTTCCTTTCATCTGGCCGACGGTTCTTGTATCATTAGCTAGATCTGTTATGTCAACCTCAGAGACAGATGCTTATGTAAGAAGAAGGCATCCCGAGGGGAACATGTCAAGTATCCTCCTGGCATCGAACTCTATTTTCTGTATGTTAATGAAAGGTTTAGACTAAAGCGGGGTAGAGGAATTGGTCAACTCATCAGGCTCATGACCTGAAGAGTGCAGGTTCGAATCCTGTCCCCGCCTAATCACGTGTACGATTCAATGAAATAGCTATTCGGAGTCCACTGATGATTTGCTAATTGTTTGATGATCCTTGACTAGCTATATAGACCCTAGGAACTTGCATGTGCTATTACTGCTGTATAAAGGAAAGGTGGCTCACGTTACCACTCTCCCCTATTCCTAAAGGAAGGAAGAGTCCATCAAATGCAAGTCGCTACCAGTTTCCTATTTTGGATGAATACCATCGCACCATTTGATCTCGCGGTAACGAGTACTCAAGGAATCCTCTGGAATTCCAGTCATGATGATCAGGTACCCGGAGTACATCACCCACATCAGGAAGAAAAGAGAGAGAAGTGGAGTAAAATGGATTCAGATGCCGCATTGCAAGTGAACAAAAGAAACCAGTGGAAATAGAAAGAGAATGAACAAGTGTGTCAATTCATGAGTTAAGGAATACTATTGGGAAGATTGGGTGACTAATATCCTGAGAAAACGATCTCTTGCTTCCCTTGAAACATGCTGAGAGGACCATTTCGATTAGTGAGAAGCTCAGTTCATGGGTCATGACGACAGATCATATCGTGTACCAGTGCACTGTTCTTTAGAGATCTATGTTCAGTGAACAAGAATGTAGTGAGGGGTGCTACTTTAGTGTTATTCCTAGACTGATGAAGTGAAGACTTTAGGCCTCGCTAATAGTGGACCAACTGAGAATGTTTGTTTCTCTTTTCTGTAGATATCTCAATATTCCTTGAAAGCCTTATGAATGGTGGCGAGGATGTGGAAGAGCTAGTCATATAGTCCTTTAAGCTTGATTCCTTTTATCGGTTAGCAAGGAGTTTGAAGCTTGAGTACTTTCATTCAGCTTCCGTTCCTGTGGAATGAAGTTGGTTCAGAGGTCTCAAGTAGATCTTCTTAGACAGGGAATAATATCTCTACTACACTTTCCTTCCACTTTATATTGAGCAAGTTCACCTGTTAGCTTTCCCGCCAAAGGACAACAAGCTAGTAATGTGAATCATCATAGTTTCTGTTTTCAGACAAGTACATCGTCCACCTTTATCATATTAGCAAACAGCTGATCTTAAGAGATCTCAAATAAGGGACATACTTTTGTGTATTTCCGAATGGAGCAGAATAGTCATTCAACTGATGCTTTGAAAGTCTTAAACAAGGCGATGTGTTTATGTGTCTTTCCTCATTGCATTCCTGTACTTTCCTGCTTAGTATCAAAACCATGTGATGGTACACTATTTATTTTGGCTAGAACTTGATTTCTCTAACAACTCAATATGACAACACCAAAAATTAAGGGAGCTAGTAGCTACATTCGAGGATTAACATTATGCCCCGGCTCATGAGAGCTATATTTATAGGAATAGAAATTGCAATGACCACCCACAACATTGTCCCCAGCCGTTGGTTCAAAACCTTCCTCGTCTCTAGTTTACTCCGGCCCCGACCCTAATCATTAGAATTATTATAGAAATCCTATCACGAAAAAGTTTTCACTTTCCCTTTGCACCACCATTGCCCATTGTTAAAGTGGAAACACATCGCCTTTAGTGATTATTTGGATCTCAACCCACTTCAAGAAAGGAAGTGGTAAACAAATGGACTTGAGAGTGAGGGAAGAGAAGCACCACGCGCACCACCAGGGTTAGATTTACATTTTGCTTCGTCTCCCCGACTAGAGTTGTGATTTGAAGAAAGCGCAGGTCCCTAGACATTAGAGCGCCCTGTCATTAATAGAAAGGAAGCGAACTCCTAACGAAGGTGATTCTAAGCCCAATTTCTATTGTTATCAATTTCTTTGTCAATGTGCAAGAGCAAAGGCAAACACATCAGATGCAATGAATTGAGATTCAGTTGGGTGTTCCGCCGTTAATGCACCTAGGACGTGCTTACTAGGAAGATGAGAGACATGCTCGCTAGCCCCAAGTTGGGGTGCACCTAAGTTCTATCATACATAAGAAAATATCTATTGGACCAAGGGATGCCTACTCAATTCCATTTTATGGTCCGATCTAGCAAAATCATTAACATAGTGCAAATCGGGACGAGGAAAAGAAGGCATAGGAGTGGCAGATGCATGATCACTTGTAAAGTCCAATGAGCCAGGTTTATTGACTGGATTGTGTACCATAGAAAGTAAGTCTACCAAGAAGCTACCATTGAAATGGAATCTGGAATAGGAGGAAGAGTCCTTGAGTCAAACATCTTGGTCTGCCCAGTAGGATTCAGCAACCACCGAAAAGCAAGGAGAAATCTTTGTACGTAATCCTTCGCTTGATCATTTGCATCGACATGTCTTTCTTTTGCCAAAACAAAATAAAATGAGCATTAAGCAGCAAAACGGATTTGGTCTGGTCACACCACCTAAGATTTTAGGTTTTGCGTATGCATGTGATTGCTCATCATCACAAAAGGGACACTGCTCCTCTTCCATTTCCATTCCTTTAACAAAAGCAACCTCAAATAGATTCATCATTGAAGTGGTGTTTACACAAGCACTCGCGTACGAATAAGAGGGGTATGATATGATACCATAACAGGGAATAGCTCCCTCATCAGAGGGATCCTGTCAGTTGCAGCTGAGAAATCATAACAAAATATGAACATATTTATTGAGTCGATATTAACGAGGCGGCGTTATCCATGTGAAATGGATGCAAAAGGCCCTCTCGACATAATGGATCGTCTATATATTTGATAGAAATGAGGTAGACTAGAAGCTGAAGCCAATAGACCAATGGAATTAATCAATCACTTGCTTTCCCGAACTGGACAGCAGGATTTTAGCAGCACTGGACTGGAATCGTGCCGAACTGGAATGTATTGATTCTTTGAAGTATATTTGGATTTCGCCTATGTTATGTATTGATTCTTCTCCTCCTTGCTTCTTTGAAGTATTGATTCTTCTCCTCCTTGGTCATGTCATGTAGAGGATGCAAAAGGGAGAGAGATGGCTCATGTGGCAAGTGAAACATCTCTGCGAGAAGACACTCTGAACATTTGTCCTCTTGTAATCCATTGCATGTTGGAGCAATTCTTAGGGTGTGCACTGTGGCATAGAACTCCTTGATTGCTGAAGCATAAAAATCTTGCTTGAATTCAGAGAAGGTCACAACTGACAAAAAGAGGAATCATTGCTTTGAGTTCATCTTGCTTTCCTACATGCTCCCGGTTCACCCACTTCTCACTTCAAAATACCTTCTTGAAGTAGACTGAATGATATGTATCAAATTGAAGTTGCCTTTAGAATCTGGGATCAGAACAGGACAGGTATCACTTTTCAGGATCAAACCAATGGGAAAATGCAATGGAAAAAAACCATGGATAAGCCCTTTCTCTTTTCTTTCAAGTACCAACTCGCCAAGAGAGGTTTGAAGAAGAATTATCTCTATGCTCCACACCTCATGAAGCTTATCTTGAACCAATCTCAGCTTTCCCCATCTGCTAGACCAAGAGCCTCCTTAATGGCTCAAAGTGTAGAGTTGCCTGCTAAGAGAAGCAAATTTTTTTGGCCTCTAGTGCTCAAGTTCCTGCTTCTACTAGTGATCTTCCACAATCCTCTGCTCATGATATAGAAGAAGAAATGTCAGAAGAAAGCAGCAGTTCTGATGAAGAAAATGCATCTACTGTCTCCTTGCTCAAGGGCTTCATCAAAAAGCTTTTCCCATGAAGAAGCTTAGATCACCATCCTCACTCAGATGAAAGAGCTCTCTGATTTGTCCAAGAGCAATGCTCCAAAGCTAGAAAGGTTAGAGCAATTGCTTAAGAATTGTGCTCTCGAAGTTGTGGATGACCCTCAACCAACTTTGAATGTGCCTCCTTCTTCAGCTGAAGCTCCTCAAGATTCTTCATGCTTTTTTGTGCTTGTGGGAGTCGAATAGCTAGATAGATAGTTCTAGTCATGATGCTTGAAGGGTAGGATAGAGGCAGAAAAAAAGGTAGTATGACTTGGTTCTTCTTTTGCTCTTTTATGGACTGTCTTGTAAACCTCTTTTGGATGATGCATGTGTGTTTCATTTCTCATATCTAGTATGACTTCTGCTTATTGCTTATCTTATGTCATATACATGCTTCATCCTTGTGCAAGTGTATCTTTGACTCTATGCTTATTGAAATAGACTTTGCATCACATGATTGCGTGTGAGCTTATCTTTTTCTTGATTGCTTTCCAAAATCTATAAAAAAGAGGGATGCCGAAACTCAGTCATCACAGAGTTATTTGACGAGCTTGCAGGGGGTGGGGCTAAATTATTATCCAATGCCATCCTTTCCTTCACCGAAGCCCACTAGTTGACGGTTGGGAAAGCAAGGGTGAAGCCTTTGATACAGGTTGAGCTCATCTCCTTCTCTATCCGTCCTATCGGAGAATCTAAATAGTGATTCTTTCACGCCTAAATAAAAAGGTAAGAATCCGGATCCTCCGATAGATAAGAAGAGAATCCAGGTAGCCTAGTAGCAAGGAATGGAATATGCCAAGAAGATGATATAGGCGAAGTTGTCCCTGTCTTTCGATGAGATGGTGGCTATCGTTTTTGGTGGAGTAGACTTTGACGATCCGACTACGAACGTGTGAGACGTCGCGCCTTAGCAATCGCTAAACCAACTCTGAGAGGTTATTGACCACGCCGGAGCACGATCAACCTGACCACGAGGGTCTATTTCCTGCACGCAAACGAAGAACAAGCAAGAAACTAAGATTGCAATCTGGATATTGCGAATATAAGAGGAAAGCTTTATTGATGAAGTGGGGTTCTGTGACGCCTTTGTCTGGTCGCGGAACACAAACGAAGAACGCGAAGTTGCTGCTATGGCGAACTTGTAATCTAAACAAAACCCAAACCTAAAACGAAGCCCTAAGGGCTGTATATATGGGGGAATAGAAGGGAATTTCGTGGCCCCTTGGAGGAGGGGTCCGAAACCAACCCTAAGTCAGTTTCCCCATACATACGGACTCTAAAAACAGCCTATAATATGGTATTTCGAAATTACATGGGCCTGGCCCAAAATTAAGGTGGCGCAGCACCTATATTAGCCTATGGACGAATTTTATAAAGTGGCATCATGCATATTTCGTCCACAGCTTCCCACTCCCATTATGGTGGCTTCAATGTGCGAAAATCATCACTGGAAGCTCCAATGTTCTTCCCCGCGCGCGCACCTTCTCCTCCATGCTTGATCCCGCTCCAATGGTCATCCTTCTTATCCATGATAGGTCCTTCATTCATAAGTAAAACAAAAGTATCTAATTTAGGCAGCATCATATGTTCATGAATATTAGAAGGATTTCCAAGAAACGAAAGTACCTGGTAATTCAATTGACGTGCGCGAGCTCTAGTAATTGGTCCTGTATGTATAGCAGTCGGGGTGGGTGTAACATTAGTAGGGATGTCCTCATCATCCTCGCCTTCTTGAACTGACGTCGTCCTCGACGGAAGCTCATCTTCCTCACCCAAATAAGGCTTCAAATCTGCAATGTTAAAAGTGGGGCTAACCCCAAACTCTGCAGGCAGCTCAAGTTTATATGCATTATCATTTACTTTCTCTAACACCTTAAAAGGACCATCAGCACGTGGCATTAGCTTTGACTTGCGCAAATCAGGAAATCTATCCTTACGCAAATGTAACCAAACAAGATCTCCAGGTGCAAAGACAACATGTTTTCTACCCTTATCTCCAGCAAGTTTGTATTTAGCATTCATACGCTCAATGTTTTCCTTAGTTAACTCATGAATCTTTAATATCAATTCAGCACGTTCTTTAGCATCAAAATTAACCTTCTCCGAAGACGGAAGAGGCAACAAATCAATAGGTGCACGAGGTAAGAAACCATACACAACTTCAAAAGGGCACATCTTAGTGGTAGAATGTAGCGAACGATTATAAGCAAATTCAATATGAGGCAAGCATTCTTCCCACATTTTCAGGTTATTCTTCAAAACAGCCCTAAGCATAGTAGACAATGATCTATTGACTACTTCAGTTTGGCCATCAGTTTGGGGGTGACATGTAGTACTAAAAAGCAGTTTAGTCCCCAACTTAGCCCATAAACATCTCCAAAAGTGGCTAAGAAATTTAGCATCACGATCGGAAACAATTGTATTTGGCACACCATGCAACCGAATAATTTCACGAAAGAACAAATCAGCAACATGAGCAGCATCATCACTTTTATGACATGGTATAAAGTGTGCCATTTTAGAAAATCTATCCACGACAACAAATATGCTATCCCTCCCCTTCTTTGTTCGAGGTAAACCTAAAACAAAGTCCATAGATATATCCTCCCAAGGAACACTAGGTACAGGTAAAGGCATATATAAACCATGAGGATTGAGTCGTGACTTAGCTTTTTGACATGTAGTGCAGCGAGCAACAAAACGCTCAACATCCCGTCTCATCTTTGGCCAAAAGAAATGTGTAGCAAGTACGTCCTCCGTCTTCTTCACGCCAAAGTGTCCCATTAATCCTCCTCCGTGCGCCTCCTGTAACAACAAAAGACGAACGGAGCTAGCTGGAATGCATAGCTTGTTAGCACGAAACACAAATCCATTATTAATAACGAACTTGTTCCATGTTCTCCCTTCTTTACAATTCTGCAACACGTCTCTAAATTCAGCATCATGCACATATTGATCTTTGATGGTCTCCAAACCAAATATTTTAAAGTCAAGTTGTGAAAGCATAGTATAACGACGAGACAAAGCATCAGCAATAACATTGTCTTTACCCTTCTTGTGTTTAATGACATAAGGAAAAGTCTCAATGAATTCAACCCATTTAGCATGTCTACGGTTCAGTTTTGCTTGACTTTTAATATGTTTCAAAGATTCATGATCAGAATGTATAACAAATTCTTTGGGCCATAAATAATGTTGCCATGTTTCCAAAGTCCGAACAAGAGCATATAATTCCTTATCATAAGTAGAATAATTCAGACTAGGCCCACTTAATTTTTCAGAAAAGTACGCAACAGGTTTACCATCTTGTAGTAACACACCTCCTAACCCAATTCCACTAGCATCACATTCAAGCTCGAAAGTCTTATTAAAATCAGGAAGTTGGAGTAAAGGAGCATGTGTTAACTTATCTTTCAAGACCGTGAAGGCTTCTTCCTGTGCGGTACCCCAAGAAAAAGGCACGTCCTTCTTTGTAAGCTCATTGAGAGGCGCAGCAATGGTGCTGAAATTTCTCACAAAACGCCTATAGAAACCAGCGAGGCCAAGAAAACTCCTTACTTGTGTGACCGTTTTGGGCTGCGGCCAACTCTCAATAGCTTCGATCTTGGCTGTATCAATTTCAATTCCCTGTGGAGTAACAACATAGCCAAGAAAAGATACTCGGTCGGTGCAAAAGGTGCACTTCCCAAGGTTACCAAACAAACGTGCATCACGTAGCGCAGTAAAAACAGCACGTAAATGTTCCAAATGTTCCTCCAAAGATCTACTAAAAATCAATATATCATCAAAATAGACTACCACAAATCGTCCAATGAAAGCACGTAAAACCTCGTTCATTAATCTCATGAAAGTGCTAGGTGCATTAGTTAACCCAAAAGGCATGACTAGCCACTCATATAATCCAAACTTAGTTTTAAATGCTGTTTTCCATTCATCGCCCAATTTCATACGAATTTGATGGTATCCACTACGCAAATCAACTTTGGAGAAAATTGTAGAGCCACTTAATTCATCAAGCATATCATCTAGTCTAGGAATAGGATGACGATAACGAATAGTAATATTATTAATGCCTCTACAATCCACACACATGCGCGATGTACCATCCTTTTTAGGCACTAGAATAATAGGAACAGCACAAGGACTAAGGGATTCACGTATATAACCTTTGTCAAGCAGCTCCTGTACTTGACGCATAATCTCCTTTGTCTCCTCTGGATTGGTACGGTAGGGCGCACGGTTGGGTAGGGATGCACCGGGAATTAAGTCAATCTGATGCTCAATCCCGCGAATAGGCGGTAATCCCGGTGGCACGTCTTGTGGAAAGACGTCAGCGAACTCCTGCAAAATGTTAATGACAGTAGGAGGCAAAGAGGGAGGCATGTCCTCGAATGAAAATAATACCTCTTTACATACAAAAGCATAGCAAACATATGTAGCAACATCCAAATCATTAATATCAGATTTAGTAGCAAGTAAACATCCACTCTTCAATTTTATTTCAGATGCAACAGTAGATGATGGTTTATTATGCTTATGGTGTTGCTCAAATTCCTGTGCTACAATCTGATTTTCACTCTTATTTTTCTCCTGTTTTGCTTTACTAGCTCTAGCAATGTCATCTTTCATAATATGTTCGGGAGACATAGGAAGCAAAGTGATATTATGATCCTTATGAACAAGAGTATACTGATTTGTCCTACCATGGTGTACAGAATTTTTATCAAACTGCCATGGTCTACCAAGTAAAACAGAACATGCTTGCATGGGTACCACATCACAATCCACATAATCAGAATATGTAGCAATGCTAAAATGCACACGAACAGTACGTGTTACCTTAACCTTGCCACTATTGTTGAACCATTGGATGTAATAAGGATGAGGATGTGGTCTGGTGGATAGAGACAGCTTCTCCACCATCTCCATGCTAGCCAAGTTATTGCAACTCCCTCCATCGATGATGATGCGAACAGAACGCTCTTTCACAACTCCCTTTGTGTGGAACAAGTTGTGCCTCTGATTTTGCTCAGCGTGTGTAACCTGCACACTGAGAACACGTTGAGCAACTAAACTTTCATACCTGTCAGCGTAATCAGCAGCCATGTATTGTGTTTCTGGTTCTGCATCCTCGCCACCCTGTTCGTCACTTGCAATAAGTGCCAAAGTCTCCTCATCATAATCACTAGCGGACGCATATCCACCATCCTGAGTAACAATCATTACACGCTTGGAAGGGCATTCTCTCGCATAGTGACCTCCACCCTTGCAACGACGACATATAACCTCATGTGTTTGCCCTGTGGATGCAATAGATGAAGAAGAACTCTGTGCAGGCCCAAAAGGTGTGCTCTTCGTAGAGGGTGCAGTAGGAGCCTGTTGCCTGGTATCGCGATTAGAGTTGGAGGTTGAAGGAGGTGGTGTTGCAGCAGGACGTGCGGAAGCAGAGGAGGTACGTGGCGTCCATGATGAAGTACGGCCTGCAAAATTAGTAGTTCTCGCCATTGCCTGTCGATCCTGCACTTCACGTTCAGCTTTGCAAGCAAGATGAAATAAACGAGTGATAGTGTTATACTCCTTATACTCTAGAATAGTCTGAATCTCTCTATTTAATCCACCCATAAAACGTGCAAGCATAGCTTCATTCTCCTCAACAATACCACATCTAATCATACCAGTTTGTAATTCCTGATAATATTCTTCTACAGAATTTTTTCCTTGTCTTAAACGCTGCAAATTTTGAAGCAATTCACGTTGATAATAAGGTGGCACCCAACGATTTCGCATAGCAGTTTTCAAAGCAGCCCAAGTAGTTGGAATATTATCAGGGTGTATTCTACAATGTTCTGACCACCAAACACAAGCAAAACTAGTGAATGAACAAACAGCAGCAGCAACACGTCGATCCTCTGGAAATTGTAAGCATGTAAAACGTTGTTCTGTTTCTAACTCCCATGTAAGATATATATCAGGAACATATCTACCCTCAAACGTCGGAATATTCAATTTAAGTTTAGGGAGATGGTCATGATCCCGTACCTGCGGGGGTGGTGCAGCCCTACCGTTACGGTTGTAGCCATGTGGTCGACCTGGTGCGTATGGTGGTGGTTGCCCATGGGGCGGATCTGGAGCAACCTCTCCCTCATCATCGAAATCACCATCATAATCTTCAACCTGCTCAACGACAGTAGCCGCACGAGCCACCGAAGTAGCAGCAGTATCAACAGTACCAGGATGTTGGGCGTGGCCGAGAGGCACACGTCGCGCTCGTCGTTCGAAAGGAATAGGAACTGCAGCTGGTGGAGGTAGACGGGCAAGCACCTCATTGAACTTGGCGTCCATCTTGGAGTCGAATGTCTTCTCCAAACCATCTAGCTTCTCCATGGCAACTCCAAAGTTGTTCACGAAGTCCTGTACCTGCTCAGCCATCATTTGCTGAAATTTATCATAGAGCGCTTTGTTGGTCATGCTCTCCCAGTCGATCTCGTCATTGTGTGATCCTGGCATGGTTAGCAGAAATAGGAAACACACAATATGAAGCCTACAGACTGCTGGGACGTGGTGGTGGTGGTGGTGTGGCACAAATCCTTTAAGCGAATCTCAATTTCTTACCAGTTCTTACCCAGTAGCAGGCGGTGATCGGCAACCGTTGTAGCCAAAACTCTCAAAGCTTGGATAGAGCGATTGCCAGGTGGTGTCAAGCACACGGCGTAGGAGTATGTGGAGCTGGGATGGCTTATAATATGGTAGCAAAAAGGGTCAGCAATAATCAATTCAGAGATGCAAGGTTGAATAAACGCTCAACGACGGTACTGTGCTGGTCCTAGGCTAGACCGTGCTAGAGACGCGAGCCTAAAACACCAACAAAAACACGACGATACACCTAAGCAAGGGAAAAGCACAATCGGATTTTTTTTTCGTTTTTTTTTTCGGCGCCTCTTTTTTTTTTTTCGGCGCCTCTTTTTTTTTTTTCTTTCGGCGCCTCTTTTTTTTTTTTTTTTTTTTCAAAAACTCACTACAATGGCGAGTGTCTCAAAACTCTTGCCACGTCGTATAAGCAAGATGGGCACGAATTTTTCTTTTGGACTATTTTTTTTTTCTGGAGCAATCCGAGGGCTGCGACGACCCAAAAATTTCGACAAAAATCACTATGATAGCAAGTGTCTCAAAACGCTCCGGGGAACCTAAAATCAAGATAGGGAAAAAATATTTTCAGCCGAAATTTTTTTGGGCCAAAACGTGCTCTCCAAAGCGTGCCAGACTCTTTTTTTTTTTTTTTTTTTTTTTTCCGACACCTGCGCAGGTAGCAAAACACGGATCCGAAATCAAAAGGATCTCGAAACTAAACCTAAAACGAACTGGACTTGGATTGGTGGAGGATTTGTGGTGGTATATATGGACACCAATGGAGAGTGATGATGGATGATGAGATATGGCAGCGGCGATGATGGTGGTGGTATATGGCAACTATGAAGATGATGCGGTGGCGGCGTGACAACCTGTGAAAAGAACTCGAAACTCTAAAGGACTAGACACTAAGACCAGCAACTCGACACAACGATGTAACCGCCAATTCAACAAAGCAAAATACTGAAAAGACTATGCAAAGGCTCAGATTGGTTCGGATATGATGATCTAACCCTAATTTGTTTTTTGGCTTTTTCGTGGACTAAAGGTATGAAGAACACATGCGATCTAAACTACGAAAACTGGTAAAATCTCACCGAGCAACCTGGAAATCTGATACCACTTGATATAGGCGAAGTTGTCCCTGTCTTTCGATGAGATGGTGGCTATCGTTTTTGGTGGAGTAGACTTTGACGATCCGACTACGAACGTGTGAGACGTCGCGCCTTAGCAATCGCTAAACCAACTCTGAGAGGTTATTGACCACGCCGGAGCACGATCAACCTGACCACGAGGGTCTATTTCCTGCACGCAAACGAAGAACAAGCAAGAAACTAAGATTGCAATCTGGATATTGCGAATATAAGAGGAAAGCTTTATTGATGAAGTGGGGTTCTGTGACGCCTTTGTCTGGTCGCGGAACACAAACGAAGAACGCGAAGTTGCTGCTATGGCGAACTTGTAATCTAAACAAAACCCAAACCTAAAACGAAGCCCTAAGGGCTGTATATATGGGGGAATAGAAGGGAATTTCGTGGCCCCTTGGAGGAGGGGTCCGAAACCAACCCTAAGTCAGTTTCCCCATACATACGGACTCTAAAAACAGCCTATAATATGGTATTTCGAAATTACATGGGCCTGGCCCAAAATTAAGGTGGCGCAGCACCTATATTAGCCTATGGACGAATTTTATAAAGTGGCATCATGCATATTTCGTCCACAGCTTCCCACTCCCATTATGGTGGCTTCAATGTGCGAAAATCATCACTGGAAGCTCCAATGTTCTTCCCCGCGCGCGCACCTTCTCCTCCATGCTTGATCCCGCTCTAATGGTCATCCTTCTTATCCATGATAGGTCCTTCATTCATAAGTAAAACAAAAGTATCTAATTTAGGCAGCATCATATGTTCATGAATATTAGAAGGATTTCCAAGAAACGAAAGTACCTGGTAATTCAATTGACGTGCGCGAGCTCTAGTAATTGGTCCTGTATGTATAGCAGTCGGGGTGGGTGTAACATTAGTAGGGATGTCCTCATCAGAAGAAGTAGCCTGAGAACAAAGAAGAAGTAGCCAGAGAAGAAAATCAATGAAAGATTCAAATCAGAGAAAAGCTTGAGATATGCCAATTGTAAGAACAACTCAAGCTTAAGCGGAACTAGTGCTTCACTAGATGGAGGACATAGCTTATGATCATTGGCTTTGATCATGCCACTAGGCATTTGATTAGGACATTGCACAATGATCCGAACGCTTTGTCGCATCTCTTCGATATTGATAGAGGCGAAGTTGTCCCTGTCTTTCGATGAGATGGTGGCTATCGTTTTTGGTGGAGTAGACTTTGACGATCCGACTACGAACGTGTGAGACGTCGCGCCTTAGCAATCGCTAAACCAACTCTGAGAGGTTATTGACCACGCCGGAGCACGATCAACCTGACCACGAGGGTCTATTTCCTGCACGCAAACGAAGAACAAGCAAGAAACTAAGATTGCAATCTGGATATTGCGAATATAAGAGGAAAGCTTTATTGATGAAGTGGGGTTCGGTGACGCCTTTGTCTGGTCGTGGAACACAAACGAAGAACGCGAAGTTGCTGCTATGGCGAACTTGTAATCTAAACAAAACCCAAACCTAAAACGAAGCCCTAAGGGCTGTATATATGGGGGAATAGAGGGGAATTTCGTGGCCCCTTGGAGGAGGGGTCCGAACCCGACCCTAACTCAGTTTCCCCATACATACGGACTCTAAAAATAGCCTATAATATGGTATTTCGAAATTACATGGGCCTGGTCCAAAAATAAGGTGGCGCAACACCTATATTAGCCTAGGGACGAATTTTATAAAGTGGCATCATGCATATTTCGTCCAAGGCTTCTTGCTCCCATTATGGTGGCTTCAAAGTGCGAAAATCATCACTCGAAGCTCCATTGTTCTTTCCCACGCGCGCACCTTCTTCTCCATGCTTGATCCAGCTCCAATGGTCATCCTTCTTGTCCATGCCAGATCCTTCATTCACAAGTAAAACAAAAGTATCTAATTTAGGCAGCATCATATGTTCATGAACATTAGAAGGATTTGCAAGAAACGAAAGTACCTGGTAATTCAATTGATGTGGGCGAGCTCTAGTAATTGGTCCTGTATGTATAGCAGTCGGAGTTGTGGGTGTAGCATTAGTAGGGATGTCCTCATCATCCTCCCCTTCTTGAACTGAAGTCGTCCTCGACGGAAGCTCATCTTCCTCACCCAAATAAGGCTTCAAATCTGCAATGTTAAAAGTGGGGCTAACCCCAAACTCTGCAGGCAGCTCAAGTTTATATGCATTATCATTTATTTTCTCTAACACCTTAAAAGGACCATCAGCACGTGGCATTAGCTTTGACTTGCGCAAATCAGGAAATCTATCCTTACGCAAATGTAACCAAACAAGATCTCCAGGTGCAAAGACAACATGTTTTCTACCCTTATCTCCCGCAATTTTGTATTTAGCATTCATACGCTCAATGTTTTCCTTCGTTAACTCATGCATCTTTAATATCAATTCAGCACGTTCTTTAGCATCAAAATTAACCTTCTCAGAAGATGGAAGAGGCAACAAATCAATAGGTGCACGAGGTAAGAAACCATACACAACTTCAAAAGGGCATATCTTAGTGGTAGAATGTAGCGAACGATTATAAGCAAATTCAATATGAGGCAAGCATTCTTCCCACATTTTCAGGTTATTCTTCAAAACAGCCCTAAGCATAGTAGACAATGATCTATTGACTACTTCAGTTTGGCCATCAGTTTGGGGATGACATGTAGTACTAAAAAGTAGTTTAGTCCCCAACTTAGCCCATAAACAGCTCCAAAAATGGCTCAGAAATTTAGCATCACGATCTGAAACAATTGTATTTGGTACACCATGCAATCGAATAATTTCACGAAAGAACAAATCAGCAACATGAGCAGCATCATCACTTTTATTACATGGTATAAAGTGTGCCATTTTGGAAAATCTATCCACTACAACAAATATGCTATCCCTCCCCTTCTTTGTTCGAGGTAAACCTAAAACAAAGTCCATAGATATATCCTCCAAAGGCATATATAAACCATGAGCATTGAGTCGTGACTTAGCTTTTTGACATGTAGTGCAGCGAGCAACAAAACGCTCAACATCCCGTCTCATCTTTGGCCAAAAGAAATGTGTAGAAAGTACGTCCTCCGTCTTCTTCACGCCAAAGTGTCCCATTAATCCTCCTCCGTGCGCCTCCTGTAACAACAAAAGACGAACGGAGCTAGCTGGAATGCATAGCTTGTTAGCACGGAACACAAATCCATCATTAATAACGAACTTGTTCCATGTTCTCCCTTCTTTACAATTCTGTAACACGTCTCTAAATTCAACATCATGCACATATTGATCTTTGATGGTCTCCAAACCAAATGTTTTAAAGTCAAGTTGTGAAAGCATAGTATAACGACGAGACAAAGCATCAGCAATAACATTTTCTTTACCCTTCTTGTGTTTAATGACATAAGGGAAAGTCTCAATGAATTCAACCCATTTAGCATGTCTACGGTTCAGTTTTGCTTGACTTTTAATATGTTTCAAAGATTCATGATCAGAATGTATAACAAATTCTTTGGGCCATAAATAATGTTGCCATGTTTCCAAAGTCCGAACAAGAGCATATAATTCCTTATCATAAGTAGAATAATTCAGACTAGGCCCACTTAATTTTTCAGAAAAGTACGCAACAGGTTTACCATCTTGCATTAACACACCTCCTAACCCAATTCCACTAGCATCACATTCAAGCTCGAAAGTCTTATTAAAATCAGGAAGTTGGAGTAAAGGAGCATGTGTTAACTTATCTTTCAAGACCGTGAAGGCTTCTTCCTGTGCGGTACCCCAAGAAAAAGGCACGTCCTTCTTTATAAGCTCATTGAGAGGCGCAGCAATGGTGCTGAAATCTCTCACAAAACGCCTATAGAAACCAGCGAGGCCAAGAAAACTCCTTGTGTGACCGTTTTGGGCTGCGGCCAACTCTCAATAGCTTCAATCTTGGCTTTATCAACTTCAATTCCCTGTGGAGTAACAACATAGCCAAGAAAAGATACTCGGTCGGTGCAAAAGGTGCACTTCCCAAGGTTACCAAACAAACGTGCATCACGTAGCGCAGGAAAAACAGCACGTAAATGTTCCAAATGTTCCTCCAAAGATCTACTAAAAATCAATATATCATCAAAGTAGACTACCACAAATTGTCCAATGAAAGCACGTAAAACCTCGTTCATTAATCTCATGAAAGTGCTAGGTGCATTAGTTAACCCAAAAGACATGACTAACCACTCATATAATCCAAACATAGTTTTAAATGCTTTTTTCCATTCATCTCCCAATTTCATACGAATTTGATGGTATCCACTACGCAAATCAACTATGGAGAAAATTGTAGAGCCACTTAATTCATCAAGCATATCATCTAGTCTAGGAATAGGATGACGATAACGAATAGTAATATTATTAATACCTCTACAATCCACACACATGCGCGAAGTACCATCCTTTTTAGGAACTAGAATAATAGGAACATCACAAGGACTAAGGGATTCACGTATATACCTTTGTCAAGCAGCTCTTGTACTTGACGCATAATCTCCTTTGTCTCCTCGGGATTGGTACGGTAGGGTGCACGGTTGGGTAGGGATGCACCGGGAATTAAGTCAATCTGATGCTCAATTCCGCGAATAGGCGGTAATCCCGATGGCACGTCTTGTGGAAAGACGTCAGCGAACTCCTGCAAAATGTTAATGACAGCAGGAGGCAAAGAGGGAGGCATGTCCTCAAATGAAAATAATACCTCTTTGCATACAAAAGCATAGCAAACAGATGTAGCAACATCCAAATCATTAATATCAGATTTAGTAGTAAGTAAACATCCACTCTTCAATTTTATTTCGGATGCAACAATAGATGATGGTTTATTATGCTTATGGTGTTGCTCAAATTCCTGTGCTACAATCTGATTTTCACTCTTATTTTTCTCCTGTTTTGCTTTACTAGCTCTAGCAATGTCATCTTTCATAATATGTTCGGGAGACATAGGAAGCAAAGTGATATTATGATCCTTATGAACAAGAGTATACTGATTTGTCCTACCATGGTGTACAGAATTTTTATCAAACTGCCATGGTCTACCAAGTAAAACAGAACATGCTTGCATGGGTACCACATCACAATCCACATAATCAGAATATGTAGCAATGCTAAAATGCACACGAACAGTACGTGTTACCTTAACCTTGCCACTATTGTTGAACCATTGGATGTAATAAGGATGAGGATGTGGTCTGGTGGTTAGAGACAGCTTCTCCACCATCTCCATGCTAGCCAAGTTATTGCAACTCCCTCCATCGATGATGACACGAAAATTATGTCCTGTGGTTAGAGGCACAACTTTATAAAGTGTGCCATTTTGGAAAATCTATCCACTACAACAAATATGCTATCCCTCCCCTTCTTTGTTCGAGGTAAACCTAAAACAAAGTCCATAGATATATCCTCCCAAGGAACACTAGGTACAGGCAAAGGCATATATAAACCATGAGGATTGAGTCGTGACTTAGCTTTTTTACATGTAGTGCAGCGAGCAACAAAACGCTCAACATCCCGTCTCATCTTTGGCCAAAAGAAATGAGTAGAAAGTACGTCCTCCGTCTTCTTCACGCCAAAGTGTCCCATTAATCCTCCTCTGTGCGCCTCCTGTAACAACAAAAGACGAACGGAGCTAGCTGGAATGCATAGCTTGTTAGCACGGAACACAAATCCATCATTAATAACGAACTTGTTCCCTGTTCTCCCTTATTTACAATTCTGCAACACGTCTCTAAATTCAGCATCATGCACATATTGATATTTGATGGTCTCCAAACCAAATATTTTAAAGTCAAGTTGTGAAAGCATAGTATAACGACGAGACAAAGCATCAGCAATAACATTTTCTTTACCCTTCTTGTTTTTAATGAAATAAGGGAAAGTCTCAATGAATTCAACCCATTTAGCATGTCTACGGTTCAATTTTGCTTGACTTTTAATATGTTTCAAAGATTCATGATCAGAATGTATAACAAATTCTTTGGGCCATAAATAATGTTGCCATGTTTTCAAAGTCCGAACAAGAGCATATAATTCCTTATCATAAGTAGAATAATTCAGACTTGGCCCACTTAATTTTTCAGAAAAGTACGCAACAGGTTTACCATCTTGTAATAACACACCTCCTAACCCAATTCCCCTAGCATCACATTCAAGCTCGAAAGTCTTATTAAAATCAGGAAGTTGGAGTAAAGGAGCATGTGTTAACTTATCTTTCACGACCATGAAGGCTTCTTCCTGTGCGGTACCCCAAGAAAAAGGCACGTCCTTCTTTGCAAACTCAGTGAGAGGCGCAGCAATGGTGCTGAAATCTCTCACAAAACGCCTATAGAAACCAACGAGGCCAAGAAAACTCCTTACTTGTGTGACCTTTTTGGGCTGCGGCCAACTCTCAATAGCTTCAATCTTGGCTTTATCAACTTCAATTCCCTGTGGAGTAAGAACATAGCCAAGAGAAGATACTCGGTCGGTGCAAAAGGTGCACTTCCCAAGGTTACCAAACAAACGTGCATCACGTAGCGCAGTAAAAACATCATGTAAATGTTCCAAATGTTCCTCTAGAGATCTACTAAAAATCAATATATCATCAAAATAGACTACCACAAATCGTCCAATGAAAGCACGTAAAACCTCGTTCATTAATCTCATGAAAGTGCTAGGTGCATTAGTTAACCCAAAAGGCATGACTAACCACTCATGTAATCCAAACTTAGTTTTAAATGCTGTTTTCCATTCATCTCCCAATTTCATATGAATTTGATGGTATCCACTATGCAAATCAACTTTGGAAAAAATTGTAGAGCCACTTAATTCATCAAGCATATCATCTAGTCTAGGAATAGGATGACGATAATGAATAGTAATATTATTAATGCCTCTACAATCCACACACATGCGCGATGTACCATCCATTTTAGGCACTAGAATAATAGGAACAACACAAGGACTAAGGGATTCACGTATATAACCTTTGTCAAGCAGCTCCTGTACTTGACGCATAATCTCCTTTGTCTCCTCTGGATTGGTACGGTAGGGCGCACGGTTGGGTTGGGATGCACCGGGAATTAAGTCAATCTGATGCTCAATCCCGCGAATAAGCGGTAATCCCGGTGGCACGTCTTGTGGAAAGACGTCAGCGAACTCCTGCAAAATGTTAATGACAGCAGGAGGCAAAGAGGGAGGCATGTCCTCGAATGAAAATAATACCTCTTTGCATACAAAAGCATAGCAAACAGATGTAGCAACATCTAAATCATTAATATCAGATTTAGTAGCAAGTAAACATCCACTCTTCATTTTTATTTCGGATGCAACAGTAGATGATGGTTTATTATGCTTATGGTGTTGCTCAAATTCCTGTGCTACAATCTGATTTTCACTCTTATTTTTCTCTTGTTTTGCTTTACTAGCTCTAGCAATGTCATCTTTCATAATATGTTCGGGAGACATAGGAAGCAAAGTGATATTATGATCCTTATGAACAAGAGAATACTGATTTGTCCTACCATGGTGTACAGAATTTTTATCAAACTGCCATGGTCTACCAAGTAAAACAGAACATGCTTGCATGGGTACCACATCACAATCCACATAATCAGAATATGTAGCAATGCTAAAATGCACACGAACAGTACGTGTTACCTTAACCTTGCCACTATTGTTGAACCATTGGATGTAATAAGGATGAGGATGTGGTCTGGTGGTTAGAGACAGCTTCTCCACCATCTCCATGCTAGCCAAGTTATTGCAACTCCCTCCATCGATGATGATGCAAATAGAACGCTCCTTCACAACTCCCTTTGTGTGGAACAAGTTGTGCCTGTGATGTTGTTCAGCCTGTGTAAGCTGCACACTGAGAACACGTTGAGCAACTAAACTTTCATACCTGTCAGCGTAATCAGCAGCCATGTAGTGTGTTTCTGGTTCTGCATCGTCGCCATCGTGTTCTTCACTTGCAATGAGAGCCAAAGTCTCCTCATCATAATCACTAGCACACGCATATCCACCATCCTCAGTAACAATCATGACACGCTTGGAAGGGCATTCTCTCACAAAGTGACCTCCACCCTTGCAACGACGGCATATAACCTCATGTGTTTGCCCTGTGGATGCAATAGATGAAGAAGAGCTCTATGCAGGCCCAGAAGGTGTGCTCTTCGTAGATGGTGGAGTAGGAGCCTGTTTCCTGGTATCGCGGTTGGAGTTGGAGGTTGAAGTAGGTGGTGTTGCAGCAGGACGTGTGGAAGTAGATGAGGTACGCGGCGTCCATGATGAAGAGTGACCTGCAGAAAAAGTAGTTCTCGCCATTGCATGTCGATCCTGCACTTCACGTTCAGCTTTGCATGCAAGATGAAATAAACGAGTGATAGTGTTATACTCCTTATACTCCAGAATAGTCTGAATCTCTCTATTTACTCCACCCATAAAACGTGCAAGCATAGCTTCATTCTCCTCAACAATACCACATCTAATCATACCAGTTTGTAATTCCTGATAATATTCTTCTACAGAATTTTTTCCTTGTCTTAAGCGCTGCAAATTTTGAAGCAATTCACGTTGATAATAAGGTGGCACCCAACAATTACGTATAGCAGTTTTCAAAGCAGCCCAAGTAGTTGGAATATTAGCATGGTGTATTCTACAATGTTCTGACCACCAAACACAAGCAAAACTAGTGAATGAACAAATAGCAGCAGCAACACGTCTATCCTCAGGAAATTGTAAGCATGTAAAACGTTGTTCTGTTTCTAACTCCCATGTAAGATATATATCAGGAACATATCTACCCTCAAACATCGGAATATTCAATTTAAGTTTAGGGAGATAGTCATGATCCCGTACCTGAGGGGGTGGGGCAGCCCTACCGTGACGGTTGTAGCCATGTGGTCGACCTGGTGTGTATGGTGGTGGTTGCCGCTGAGGCTGCTCGGGAGCAACCTCTCCCTCATCATCGTAATCACCATCATAATCGTCAACCTGCTCAACGACAGTAGCAGCACGAGCCATAGAAATAGCAGCAGTATCAACAGTACCAGTATGTTGGGCTTGGCCGAGAGGCACACGTCGTGCTCGTCGTTCGAAAGGAATAGGAGCTCCAGCTGGTGGTGGTAGACGGGCAAGCACCTCATTGAACTTGGCGTCCATCTTGATGTCAAAGGTCTTCTCCAAACCATCTAATTTCTCCAGGGCCTCTCCAAAGTTGGTCACGAAGTCTTGTACCTAGTCAGCCATCATTTGCTGAAATTTATCATATTGCGCTTTGTTGGTCATGCTCTCCCAGTCGATCTCATTGTCGTGTGATCCTGGCATGGTTAGCAAATAGGAAACACACAAGAATATGAAACCTACGGACTACTGGGACGTGGTGGTGGTGGTGGTGGTGGTGTGTCACAAATCCTTTAAGCGAATCTCAAATTCTTACCAGTTCTTACCCAACAGCAGGCGGTGATCGGCAACCGTTGTAGTCAAAACTCTCAAAGCTTGGATAGAGCGATTGCTAGGTGGTGTCAAACACACGACGTAGATGTATGTGGAGCTGGGATGGCTTATAATATGGTAGCAAAAAGGGTTAGCAATAATCAATTCAGAGATGCAAGGTTGAATAAACGCTCAACGACGGTACTGTGCTGGTCCTAGGCTAGATCCGTACTAGAGACGCGAGCCTAAAGCACCCAAAAAATCACGACGCTACACGTAATCAAGGGAAGAGCACACTTTGAATTTTTTTATTTTTTTTGTCGGCGCCTCTTTTTTTTTGCTCAAAAAATCACTACAACGGCGAGTGTCTCAAAACTCTTGCCACGTGTATAAGCAAGATGGGCACCAAATTTTTTTGGACAATTTTTTTTCTGGAGCAATCCGTGGGCTGCGACGACCAAAAATTTCGACAAAAATCACTATGATAGCAAGTGTCTCAAAACGCTCCGGAGAACCTAAAATCAAGATAGGGAAAAAATATTTTCGGCCAAAATTTTTTTGGGCCAAAAACGTGCTCTGCAAAGCGTGCCGGACTTTTTTTTTGACACCTACGCAGGTAGCAAAACGCGAATCCGAAGTCAAAAAGATCTCGAAACGAAATCTAAAACGAGCTGGACTCGGATTGGTGGTGGTATATATGGACACCAATGGATAGTAGGTGGTGATATCTGGCAGCGGTGATGATGGTGGTGGTATATGGCGACTATGAAGACGATGCGTTGGCCGCGTGACAACCTGTGAATAGAACTCGAAACTCTAAAGGACTAGACACTAAGACCAGCAACTCGACACGACAATGTAACCACAAATTCAACAAAGCAAAATACTGAAAAGACTATGCAAAGGCTCAGATTGGTTCGGATATGATGAAATAACCCGAATTTTTTTGGCTTTTTCGTGGACTAAAGGTATGATGAAATAGATGCGATCTAAACTACGAAAACTGATAAAATCTCACCGAGCAACCTGGAAATCTGATACCACTTGATAGAGGCGAAGTTGTCCCTGTCTTTCAATGAGATGGTGGCTATCGTTTTGGTGGAGTAGACTTTGACGATCCGACTACGAACGTGTGATGATGCCGCGCCTTTGCAATCGCTAAACCAACTCCGAGAGGTTATTGACCACGTCGGAGCACGATCAGCCTGACCACGAGGGTCTGTTTCCTGCACGCAAACGAAGAACAAGCAAGAAACTAAGATTGCAATCTGGATATTGCGAATATAAGAGAAAAGCTTTATTGATGAAGTGGGGTTCTGGGACGCCTTTGTCTGGTCGTGGAACACAAACGAAGAACGCGAAGTTGCAGCTATGGCGACCTTATAATCTAAACGAAACACAAACGTAAAACGACACCCTAAGGGCTGTATATATGGGGGAATAGAGGGGAATTTCATGGCCCCTTGGAGGAGGGGTCCGAAACCGACCCTAACTCAGTTTCCCCATACATACAGACTCTAAAAATAGCCTATAATATGGTATTTCGAAATTACATGGGCTTGGCCCAAAAATAAGGTGGCGCAACACCTATATTAGCCTAGGGACGAATTTTATAAAGTGGCATCATGCATATTTCGTCCAAGGCTTCTTGCTCCCATTATGGTGGCTTCAAAGTGCGAAAATCATCACTGGAAGCTCCATTGTTCTTTCCCGCGCGCGCACCTTCTTCTCCATGCTTGATCCCGCTCCAATGGTCATCCTTGTTGTCCATGCCGGGTCCTTCATTCACAAGTAAAACAAAAGTATCTAATTTAGGCAGCATCCTATGTTCATGAACATTAGAAGGATTTGCAAGAAACGAAAGTACCTGGTAATTCAATTGATGTGCGCGAGCTCTAGTAATTGGTCCTGTATGTATAGCAGTCGGAGTTGTGGGTGTAGTATTAGTAGGGATGTCCTCATCATATAGGCCGTACTAAGCCAATAGCGAATAACAAACTCTTTCCTGCTCCCTCAACCTTAATTAACTCCCCCATCCTGCCAAGCCTCAGCTGCCAGCCCATTGTATCTAAGCACACTGCGGCAAATTGATACAAGTAGCTAAAGATCTCGCATCCGACATCTCCGGCCGAACGGTTAGGCAACACTAGGGCGCCTGGGTCAAAATTCCGCTTACCAAACAAGATGTAGAGAGGCGAACTCTGTAATTCCCCTCCTTCAAAAGTGATAGCGGTTGTAGCATCCGTGTGGAAGAGGGTAAGCTTTCGGCAACACCTTTTTCAGATTGGAAAGGATGAATACTTGTGTTCGGTCCTGCAGACCAGGATAGCCTCAGATCAAAACCTAATAAATGTACCTGGGGTTGATCATATTTTTTGGGCAATAAGTATTCAGGAATTTGAGCGCTTATGTAGCTAAAAACACTGCCACCTGAATACTTGATTCATTAAGGTCGTCACCCTATACCCGGAAGTCTCTATTGTTTTCTTTGTCTGTTAAGCTTCACAGGGTTGGGACTCCCTAAATCAAACTACAATCGTTGTTTATCAACCACTCACGATGACACCGAGATCTTCGACTTAGCTCCCATAGGTCATCCACCCGGGGCGGAAGATAACGAAAGGGAGACAAAGTCCTAACTAAATCAACACACAATAACCTCAACCTTCTACCCATTCCATCCATCATATCAGTCGAGTCGAGGAGATTCGTTCTTATCTATAGATAAGGCAAGAGAGAACTTATGACCTCATGGATGGAGAGGGATTCGAACCCCCAGTATTCCTATCAATACTTCGGTTTTCAAGACCGTCTCTTTCAACCGCTCAGACATCCATCCCTGCGCTCGCCCGCCCTATCTATCTGCGCGCTGGCAGGTAGGGGCAACACTATGTGATTCGCTATGCTTGCTTGCGCCCCACCTCGTAAGCTGACTCTATTGCCTAGCGGTTAGCGACACTTTTCGGTAGTACGAATCGCTACGCTTCGCTTCTTTCTATATGATAATATGCACTGTTAGTTGCTGTGCTCCCTATGGGTAATAGCAAGAGAGTGAAGAACGAACGATCCTCAAAAAAGTCAGCAGTGAATGAGTCCGACTCGAGTTCGCGAGTCAAAGGCATGGCAAGAGAGCGAGTTCGACTCACGAATGATCCGCAAGTGAAGGACCGATCCTTTAACTCCAGTACTGTTGCGAGACTGGTACTTGGCGGCTCACGAGCAACATATAGAAAAAGGTTGCCCATCACTCCCTCGCTCCTTTTTGAAGGCCCACCGCTCCCCCTTTCTTTAAGTATCTATCCCGGCTTGCATTTTGGGGCGAGTACTACAGTTCCTCCATAATCACACAGAACGCCCAGCTTCGCAAAGCTGCTCTCTCCCCAGTCCACAGCAAGGTGTGAAATCTGGATCTAATGTGTGTTCTGACTCTATTGGATCAAGTCAGATGCTAAGCCTTCTACTACTACTACTACTACTACTTAGGAGATCAAATGCTATATTTCAAAGATTGGACTCTCTTACTGTGTTTTTTCAGGGCTGTTCCCGAGCCAGGTTCCCTGGATCCATTCTTACCTAAATGGATGAATGAAGAAGGGGGCGAGCAGATACGACGGCCACACACACTCTTTTTAGCCGAATAAAGCCAGATCTACTACACGGCTAGGATTAGAGAAAGATTGAGAAAGCAAGATCAAACCTACTCTACTGTTGATTCAAAAGGTAAACAGCCCCCGAAGACTTTATCAATGAATGGATCAAAGAAGTTTATCTATCTAAGTCATCGTATATAAGGGAAGAATCCCGCCCCTGATCGAAGAATGCAGAAGCTAGCCCGAGTAGACTTTAAGAGCTCTTGCTCTACCTATCCGTCTCTCTCCGTCTTGGAGGTCATAGAAAGATACGAAGGGCATACTCTTTTAATTAAAGCCCTACTCTTAATAATAGTGAAAGCCCCCTTCTCTTACCTACTTTGACTCATATCTTCGGTATACCTCAATACAAGACAAGCACTGGAAAGGATATTCAAGAAAACCCGGGCTATCGCCCTATCTAAGCGGGTTTCCCCTGTCCCTCCACACCGCATTATCATTATAGATTGAGTTGATCTCATTAACTAATTCCCGTGTCCAAAAACTACCATGAAATCTCCTGCGAAAACAAACGTTATGATTCCTTCGAGATCCAATTCGAGAAAAAGAGAAAATAAGTTGGCAAGTTCTCACCATATGAATTCTTCTATACTTAACTGACTCTTGGTAAGCTGGCTAGCTTCTTGGTTTGCGTTCATGATTTGGGAATCAATTGGATGTGTTACTATCCTCATGGGGTCTAGAACATTAGTTAACCTCTTCCTATTTAGGAATCAGTCAGCTCTACTATGTCAGTAGGCCGAAGACCCGCAACCTCAACTCATGCCTTTGTTATTGTTCCTCAATCCGGCTTAGTCTCATTCCAGTTCATAATAGGGACACTCAGTTGCAAAATAATACGTCTCATTTACTCCGAAATCCAATGATCAATTCCGGGATGACTCGACTCAGTGCACTAGATCTTTCTTTTCTCTCTCATCATAATTCACGTATCTATCTATTTCGCATTCCTAAAATGCTATCTATCCTTACTTTACCTTACCTTACCTTACCTTACCTTACCTTTGTTTATGCTCTACCAACTGTACTAATCATAATTTGCGAGGTTAAACTCATAGCAACCATGCTACCCGTCAAAGAACCCGCTAACATCGCTTTAGCTGGCTCAGCTTCAGGATGGAAATTACTAATATCTGCTACATTGCGAAATGTTGGATCATTACGAAATGCCTCCAATACTTTTTCCTGGATATCCTTAGTAAGAAGGTATGTGTTCTTATGATACCCATCAAAAATCATGTCGGGATGATTGAAGTGCTCGATAGATATAGAATCGATCACATCAGGGATGATCAAAGGATCATTCCCCCAACCACTAGCTTATAGCAAATAGTGCACATCAGGCCAGTATGTATTAACGTGATAAAAACTATGTATACATAGGAACGCAAAACGGGGTTGTAAAAGATTGTAGTGATCTCCATTGTTGGCATAAACATTCGTTTATCAAACAATGATTTGATTCCACCGCTGAAATCCCTTAACCCACTATAGATTGTTGATCTAGTCAATCTTGTTATACCTACCAACCAAGAGAATCCGCTAGATCTAACAACTTATCATAGAACAAAATAGTATGCTTATAGTGAAAACCAATAGCGTTAGGGAATGATAACCCTGAAATACGGGGCAGATGAGGCCAACCAATTCCAGTTAGCACCGTCAACGTTGGAGCAGCTTCTTGTACATCAACTGGCATCACATAACCCTATGGTTGATTTCGATGAGTTACCAAGAACTTGTGGCTATATCTATCATACTTGATTTTCGTATTGAGCATAGATATGCAATACAACGAGGTTCTCTCTCAAATCGTTAAGAATATGAAAACGTTTGAAACTAATACGGGGTTGCTTGATCTTCACGGAGGACCTACTCTATGATGCGAATCAACGCCACCTAAAGGGTACGAAGGAAACCCTCGATCCCAGCCAACAGCGATGTTGGGTAATGGATAACTAGTGCAACCTGACGAGACCGAAACTAGCTACTGCACATGCAACAACCAGCAACAAGTATTCGCCCAACCACACTTTTAGGATTCCAATCCACGCAACCATGCACGAAGTTGGAAGCACGAACTGGTCGCCGCCTCAACGGCTGCTGATGTAAAATCACAAAGTGAGTTTACCCTCTCACAAGGCAAGATTACAAGAGCTAAGGAGGAAGTGAACTATCAAACAAGATTCTGGTTGCACTTAGCTAACCTATGTTGAAATCAAATTGCCAAAGAGTTGTGGCTGAAGTGGGGGAAGGGGTATTTATACTAGGAATATCCCTCCTAGTTTAGGTGTGAAACCAGTCCAAAAGAGGGGCTCACATTCGTGCTAACCAGCTGGTCAAGGGAGCAAACTCATGGAGCCTCGCGCAGCAATTAATGCTCTGGACAGCTTGCATTGGAACTCTCATATCCTTTGACTCAGGACTCCAAATGATGCGCCGTTTGATTTTCCTGAAAGTAGACGTCATTTGTTGTCCATTTTGTACCCCCGCACGTGTTGGATACTCATATTATTGTGTGACATGGTGCAGCAAGTTCTGGGACGAATTCTGGAACTGGGCATGCAACAATAGAGTGTTGAGATGGATTGCTATTCTTCTCTCTGATGTAACTATTTGCCCTTGTCACCAAAACATGGTTTGCATCAGAGTCGAAGCTTGTTCTCTTCAAACTTGTGGTATGAGCTTCAGAACTTGTTTCTTCATGTGTTGAAAGTTGTTGGTTGCCCTCAACATTGTACCTGAGTAAAATCAACACACAAGATTTAGGTAGTATAAAGTTCTCATGCATAGTGGAATTATGGTCAGCTAGGATCGCATTCACCTCTTGTTCTATTGGTTTGGCATGACTCCTTGTCATGGGACCCAAATATGTCTTCTTTGTGGAAGGACCATTTGATAGCTGAGATTTGTCATGTGGAGAAGGTGGCAAATGAGGTGAACTAGGGATGTCCTCATCATCCTCCCCCTCTTCAAATGAAGTTGTCCTCGACTCTTGACCCTCTTGATCAAAGCATGGAGACAAATCAGCAACGTTGAATGTTGGACTCACAGCATAGTCTTCGGGAAGCTCAATCTTGTAAGCATTGCCATTGATCTTAGCCAAGACTTTGAATGGTCCATCTCCACGAGGCATTAGCTTGGATTTGCGCTTCTCTGGGAACCGATCTTTGCGCAAATGTATCCAAACCAGATCTCCGGGCTCAAAACTTACCTTCTTGCGGTTTTTGTTTGCCTTAGCCGCATAGTATTTGGACTTCTTTTCTATCTCTTCTCTAGTCTTCTCATGAATCTTCTTCACATATGCAGCACACTTAGAAGCCTCCAAGTTACATCTTTCTTGCAATGGAAGTGGCAGCAAGTCAATTGGTGCGAGTGGTTTGAATCCATATACCACCTCAAATGGGCACATGCTTGTGGTAGAGTGAACTGCTCTATTGTAAGCAAACTCCACGTGCGGCAAACACTCTTCCCATTCCTTCAAATTCTTCTTGATCACGGTTCGCAGCAATGTTGAGAGTGTGCGGTTCACCACCTCTGTTTGTCCATCAGTTTGTGGGTGACATGTTGTTGAAAACAGCAGCTTGGTTCCCAACTTTGCCCATAATGTTTTCCAGAAGTAGCTCATGAACTTCACATCTCGATCTGAAACAATGGTCCTCGGCATTCCATGCAAGCGAACAACTTCCCTAAAAAACAAATCAGCAACATGTGAAGCATCGTCGTTCTTGTGGCACGGAATGAAATGTGCCATTTTAGAGAACCTATCAACCACAACAAAAACTGAGTCCCTCCCCCTCTTAGTCCTAGGTAGTCCTAAAACAAAATCCATACTAATATCTTCCCAAGGAGCATTTGGCACAGGTAAGGGAGTATATAAACCATGGGGGTTCAGTTTAGACTTAGCTTTGTGGCATGTGATACATTGCTGCACAAATCTCTCAACGTCCTTCCTCATCTTTGGCTAATAAAACTGATCAGCCAATAGCTCATAGGTCTTCTCACGACCAAAGTGTCCCATTAATCCTCCTGCATGTGATTCCTGCAACAACAGGGGCCTAACCGACGAATCTAGAACACACAATTTGTTAGCCCTAAAAAGGAACCCATCATGCACGTGGTATTTAGCCCAACCTTTCCCATATTCGCATTTTGCATATGGTTCTGAAAATATATGATCAGTGTAGTACAATTCTTTTAAGCTCTCAAGTCCTGGTACCTTCACTTCTAGTTGTGTCAAAAGAACATGCCTACGTGGCAAAGCATCAGCAACCATGTTTTCGTTTCCTTTCTTGTACTTCACAACATATGGGAAAGTTTCAATGAATTTTACCCATTTAGCATGCCTACGATTCAGTTTAGCTTGGCTTTTCAAATGTTTCAAAGCCTCATGATCAGAATGTACAATAAATTCCTTAGGCCATAAGTAGTGTTGCCATGTTTCAAGTACTCTAACCAATGCATACAACTCTTTATCATAAACAGAATAATTCAGTTGTGCTCCACTCAGCTTCTCGCTAAAATATGCTATTGGTTTTTGTTCTTGCATTAACACTCCTCCAATGCCTATTCCACTAGCATCACACTCTATCTCAAAAGTTTTATTGAAATCAGGTAGAATCAGCAAAGGGGCTTCAGTTAATTGTTTCTTAAGCTCAAGAAATGATTCTTCTTGTGGTGCACCCCATTTAAACGGAATTCCTTTCTTTGTCAATTCGTTCAAAGGTGCAGCAATTGTACTAAAATATTTCACAAACCTCCTGTAGAAACCAGCAAGGCCATGAAAATTTCTCACCTGGCTTACATTAACTGGAGTTGACCAATTCTTGATGGCTTCCACCTTAGACTCATCCACTTCAATTCCTTGCCCTGAAACAACATAGCCATGAAAAACAACCTTGTTTGTGCAAAAGGAGCACTTCTCAACATTAGCATATAGTTTTTCGGTCCTTAGAACATTCAGCACTTGTTTTAGATGTTCAATATGTTCCTCAATGGACCTGCTGTAGATTAGGATGTCGTTAAAGTACACAACAACAAATTTGCCAATGTAAGCTCGCAAAACATGGTTCATCAATCTCAGGAATGTACTTGGTGCATTAGTTAACCCAAAAGGCATGACTAACCATTCATACAACCCAAATTTTGTTTTGAAAGCAGTTTTCCATTCATCTCCTTCTTTCATCCTAATCTGATGGTATCCACTTCTCAAATCAATTTTAGAGAAAATAGCAAAGCCACTCAATTCATCAAGTAGATCATCTAACCTAGGAATAGGATGACGATACCTAATAGTTATAATATTGATAGGCCTATAGTCCATAACCAATCGCCATGTTGCATCTTTCTTAGGCACCAAAATCACAGGTACAACACAAGGACTTAAGCTTTCACGCACATAACCTTTTTCTAAAAGTTCTTGTACCTGCCTTTGTATCTCCTTTGTTTCTTCAGGATTGGTGCGGTAGGGAGGTCGATTTGGAAGTGATGCTCCGGGAATGAGGTTGATTTGATGTTCTATGCCACGCAAAGGAGGTAAGCCAGCGGGTACTTCCTCCAGAAAAACATCCTCGAAATCCTGCAAGCCATCTCAAACAGCACTAGGGAAACAAGTCAAGTCGTTAGCTGAAAACAAAGTGTCTTTGTACACAAGTACAATGACCACTTGATTGGGGTTGAGCCTCACATCTCTCAAATCTGATTTGGTGGCTAACATGACAAAGTTCTCTTCCTCCCTTCTATTTTTATCTCTCAGATTTGGCTTGTGGCGCTCACTCATAGATTTGTGGATCTCTCTCTCACTCTTTTTCTCTCCCTCTTTCTTACTCACTACTTTTACTTCAGAAACTTTTTGCAAGTGCTCAGCCATGATTTGTTAGGGTGTCATGGGTCTTAGCACCAAGTCTTTCCCTTTCCACTTGATGGTGTATTGATTGGTTTTGCCACAATGTTGAGCTGAAAGATCATATTGCCACGGTCTGCCCAAGAGCAAGTGACACACCTTCATGGGCACAACATCACACTCAACGGTGTCATTATAGTCTCCAATCTTGAATTGCACTTGTACCATGTGTGTGACCTTCAGCTCTCCACATTCACTCAACCATTGGATATGATATGGATGGGGGTGTTGTAGCAGCTTCAACCCAAGCTTATCACACATTTCTCTACTAGCAAGATTGTGACAACTTCCACCATCAACAATTACTTTGCATACATTGTCTTGCACTTTGGCTCTCGTTTGAAACAAGTTGTGCCGTTGTCCATTCTCAGCTTCTTTGAATTGCACACTCAAAACTTTAGTGACAACAAGAGAGGCACCTTGCTCATAATCACAATATGTATGATCATCGCCATCTGAATTTTCAGCATTCTCAATTTCTTCTTCAGGTTCACTACAAGACTCATACTCTCCATTCTCTGTGATCAGCATGGTATGCTTGTTGGGACAATCTTTCTTCATATGGCCACGTCCCTTGCATGTAAAGCACTCTATATCACTAGTTTTCCCCGTGGAGCCAGTGGAGGATGAACTAGGGGCTGCAAATCTGCTCTTCTCCTTCAAATTTGATGCGTCATTTCTGTTCGTGGCTGCACGTGTATGGGACTGATTTCCACCACCAGAACTAGTCATGATACCTCGGCCAACATTAAATTATGGCACAAACTTATTCCACTTGATGTGGCTCGAGCTGTGAAGGTTGTAGTTCTGTTTTGCTTGTTGTCTTCTTGCAATTGACGTTCAGCCTTAGAGGCAAGATGTACAAGCTCTACCACATTCCGATATGGCTATAGATCAACAACTCGCTTGACATTAGGATTCAGCCCATAGAGAAATCTTGCCATGGACTGCTCTTCATCTTCATGTATGTTGGCTCTTATCATTGCCTTCTCCATCTCCTTATGATACTCCTCAACAGATAATTTTCCTTGCCTCAAATTCTGGAGCTTATCAAAGATATCACGCCTATAATGCCTTGGGACAAATCTTGCTCTCATCTCTCTTTTCATTTCAGCCCATGTAGCAACATCAGGTTCTCCTTCTTCTTCTCGCTGAACTTGAACTTGCTCCCACCAGATTAGAGCATAGTCTTCAAACTCAAGTGAGGCCATCGCTAATTTGTTCTCTTCACAGTAGTTGTGCATGCGGAAAATCTTGTCAACCTTCAATTCCCATGTGAGATAACTTTCAGGTTCAGATCCACCATCAAACTTGGGCATGGTAAATTTCAGCTTTCCGAACCTCTCCTCATCTTGTCATCCACGACCATAGTTTCTACGATGATGAAACCTATAATTTTGGTGCATAACATCTTCATCTTCATCAAACTCAACTTCGCTATCTTCATGGTGCAGGTTTGCTCTCCGGTGTCCTCCTCTAAGACCATGACCAGCAGCAGCTTCATGATGACCATGACCATTAGCATGAGCATTTCCACATCCGGGACCGGGAGGTCCCATGGCATGGGGAGCAGGAGCATGGTTTCTTCTAGCTTGTGCATTGGATGTAGCAGCTTCCCCATCAGTTGCATTATGTCCATCACCATGGACACTTGCATATTCTCGGCCTTGACGAAGCTCTCGCACAATATCAACAACAATGTCAGCCCTCATGGCTACCATATTCTGAGTGAGCTGCTCATTAACATTACCCATAAGTTGCTGCAAATCTCTTGACAACTTGTCTTGCTTCTCTTCAATTGGATCAAGGTTGTTTCTGAATTCTCGGCATAGATGATCACGCAAGGCATTGAAGTGAAACCGTGTGACGGGCTGACTGGTATGCCCATTTCCTTCAACATCATACTCGTCTTCATCACCTGCCATAGTTAGTTTTGCAAAGTCCTATAGTACTAGAAGCATATATGTGGGTAACAACTCAAACTCACCTCACTTACCAACCGAAGCTGATGTAACTTCCAAGTGAGAGCTGAATCGTGCTCAACCGTGGTGCCGGTGGTTGGTATACAAAGAGTGATAATCAAGCAAATACAAGTCAAGGGTTGCACATGCGGGGCTGTTTTGTGGAGCTTGGGTGGGGTATATATATATAGAAAAAGATATAATAATCTGCAATCTAGATATTGTTCAACCAAGTAATCATCCACACAAGATTCTAATGCCTTAGTTGCTGAATGGGATATAAGTGACGAACATGCAACTCACACCAAGGAATCAGATTTGCTGCAAGCAAAGATTGAAGACTTTGCACACTTGACACGTTTCAGCTCACAACACAAACATGGATTTCACAAGATATAAGTGAAGAACAGTCCCAAATATCTATCTTTTGCTTCTTGCACTCACTTTTTCTTTTCTTTGGGCAGATCTTTCTTTCTCTCTTCTCTTTTTTTGCCTCTTTTTTTACAAACTTTCTACAAGGGACTTAGATCTGAACACACACTTTGGCGGGATCACAAAAATTCCAATGGATGAGCTCAAACAACAAGAACTTGCAGCTAAAACTTTGGCAGCAAATACATACGAGCTGATCTGATTTTTGTGGGTGGAAAACACGGTGGAAATCATATTTCACTAGGATGGATGGAAAGATCACGAAGTGAGCTTTCCAAAAAGCACAAAAACACTCAAAACCGACTCCGGATGACAAAGATACGCAAGATTTGGTGAAGGGTGCAGATCTGAAATCTGTGCACGAAAATGAACACAAACACACAAGATTGGATGAAAGGAAACTCAGCAACTAAAAACAAAGATCCAGTGGACAAGAACTTGATAAAACTCACCAAAAATAGATTAAAGGCTGCAAAGGGGAAAGGTGATTTTTTGTGGGGCTATTTTCTGGACTTTAGGATGAACAAGAACACGAACTAAGCTAGGAATACAAGATCCTATCGTGTGAACCGAAGCTCTGATGCCAAGATGATACGGGGTTGCCCCATCTTCACGAAGGACCTACTCTATGATGCGAATCAACGCCACCTGAAGGGTACGAAGGAAACCCTCGATCCCAGCCAACATCGATGTTGGGTAATGGATAACTAGTGCAACCTGACAAGACCGAAACTAGCTACTGCACATGCAACAACCAGTAACAAGTATTCGCCCAACCACACTTTTAGGATTCCAATCCACGCAACCACGCACGAAGTTGGAAGCACAAACTGGTCGCCGCCTCAACGGCTGCTGATGTAAAATCACAAAGTGAGTTTACCTCTCACAAGGCAAGATTACAAGAGCTAAGGAGGAAGTGAACTCTCAAACAAGATTCTAGTTGCACTTAGCTAACCTATACTGAAATCAAATTGCCAAGGAGTTGTGGCTGAAGTGGGGGAAGGGGTATTTATACTAGGAACATCCCTCCTAGTTTAGGTGTGAAACCAGTCCAAAAGAGGGGCTCAAATTCGTGCTAACCAGCTGGTCAAGGGAGCAAACTCATGGAGCCTCGCGCAGCAATTAATGCTCTGGACAACTTGCGTTGGAACTCTCATATCCTTTGGCTCAGGACTCCAAATGACGCGCCGTTTGATTTTCCTGAAAGTAGACGTCATTTGCTGTCCATTTTGTACCCCCACACGTGTTGGATACTCATATTATTGAGTGACATGGTGCAGCAAGTTCTGGGACGAATTCCGGAACTGGACATGCAACAATAGAGTGTTGAGATGGATTGCTATTCTTCTCTCGGATGTAACTAGTTGCCCTTGTCACCAAACACATGGTTTGCATCAGAGTTGAAGCGTGTTCTCTTCAAACTTGTGGTACGAGCTTCAGAACTTGTTTCTTCATGTGTTGAAAGTTGTTGGCTGCCCTCAACATTGTACCTGAGTAAAATCAGTACACAAGATTTAGGTAGTATAAAGTTCTCATGCATAGTGGAATTATGGTTAGCTAGGATCGCATTCACCTCTTGTTCTATTCGTTTGGCATGACTCCTTGTCATGGTACCCAAATATGTCTTTTTTGTGGAAGGACCATTTGATAGCTGAGATTTGTCATGTGGAGAAGGTGGCAAATGAGGTGAACTAGGGATGTCCTCATCAGAAAACCTTACCGAACACATTTCCACCACCACTATTATCACCACCATTACTATTATCACCACCATTAGTGTTATGTGAGTAACTGTCTTGGAAATAGGTACATTCGTCAATGAAAGTGAACATCTATCTTATCTTATCTTACGCCACTTACTCTAGTTTTACTTTGTGGAAGACGTCCGATTGAATGATCTCCAGTGGGTTCTATTACCATGTGTACCCAGGCCTGCTTCCTTCTTTTTTACCAGCCTCTCTGCTTTTGTCAGTATAGAGGAAAGTCTTCAATCCCTTGAGAGAAATCAAAAAATGGACAATAAAAGATACCTACCATGACACATCAACTACGCCATCTGAGCCTGTCCACTTGCTAGTCAGGAAAAATAACCGCTCCGTTCCATGGGCTTCTTTTGCTGCTCTCTTCACGCTCGCTTTATGAGTGCAACCAAGTTCAATAAACTGTTCATGCTAATTCATAGACTATGCTAGTTTCTATCTAAGAGTCCCGTGAGAAGCTTCCTTCTCATACACCTCTGAAGCAACGTTTGATCATCCGCATTAGAGAGTTTTGCAGGTCCTTGAGAGAACATTATCCAGTCAGTTATGACTTGACCATGGTCTGAGGTGAAATTGGTCCTGGTCCATAAAATGAAAGGTGCTGAGCAAGCGCAGAGAAGTCGTCTGAAGGGGAGTTCCATAGGAATGTTCAACTTTGATCAACCTTGGTTTGGTCCCATGCCTAAAAATGAAATAAGGTCCAAAACAAAATAGGGTGATATAACCCACTGCTCGCCTAAGAATGTACTGACGTAATCCCTACTATGGCTTCCCAAAGGATCCAATTGCTAAGAGGGTCCGAGCCATAATAGATTGATGTGACCGTAGCGGCGACTGGAATCGATCTGAATGAGGCAGTTATGGGACTTTCATTATATAACAATTAATATGTAGGAAGGATTCAAAAAAGGTGGGGGTCAAGGTGTATAATACGAGCTCCACTTTCAGGCAATGAGCTAGCTTAACCCTGATCGCTTAAGGTTTAATACAGTCATGTTGGATCTGCTACTAAGAAAGGAAGAGAAAGACTGATTGCGACAGCTCAACCGAATGAGACATCTCTTATTTACAGAACTGTGCCAACGTGTGCCTACATTGTTTTATTTACCAGTTCCGGGTATTGGATTTTGGAATAGAAAGAATGAAACTAGTACCAGCTTATCACCAACCGTGCTTTCTACCAACTCCGCCAACCCCAGACGGAAATATTGATTGCAATGTAGCCGCACCTGAGCCCGCAACTGCTGCCTCTACTCCGCCTACTTCTTGTGCCGACTTCGCCAGCCTCGTGGGGTACCGATTTCCTCCTGCTTTGTGTGCGTGCCATTGACTCCTTTAATGGATCGAAACCTACTTAGTTCTCATTTTTATTTCGTCTATAAAAGAAAAGAAGGATTTGTGTTTAGCAAGACAGAATCATGTGACAACGAAGTCATGAAATAGCAAGAGCAACTACAACATGATTATGCCATGCTCCTCGAGGAAGATCGTCTCCGGGAATGATGCCAGCCTGCTGCCGGGGACTCACTCCTCCTTTGGAGCTTGTGGTTAGTAGTGACCCGGCAAGCGGTTCCATTCGTCAAGGACAAACATACTGACACATTATAAACAAAGGGAGAAAAGGATAGTACTTAAGGAAGAGAAATGACATTTTTTCATTCATTTTCAGTACAAAATGGATAAAGATTACATTAGAGGGCGCCTCTTTAATAACCCTTTATATGACTTCCTGCCCTAGAAACAAGCTATTAAAGGGGAAAAGGACAAAGTGCCTCAACAGAAGCCCAGCCTGACCCCGTCCGGACCAGCAGGGTGCGGATCGGTAGGACCACTCGAGAAGGTGGTGCCTAAGTGAAGAACCCTCGGCATATCGCTCTATCGGGGGAGTCTAGCTAACGGTGATGGTGTGACCGACGGTCAACTGGAGCCCGAGTCGACATACTCCGACTTGACAGCTAGGAGCTTGCTGTCGTCGTCTTCATCGACACTGTCCTCCTCATCGCTATCGCTTGAGGAGGAGCTTTCAACGTCACTCTAGCTCTCTTCACAACAGCCAAGACTAGCGCCCGGATGCCCATAAATCTTGACGGAGAGCATATCGGCCTCCAACAACTTGAAGCGGAGGACATGCCCACCCATGAAGTTATGGACACGTGCGCAGGTTTCCACCTACAACTGAGGAGCATGACGCAGCATGCCGGAAACTCGACATCAGCCATGCACCTACAACCACATCGTGTGTGGCTTGTCGACCTCCATCACCCTGGCGAAAGGGCGAGGGGGTCGCAAGCGACTGTGGGGAGGGCTGATAGAGGCGAAGTTGTCCCTGTCTTTCGATGAGATGATGGCTCTCGTTTTGGTGGAGTAGACTTTGACGATCCGACTACGAACGTGTGATGACGCTGCGCCTTAGAAATCGCTAAACCAACTCCGAGAGGTTATTGACCACGCCGGAGCACGATCAACCTGACCACGAGGGTCTGTTTCCTGCACGCAAACGAAGAACAAGCAAGAAACTAAGATTGCAATCTGGATATTGCGAATATAAGAGGAAAGCTTTATTGATGAAGTGGGGTTCTGGGACGCCTTTGTCTGGTCGTGGAACACAAACGAAGAACGCGAAGTTGCAGCTATGGCGAACTTATAATCTAAACAAAACCCAAACCTAAAACGACGCCCTAAGGGCTGTATATATGGGGAAATAGAGGGGAATTTCATGGCCCCTTGGAGGAGGGGTCCCAAACCGACCCTAACTCAGTTTCCCCATACATACGGACTCTAAAAATAGCCTATAATATGGTATTTCGAAATTACATGGGCCTGGCCCAAAAATAAGGTGGCGCAACACCTATATTAGCCTAGGGACGAATTTTATAAAGTGGCATCATGCATATTTCGTCCAAGGCTTCTTGCTCCTATTATGGTGGCTTCAAGTGCGAAAATCATTACTCGAAGCTCCATTGTTCTTTCCCGCGCGCGCACCTTCTTCTCCATGCTTGATCCCGCTCCAATGGTCATCCTTCTTGTCCATGCCAGGTCCTTCATTCACAAGTAAAACAAAAGTATCTAATTTAGGCAGCATCATATGTTCATGAACATTAGAAGGATTTGCAAGAAACGAAAGTACCTGGTAATTCAATTGATGTGCGCGAGCTCTAGTAATTGGTCCTATATGTATAGCAGTCGGAGTTGTGGGTGTAGCATTAGTAGGGATGTCCTCATCAAGGGCCACGCAGCCTGACGATGAATTCTAGCGCCATACCTTTGGTGTGTCCCTCCACTAGAGGAGGATCCATCGGCAGAGGAGTGGGCGTAGCACTTTGCCTTCCTTGACCACGAGCCGCGCACTGGCGTTAGCCTCTTCCAGCACTCCCATTGTGTGCGCTGGAACTGCCCTCCACCTCCACGGCTGAAGCGATGGCATGATCCCGATGGGAGGCCCTCGTTGTCGTGGCGGAAGCTAGAGGTCATCCTCGCCCCTAGTCATGGTGGTGGCTGGTGCGACCGAAGACATGAGAAAGGAGGGCGAGCTTTGTGGATTTAGGACAAAGGAGGAAAAGGATATGGATGAGCATTGTCCATCGTGACCTCCCAATTTATAGGGTAGGGCATGGGGGACTGGCTCTCCTCCACTCCAAAGGCCGCCGTCCATATCCACCAATTCCACTACCCACGTTCACGGGCAAACAGGTAACCGCCCCATTACCCCAATCCATGGTGCTGCAGTTTCTGCCACACCTAGGCCTTTAAGTCACGCGTGCCCACAACTAACTCCACACAATGCATGCGGCATGCATGGCAGAAATGGCCTGAGCTGGTGGGTTAGTGTTGACTAGTAAGTTGCATGCATTGCGCACATGTGCATAAATTTTGGGCTGCCCAACGACGTTGGGCGAGCGCGTGAGGGCTAGATCAGTGGGCTCATGTCGATGCACTAGGACAGGGGAACCCAGTGCCCCCGACCTATGCACAGGAAGTAGTAGCAGAACACATCAACTCAAGTGCAAACCAAACAAGCATCCCAGACCAAGACTTCGGCAGAAGCAACCTGATAGATGTGAAGTTGTCCCTGTCTTTCGATGAGATGCTGGCTATCAGTTTTGGTGGAGTAGACTTTGACGATCCAACTACGAACGTGTGATGACGTCGCACCTTAGCAATCGCTAAACCAACTCCGAGAGGTTATTAACCACGTCGGAGCACGATCAACCTGACCACGAGGGTCTGTTTCCTGCATGCAAACGAAGAACAAGCAAGAAACTAAGATTGCAATATGGATATTGTGAATATAAGAGGAAAGCTTTATTGATGAAGTGGGGTTCTGTGATGCCTTTGTCTGGTCGTGGAACACAAACGAAGAACGCGAAGTTGCAGCTATGGCGAACTTGTAATCTAAACAAAACCCAACCCTAAAACAATGCCCTAAGGGCTGTATATATGGGGGAATAGAGGGGAATTTCATGTCCCCTTGGAGGAGGGGTCCGAAACCGACCTTAACTCAGTTTCCCCATACATATGGACTCTAAAAACAGCCTATAATATGGTATTTCGAAATTACATGGGCCTGGCCCAACAATAAGGTGGCGCAGAACCTATATTAGCCTAGGGACGAATTTTATAAAGTAGCATCATGCATATTTTGTCCAAGGCTTCTTGCTCCCATTATGGTGGCTTCAAAGTGCGAAAATCATCACTAGAAGCTCCATTGTTCTTTCTCGTGCGCGCACCTTCTTCTCCATGCTTGATCCCGCTCCCATGGTAATCCTTCTTGTCCATGCCAGGTCCTTCATTCATAAGTAAAACCAAAATATCTAATTTAGGCAGCATCATATGTTCATGAACATTAGAAGGATTTGCAAGAAACGAAAGAACCTAGTAATTCAATTGACGTGCGCGAGCTCTAGTAATTGGTCTTGTATGTATAGCAGTCGGAGTTATGGGTGTAGAATTAGCAGGGATGGCCTCATCACAACCTATGACAGACCTAGCAACGCCGGCAAGATTAATATAGTGGCCAAGACAGGCCTGGAGCGTGCCAAGCACATACCCAATGCCTGCCAGCGACCGAGGCACGTACATCTTCAGGAATACCCGGCAAGCCATCCTCGGCAAGCACGAGTCGGTCGGACACTACTCCACCGCATCGCAACGCCAGTCACTTGTTGATGCGGTGTCGGACTCCCATGTGACTAAGTGGCTCTCGCTAAGCACGTCGTGACATGCTGGAAGAAAGATTATGCCCCCTTAACACACGTCCAGAGGCGTGTCAAGGTGTGGTGCGGTAGTTAGCTAGAGCGGTGGTAGAAGCCTACCGGGGATGCATCCCCGCATGCCACCTAGACTGCATTTATGGCATTTTGTCCTAAGTGCCAAAGTTAAGGTATGATAGCACTGTTAGCTATCTAATCATCAGACAATGTCTATTTTTCCATTGTGGTAGCCCCTTGAGCTATAAAAGGAGGCCCAAGGCAACCTAGCTAAAGATTCAGACCTTTGGACACTTGTGCTATAAAAGGAGGCCCCGTGCTGATGGTCCTTTTAAGGTGTTAGAGAAAATAAATGATAATGCATATAAACTTGAGCTGCCTGCAGAGTTTGGGGTTAGCCCCACTTTTAACATTGCAGATTTGAAGCCTTATTTGGGTGAGGAAGATGAGCTTCTGTCGAGGACGACTTCAGTTCAAGAAGGGGAGGATGATGAGGACATCCCTACTAATGTTACACCCACCCCGACTGCTATACATACAGGACCAATTACTAGAGCTCGCGCACGTCAATTGAATTACCAGGTACTTTCGTTTCTTGGAAATCCTTCTAATATTCATGAACATATGATGCTGCCTAAATTAGATACTTTTGTTTTACTTATGAATGAAGGACCTATCATGGATAAGAAGGATGACCATTGGAGCGGGATCAAGCATGGAGGAGAAGGTGCGCGCGCGGGGAAGAACAATGGAGCTTCCAGTGATGATTTTCGCACATTGAAGCCACCATAATGGGAGTGGGAAGCTTTGGACGAAATATGCATGATGCCACTTTATAAAATTCGTCCATAGGCTAATATAGGTGCTGCGCCACCTTAATTTTGGGCCAGGCCCATGTAATTTCGAAATACCATATTATAGGCTGTTTTTAGAGTCCGTATGTATGGGGAAACTGACTTAGGGTCGGTTTCGGACCCCTCCTCCAAGGGGCCACGAAATTCCCTTCTATTCCCCCATATATACAGCCCTTAGGGCTTCGTTTTAGGTTTGGGTTTTGTTTAGATTACAAGTTCGCCATAGCAGCAACTTCGCGTTCTTCGTTTGTGTTCCACGACCAGACAAAGGCGTCACAGAACCCCACTTCATCAATAAAGCTTTCCTCTTATATTCGCAATATCCAGATTGCAATCTTAGTTTCTTGCTTGTTCTTCGTTTGCGTGCAGGAAATAGACCCTCGTGGTCAGGTTGATCGTGCTCCGGCGTGGTCAATAACCTCTCAGAGTTGGTTTAGCGATTGCTAAGGCGCGACGTCTCACACGTTCGTAGTCGGATCGTCAAAGTCTACTCCACCAAAAACGATAGCCACCATCTCATCGAAAGACAGGGACAACTTCGCCTCTATCACCTCCGCTTCTGGAGTCCATTTGATATAGGCTTCAAAAAACAGCAGGGTGCATGCAACAGACTTGTAAATGAACCTGCTGAGGGCCACAATACAACCCGCCAAGCGGCGCACATCCTTGACATGCTTCATTGCCTCTAGTTGCTCAATAGCTTGATTACGTGTATCGTCGTGCTTTTGTTGGTGTTTTAGGCTCGCGTCTCTAGCACGGTCTAGCCTAGGACCAGCACAGTACCGTCGTTGAGCGTTTATTCAACCTTGCATCTCTGAATTGATTATTGCTGACCTTTTTTGCTACCATATTATAAGCCATCCCAGCTCCACATACTTCTACGCCGTGTGCTTGACACCACCTGGCAATCGCTCTATCCAAGCTTTGAGAGTTTTGGCTACAACGGTTGCCGATCACCGCCTGCTACTGGGTAAGAACTGGTAAGAAATTGAGATTCGCTTAAAGGATTTGTGCCACACCACCACCACCACCACGTCCCAGTAGTCTGTAGGTTTCATATTGTGTGTTTCCTATTTCTGCTAACCATGCCAGGATCACACGATGACGAGATCGACTGGGAGAGCATGACCAACAAAGCGCTCTATGATAAATTTCAGCAAATGATGGCTGAGCAGGTACAAGACTTCGTGAACAACTTTGGAGTGGCCATGGAGAAGCTAGATGGTTTGGAGAAGACATTCGACACCAAGATGGACGCCAAGTTCAATGAGGTGCTTGCCCGTCTACCTCCACCAGCGGCAGCTCCTCTTCCTTTTGAACGACGAGCGCGACGTGTGCCTCTCGGCCACGCCCAACATCCTGGTACTGTTGATACTGCTGCTACTTCGGTGGCTCGTGCGGCTACTGTCGTTGAGCAGGTTGAAGATTATGATGGTGATTTCGATGATGAGGGAGAGGTTGCTCCAGATCCGCCCCAGGGGCAACCACCACCATACGCACCAGGTCGACCACATGGCTACAACCGTAACGGTAGGGCTGCACCACCCCCGCAGGTACGGGATCATGACCATCTCCCTAAACTTAAATTGAATATTCCGACGTTTGAGGGTAGATATGTTCCTGATATATATCTTACATGGGAGTTAGAAACAGAACAACGTTTTACATGCTTACAATTTCCCGAGGATAGACGTGTTGCCGCTGCTGTTTGTTCATTCACTAGTTTTGCTTGTGTTTGGTGGTCAGAACATTGTAGAATACACCATGCTAATATTCCAACTACTTGGGCTGCTTTGAAAACTGCTATGCGTAATCGTTGGGTGCCACCTTATTATCAACGTGAGTTGCTTCAAAATTTGCAGCGTTTAAGACAAGGAAAAAATTCTGTAGAAGAATATTATCAGGAATTACAAACTGGTATGATTAGATGTGGTATTGTTGAGGAGAATGAAGCTATGCTTGCACGTTTTATGGGTGGATTGAATAGAGAGATTCAGACTATTCTGGAGTATAAGGAGTATAACACTATCACTCGTTTATTTCATCTTGCTTGCAAAGCTGAACGTGAAGTGCAGGATCGACAGGCAATGGCGAGAACTACTTTTTCTGCAGGTCGCACTTCATCATGGACGCCACGTACCTCCTCTACTTCCACACGTCCTGCTGCAACACCACCTACTTCAACCTCCAACTCCAACCGCGATACCAGGAAACAGGCTCCTCCTCCACCCTCTACCAAGAGCACACCTTCTGGGCCTGCACCGAGCTCTTCTTCATCTATTGCATCCACAGGGCAAACACATGAGGTTATATGCCGTCGTTGCAAGGGTGGAGGTCACTTTGCGAGAGAATGCCCTTCCAAGCGTGTCATGATTGTTACTGAGGATGGTGGATATGCGTCTGCTAGTGATTATGATGAGGAGACTTTGGCTCTCATTGCAAGTGAAGAACACAATGGCGACGATGCAGAACCAGAAACACACTACATGGCTGCTGATTACGCTGACAGGTATGAAAGTTTAGTTGCTCAACGTGTTCTCAGTGTGCAGGTTACACAGGCTGAGCAAAATCAGAGGCACAACTTGTTCCACACAAAGGGAGTTGTGAAGGAGCGTTCTATTCGCATCATCATCGATGGAGGGAGTTGCAATAACTTGGCTAGCATGGAGATGGTGGAGAAGCTGTCTCTAACCACCAGACCACATCCTCATCCTTATTACATCCAATGGTTCAACAATAGTGGCAAGGTTAAGGTAACACGTACTGTTCGTGTGCATTTTAGCATTGCTACATATTCTGATTATGTGGATTGTGATGTGGTACCCATGCAAGCATGTTCTGTTTTACTTGGTAGACCATGGCAGTTTGATAAAAATTCTGTACACCATGGTAGGACAAATCAGTATACTCTTGTTCATAAGGATCATAATATCACGTTGCTTCCTATGTCTCCCGAACATATTATGAAAGATGACATTGCTAGAGCTAGTAAAGCAAAACAGGAGAAAAATAAGAGTGAAAATCAGATTGTAGCACAGGAATTTGAGCAACACCATAAGCATAATAAACCATCATCTACTGTTGCATCCGAAATAAAATTGCAGAGTGGATGTTTACTTGCTACTAAATCTGATATTAATGATTTGGATGTTGCTACATCTGTTTGCTATGCTTTTGTATGCAAAGAGGTATTATTTTCATTCGAGGACATGCCTCCCTCTTTGCCTCCTGCTGTCATTAACATTTTGCAGGAGTTCGCTGACGTCTTTCCACAAGACGTGCCACCGGGATTACCGCCTATTCGTGGGATTGAGCATCAGATTGACTTAATTCCCGGTGCATCCCTACCCAACCGTGCGCCCTACCGTACCAATCCAGAGGAGATAAAGGAGATTATGCGTCAAGTACAAGAGCTGCTTGACAAAGGTTATATACGTGAATCCCTTAGTCCTTGTGTTGTTCCTATTATTCTAGTGCCTAAAAAGGATGGTACATCGCGCATGTGTGTGGATTGTAGAGGCATTAATAATATTACTATTCGTTATCGTCATCCTATTCCTAGACTAGATGATATGCTTGATGAATTAAGTGGCTCTACAATTTTCTCCAAAGTTGATTTGCGTAGTGGATACCATCAAATTCGTATGAAATTGGGAGATGAATGGAAAACAGCATTTAAAACTAAGTTTGGATTATATGAGTTGCTAGTCATGCCTTTTGGGTTAACTAATGCACCTAGCACTTTCATGAGATTAATGAACGAGGTTTTACGTGCTTTCATTGGACGATTTGTGGTAGTCTATTTTGATGATATATTGATTTTTAGTAGATCTTTGGAGGAACATTTGGAACATTTACGTGCTGTTTTTACTGCGCTCCGTGATGCCCGTTTGTTTGGTAACCTTGGGAAGTGCACCTTTTGCACCGACCGAGTATCTTTTCTTGGCTATGTTGTTACTCCACAGGGAATTGAAGTTGATAAAGCCAAGATTGCAGCTATTGAGAGTTGGCCGCAGCCCAAAACGGTCACACAAGTAAGGAGTTTTCTTGGCCTCGCTGGTTTCTATAGGCGTTTTGTCAGAGATTTCAGCACCATTGCTGCGCCTCTCAATGAGCTTACAAAGAAGGACGTGCCTTTTTCTTGGGGTACCGCACAGGAAGAAGCCTTCACGGTCTTGCATGCTCCTTTACTCCAACTTCCTGATTTTAATAAGACTTTCGAGCTTGAATGTGATGCTAGTGGTATTGGGTTAGGAGGTGTGTTATTACAAGATGGTAAACCTGTTGCATACTTTTCTGAAAAATTAAGTGGGCCTAGTCTGAATTATTCTACTTATGATAAGGAATTATATGCTCTTGTTCGGACTTTGGAAACATGGCAACATTATTTATGGCCCAAAGAATTTGTTATACATTCTGATCATGAATCTTTGAAACATATTAAAAGTCAAGCAAAACGGAACCGTAGACATGCTAAATGGGTTGAATTCATTGAGACTTTCCCTTATGTCATTAAACACAAGAAGGGTAAAGACAATGTTATTGCTGATGCTTTGTCTCGTCGTTATACTATGCTTTCACAACTTGACTTTAAAATATTTGGTTTGGAGACCATCAAAGATCAATATGTGCATGATGCTGAATTTAGAGACGTGTTGCAGAATTGTAAAGAAGGGAGAACATGGAACAAGTTCGTTATTAATGATGGATTTGTGTTCCGTGCTAACAAGCTATGCATTCCAGCTAGCTCCATTCGTCTTTTGTTGTTACAGGAGGCGCACGGAGGAGGATTAATGGGACACTTTGGCGTGAAGAAGACGGAGGACGTACTTTCTACACATTTCTTTTGGCCAAAGATGAGACGGGATGTTGAGCGTTTTGTTGCTCGCTGCACTACATGTCAAAAAGCTAAGTCACGACTCAATGCTCATGGTTTATATATGCCTTTGCCTGTACCTAGTGTTCCTTGGGAGGATATATCTATGGACTTTGTTTTAGGTTTACCTCGAACAAAGAAGGGGAGGGATAGCATATTTGTTGTCGTGGATAGATTTTCCAAAATGGCACACTTTATACCATGTAATAAAAGTGATGATGCTGCTCATGTTGCTGATTTGTTCTTTCGTGAAATTATTCGATTGCATGGTGTACCAAATATAATTGTTTCAGATCGTGATGCTAAATTTCTTAGCCATTTTTGGAGATGTTTATGGGCTAAGTTGGGGACTAAACTACTTTTTAGTACTACATGTCATCCCCAAACTGATGGACAAACTGAAGTAGTCAATAGATCATTGTCTACTATGCTTAGGGCTGTTTTGAAGAATAACCTGAAAATGTGGGAAGAATGCTTGCCTCATATTGAATTTTCTTATAATCGTTCGCTACATTCTACCACTAAGATGTGCCCTTTTCAAGTTCTGTATGGTTTCTTACCTCGTGCACCTATTGATTTGTTGCCTCTTCCATCTTCGGAGAAGGTTAATTTTGATGCTAAAGAACGTGCTGAATTGATATTAAAGATGCATGAGTTAACGAAGGAAAACATTGAGTGTATGAATGCTAAATACAAACTTGCTGGAGATAAGGGTAGAAAACATGTTGTCTTTGCACCTGGTGATCTTGTTTGGTTACATTTGCGTAAGGATAGATTTCCTGATTTGCGCAAGTCAAAGCTAATGCCCCGTGCTGATGGTCCTTTTAAGGTGTTAGAGAAAATAAATGATAATGCATATAAACTTGAGCTGCCTGCAGAGTTTGGGGTTAGCCCCACTTTTAACATTGCAGATTTGAAGCCTTATTTGGGTGAGGAAGATGAGCTTCTGTCGAGGACGACTTCAGTTCAAGAAGGGGAGGATGATGAGGACATCCCTACTAATGTTACACCCACCCCGACTGCTATACATACAGGACCAATTACTAGAGCTCGCGCACGTCAATTGAATTACCAGGTACTTTCGTTTCTTGCAAATCCTTCTAATGGTCATGAACATATGATGCTGCCTAAATTAGATACTTTTGTTTTACTTATGAATGAAGGACCTATCATGGATAAGAAGGATGACCATTGGAGCGGGATCAAGCATGGAGGAGAAGGTGCGCGCGCGGGGAAGAACAATGGAGCTTCCAGTGATGATTTTCGCACATTGAAGCCACCATAATGGGAGTGGGAAGCTTTGGACGAAATATGCATGATGCCACTTTATAAAATTCGTCCATAGGCTAATATAGGTGCTGCGCCACCTTAATTTTGGGCCAGGCCCATGTAATTTCGAAATACCATATTATAGGCTGTTTTTAGAGTCCGTATGTATGGGGAAACTGACTTAGGGTCGGTTTCGGACCCCTCCTCCAAGGGGCCACGAAATTCCCTTCTATTCCCCCATATATACAGCCCTTAGGGCTTCGTTTTAGGTTTGGGTTTTGTTTAGATTACAAGTTCGCCATAGCAGCAACTTCGCGTTCTTCGTTTGTGTTCCACGACCAGACAAAGGCGTCACCGAACCCCACTTCATCAATAAAGCTTTCCTCTTATATTCGCAATATCCAGATTGCAATCTTAGTTTCTTGCTTGTTCTTCGTTTGCGTGCAGGAAATAGACCCTCGTGGTCAGGTTGATCGTGCTCCGGCGTGGTCAATAACCTCTCAGAGTTGGTTTAGCGATTGCTAAGGCGCGACGTCTCACACGTTCGTAGTCGGATCGTCAAAGTCTACTACACCAAAAACGATAGCCACCATCTCATCGAAAGACAGGGACAACTTCGCCTCTATCATACGGACTCTAAAAACTGCCAATAATATGGTATTTCGAAATTACATGGGCCTGGCCCAACAATAAGGTGGCGCAGCACCTATATTAGCCTAGGGATGAATTTTGTAAAGTAGCATCATGCATATTTCGTCCAAGGCTTCTTTCTCCCATTATGGTGGCTTCAAAGTGCGAAAATCATCACTCGAAGCTCCATTGTTCTTTCCCGTGCACGCACCTTCTTCTCCATGCTTGATCCCGCTCCAATGGTCATCCTTCTTGTCCATGCTAGGTCCTTCATTCATAAGTAAAACAAAAGTATCTAATTTAGGCAGCATCATATGTTCATGACCATTAGAAGGATTTGCAAGAAACGAAAGTACCTGGTAATTCAATTGACGTGCGCAAGCTCTAGTAATTGGTCCTGTATGTATAGCAGTCGGAGTTGTGGGTGTAGCATTAGTATGGGTGTCCTCATCATCCTCCCCTTCTTGAACTGAAGTCTTCCTCGATGGAAGCTCATATTCCTCACCCAAATAAGGCTTCAAATCTGCAATGTTAAAAGTGGGGCCAACCCCAAATTCTACAGGCAGCTCAAGTTTATATGCATTATCATTTATTTTCTCTAACACTTTAAAAGGACCATCAGCACGTGGCATTAGCTTTGACTTGCGCAAATCAGGAAATCTATCCTTACGCAAATGTAACCAAACAAGATCTCTAGGGGCAAAGACAACATGTTTTCTACCCTTATCTCTAGCAATTTTGTATTTAGCATTCATATGCTCAATGTTTTCCTTCGTTAACTCATGCATCTTTAATATCAATTCAGCACGTTCTTTAGCCTCAAAATTAACCTTCTCCGAAGATGGAAGAGGCAACAAATCAATAGGTGCACGATGTAAGAAACCATACACAACTTCAAAAGGGCACATCTTAGTGGTAGAATGTAGGGAACGATTATAAGAAAATTCAATATGAGGCAAGCATTCTTCTCACATTTTCAGGTTATTCTTCAACACAGCCCTAAGCATAGTAGACAATGATCTATTGACTACTTCAGTTTGGCCATCAGTTTGGGGATGACATGTAGTACTAAAAAGTAGTTTAGTCCCCAACTTAGCCCATAAGCATCTCCAAAAGTGGCTAAGAAATTTAACATCACGATCTGAAACAATTGTATATGGCACACCAGGCAACCGAATAATTTCACGAAAGAACAAATCAGCAACATGAGCAGCAGCATCACTTTTATGACATGGTATAAAGTGTGCCATTTTGGAAAATCTATCCACGACAACAAATATGATATCCCTCCCCTTCTTAGTTCGAGGTAAACCTAAAACAAAGTCCATAGATATATCCTCCCAAGGAACACTAGGTACAGGCAAAGGCATATATAAACCATGAGGATTGAGAAGTGACTTAGCTTTTTGACATGTAGTGCAGCGAGCAACAAAACGCTTAACATCCCGTCTCATCTTTGGCCAAAAGAAATGTGTAGAAAGTATGTCCTCCGTCTTCTTCACGCCAAAGTGTCCCATTAATCCTCCTCCGTGTGCCTCCTGTAACAACAAAAGACGAACAGAGCTAGCTGGAATGCATAGCTTGTTAGCACAGAACACAAATCCATCATTAATAACGAACTTGTTCCATGTTCTCCCTTCTTTACAATGCTGCAACACATCTCTAAATTCAGCATCATGCACATATTGATCTTTGATGGTCCACAAACCAAATATTTTGAAGTCAAGTTGTGAAAGCATAGTATAACGACGAGACAAAGCAACGACAATACCATTTTATTTACCCTTCTTGTGTTTAATGACATAAGGGAAAGTCTCAATGAATTCAACCCATTTAGCATGTTATGGTTCAGTTTTGCTTGACTTTTAATATGTTTCAAAGATTCATGATTAGAATGTATAACAAATTCTTTGGGTCATAAATAATGGTGCCATGTTTCCAAAGTCCGAACGAGAGCATATAATTCCTTATCATAAGTAGAATAATTCAGACTAGGCCAACTCAATTTTTCAGAAAAGTACGCAACAGGTTTACTATCTTGTAATAACACACCTCCTAACCCAATTCCACTAGCATCACATTCAAGCTTGAAAGTCTTAGTAAAATCAGGAAGTTGGAGTAAAGGAGCATGTGTTAACTTATCTTTCAAGAACGTCAAGGCTTCTTCCTGTGCGTTACCCCAAGAAAAAGGCACGTCCTTCTTTGTATGCTCATTGAGAGGCGCAGCAATGGTGCTGAAATCTCTCACAAAACGCCTATAGAAACCAGCGAGGCCAAGAAAACTCCTCACTTGTGTGACCGTTTTGGGCTGCGGCCAACTCTCAATAGCTTCAAGCTTGGCTTTATCAACTTCAATTCCCTGTGGAGTAACAACATAGCCAAGAAAAGATACTCGGTCGGTGCAAAAGGTGCACTTCCCAAGGTTACCAAACAAACGTGCATCACGTAGAGCAATAAAAATAGCACGTAGATGTTCCAAATGTTCCTCCAAAGATCTACTAAAAATCAATATATCATCAAAATAGACTACCACAAATCGTCCAATAGAAGCACGTAAAACCTCATTATTAATCTCATGAAAGTGCTAGGTGCATTAGTTAACCCAAAAGGCATGACTAACCACTCATATAATCCAAACTTAGTTTTAAATGCTGTTTTCCGTTCATCTCCCAATTTCATACGAATTTGATGGTATCCACTATGCAAATCAACTTTGGAGAAAATTGTAGAACCACTTAATTCATCAAGCATATCATCTAGTCTAGGAATAGGATGATGATAACGAATAGTAATATTATTAATGCCTCTACAATCCACACACATGCACGATGTACCATCCTTTTTAGGCATTAGAATAATAGGAACAACACAAGGACTAAGGGATTCACGTTTATAACCTTTGTCAAGCAGCTCCTGTACTTGACGCATAATCTCCTTTGTCTCCTCTGGATTGGTACGGTAGGGCGCACGGTTGGGTAGGGATGCACCGGGAATTAAGTCAATCTGATGCTCAATCCCGCGAATAGGTGGTAATCCCGATGGCACGTCTTGTTGGAAGACGTCAACGAACTCGTGCAAAATATTAATGACAATAGGAGGAAAAGAGGGAGGCATGTCCTCGAATGAAAATAATACCACTTTGCATAAAATAGCATAGCAAACAAATGTAGAAACATCCAAATCATTAATATCAGATTTAGTAGCAAGTAAACACCCACTCTTCAATTTTATTTCGTATGCAACATTAGATGATGGTTTATTATGCTTATGGTGCTGCTCAAATTCCTGTGCTACAATCTGATTTTCACTCTTATTTTTCTACTGTTTTGCTTTACTAGCTCTAGCAATGTCATCTTTCATAATATGTTCCGGAGACATAGGAAGCAAAGTGATATTTTGATCCTTAGGAACAAGAGTATACTAATTTATCCTACCATGGTGTACAGAATTTTTATCAAACTGCCATGGCCTACCAAGTAGAGCAGAACATGCTTGCATGGGTAACACATCACAACTGGATGGACCAGCAGCTTTGTGGTGGGAGAACTACACCGCCACGTACCCCATGGAGAATGTGACTTGGGCTCAATTCTAGCAAGTGTTCCGCACTACTCTTGTTTCAGCGGGCGCTATGGCTCTCAAGAACAGGGAGTTCTGCAACTTACGCCAAGGAGGTCGCTTAGTGTCTGAGTATGTTGATGACTTCAGCAAGTTGTCCCGTTACGCCCCAGGTGACGTGGCAACCGATGCATCCAAGCAAGAGAAGTTTCTAGAGGGACCGAATGATGAGCTGGGAATTCAGTTGATGGTAGCGACTTTTGATAACTATCAAGAGTTGGTGGACAAGGCAATTACTCTACAGGGCAAGCATCAGCAGATGGAAAATCGCAAGAGGAAATATGGTCAAGGCAAGTTTCAGTCTGGAGCTTAGCAGAAGCCTCGCTCCGCCCCTTTCTCAGGATATTCTGGTGCAGGACACAGTAAGTTTGGAGAGCACAACCATCATAACCATGGTGGTCATTCTCAGCATGGAGGCAATGGACACAACCACAATGGCCATAAGAATGGCAATGGGAATGGAGGAAACGACAATCACCATCACCCTACCCCTGCTACACCAGTGAGGAAGGATCTGACTCACATCACCTGCTTCAAGTGCAAGAAGACAGGGCACTACTTCAATGAGTGTCCCGAGCTACAGAATGGGAATGGCAATGGAAGTTCTTGAGGCAAGAAGCCCAATCCTTTCACTAAGGGGCATGTGAATCATGTCAATGTGGAAGAAGTCTATGAACAACCGGATGCGGTGATTGGTAAGTTCTTGGTTAATTCATTTCCAACACTTATTCTATTTGACATTGGTGCATCACATTCATTCATATCGAGGGGATTTGTGGATAAGCATAAGTTGCCTACCGTAGCTCTTAAGTCACCTGTCCTAGTGAGTTCCCCAGGAGCAGAGTCTATGACTAGTCAGGCATGTTTTCAGTTGCCTTTGAACATAGGGGGACATGTTTTTCTCACATATATGATCGTACTTCAGCCACAAGGGTTGGATGTAATCCTAGGTATGGATTGGATGTCCAAGTATCAGGGAAGCATTGATTGTGCCAGTAGGTCAATTCTTCTCACCACTCCAGAGAAGACGAGGATCAAGTATGTATCCAGGCTTAAGCCTAAGAGGACTCAAGTGAACTCTCTTACAGGAGTTGTCCAGGAAGAAGTACCAGTGGTGAAGGATTATCCTGATGTATTTCCAGAGGAGTTACCCGGTATGCCACCGGATCGGGAGATTGAGTTTCTCATAGAGTTGCTGCCAGGCACCGGACCTATCTCCAAGAGGCCATACCGGATGCCCGCTAATGATCTAGCAGAAGTCAAGAAGCAGATTGAGGAGTTACTAGAGAAGGGGTATATTCGCCCGAATTCATCACCTTGGGGAGCCCCACTACTCTTAGTGGAGAAGAAGGATGGAACCTTGAGGATGTGTGTGGATTATCGCTCTTTGAATGAGGTGACCATCAATAACAAGTATCCGTTGCCGATGATCAATGACTTGTTCGACCAGCTAGAAGGAGCTAGTGTTTTCTCCAAGATTGACCTTCAATCGGGTTATCAGCAATTGAAGATCCACGAGAAGGATATACCTAAGACAGCGTTTACCACGAGGTATGGGCTTTATGAGTATACAGTCATGTCTTTTGGTTTGACTAATGCCCGTGCCTATTTTATGAGCATGATGAACAAGGTATTCATGGAGTACTTGGATAAGTTTGTGGTGGTATTCATTAATGATATATTGGTTTTCTCCAAGAATGAGGAGGAGCACGCAGAACATCTGCGCTTAGTTCTGGAGAAGCTCAGAGAACACCAACTTTATGCCAAGTCCAGCAAGTGTGAGTTTTGGTTGAAGGAAGTCGGATTTCTCGGACATGTTGTGTTAGGAGAAGGAATTATCGTGGACCCTTCCAAGGTAGAAGCAGTCACAGAATGGAAGGCACCGACCTCAGTTAGCAAGATCCGCAGTTTCCTTGGAGTTGCAGGATATTATCGGAGGTTCATTGAGAATTTCTCCAAGATTGCAAAGCCCATGAAGGAGTTGTTAAAGAAGGACACCAAGTATATTTGGACTGAGGAATGTGAAGCCAGTTTCCAGGAGTTGAAGAAGCGTTTGGTTACAACTCCAGTGCTAATTCTGCCGAACATACACAAGGATTTTCAGGTGTACTGCGACGCTTCACGCCAAGGACTTGGAGGCGTGCTTATGCAAGGAGGAAAGGTTGTAGCTTATGCTTCATGTTAGCTTCGACCTCATGAGTTGAACTATGCCACGCATGATCTGGAGTTAGCAGCAGTGGTGCATGCACTCAAGACCTGGAGACATTTCCTTATCGGGAACCAATGTGATGTTTACACCGATCACAAGAGTTTGAAGTACATCTTCACACAGAAAGAGTTGAACCTTAGGCAAAGGAGATGCTTGGAGCTCATCAAGGATTATGACATGAGTTTGCATTATCATCCAGGGAAAGCCAATGTCATGGCAGATGCGTTGAGTCGTAAGAGCTATGTCAACACTCTTGTCGCAGGAGGATTACCTCAGGAGTTGTGTGATGAACTTAGAGACCTTGAGTTGGAAATAGTTCCAAGAGGCTATGTTGCCGCACTCGAAGTTCAGTCCACCTTGTTGTGAAAGATCAGAGAAGCTCAGAAGTTGGATCAAATTATTGCTGAGATAAAGGAGAGGATTAACAAAGGAAAGGCAGAAGGATTCCATGAGGATGAGCATGGAACCGTATGGTTTGAGCAGCGTATTTGTGTGCCCAATGATCCAGAGATCAGGAAGTTGATTCTACAGGAGGCTCATGATTCGCCTTACTTGATACATCCAGGAAACACCAAGATGTATTTGGACTTGAAGGAAAGTTTTTGGTGGACCGGTATGAAAAGGGAAATTGCTGAGTATGTAGCAGTATGTGATGTATGTTAGAGGGTAAAGGCAGAGCATCAGAAACCAGCAGGTTTACTTCAGCCATTGCCGATACTTGATTGGAAATGGGATAAACTTGGCATGGATTTCATCACGGGATTACCCAGGACCCGCTCAGGTTATGATTCCATTTGGGTAATAGTTGATCGCTTGACCAAGGTTGCTCACTTCATTCCTGTGAAGACTACCTATACAAGTGCTAAGCTGGCGAAGATATATATGACCAGGATTGTATGTGTGCATGGAGTTCCGAGGACCATTGTATCAGATAGAGGAACATAGTTTACTTCAAAGTTTTGGCATCAGCTACACGAAACTTTGGGTACCAGTCTAGAGTTCAGTACAACCTTCCATCCATAGACAAATGGGCAGACAGAGAGGGTGAATCAGATTCTGGAGGACATGTTGAGAGCTTGTGCGCTAGACTACGGGTCTAGTTGGGATGATAACTTACCTTATGCAGAGTTATCATACAACAACAACTATCAAGCCAGTTTGCAGATGGCCCCTTTTGAAGCATTGTTTGGGAGGAAGTGCAGAACGCCGTTGATGTGGGATGGAGTTGGTGATCGCAAATTGTTTGGATCGGACTTGATTCGAGATTCTGAGGAGAAGGTCAAGTTGATCCGTGATAGACTCAATATAGCTCAGTCTAGACAGAAGAGTTATGCCGATGCTAAACGCAAGGAAGTGATTTACGAAGTGGGAGATAGAGCATATCTGCGAATGTCTCCACTTCGAGGTATTAAGAGGTTTGGGGTCAAAGGAAAGTTAGCACCACGATTCGTGGGGCCATACAGAGTTCTGGAACGCAGAGGGGAAGTTGCATACAAGTTGGAACTACCAGAGGGTTTGTCAGGAGTTCACGATGTGTTCCATGTTTCCCAACTGAAGAAGTGTCATGCAGAGATGGCAGATATTCCTTTGAGAGATACGGTGCCTCTAGAAGCAATTCAGTTGGATAACGATCTAACTTATGAGGAGAAGCCTATTAAGATTCTTGAGACTGCCGAGAGGATCACTCGTACCAAGGTCATAAAGTTCTGCAAGGTTCAGTGGAGTCACCACACCGAGGAGGAAGCTACTTGGGAACGAGAAGAAGATCTCAAGCGAGACCATCCACACCTTTTTGCTAGCCAACCCGAATCTCGAGGACGAGATTCATCTTAAGGGGGATAGGTTTGTAACATCCCAATTTTATTAAATTAGGATGTTAATAGAATCATCATATTGCATGTCATATTTTTATTGCATTTGGAGTTTATGATGTTCAAGTTTTCCACTCACATAAAATCATAGAGAGGGGATAATATGACTTCCTCAAAATTATATATATACGAGTGGGAGAGTAGTTGCTTTATATTTGATGTTTTAAAGTTGCATTGGAAAATTATTTTTGTTAGCCTAAAGTTAGATTATTGCATTAGAAATATAGATATATATGTTTTTTAAAATTATATGAGCAGGAATTAATGTTCCTTGTGCTCTATTTTACAAATCAGGATTTTAGGAATTTTTTCTGTTTCTTTTTCTGACTCTGATTTGGATCTAGTAGAAAAAGAAGGTTTTCAAAAAAAAAGAAGAAGAAGAAACACACGCACGCACCAGGCCGGATGGGGCCAGCCAGCTACGAGGCTGAGCGATGCGCTCGCCCGAGCCAGGCCGCTCGCTCGTGAGAGGCCGAGCCAGTGCACGCACGCACGCACGCTCGCTCTCTCCTCCCTGGGTCAAATCTCTCTCCTCTCTCTCTCACGCACTGCCAGGTGGGGCCCGATCATGTCGTCTCCAACCTCCGGCCTGGTGTGCACGGATAGAGCAGCGCAGGAACTCCCGCAACCGCGACCGAAGCTCGAGGGATAACCCTTATCCCGCGACCCCGGCCCTCCTAGCTGCGCCTATAAAAGCCCCTCAATGTCCTCTCTCCATTCAGCCAGCCCGCCCCTCCTCTCGCCGCTCACAGCCGACGCCGTCGCCGTTCGCATCTCACCGGAGCCGAGTCCGTTCGCTAGAGGTCTTGTCGCCGGTGAACCTCCCATGCCCCTATTTATTCACTAAATCGGATCCCCATGTCAATTCGCACCTCCCTAACATTCTCGTTGCCCCTAGGACGCACCGGAGACGCCGCCCCTGACAACCTGCGTTGCCGGAGTTCACCGGAGCACAGGAGCTTCACCGCCTCACCCCGCTCCCTCCGGTCGTCGCCGTCGACCACCGTCACCACTGACCGAAGGCCCTCGCCGAGCTGCACCCACCGGACGACCTTGCCCGCGCCGGCAATCGCCGGAGCCGCTGTCCCGTCGTCATCGAGTTCCCTGCCGACGACGCACGAGCGCCTCTGTAAGCCTCGCTCGTTTCGTTTTTTTTCTTTAGATCGAACCGGTAGTTAGATCTAGATTGGGTTTTTTTAGTTACCGGGTACGCGGTTAACCGTGTTTTAATATAAACCGTGCGGTTTATTTAAACCGAACGTTGGTTTGTTCTTTTTAGTTTAGCCGAACCGGTGATTTACCTAGTTTGTGAACGTTCGCCGCATAGCCGCTGCGGCGAACATAGTCAACCAATCAGAGCCATTCACTTCGCGCTCTAGTCGCGAACGTCCACACTTTAGAGTTTTCAGAAAATGTTCTATAGCAGTTTTTTTTCCAGATTTTATTCAAAACTTCAAATGAACTTAACTTTTTAACCGTAGGTCGAAACGAGATGAAACAAGAGGCTAAATTTTCGTCTCGAATAGCCCTAACCGGAAAACCCATAGTTGCTAATTTTTGCAAGTTCAAATTTGAAATTATTTCAGATTTGAATTTAAATTTCATTAGGCCATATCTTTCAAACGGTATACCCGTTTGAAGTGATTCTTTTTGCACCACGTCACACGAACTAAATACTTTGCCATGACATTTAGCCATTAAGTATTCGACACCATTAATTTTTGTTCACCATAATTTTCCTAGGATGCCTTGTAGGAACACTAGTGCACGTCATGAATTTTTAACACTAGTCACACTTTGAAATTTTTCATGCTAAAGACTTGTGTTGGATTTTTATTTGGTTTTTGCAAATATTTTGTTGCATGTCTTTGAATTGTATGAATGCATGCTTATGTGTGTTTTATTTACTTTGCGATAGATTGTCCGGAGTGCAAAGCAGAGTACTATCATTCGCTAGAACATCACTCCCAGCACGAAGGCAAGTTACATTTTGATCATGTCAGTTTTACCTATGTTTTATTTTTGCACTTAGTCCTTTGATGTAGGAGTGCATGATAGGAGTTTATACTTGTTGGATTTACTATCACCCAGTAGTTCATTTGAGGTAGGTCTGATCCATACAAACTTTGTCGCCACCGTGTTATGTTACAATGCCTCGCCAAAGTAGACGTGGATTGGCGAGTGTTATCACTTTGAGATGTGAGTGACAAAGTAGTAACTAGGACCAACTTTAATGAACTACCTGGGTGGAAGCTGGTTTGTATGGTGGCGAAGTACAGTGGGAGCATTCATGGGAATCCATGGGAGTGCACACTAGTGGTCCGTCCAGCCAGGCTCAAAGGGATCAACCTTCTATAAGCTTCCGTGTGCAACCGCAAGCCAATATGGGCTCTGGCTTAGTTGATTAGATGGTGTGACCTCTTCCGGGATAGGCTAGCAGATGTAGATGATGTAGGTGTACAGGGCTATCCGTGGGTTAGGGGAAATGCTATCGAAAGACTATGTCTCGATCTTCCGATCAAGGATGTGGTCGATCTTGTGGGAAAAAGTGCACAACCTCTGCAGAGTTAAAATCTAATCGATTAGCCGTGTCCCCGGTCATGGACAACTTGAGCTTTTAGTAGTGGAAATGTAGGGAGATCTCATCACTCTTAATAAATCAATTGGGTATAAATTTTTGGAATGGTTGAGATGGGCATCATCTCAGACTTATGATATTTGTAGAAGTAGAGCAATTATTTTTGATAGGGAAAAACTAGCTTTATGCAAAACTAAACTTAGAGCTTTTGATGAGGACATCCCTACTAATGTTACACCCACCCCGACTGCTATACATACAGGACCAATTACTAGAGCTCGCGCACGTCAATTGAATTACCAGGTACTTTTGTTTCTTGGAAATCCTTCTAATATTCATGAACATATGATGCTGCCTAAATTAGATACTTTTGTTTTACTTATGAATGAAGGACCTATCATGGATAAGAAGGATGACCATTGGAGCGGGATCAAGCATGGAGGAGAAGGTGCGCGCGCGGGGAAGAACATTGGAGCTTCCAGTGATGATTTTCGCACATTGAAGCCACCATAATGGGAGTGGGAAGCTTTGGACGAAATATGCATGATGCCACTTTATAAAATTCGTCCATAGGCTAATATAGGTGCTGCGCCACCTTAATTTTGGGCCAGGCCCATGTAATTTCGAAATACCATATTATAGGCTGTTTTTAGAGTCCGTATGTATGGGGAAACTGACTTAGGGTCGGTTTCGGACCCCTCCTCCAAGGGGCCACGAAATTCCCTTCTATTCCCCCATATATACAGCCCTTAGGGCTTCGTTTTAGGTTTGGGGTTTTGTTTAGATTACAAGTTTGCCATAGCAGCAACTTCGCGTTCTTCGTTTGTGTTCCACGACCAGACAAAGGCGTCACAGAACCCCACTTCATCAATAAAGTTTTCCTCTTATATTCGCAATATCCAGATTGCAATCTTAGTTTCTTGCTTGTTCTTCGTTTGCGTGCAGGAAATAGACCCTCGTGGTCAGGTTGATCGTGCTCCGGCGTGGTCAATAACCTCTCAGAGTTGGTTTAGCGATTGCTAAGGCGCGACGTCTCACACGTTCGTAGTCGGATCGTCAAAGTCTACTCCACCAAAAACGATAGCCACCATCTCATCGAAAGACAGGGACAACTTCGCCTCTATCAAGTGGTATCAGATTTCCAGGTTGCTCGGTGAGATTTTACCAGTTTTCGTAGTTTAGATCGCATTTGTTCTTCATACCTTTAGTCCACGAAAAAGCCAAAAAAAAATTAGGGTTAGATCATCATATCCGAACCAATCTGAGCCTTTGCATAGTCTTTTCAGTATTTTGCTTTGTTGAATTGGCGGTTACATCGTTGTGTCGAGTTGCTGGTCTTAGTGTCTAGTCCTTTAGAGTTTCGAGTTCTTTTCACAGGTTGTCACGCCACCACCGCATCATCTTCATAGTTGCCATATACCACCACCATCATCGCCGCTGCCATATCTCATCATCCATCATCACTCTCCATTGGTGTCCATATATACCACCACAAATCCTCCACCAATCCAAGTCCAGTTCGTTTTAGGTTTAGTTTCGAGATCCTTTTGATTTCGGATCCGTGTTTTGCTACCTGCGCAGGTGTCGGAAAAAAAAAAAAAAAAAAAAAAGAGGCGCCGAAAAAAAAAAAATTCGGCACGCTTTGCAGAGCACGTTTTGGCCCAAAAAAATTTCGGCTGAAAATATTTTTCCCTATCTTGATTTTAGGTTCCCCGGAGCGTTTTGAGACACTTGCTATCATAGTGATTTTTGTCGAAATTTTTGGGTCGTCGCAGCCCCCGGATTGCTCCAGAAAAAAAAAAATAGTCCAAAAGAAAAATTCGTGCCCATCTTGCTTATACGACGTGGCAAGAGTTTTGAGACACTCGCCATTGTAGTGAGTTTTTGAAAAAAAAAAAAAAAGAGGCGCCGAAAAAAAAAAAAAAAAGAGGCGCCGAAAAAAAAAAAAAAACGAAAAAAAAAAATCCGATTGTGCTTTTCCCTTGCTTAGGTGTATCGTCGTGTTTTTGTTGGTGTTTTAGGCTCGCGTCTCTAGCACGGTCTAGCCTAGGACCAGCACCGTACCGTCGTTGAGCGTTTATTCAACCTTGCATCTCTGAATTGATTATTGCTGACCCTTTTTGCTACCATATTATAAGCCATCCCAGCTCCACATACTTCTACGCCGTGTGCTTGACACCACCTGGCAATCGCTCTATCCAAGCTTTGAGAGTTTTGGCTACAACGGTTGCCGATCACCGCCTGCTACTGGGTAAGAACTGGTAAGAAATTGAGATTCGCTTAAAGGATTTGTGCCACACCACCACCACCACCACGTCCCAGCAGTCTGTAGGTTTCATATTGTGTGTTTCCTATTTCTGCTAACCATGCCAGGATCACACGATGACGAGATCGACTGGGAGAGCATGACCAACAAAGCGCTCTATGATAAATTTCAGCAAATGATGGCTGAGCAGGTACAGGACTTCGTGAACAACTTTGGAGTTGCCATGGAGAAGCTAGATGGTTTGGAGAAGACATTCGACTCCAAGATGGACGCCAAGTTCAATGAGGTGCTTGCCCGTCTACCTCCACCAGCTGCAGTTCCTATTCCTTTCGAACGACGAGCGCGACGTGTGCCTCTCGGCCACGCCCAACATCCTGGTAATGTTGATACTGCTGCTACTTCGGTGGCTCGTGCGGCTACTGTCGTTGAGCAGGTTGAAGATTATGATGGTGATTTCGATGATGAGGGAGAGGTTGCTCCAGATCCGCCCCATGGGCAACCACCACCATACGCACCAGGTCGACCACATGGCTACAACCGTAACGGTAGGGCTGCACCACCCCCGCAGGTACGGGATCATGACCATCTCCCTAAACTTAAATTGAATATTCCGACGTTTGAGGGTAGATATGTTCCTGATATATATCTTACATGGGAGTTAGAAACAGAACAACGTTTTACATGCTTACAATTTCCAGAGGATCGACGTGTTGCTGCTGCTGTTTGTTCATTCACTAGTTTTGCTTGTGTTTGGTGGTCAGAACATTGTAGAATACACCCTGATAATATTCCAACTACTTGGGCTGCTTTGAAAACTGCTATGCGAAATCGTTGGGTGCCACCTTATTATCAACGTGAATTGCTTCAAAATTTGCAGCGTTTAAGACAAGGAAAAAATTCTGTAGAAGAATATTATCAGGAATTACAAACTGGTATGATTAGATGTGGTATTGTTGAGGAGAATGAAGCTATGCTTGCACGTTTTATGGGTGGATTAAATAGAGAGATTCAGACTATTCTAGAGTATAAGGAGTATAACACTATCACTCGTTTATTTCATCTTGCTTGCAAAGCTGAACGTGAAGTGCAGGATCGACAGGCAATGGCGAGAACTACTAATTTTGCAGGCCGTACTTCATCATGGACGCCACGTACCTCCTCTGCTTCCGCACGTCCTGCTGCAACACCACCTCCTTCAACCTCCAACTCTAATCGCGATACCAGGAAACAGGCTCCTACTGCACCCTCTGCGAAGATCACACCTTTTGGGCCTGCACAGAGTTCTTCTTCATCTATTGCATCCACAGGGCAAACACATGAGGTTATATGTCGTCGTTGCAAGGGTGGAGGTCACTATGCGAGAGAATGCCCTTCCAAGCATGTAATGATTGTTACTGAGGATGGTGGATATGCGTCCGCTAGTGATTATGATGAGGAGACTTTGGCACTTATTGCAAGTGACGAACAGGGTGGCGAGGATGCAGAACCAGAAACACAATACATGGCTGCTGATTACGCTGACAGGTATGAAAGTTTAGTTGCTCAACGTGTTCTCAGTGTGCAGGTTACACACGCTGAGCAAAATCAGAGGCACAACTTGTTCCACACAAAGGGAGTTGTGAAAGAGCGTTCTGTTCGCATCATCATCGATGGAGGGAGTTGCAATAACTTGGCTAGCATGGAGATGGTGGAGAAGCTGTCTCTATCCACCAGACCACATCCTCATCCTTATTACATCCAATGGTTCAACAATAGTGGCAAGGTTAAGGTAACACGTACTGTTCGTGTGCATTTTAGCATTGCTACATATTCTGATTATGTGGATTGTGATGTGGTACCCATGCAAGCATGTTCTGTTTTACTTGGTAGACCATGGCAGTTTGATAAAAATTCTGTACACCATGGTAGGACAAATCAGTATACTCTTGTTCATAAGGATCATAATATCACTTTGCTTCCTATGTCTCCCGAACATATTATGAAAGATGACATTGCTAGAGCTAGTAAAGCAAAACAGGAGAAAAATAAGAGTGAAAATCAGATTGTAGCACAGGAATTTGAGCAACACCATAAGCATAATAAACCATCATCTACTGTTGCATCTGAAATAAAATTGAAGAGTGGATGTTTACTTGCTACTAAATCTGATATTAATGATTTGGATGTTGCTACATATGTTTGCTATGCTTTTGTATGTAAAGAGGTATTATTTTCATTCGAGGACATGCCTCCCTCTTTGCCTCCTGCTGTCATTAACATTTTGCAGGAGTTCGCTGACGTCTTTCCACAAGACGTGCCATCGGGATTACCGCCTATTCGCGGGATTGAGCATCAGATTGACTTAATTCCCGGTGCATCCCTACCCAACCGTGCGCCCTACCGTACCAATCCAGAGGAGACAAAGGAGATTATGCGTCAAGTACAGGAGCTGCTTGACAAAGGTTATATACGTGAATCCCTTAGTCCTTGTGCTGTTCCTATTATTCTAGTGCCTAAAAAGGATGGTACATCGCGCATGTGTGTGGATTGTAGAGGCATTAATAATATTACTATTCGTTATCGTCATCGTATTCCTAGACTAGATGATATGCTTGATGAATTAAGTGGCTCTACAATTTTCTCCAAAGTTGATTTGCGTAGTGGATACCATCAAATTCGTATGAAATTGGGAGATGAATGGAAAACAGCATTTAAAACTAAGTTTGGATTATATGAGTGGCTAGTCATGCCTTTTGGGTTAACTAATGCACCTAGCACTTTCATGAGATTAATGAACGAGGTTTTACGTGCTTTCATTGGACGATTTGTGGTAGTCTATTTTGATGATATATTGATTTTTAGTAGATCTTTGGAGGAACATTTGGAACATTTACGTGCTGTTTTTACTGCGCTACGTGATGCACGTTTGTTTGGTAACCTTGGGAAGTGCACCTTTTGCACCGACCGAGTATCTTTTCTTGGCTATGTTGTTACTCCACAGGGAATTGAAGTTGATACAGCCAAGATCGAAGCTATTGAGAGTTGGCCGCAGCCCAAAACGGTCACACAAGTAAGGAGTTTTCTTGGCCTCGCTGGTTTCTATAGGCGTTTTGTGAGAAATTTCAGCACCATTGCTGCGCCTCTCAATGAGCTTACAAAGAAGGACGTGCCTTTTTCTTGGGGTACCGCACAGGAAGAAGCCTTCACGGTCTTGAAAGATAAGCTAACACATGCTCCTTTACTCCAACTTCCTGATTTTAATAAGACTTTCGAGCTTGAATGTGATGCTAGTGGAATTGGGTTAGGAGGTGTGTTACTACAAGATGGTAAACCTGTTGCGTACTTTTCTGAAAAATTAAGTGGGCCTAGTCTGAATTATTCTACTTATGATAAGGAATTATATGCTCTTGTTCGGACTTTGGAAACATGGCAGCATTATTTATGGCCCAAAGAATTTGTTATACATTCTGATCATGAATCTTTGAAACATATTAAAAGTCAAGCAAAACTGAACCGTAGACATGCTAAATGGGTTGAATTCATTGAGACTTTCCCTTATGTCATTAAACACAAGAAGGGTAAAGACAATGTTATTGCTGATGCTTTGTCTCGTCGTTATACTATGCTTTCACAACTTGACTTTAAAATATTTGGTTTGGAGACCATCAAAGATCAATATGTGCATGATGCTGAATTTAGAGACGTGTTGCAGAATTGTAAAGAAGGGAGAACATGGAACAAGTTCGTTATTAATAATGGATTTGTGTTTCGTGCTAACAAGCTATGCATTCCAGCTAGCTCCGTTCGTCTTTTGTTGTTACAGGAGGCACACGGAGGAGGATTAATGGGACACTTTGGCGTGAAGAAGACGGAGGACGTACTTGCTACACATTTCTTTTGGCCAAAGATGAGACGGGATGTTGAGCGTTTTGTTGCTCGCTGCACTACATGTCAAAAAGCTAAGTCACGACTCAATCCTCATGGTTTATATATGCCTTTACCTGTACCTAGTGTTCCTTGGGAGGATATATCTATGGACTTTGTTTTAGGTTTACCTCGAACAAAGAAGGGGAGGGATAGCATATTTGTTGTCGTGGATAGATTTTCTAAAATGGCACACTTTATACCATGTCATAAAAGTGATGATGCTGCTCATGTTGCTGATTTGTTCTTTCGTGAAATTATTCGGTTGCATGGTGTGCCAAATACAATTGTTTCCGATCGTGATGCTAAATTTCTTAGCCACTTTTGGAGATGTTTATGGGCTAAGTTGGGGACTAAACTGCTTTTTAGTACTACATGTCACCCCCAAACTGATGGCCAAACTGAAGTAGTCAATAGATCATTGTCTACTATGCTTAGGGCTGTTTTGAAGAATAACCTGAAAATGTGGGAAGAATGCTTGCCTCATATTGAATTTGCTTATAATCGTTCGCTACATTCTACCACTAAGATGTGCCCTTTTGAAGTTGTGTATGGTTTCTTACCTCGTGCACCTATTGATTTGTTGCCTCTTCCGTCTTCGGAGAAGGTTAATTTTGATGCTAAAGAACGTGCTGAATTGATATTAAAGATTCATGAGTTAACTAAGGAAAACATTGAGCGTATGAATGCTAAATACAAACTTGCTGGAGATAAGGGTAGAAAACATGTTGTCTTTGCACCTGGAGATCTTGTTTGGTTACATTTGCGTAAGGATAGATTTCCTGATTTGCGCAAGTCAAAGCTAATGCCACGTGCTGATGGTCCTTTTAAGGTGTTAGAGAAAGTAAATGATAATGCATATAAACTTGAGCTGCCTGCAGAGTTTGGGGTTAGCCCCACTTTTAACATTGCAGATTTGAAGCCTTATTTGGGTGAGGAAGATGAGCTTCCGTCGAGGACGACGTCAATTCAAGAAGGGGAGGATGATGAGGACATCCCTACTAATGTTACACCCACCCCGACTGCTATACATACAGGACCAATTACTAGAGCTCGCGCACGTCAATTGAATTACCAGGTACTTTCGTTTCTTGGAAATCCTTCTAATATTCATGAACATATGATGCTGCCTAAATTAGATACTTTTGTTTTACTTATGAATGAAGGACCTATCATGGATAAGAAGGATGACCATTGGAGCGGGATCAAGCATGGAGGAGAAGGTGCGCGCGCGGGGAAGAACATTGGAGCTTCCAGTGATGATTTTCGCACATTGAAGCCACCATAATGGGAGTGGGAAGCTTTGGACGAAATATGCATGATGCCACTTTATAAAATTCGTCCATAGGCTAATATAGGTGCTGCGCCACCTTAATTTTGGGCCAGGCCCATGTAATTTCGAAATACCATATTATAGGCTGTTTTTAGAGTCCGTATGTATGGGGAAACTGACTTAGGGTCGGTTTCGGACCCCTCCTCCAAGGGGCCACGAAATTCCCTTCTATTCCCCCATATATACAGCCCTTAGGGCTTCGTTTTAGGTTTGGGGTTTTGTTTAGATTACAAGTTTGCCATAGCAGCAACTTCGCGTTCTTCGTTTGTGTTCCACGACCAGACAAAGGCGTCACAGAACCCCACTTCATCAATAAAGTTTTCCTCTTATATTCGCAATATCCAGATTGCAATCTTAGTTTCTTGCTTGTTCTTCGTTTGCGTGCAGGAAATAGACCCTCGTGGTCAGGTTGATCGTGCTCCGGCGTGGTCAATAACCTCTCAGAGTTGGTTTAGCGATTGCTAAGGCGCGACGTCTCACACGTTCGTAGTCGGATCGTCAAAGTCTACTCCACCAAAAACGATAGCCACCATCTCATCGAAAGACAGGGACAACTTCGCCTCTATCAGCTTTCCACTAGCCAAATTGCATGTACTATGTAGGCTCATCACACTTTATGATGTGACTTGCCAGTACATTCCATGTACTGACCTACACAGCTGCAACTTATCATGTTGCAGATTTTTCTGACAACGAATGAGGTGCGATAGGTCGTTGTTCTGCACTCAGCTTGCTCGTGGAGTTGATGGACTCGTTACACTTTTTGCTTCCGCATGTTTTTGTTTGCTTGGCCTTAGGCCACATTATTCTAATAAATACTCTTTGAGGATTTGATGAGGACATCCCTACTAATGTTACACCCACCCCGACTGCTATACATACAGGACCAATTACTAGAGCTCGCGCACGTCAATTGAATTACCAGGTACTTTCGTTTCTTGGAAATCCTTCTAATATTCATGAACATATGATGCTGCCTAAATTAGATACTTTTGTTTTACTTATGAATGAAGGACCTATCATGGATAAGAAGGATGACCATTGGAGTGGGATCAAGCATGGAGGAGAAGGTGCGCGCGCGGGGAAGAACAATGGAGCTTCCAGTGATGATTTTCGCACATTGAAGCCACCATAATGGGAGTGGGAAGCTTTGGACGAAATATGCATGATGCCACTTTATAAAATTCGTCCATAGGCTAATATAGGTGCTGCGCCACCTTAATTTTGGGCCAGGCCCATGTAATTTCGAAATACCATATTATAGGCTGTTTTTAGAGTCCGTATGTATGGGGAAACTGACTTAGGGTCGGTTTCGGACCCCTCCTCCAAGGGGCCACGAAATTCCCTTCTATTCCCCCATATATACAGCCCTTAGGGCTTCGTTTTAGGTTTGGGTTTTGTTTAGATTACAAGTTCGCCATAGCAGCAACTTCGCGTTCTTCGTTTGTGTTCCACGACCAGACAAAGGCGTCACCGAACCCCACTTCATCAATAAAGCTTTCCTCTTATATTCGCAATATCCAGATTGCAATCTTAGTTTCTTGCTTGTTCTTCGTTTGCGTGCAGGAAATAGACCCTCGTGGTCAGGTTGATCGTGCTCCGGCGTGGTCAATAACCTCTCAGAGTTGGTTTAGCGATTGCTAAGGCGCGACGTCTCACACGTTCGTAGTCGGATCGTCAAAGTCTACTCCACCAAAAACGATAGCCACCATCTCATCGAAAGACAGGGACAACTTCGCCTCTATCAAGTGGTATCAGATTTCCAGGTTGCTCGGTGAGATTTTACCAGTTTTCGTAGTTTAGATCGCATCTGTTCTTCATACCTTTAGTCCACGAAAAAGCCACAAAAAAAATTAGGGTTAGATCATCATATCCGAACCAATCTGTGCCTTTGCATAGTCTTTTCAGTATTTTGCTTTGTTGAATTTGCGGTTACATCGTCGTGTCGAGTTGCTGGTCTTAGTGCCTAGTTCTTTAGAGTTTCGAGTTCTATTCACAAGTTGTCACGCCGCCAACGCATCGTCTTCATAGTCGCCATATACCACCACCATCATCCCCGCTGCCAGTTATCCATTGGTGTCCATATATACCACCACCAATCCGAGTCCAGCTCGTTTTAAATTTAGTTTCGAGATCTTTTTGATTTCGGATTCGCGTTTTGCTACCTGTGTAGGTGTCGAAAAAAAAAAGTCTGGCACGCTTTGCAAAGCACGTTTTGGCCCAAAAAAATTTCGGTCGAAAATATTTTTTCCCTATCTTGATTTTAGGTTCTCCGGAGCGTTTTGAGACACTTGCTATCATAGTGAGTTTTGTCGAAATTTTTTGGTCGTCGCAGCCCCCGCATCGCTCCAGAAAAAAAAAATTCAAATTTTTTTTCGTGTCTATCCTGCTTATACGACTTGGGAAGGGTTTTGAGACACTCGCAATTATAGTGTTTTTCTGAGCAAAAAAAAAAAAAAAAAAAAAGAGGCGCAAAAAAAAAAAAAAACAGAGTGTGCTCTTCCCTTGATTACGTGTATCGTCGTGCTTTTGTTGGTGTTTTAGGCTCGCGTCTCTAGCACGGTCTAGCCTAGGACCAGCACAGTACCGTCGTTGAGCGTTTATTCAACCTTGCATCTCTGAATTGATTATTGCTGACCCTTTTTGCTACCATATTATAAGCCATCCCAGCTCCACATACTTCTACGCCGTGTGCTTGACACCACCTGGCAATCGCTCTATCCAAGCTTTGAGAGTTTTGGCTACAACGGTTGCCGATCACCGCCTGCTACTGGGTAAGAACTGGTAAGAAATTGAGATTCGCTTAAAGGATTTGTGCCACACCACCACCACCACCACGTCCCAGTAGTCTGTAGGTTTCATATTGTGTGTTTCCTATTTCTGCTAACCATGCCAGGATCACACGATGACGAGATCGACTGGGAGAGCATGACCAACAAAGCGCTCTATGATAAATTTCAGCAAATGATGGCTGAGCAGGTACAAGACTTCGTGAACAACTTTGGAGTGGCCATGGAGAAGCTAGATGGTTTGGAGAAGACATTCGACACCAAGATGGACGCCAAGTTCAATGAGGTGCTTGCCCGTCTACCTCCACCAGCGGCAGCTCCTCTTCCTTTTGAACGACGAGCGCGACGTGTGCCTCTCGGCCACGCCCAACATCCTGGTACTGTTGATACTGCTGCTACTTCGGTGGCTCGTGCGGCTACTGTCGTTGAGCAGGTTGAAGATTATGATGGTGATTTCGATGATGAGGGAGAGGTTGCTCCAGATCCGCCCCAGGGGCAACCACCACCATACGCACCAGGTCGACCACATGGCTACAACCGTAACGGTAGGGCTGCACCACCCCCGCAGGTACGGGATCATGACCATCTCCCTAAACTTAAATTGAATATTCCGACGTTTGAGGGTAGATATGTTCCTGATATATATCTTACATGGGAGTTAGAAACAGAACAACGTTTTACATGCTTACAATTTCCCAAGGATAGACGTGTTGCCGCTGCTGTTTGTTCATTCACTAGTTTTGCTTGTGTTTGGTGGTCAGAACATTGTAGAATACACCATGCTAATATTCCAACTACTTGGGCTGCTTTGAAAACTGCTATGCGTAATCGTTGGGTGCCACCTTATTATCAACGTGAGTTGCTTCAAAATTTGCAGCGTTTAAGACAAGGAAAAAATTCTGTAGAAGAATATTATCAGGAATTACAAACTGGTATGATTAGATGTGGTATTGTTGAGGAGAATGAAGCTATGCTTGCACGTTTTATGGGTGGATTGAGTAGAGAGATTCAGACTATTCTGGAGTATAAGGAGTATAACACTATCACTCGTTTATTTCATCTTGCTTGCAAAGCTGAACGTGAAGTGCAGGATCGACAGGCAATGGCGAGAACTACTTTTTCTGCAGGTCGCACTTCATCATGGACGCCACGTACCTCCTCTACTTCCACACGTCCTGCTGGAACACCACCTACTTCAACCTCCAACTCCAACCGCGATACCAGGAAACAGGCTCCTCCTCCACCCTCTACCAAGAGCACACCTTCTGGGCCTGCACCGAGCTCTTCTTCATCTATTGCATCCACAGGGCAAACACATGAGGTTATATGCCGTCGTTGCAAGGGTGGAGGTCACTTTGCGAGAGAATGCCCTTCCAAGCGTGTCATGATTGTTACTGAGGATGGTGGATATGCGTCTGCTAGTGATTATGATGAGGAGACTTTGGCTCTCATTGCAAGTGAAGAACACAATGGCGACGATGCAGAACCAGAAACACACTACATGGCTGCTAATTACGCTGACAGGTATGAAAGTTTAGTTGCTCAACGTGTTCTCAGTGTGCAGGTTACACAGGCTGAGCAAAATCAGAGGCACAACTTGTTCCACACAAAGGGAGTTGTGAAGGAGCGTTCTATTCGCATCATCATCGATGGAGGGAGTTGCAATAACTTGGCTAGCATGGAGATGGTGGAGAAGCTGTCTCTAACCACCAGACCACATCCTCATCCTTATTACATCCAATGGTTCAACAATAGTGGCAAGGTTAAGGTAACACGTACTGTTCGTGTGCATTTTAGCATTGCTACATATTCTGATTATGTGGATTGTGATGTGGTACCCATGCAAGCATGTTCTGTTTTACTTGGTAGACCATGGCAGTTTGATAAAAATTCTGTACACCATGGTAGGACAAATCAGTATACTCTTGTTCATAAGGATCATAATATCACGTTGCTTCCTATGTCTCCCGAACATATTATGAAAGATGACATTGCTAGAGCTAGTAAAGCAAAACAGGAGAAAAATAAGAGTGAAAATCAGATTGTAGCACAGGAATTTGAGCAACACCATAAGCATAATAAACCATCATCTACTGTTGCATCCGAAATAAAATTGCAGAGTGGATGTTTACTTGCTACTAAATCTGATATTAATGATTTGGATGTTGCTACATCTGTTTGCTATGCTTTTGTATGCAAAGAGGTATTATTTTCATTCGAGGACATGCCTCCCTCTTTGCCTCCTGCTGTCATTAACATTTTGCAGGAGTTCGCTGACGTCTTTCCACAACACGTGCCACCGGGATTACCGCCTATTCGTGGGATTGAGCATCAGATTGACTTAATTCCCGGTGCATCCCTACCCAACCGTGCGCCCTACCGTACCAATCCAGAGGAGACAAAGGAGATTATGCGTCAAGTACAAGAGCTACTTGACAAAGGTTATATACGTGAATCCCTTAGTCCTTGTGCTGTTCCTATTATTCTAGTGCCTAAAAAGGATGGTACATCGCGCATGTGTGTGGATTGTAGAGGCATTAATAATATTACTATTCGTTATCGTCATCCTATTCCTAGACTAGATGATATGCTTGATGAATTAAGTGGCTCTACAATTTTCTCCAAAGTTGATTTGCGTAGTGGATACCATCAAATTCGTATGAAATTGGGAGATGAATGGAAAACAGCATTTAAAACTAAGTTTGGATTATATGAGTGGCTAGTCATGCCTTTTGGGTTAACTAATGCACCTAGCACTTTCATGAGATTAATGAACGAGGTTTTACGTGCTTTCATTGGACGATTTGTGGTAGTCTATTTTGATGATATATTGATTTTTAGTAGATCTTTGGAGGAATATTTGGAACACTTACGTGCTGTTTTTACTGCGCTCCGTGATGCCCGTTTGTTTGGTAACCTTGGGAAGTGCACCTTTTGCACCGACCGAGTATCTTTTCTTGGCTATGTTGTTACTCCACAGGGAATTGAAGTTGATAAAGCCAAGATTGCAGCTATTGAGAGTTGGCCGCAGCCCAAAACGGTCACACAAGTAAGGAGTTTTCTTGGCCTCGCTGGTTTCTATAGGCGTTTTGTCAGGGATTTCAGCACCATTGCTGCGCCTCTCAATGAGCTTACAAAGAAGGACGTGCCTTTTTCTTGGGGTACCGCACAGGAAGAAGCCTTCACGGTCTTGAAAGATAAGTTAACACATGCTCCTTTACTCCAACTTCCTGATTTTAATAAGACTTTCGAGCTTGAATGTGATGCTAGTGGTATTGGGTTAGGAGGTGTGTTATTACAAGATGGTAAACCTGTTGCGTACTTTTCTGAAAAATTAAGTGGGCCTAGTCTGAATTATTCTACTTATGATAAGGAATTATATGCTCTTGTTCGGACTTTGGAAACATGGCAACATTATTTATGGCCCAAAGAATTTGTCATACATTCTGATCATGAATCTTTGAAACATATTAAAAGTCAAGCAAAACTGAACCGTAGACATGCTAAATGGGTTGAATTCATTGAGACTTTTCCTTATGTCATTAAACACAAGAAGGGTAAAGACAATGTTATTGCTGATGCTTTGTCTCGTCGTTATACTATGCTTTCACAACTTGACTTTAAAATATTTGGTTTGGAGACCATCAAAGATCAATATGTGCATGATGCTGAATTTAGAGACGTGTTGCAGAATTGTAAAGAAGGGAGAACATGGAACAAGTTCGTTATTAATGATGGATTTGTATTCCGTGCTAACAAGCTATGCATTCCAGCTAGCTCCATTCGTCTTTTGTTGTTACAGGAGGCGCACGGAGGAGGATTAATGGGACACTTTGGCGTGAAGAAGACGGAGGACGTACTTTCTACACATTTCTTTTGGCCAAAGATGAGACGGGATGTTGAGCGTTTTGTTGCTCGCTGCACTACATGTCAAAAAGCTAAGTCACGACTCAATGCTCATGGTTTATATATGCCTTTGCTTGTACCTAGTGTTCCTTGGGAGGATATATCTATGGACTTTGTTTTAGGTTTACCTCGAACAAAGAAGGGGAGGGATAGCATATTTGTTGTCGTGGATAGATTTTCCAAAATGGCACACTTTATACCATGTAATAAAAGTGATGATGCTGCTCATGTTGCTGATTTGTTCTTTCGTGAAATTATTCGATTGCATGGTGTACCAAATACAATTGTTTCAGATCGTGATGCTAAATTTCTTAGCCATTTTTGGAGATGTTTATGGGCTAAGTTGGGGACTAAACTACTTTTTAGTACTACATGTCATCCCCAAACTGATGGACAAACTGAAGTAGTCAATAGATCATTGTCTACTATGCTTAGGGCTGTTTTGAAGAATAACCTGAAAATGTGGGAAGAATGCTTGCCTCATATTGAATTTGCTTATAATCGTTCGCTACATTCTACCACTAAGATGTGCCCTTTTCAAGTTGTGTATGGTTTCTTACCTCGTGCACCTATTGATTTGTTGCCTCTTCCATCTTCGGAGAAGGTTAATTTTGATGCTAAAGAACGTGCTGAATTGATATTAAAGATGCATGAGTTAACGAAGGAAAACATTGAGTGTATGAATGCTAAATACAAACTTGCTGGAGATAAGGGTAGAAAACATGTTATCTTTGCACCTGGTGATCTTGTTTGGTTACATTTGCGTAAGGATAGATTTCCTGATTTGCGCAAGTCAAAGCTAATGCCCCGTGCTGATGGTCCTTTTAAGGTGTTAGAGAAAATAAATGATAATGCATATAAACTTGAGCTGCCTGCAGAGTTTGGGGTTAGCCCCACTTTTAACATTGCAGATTTGAAGCCTTATTTGGGTGAGGAAGATGAGCTTCTGTCGAGGACGACTTCAGTTCAAGAAGGGGAGGATGATGAGGACATCCCTACTAATGTTACACCCACCCCGACTGCTATACATACAGGACCAATTACTAGAGCTCGCGCACGTCAATTGAATTACCAGGTACTTTCGTTTCTTGGAAATCCTTCTAATATTCATGAACATATGATGCTGCCTAAATTAGATACTTTTGTTTTACTTATGAATGAAGGACCTATCATGGATAAGAAGGATGACCATTGGAGCGGGATCAAGCATGGAGGAGAAGGTGCGCGCGCGGGGAAGAACATTGGAGCTTCCAGTGATGATTTTCGCACATTGAAGCCACCATAATGGGAGTGGGAAGCTTTGGACGAAATATGCATGATGCCACTTTATAAAATTCGTCCATAGGCTAATATAGGTGCTGCGCCACCTTAATTTTGGGCCAGGCCCATGTAATTTCGAAATACCATATTATAGGCTGTTTTTAGAGTCCGTATGTATGGGGAAACTGACTTAGGGTCGGTTTCGGACCCCTCCTCCAAGGGGCCACGAAATTCCCTTCTATTCCCCCATATATACAGCCCTTAGGGCTTCGTTTTAGGTTTGGGGTTTTGTTTAGATTACAAGTTTGCCATAGCAGCAACTTCGCGTTCTTCGTTTGTGTTCCACGACCAGACAAAGGCGTCACAGAACCCCACTTCATCAATAAAGTTTTCCTCTTATATTCGCAATATCCAGATTGCAATCTTAGTTTCTTGCTTGTTCTTCGTTTGCGTGCAGGAAATAGACCCTCGTGGTCAGGTTGATCGTGCTCCGGCGTGGTCAATAACCTCTCAGAGTTGGTTTAGCGATTGCTAAGGCGCGACGTCTCACACGTTCGTAGTCGAATCGTCAAAGTCTACTCCACCAAAAACGATAGCCACCATCTCATCGAAAGACAGGGACAACTTCGCCTCTATCAGGATTCTTGATGTAATAAATGTGTGATTGAACTCTGTTATAAATCCTCAAGTACTGTGCGTGTCAGCATACCGATCCAGGGATGACACTTAAGCACAGAGACTCCGATCCCTTGAGATCGGGTCGCTACATGCACCTTGTTTTGCTTAGGACGACAATAGCATTATAAGGTGATCCCTCACTTAATTTCAAGATAAATTGTGTTCTCCCCGAGTGTGCACCGTTGCGAAAGTTCGTCGTGTCAAGACACCACGTGATGATCGGGTGTGATAGACTCTGAGTTCACATACAACGGGTGTAAGCCAGTGTTGCACATGCAGAACACTCGGGTTAAACTTGACGAGCCTAGCATGTACAGACATGGCCTTGGAATACAAGAGACCGAAAGGTTGAACATGAGTCGTATAGTAGATATGATCAACATGATGATGTTCACCATTGAAACCACCTCAACTCACGTGATGATCGGACTTGAGTTGGTGAATTTGGATCATGTATCACTCGAATGACCGGAGGGATGTCAATTTGAGTGGGAGTTCTTCAGTAATATGATTAATTGAACTCATTATCATGAACATAGTCAATAGTGTCTTTGCAAATTATGTTGTAGATTACTTGCTTACACTGTAGCTCCCTTGAATTTTATATGTTCCTAGAGAAATAGAGTTGAAAGATGATGGTAGCAATATTGCGGACTGGGTTCGTGATCTGAGGATTGTCCTCATTGCTACACAGAAGGCTTATGCCCTTAATGCACCGCTCGGTGCGCCACCCCCTCTAGCGTCGTTTGTAGATGTTGTGAACATCTGACAGACATGTTTCGATGACTACTTGATAGTTTAGTGCGTCATGCATTACGGCTTAGAATTGAGGCTCTGAAACGTTTTGAACGCCATGGAACATATGAGATGTTCTAAGAGCTGAAATTAGGATCTCAGGCTCGTGCCCGTGTTGTGAGATATGAGATCTCCAACAAGATTCTTTGCCTGTAAGATCAAAGAGAATAGCTCAATCATTGAGCATGTGCTCAGATTGTCTGGGTGCTACAATCACTTGAATTGAGTGGGAGTTGATCTTCCAGATAAGATAGTGATTGATATAGTTCTGCAAGTCACTGTCACTAAGCTACTAGAACTTGGTGATGAACTATAAAATGCCAGGGATAGAAATAATGATCCCTAAGCTGTTTGCGATGTTTGACACCACGAAGGTAGAAATCAAGAAGGAGCGTCAAGTGTTCATGGTTAGTAAAACCACTAGTTTCGAGAAGGGCAAGGGCAAGGAGGGAAACTTCATGGATGGCAAGACAATTGCTGCTCCAGTGAAGCAACCCAAAGTTGAACCCAAACCCAAGATTATGTGCTTCTATTATGAGGAGAAAGGTTGTTGAAGCGGAACAACCTTAGATACTTGGTAGATAAGAAGGCTGGCAACATCGACAAAAGTATATTTGATATACGTGTTATTGATGTGTACCTTGCGAGTACTCCTAGTAGCACTTGGGTATTGGATACCGGTTCGGTTGCTAAATGTTAGTAACTCAAAATAAAAGCTATGGAATAAATGGAGAACTAGCTAAGGGTGAGGTGACAATGGGTGTTGGAAATGTTTCCAAGATTGATGTGATCAACATCGCACGCTCTCTCTATCTTTGGGATTAGTGACAAACCTAAATAATTTTTTTGGTGTTTTGCGGTGAGCATGAACGTGATTAGACCGTGTTTATTGCAACATGGTTATTCATTTAAGTTAGAGAATAATGGTTATTCTGTTTACATGAATAATACCTTTAATGGTCATGCACCTAGTGAGAATGGTTTGTTGAATCTTGATCGTAGTAATACACATGTTCATAACATTAGTGCCAAAAGATACAAAGTTAATAATGATAGTACCACATACTTGTGGCGTTGCCGCTAAATGTCATATTGGTATAAAGCGCATGAAGAAACTCCATGCTGATGGATCTTTGGAATCATTCGATTTTGAATCGGTTGAGACATGCGAACCATGCCTCTTGGGCAAGATGACTAAGGACCCTGTCTTCCGGTTTGATGGACCGGGCAAGTGATTTATTAGAAATGATACATGTTGATGTATGCAATCCAATGAGTCTTGTAGCGTGCGGTGAATATCGTTATTTTCTTACCTTCACTGATGATGTGAGTAGATACAATGTATATTTACTTAATGAAACACAAGTCTGAATCGTTTGAAAAGTTCAAGCAAATTCAGAGTGAAGTTTAAGATCATCGTGACAAGAAGATAAAAATGTTTGTGATATGATCGTGGAGGTGAATATCTGAGTTACGAGTTTGGCATACAACTTTAGACAATGTGAAAGTTGTTTCACAACACACGCCACCTGGAACACCATAGCGTGATGGTGTGTTCGAACGTCATAGTCGTGCTCTATTGGATATGGTGTGTGCTATGATGTCTCTTATCGTTTTGCTACTATAATTTTGGGGTTATGCATTAGAGACAACTACATTCACTTTAAATAGGGCACCATCTAAATCCGCTGAGATGACACCGTGTGAATTATGGTTTGATAGAAACCTAAGTTGTCATTTCTGATAGAGGCGAAGTTGTCCCTGTCTTTCGATGAGATGGTGGCTATCGTTTTTGGTGGAGTAGACTTTGACGATCCGACTACGAACGTGTGAGACGTCGCGCCTTAGCAATCGCTAAACCAACTCTGAGAGGTTATTGACCACGCCGGAGCACGATCAACCTGACCACGAGGGTCTATTTCCTGCACGCAAACGAAGAACAAGCAAGAAACTAAGATTGCAATCTGGATATTGCGAATATAAGAGGAAAGCTTTATTGATGAAGTGGGGTTCTGTGACGCCTTTGTCTGGTCGTGGAACACAAACGAAGAACGCGAAGTTGCTGCTATGGCGAACTTGTAATCTAAACAAAACCCAAACCTAAAACGAAGCCCTAAGGGCTGTATATATGGGGGAATAGAAGGGAATTTCGTGGCCCCTTGGAGGAGGGGTCCGAAACCGACCCTAAGTCAGTTTCCCCATACATACGGACTCTAAAAACAGCCTATAATATGGTATTTCGAAATTACATGGGCCTGGCCCAAAATTAAGGTGGCGCAGCACCTATATTAGCCTATGGACGAATTTTATAAAGTGGCATCATGCATATTTCGTCCAAAGCTTCCCACTCCCATTATGGTGGCTTCAATGTGCGAAAATCATCACTGGAAGCTCCAATGTTCTTCCCCGCGCGCGCACCTTCTCCTCCATGCTTGATCCCGCTCCAATGGTCATCCTTCTTATCCATGATAGGTCCTTCATTCATAAGTAAAACAAAAGTATCTAATTTAGGCAGCATCATATGTTCATGAATATTAGAAGGATTTCCAAGAAACGAAAGTACCTGGTAATTCAATTGACGTGTGCGAGCTCTAGTAATTGGTCCTGTATGTATAGCAGTCGGGGTGGGTGTAACATTAGTAGGGATGTCCTCATCATCCTCCCCTTCTTGAACTGACGTCGTCCTCGACGGAAGCTCATCTTCCTCACCCAAATAAGGCTTCAAATCTGCAATGTTAAAAGTGGGGCTAACCCCAAACTCTGCAGGCAGCTCAAGTTTATATGCATTATCATTTACTTTCTCTAACACCTTAAAAGGACCATCAGCACGTGGCATTAGCTTTGACTTGCGCAAATCAGGAAATCTATCCTTACGCAAATGTAACCAAACAAGATCTCCAGGTGCAAAGACAACATGTTTTCTACCCTTATCTCCAGCAAGTTTGTATTTAGCATTCATACGCTCAATGTTTTCCTTAGTTAACTCATGAATCTTTAATATCAATTCAGCACGTTCTTTAGCATCAAAATTAACCTTCTCCGAAGACGGAAGAGGCAACAAATCAATAGGTGCACGAGGTAAGAAACCATACACAACTTCAAAAGGGCACATCTTAGTGGTAGAATGTAGCGAACGATTATAAGCAAATTCAATATGAGGCAAGCATTCTTCCCACATTTTCAGGTTATTCTTCAAAACAGCCCTAAGCATAGTAGACAATGATCTATTGACTACTTCAGTTTGGCCATCAGTTTGGGGGTGACATGTAGTACTAAAAAGCAGTTTAGTCCCCAACTTAGCCCATAAACATCTCCAAAAGTGGCTAAGAAATTTAGCATCACGATCGGAAACAATTGTATTTGGCACACCATGCAACTGAATAATTTCACGAAAGAACAAATCAGCAACATGAGCAGCATCATCACTTTTATGACATGGTATAAAGTGTGCCATTTTAGAAAATCTATCCACGACAACAAATATGCTATCCCTCCCCTTCTTTGTTCGAGGTAAACCTAAAACAAAGTCCATAGATATATCCTCCCAAGGAACACTAGGTACAGGTAAAGGCATATATAAACCATGAGGATTGAGTCGTGACTTAGCTTTTTGACATGTAGTGCAGCGAGCAACAAAACGCTCAACATCCCGTCTCATCTTTGGCCAAAAGAAATGTGTAGCAAGTACGTCCTCCGTCTTCTTCACGCCAAAGTGTCCCATTAATCCTCCTCCGTGCGCCTCCTGTAACAACAAAAGACGAACGGAGCTAGCTAGAATGCATAGCTTGTTAGCACGAAACACAAATCCATTATTAATAACGAACTTGTTCCATGTTCTCCCTTCTTTACAATTCTGCAACACGTCTCTAAATTCAGCATCATGCACATATTGATCTTTGATGGTCTCCAAACCAAATATTTTAAAGTCAAGTTGTGAAAGCATAGTATAACGACGAGACAAAGCATCAGCAATAACATTGTCTTTACCCTTCTTGTGTTTAATGACATAAGGGAAAGTCTCAATGAATTCAACCCATTTAGCATGTCTACGGTTCAGTTTTGCTTGACTTTTAATATGTTTCAAAGATTCATGATCAGAATGTATAACAAATTCTTTGGGCCATAAATAATGTTGCCATGTTTCCAAAGTCCGAACAAGAGCATATAATTCCTTATCATAAGTAGAATAATTCAGACTAGGCCCACTTAATTTTTCAGAAAAGTACGCAACAGGTTTACCATCTTGTAGTAACACACCTCCTAACCCAATTCCACTAGCATCACATTCAAGCTCGAAAGTCTTATTAAAATCAGGAAGTTGGAGTAAAGGAGCATGTGTTAACTTATCTTTCAAGACCGTGAAGGCTTCTTCCTGTGCGGTACCCCAAGAAAAAGTCACGTCCTTCTTTGTAAGCTCATTGAGAGGCGCAGCAATGGTGCTGAAATTTCTCACAAAACGCCTATAGAAACCAGCGAGGCCAAGAAAACTCCTTACTTGTGTGACCGTTTTGGGCTGCGGCCAACTCTCAATAGCTTCGATCTTGGCTGTATCAACTTCAATTCCCTGTGGAGTAACAACATAGCCAAGAAAAGATACTCGGTCGGTGCAAAAGGTGCACTTCCCAAGGTTACCAAACAAACGTGCATCACGTAGCGCAGTAAAAACAGCACGTAAATGTTCCAAATGTTCCTCCAAAGATCTACTAAAAATCAATATATCATCAAAATAGACTACCACAAATCGTCCAATGAAAGCACGTAAAACCTCGTTCATTAATCTCATGAAAGTGCTAGGTGCATTAGTTAACCCAAAAGGCATGACTAGCCACTCATATAATCCAAACTTAGTTTTAAATGCTGTTTTCCATTCATCGCCCAATTTCATACGAATTTGATGGTATCCACTACGCAAATCAACTTTGGAGAAAATTGTAGAGCCACTTAATTCATCAAGCATATCATCTAGTCTAGGAATAGGATGACGATAACGAATAGTAATATTATTAATGCCTCTACAATCCACACACATGCGCGATGTACCATCCTTTTTAGGCACTAGAATAATAGGAACAGCACAAGGACTAAGGGATTCACGTATATAACCTTTGTCAAGCAGCTCCTGTACTTGACGCATAATCTCCTTTGTCTCCTCTGGATTGGTACGGTAGGGCGCACGGTTGGGTAGGGATGCACCGGGAATTAAGTCAATCTGATGCTCAATCCCGCGAATAGGCGGTAATCCCGGTGGCACGTCTTGTGGAAAGACGTCAGCGAACTCCTGCAAAATGTTAATGACAGTAGGAGGCAAAGAGGGAGGCATGTCCTCGAATGAAAATAATACCTCTTTACATACAAAAGCATAGCAAACATATGTAGCAACATCCAAATCATTAATATCAGATTTAGTAGCAAGTAAACATCCACTCTTCAATTTTATTTCAGATGCAACAGTAGATGATGGTTTATTATGCTTATGGTGTTGCTCAAATTCCTGTGCTACAATCTGATTTTCACTCTTATTTTTCTCCTGTTTTGCTTTACTAGCTCTAGCAATGTCATCTTTCATAATATGTTCGGGAGACATAGGAAGCAAAGTGATATTATGATCCTTATGAACAAGAGTATACTGATTTGTCCTACCATGGTGTACAGAATTTTTATCAAACTGCCATGGTCTACCAAGTAAAACAGAACATGCTTGCATGGGTACCACATCACAATCCACATAATCAGAATATGTAGCAATGCTAAAATGCACACGAACAGTACGTGTTACCTTAACCTTGCCACTATTGTTGAACCATTGGATGTAATAAGGATGAGGATGTGGTCTGGTGGATAGAGACAGCTTCTCCACCATCTCCATGCTAGCCAAGTTATTGCAACTCCCTCCATCGATGATGATGCGAACAGAACGCTCTTTCACAACTCCCTTTGTGTGGAACAAGTTGTGCCTCTGATTTTGCTCAGCGTGTGTAACCTGCACACTGAGAACACGTTGAGCAACTAAACTTTCATACCTGTCAGCGTAATCAGCAGCCATGTATTGTGTTTCTGGTTCTGCATCCTCGCCACCCTGTTCGTCACTTGCAATAAGTGCCAAAGTCTCCTCATCATAATCACTAGCGGACGCATATCCACCATCCTCAGTAACAATCATTACACGCTTGGAAGGGCATTCTCTCGCATAGTGACCTCCACCCTTGCAACGACGACATATAACCTCATGTGTTTGCCCTGTGGATGCAATAGATGAAGAAGAACTCTGTGCAGGCCCAAAAGGTGTGCTCTTCGCAGAGGGTGCAGTAGGAGCCTGTTGCCTGGTATCGCGATTAGAGTTGGAGGTTGAAGGAGGTGGTGTTGCAGCAGGACGTGCGGAAGCAGAGGAGGTACGTGGCGTCCATGATGAAGTACGGCCTGCAAAATTAGTAGTTCTCGCCATTGCCTGTCGATCCTGCACTTCACGTTCAGCTTTGCAAGCAAGATGAAATAAACAAGTGATAGTGTTATACTCCTTATACTCTAGAATAGTCTGAATCTCTCTATTTAATCCACCCATAAAACGTGCAAGCATAGCTTCATTCTCCTCAACAATACCACATCTAATCATACCAGTTTGTAATTCCTGATAATATTCTTCTACAGAATTTTTTCCTTGTCTTAAACGCTGCAAATTTTGAAGCAATTCACGTTGATAATAAGGTGGCACCCAACGATTTCGCATAGCAGTTTTCAAAGCAGCCCAAGTAGTTGGAATATTATCAGGGTGTATTCTACAATGTTCTGACCACCAAACACAAGCAAAACTAGTGAATGAACAAACAGCAGCAGCAACACGTCGATCCTCTGGAAATTGTAAGCATGTAAAACGTTGTTCTGTTTCTAACTCCCATGTAAGATATATATCAGGAACATATCTACCCTCAAACGTCGGAATATTCAATTTAAGTTTAGGGAGATGGTCATGATCCCGTACCTGCGGGGGTGGTGCAGCCCTACCGTTACGGTTGTAGCCATGTGGTCGACCTGGTGCGTATGGTGGTGGTTGCCCATGGGGCGGATCTGGAGCAACCTCTCCCTCATCATCGAAATCACCATCATAATCTTCAACCTGCTCAACGACAGTAGCCGCACGAGCCACCGAAGTAGCAGCAGTATCAACAGTACCAGGATGTTGGGCGTGGCCGAGAGGCACACGTCGTGCTCGTCGTTCGAAAGGAATAGGAACTGCAGCTGGTGGAGGTAGACGGGCAAGCACCTCATTGAACTTGGCGTCCATCTTGAAGTCGAATGTCTTCTCCAAACCATCTAGCTTCTCCATGGCAACTCCAAAGTTGTTCACGAAGTCCTGTACCTGCTCAGCCATCATTTGCTGAAATTTATCATAGAGCGCTTTGTTGGTCATGCTCTCCCAGTCGATCTCGTCATTGTGTGATCCTGGCATGGTTAGCAGAAATAGGAAACACACAATATGAAACCTACAGACTGCTGGGACGTGGTGGTGGTGGTGGTGTGGCACAAATCCTTTAAGCGAATCTCAATTTCTTACCAGTTCTTACCCAGTAGCAGGCGGTGATCGGCAACCGTTGTAGCCAAAACTCTCAAAGCTTGGATAGAGCGATTGCCAGGTGGTGTCAAGCACACGGCGTAGAAGTATGTGGAGCTGGGATGGCTTATAATATGGTAGCAAAAAGGGTCAGCAATAATCAATTCAGAGATGCAAGGTTGAATAAACGCTCAACGACGGTACTGTGCTGGTCCTAGGCTAGACCGTGCTAGAGACGCGAGCCTAAAACACCAACAAAAACACGACGATACACCTAAGCAAGGGAAAAGCACAATCGGATTTTTTTTTTCGGCGCCTCTTTTTTTTTTTTTTCTCGGCGCCTCTTTTTTTTTTTTTTCAAAAACTCACTACAATGGCGAGTGTCTCAAAACTCTTGCCACGTCGTATAAGCAAGATGGGCACGAATTTTTCTTTTGGACTATTTTTTTTTTCTGGAGCAATCCGGGGGCTGCGACGACCCAAAAATTTCGACAAAAATCACTATGATAGCAAGTGTCTCAAAACGCTCCGGGGAACCTAAAATCAAGATAGGGAAAAAATATTTTCAGCCGAAATTTTTTTTCGGCCAAAACGTGCTCTGCAAAGCGTGCCAGACTCTTTTTTTTTTTTTTCCGACACCTGCGCAGGTAGCAAAACACGGATCCGAAATCAAAAGGATCTCGAAACTAAACCTAAAACGAACTGGACTTGGATTGGTGGAGGATTTGTGGTGGTATATATGGACACCAATGGAGAGTGATGATGGATGATGAGATATGGCAGCGGCTATGATGGTGGTGGTATATGGCAGCTATGAAGATGATGCGGTGGCGGCGTGACAACCTGTGAAAAGAACTCGAAACTCTAAAGGACTAGACACTAAGACCAGCAACTCGACACAACGATGTAACCGCCAATTCAACAAAGCAAAATACTGAAAAGACTATGCAAAGGCTCAGATTGGTTCGGATATGATGATCTAACCCTAATTTTTTTTTTGGCTTTTTCGTGGACTAAAGGTATGAAGAACAGATGCGATCTAAACTACGAAAATTGGTAAAATCTCACCGAGCAACCTGGAAATCTGATACCACTTGATAGAGGCGAAGTTGTCCCTGTCTTTCGATGAGATGGTGGCTATCGTTTTTGGTGGAGTAGACTTTGACGATCCGACTACGAACGTGTGAGACGTCGCGCCTTAGCAATCGCTAAACCAACTCTGAGAGGTTATTGACCACGCCGGAGCACGATCAACCTGACCACGAGGGTCTATTTCCTGCACGCAAACGAAGAACAAGCAAGAAACTAAGATTGCAATCTGGATATTGCGAATATAAGAGGAAAGCTTTATTGATGAAGTGGGGTTCTGTGACGCCTTTGTCTGGTCGTGGAACACAAACGAAGAACGCGAAGTTGCTGCTATGGCGAACTTGTAATCTAAACAAAACCCAAACCTAAAACGAAGCCCTAAGGGCTGTATATATGGGGGAATAGAAGGGAATTTCGTGGCCCCTTGGAGGAGGGGTCCGAAACCGACCCTAAGTCAGTTTCCCCATACATACGGACTCTAAAAACAGCCTATAATATGGTATTTCGAAATTACATGGGCCTGGCCCAAAATTAAGGTGGCGCAGCACCTATATTAGCCTATGGACGAATTTTATAAAGTGGCATCATGCATATTTCGTCCAAAGCTTCCCACTCCCATTATGGTGGCTTCAATGTGCGAAAATCATCACTGGAAGCTCCAATGTTCTTCCCCGCGCGCGCACCTTCTCCTCCATGCTTGATCCCGCTCCAATGGTCATCCTTCTTATCCATGATAGGTCCTTCATTCATAAGTAAAACAAAAGTATCTAATTTAGGCAGCATCATATGTTCATGAATATTAGAAGGATTTCCAAGAAACGAAAGTACCTGGTAATTCAATTGACGTGCGCGAGCTCTAGTAATTGGTCCTGTATGTATAGCAGTCGGGGTGGGTGTAACATTAGTAGGGATGTCCTCATCAATTTCTTAATGTTTGGGGCTGCGACGCTTGTGTGGAAAAATGTTTTCACCTAATGAGCTCGAACCCAAAGCGGACAAATGCATCTTCATAGATTACCCTAAGAACAGTTGGGTGAACCTTCTATCTCAGATCCAAGCATAAAGTGTTTATTGCTAAAACGGGTCCTTTCCCGAGAAAAAGTTTCTCTCGAAAGAATTGAGTGGGAGGAAGATAGAACTTGATGAGGTTGTTGAACCTTTGTTTCAACCAGAGAGTAGCGCAGCGCAGAAAGATGTTTCTATGGAACCTACGTCAATTGAAGAGGAAGTAAATGATGATGATCATGAAGCTTCAGATCAAGTTACTATCGAACCTCGTAGGTCGACAAGGATGTGTACTGCTCCTGAGCAGTACGACAACCCTGTCTTGGAGGTCATGTTGTTGGACAACGATGAACCTACGAGCTATGGAGAAGTGATGATGGGCTCGGATTCCGACAAATGGTTAGAGGCCATGAAATCCGAGAAAGGATCCATGTATGAAAACCAAGTATAGACTTTGGTAGACTTGCTCGTTGGACGGCAGGTCGTTGAGTACAAATGGACATTTAAGATGAAGACAGACGCTGATGGTGAATGTCACCATTTATAAAGCTCGACTTGTCGCAAAGAAGTTTCCGCCAAGTTCAAGGAGTTGACTGCGATGAGACTTTCTCACTCGTAGCGATGCTAAAGTCTGTTGGAATTATGTTAACAGTTGCTTCATTTTTCAATTATGAAATCTGGCAGATGGATGCCAAAACATTGTTTCCTTCCTTAAGGAAAGGTGGTATGAGATACAACCAGAATGTTTTGTCAGTCCTAAGGATGCTAAAAGGTGTGGGAGCTTCAGTGATCCTTCTACGAACTGAAGCAAGCATCTTGGAGTTGGAATATACACTTTGATGAGGTGATCAAATTTTTTGAGTCTATACAAAGTTTATGAGAAACTTGTATTTACAATGAAGTGAGTGGGAGCACTATAGAGTTTCTGGTAAGCATATGTGGTTGACATATTATTGATCGGAAATGATGTAGAATTTCTAGAAAGCATAAATGGTTGTTTGAAAAGAGTTTTTCAAAGGAAGACCTGGATAAAGCTACCTAATTGTTGAGCATCAAGATCTATAGAGATAGATCAAGATGCTTGATGAGACTTTCAATGAGTACATACCTTGACAGATTTTGAAAGAGTTCAAAATGGATCAGTCAGAGAAAGAGTTCTCGCCTGATTTGTAAGGTGTGAAGTTGAGTGAGACTCAAAGCTCGACAACGGCAGAAGAAAGAAAAAGGACGAACATCGTCCCCTATGCCTTAGCCATAGGCTCTATATTATGCCATGCTGTGTACCGCACCTGGTGTGTGCCTTGCCATGAGTCTGTCAAGGGGTACAAAAGTGATCTAGGAGTAGATCACTGGACAGCGGTCAAGATTATCCTTAGTAACTAAAAGACTAAGGAGATGTTTCTCGATTATGGAGGTGATAAAGAGTTCGTCGTAAAGAGTTACGTCGATGCAAGCTTTAATACCAATCCGGATGACTCATAGTAGCAATCTGGATACGTATAGTGGAGCAGCCATTTGGAATAGTACCAAGTGGAGTGTGGTAGCAGTGTTTACGGTTTGACATAGAGATTTGCAAAGTACACACGGATCTGAATGTCCCAGACCCGTTGACTATAAGACCTCTCTCACATGCAAAGTATGATCGAGCCCCAGAACTCATTGGGTGTTAGATTCGTAACAATGCGAATCACATGGTGATGTGAACTAGATTATTGACTCTAGTGCAAGTGGGAGACTGTTGGAAATATGCCCTAGAGGAAATAATAAATTAGTTAATACCATATTTCCTTGTTCATGACAATCGTTTATTATCCATGCTATAATTGTATTGATCGGAGACTTAGATGCATGTGTGGATACATAGACAAAACCATGTCCCTAATATGCCTCTTATAGACTAGCTCGTTGATCAAAGATGGTTAAGGTTTCCTAGCCATGGACATGAGATGTCATTTGATAACAGGATCACATCATTAGGAGAATGGTGTGATGGACAAGACCCAAACTACAAACGTAGCATATGATCGTGTCAGTTTAATGCAACTGTTTTCTGCATGTCAAGTATATGTTCCTATGACCATGAGATCATGCAACTCACAGACACTGGAGGAGTGCCTTGTATGTATCAAACGTCGCAACGTAACTGGGTAACTATAAAGGTGCTCTACAGGTATCTTCGAGGGTGTCTGTTGAGTTGGCATGGATCAAGACTGGGATTTGTTACTCCGTGTGACGGAGAGGTATCTCAGGGTCCACTCGGTAATACAACATCACAATAAGCCTTGCAAGCAATGTGACTAAGTGTTAGTCACGGGATCTTGTATTACGAAACGAGTAAAGAGACTTGCTGGTAACGAGGTTGAACTATGTATGGAGATACCGATGATAGAATCTTGGGAAAGTAACATACCGAAGAACAAAGGGAACATCATACAGGATTAACTGAATCCTTGACATAGGGGTTCGACCGATAAAGATCTTCGTAGAATATGTAGGAACCAATATGGGCATCCAGTTCCCGCTATTGGTTATTGACTGTAGAGGTGTCTCGGTCATGTCTACATAGTTCTCGAACCCGTAGGGTCTGCACACTTAGGGTTTGGTGACATTTCGGTAGTATAGAGTTATGTATGGTGGTGACCGAAGTTGTTCCGAGTCCCGGATGAGATCCTGGACGTCACGAGGAGCTCCAGAATGGTCTGGAGGTAAAGAGTCATATATAGGAAGTCCTGTTTTGGTCGCGGAAAAAGTTTCAGGCTCGTCGGTAATGTACCGGGAGACCACCGGGAGGGGTATTTCGAACCAAGAGGCTTCATGGGCTGTGGGAGAGTGAGTACCAGCCCTTAGTGGGCTGATGGAAGTCCCACACAAGGCCCATGCGGCTAGGGAAGAAAAGCCCAAAGGGAAAAGGTGGAAAAAAGGCCAAAAAGGAGGAATCCTAGTCCTACTAGGATTGGAGGAGGAGTCCTCCTCTCCTCCCCACTTTGGCCGACCCAAAGGAGGCTTGGCCCTTGCGCCAAGGCCTCTCCTCCCTTCCTCTTATATATACTAGAGGTTTTAGGGTTTTTGCACTAGAATTTCAGCCACGTGCTACCCGTTCCTCCAATGTATAGTTTCTCCTCTAGATCGGATTTCTGCCGTGCTTAGTCGAAGCCCTGCCGGAATAGCTCCACCACCATCGTCGGAGCGTCGTCACGCTACCGGAGAACTCTTCTACCTCTCCGCTCCCTCTTGCTGGATCAAGAAGGCGGAGATCGTCATCGAGCTGTACGTGTGCTGAATGCGGAGGTACCGTCCTTTCAACGCTAGATCGGAAGGACCATAATCAAGATTGCGAGACGGATCGTGATGAGATTGTGGTATGGATTGTGATGAGTTTGCAGGATGGATCATGATTGGATCACGGGACGGATCATGATGAGATCGCGGGACGCTCGGCGATTTGGATCGCGAAGACGTTCGACTACACCAACCGTGTTTCTTAACGCTTCCGGCTTAGCGATCTACAAGGGTATGTAGATCTACTCTCCCTCTCATAGATGCTCATCACCATGGATAGGTCTTGCGTGAGCGTAGGAAATTTTTTGTTTCCCATGCGACGTTCCCCAACATAATCTAGTTCACATCACTATGTGATTTACATTGTAATGAATCGAACACCCTTGTAGTTCTGGTGTTGATCATGTTTAGCCCTTACAAGAGGTTTAGTCTGCAACATTCAGATCCATGTGCACTTTGCAAATATTTATGTCCTTCTCCTCGACGTAATCGCGGATGGAATTGAAGCGTCGCTTTATGTGTCTGGTCCTCTTGTGAAACCTTGGTTCCTTGGCCAGAGCAATGGCACTAGTGTTGTCACAGAACAGAGTCATCGGATTCAGTGCACTGGGCACTACTCCAAGATCTATCATGAACTGCTTCATCCAGACACCTTCCTTCCCTACCTCCGAGGCTGCAATGTACTCCGCTTCGCATGTAGAATCGGCTACCACGCTTTGCTTGGAACTGCACCAGCTCACCGCTCCCCCATTGAGAATAAATACATATCCGGTTTGTGACTTGGAGTCATCTGGATCAGTGTCAAAGCTTGCATCGACGTAACCCTTTACGACGAGCTCTTGATCACCTCCATAAACGAGAAACATTTCCTTAGTCCTTTCTAGGTACTTAAGGATATTCTTGACCGCTGTCCAGTGCTCCATTCCAAGATCACTTTGAAACCTTCCGGCCATACTTATAGCAAGGCTGACATCGGGTCTTGTGCACAGCATTGCATACATGATAGAGCCTATGGCTGAAGCATAGGGGATGTCACTCATCTTTTCTCTATCTTTTGCAGTCACTCGGCATTGAGTCTTACTCAACTTCACACCTTGTAACACAGGTAAGAACCCTTTCTTAGACTCATCCATTTTGAACTTCTTCAAAACTTTATCAAGGTATGTGCTTTGTGAAAGTGCTATCAAGTGTCTCGATCTATCTCTATAGATCTTAATGCCTAATATGAAAGCGGCTTCTCCTAGGTCCTTTGTTGAAAAACTCTTGTTCAAATATTCCTTCCCGCTTTCCAACATTTCTATATTTTTCCAATTAGCAATATGTCATCCACATATAATATTAGAAATGCTACAGAGCTCCCAGTCACTTTCTTGTAAATACAAGCTTCTCCGTAAACATGTATAAACACAAACGCTTTGATCACCTCATCAATGCGCTTATTCCAATTCCGAGATGCTTGTACCAGTCCATAAATGGATCACTTGAGTTTGCAAACCTTGTTAGCATTCTCTGGATCGACAAAACCTTCCGGATGCATCATATATAACTCTTCCTCAAGGAAATCATTAAGGATCGCTGTTTTGACATCCATCTGCCAAATTTCATAGTCGAAATATGCAGCTATTGCTAACACGATTCTGACGGACTTAAGCATCGCTACGGGTGAGAAGGTCTCATCGTAGTCAACTCCTTGAACTTGAGAAAACCCATTTCCCAAAAGTCCGCGTCCGTCTTCTTCTTAAAGATCTATTTATTCTGAATGGCCTTTCTGTGGGGACCCCCGACTCATAAGTCGTGATCACCGAATGTACGTGCACAATGATCCCAGAGATCAATGCTCACTGAACACATAGAAACTGAATAATAAAAATCTTACATCCATTACTTACCGGTTTACTCAAATATGGCCTTCATGGCCAAGTCTTCATATGATTGCAGCGGAAATTTTCAATGATAACGTGAACCCATGCCATCTGCCTTAACCCTACAGGCATTTTGACAGGGTAGTGTCCTAGTTCGCATGACCGTCACCAAGGTAATCTCCATCATAACCTGATCTTTCATGCCTAGGCAATAAAATAACCCGTGGCAAGCCAATGAGTACTTTGAATGTACTCGCAAGCAACCCATGAATAAGGCAATAACAATGCATGATGTAGCACTAATAGGTAAGTTTTGCAGAAAGCTAGTTTTGAGTGCAATGACATGATCAAGTAACTCAAGTGAGCATGCATCAACCATAGACGGGTGTTCATAAGAACATGCCACAGTCATCATTATAAGCAAGGAGTTGAACGTTTCATGTTCAACCATCACACCAAGTCCTCAGACTTGTCTCATGTACCGTCTGAACATCTCATGTTCAGTCATCATGCCAAGTGATCCGACTCGACTCAAATATCATCCTTGTCACCACACACACACACACCAAGTTTGCAAAAACATGTGGACGTGGAATAAGCAGCACCACCCAACTATCCTTGACCGTGGACACAGCTATTCGAATAGTTTTACACTTTGCAGAGGTTGCACACTTTACCCACAAGACTCGGGGAACTTCCGTGTCATCCACTACTCGCGGTATATAACATACCGGAGGTAAGCACCCGAACAATGCCTTTCCCCTAGCGATACTAAACAAAGAGTCCACTCGATTGGTACCCAGCCCTCATGATATACATCACACGATCCTCGCTCTAATCGTACCATCCATGAGGGGACCAATGGTGTGCCCGGTGTCTGTGAAGACAGCGCATGATCGTACATACCGGTATGACCCCGTATCAAGAGTAACCATGCCACTCCTGCCACTAGTAATGTGGGCTCCTTGTAAGTACCCACCAATGTAATCAACAAAGCCCTGTCCAATAAGGGGTATCGTGGTTGCGCATGGAAGGTTGGGACGGTCGACAAATCTTAAACCCTCCATTTTCGAAAACACAACCTCATCTTGTTCCGGCACACCACTTCTTTCTCAAGTGGTTACCCAACTCATCATAATCTCCCTCGGGCATTAGTGGCACCTGACAGGGTTTTCAAAAAGTCTTTGAAAGCATTTTGTTTCCATCACCATGCATAATCCCGAACCCACTTGCGTAGCATCTACTAGCATCCTAACTACACCCACCCGCACAACCCTCATAAGGTGGTAGGGTCATGCACGATGCAAGTATCAATGGAGAAGTACCGGAGGCATTCCATCGAAAGGGGAACACCACATCACATTATCAAATATGGTGAAAGTAAAGTGCTATATGACATGCAATAAAAATGGTTTCTCATCATGGTCAAAGGGCTTCTTGCCTGGCTTAGCAATGTCTTCGAGATCTTCACCCGCTTCTCGTCCACTCCGAGCATTTCATCAACTTCGTCAACTATCGTCGGAAACAACCATAATAAGCAACACAACAAGCAGAGAAATAAAAGTGCTCTATAATTAGGAGTTTTATTTTTCTTGGACACCTCTGGTCTCAAGAAAAATAACCAAGTAGGTTTTGGGGATGTGGGACAGGGGGGAATTTTGAATGGCGGGACTGATGGAAATGATGATCCTTTAAGACGTCAACAGAAAAATATTTTTACAAATATGGGTGAAGGCTCCCATTTAATAGGGCATAATTTTAGAAACATTTAGGAAGTGGTTTTTCTGGTTTTGGAGTTGGTATGATATTCATATGGATTTTCAAAGTGGGTCACATATGAATAAATGACCCAATAATTGACATGGCAGAATAAGTGTAAGGAAAAATGCTCACCACTTAGTGCATGAATTCAGATGCATCTAGGAACTTGAATCACCCCCTTTGGAGCTAATAATAATTCCCTAGGAAATTTGAATTTGAACTATCAGAAAAGATTTATGGAAAAATGTGCAATGAACAAATTTGAATAGAAAATTATTTTAGGAATCTGTAGGAATTTGAATCGGCTAAATTGGAGGTCATATGAATTTAATATGGATTTTGCTTCTTAAGAAAAATAATTAAAGGTAAATTTTTTTACCTAAGGGCTAATCCCTGCACTGAGCGTAGGATAGCCGCTGGGCCGGCCCAGTGGCTCAACCGGGTGGGGAGGAGGGCCACATCGAAGGCGGCCCCAGGGAATATGTTTTCCCTGGGAGAAGGCAGCCTCCAGTGGATCCCGCCTCCACTTAACGCGCATGGCCCACCCATCAGCCCCACTAGCCACCGAGAGGTGGGGCCTGCCGGCTGACGGTTCTGTCTGCTTCCTCCGGCCCGCGCTTGATAGAGGGGGAGGAGCATCTCCTGGCGGCGATTGCCGGAGCCTTGGGCCATCCTCGTCAACACCCTGGTGACGGGCGGGATCAGAGGAGCGAGGCCCTCCTGCCTGGCTAGCTCGCCCACTGAGGGGGGCAGGAGAAGGCCGGGCTTGGCGAAAGCGGAGACCGGCAACGGGGAATGTGACGGTGGAGCTCCGGCCACCGGGGAAGAAGAGGGAGTGTAGGGGGAGTAGGGCGGCAACTCAAGGGGAGCTGGTGAAGCCTTGGAGGGAGGAGGGAGCCGGAGCTGCCTGAATTTCTCCCGAGGCCGAGGCGGCAACCTCACGGCCATGAGAGGGCTCCCGGAGCTCGAGATCTCTAATGCTTTGGTCTGGGGGTCCATGGGAGAGAGGGTAGTGTCCAGGGGCACGAGAGGGAGCTTGAGGAGGGGTAGAAATAGGGGGGCGACAAGGGGGAGCTCGAGAGCGCCTCGGATGCCCTCGAGCGCGATGAGCGTGCGTGACAGAGTCTCCTTGGAGCCTTGCGAGTGTTGGGAAGGAGCGTGGGATGCCGAGGGGAGATGCCTGGCGTGCGGGGACTTCCTGTGGAGTCCAGACAAGGGCTAACCGACGAGGTCGAGTGGCAGAGCGCCGTTGATGCATGTCAACAGCGTAGTCACCACGCCAAGGCATGTCTAGGATGTCGTTTTGGTCGGCCAGCCATGTCTAGTGAGTGAGGCACACATGCAGAATAGTAGTGGTAGATTCTCAGGGTAAATGGGGATGGTTACATGGGCTTTCCACAGAGGGTAAGTTTGAAGCAGCCAACTTGGGGCTGATCTACTAGGAATTGCCATAGGTAACTATGGATAAAACCTTGTCTAGTAGCCCTAGCTATGGAGGGAGTACATGCACACCAATTTTCAGATCATGGAGATGAGAGGGCAAGGTACTTGTAGTACAAAGCTACACTTACTGCCATAAACTAGATTCAGATGGTTTGCTCATATTTTCCACATGAGCATGCCATAAATGGGTTTGATTTGATGCATATAATGCTTAGGAAAGGTTTGGGGGTATTTTTAGGAACAGAATAATGGGAGAGGGGGAAGAAGAGGTCTTGCCATGGTAAAAGAGAGGGGGAATGAGGGAGTTACCCCACAAGTAATTGACCAGAGGCCATGGCAAAGTTACTGGAGGTAGAAGAGGGATATAATATGCTGTGGTAAAAAGTTGGGGGCAAGGGGAATCTTTTTGGGCCCACTTTGCTTGTCCACAAGTTTATGGCTGAAGGTGTTTGTGTTGTGATTGGGCTAGGCAGGGGAATCCTATGACCTTAAGATTTACTAGGGGTAAATGGTAAGTCCATTTGGTCCTGATCACAAGTTTTGAAATGATTTGAAGAATGTTGATAATGTAAACTTGGTAAATGCTAGAAATGGATAGAAATGGACTTCTATAGATCTGATCATGCAATCCTATTCCCCTTGATGCACCACTTGATTTAGCATCATCATTCGGGTAATAGAGATTGCCCACAAAGTTTGGGATCAAAAGGAGTTACTTCACAATGTAAAGTTGATCAAATTTGGCTCTCGACAAATATGGCTTTAGGATATTTTAGTGAACCAAAACAATTGGGATTGATATGAAACTTGTCAAGATGACCACATATATCATATGTGACATGCTAGAATTTTCATGGATTTATTTGAAAATATTTCTTATAGAAATATTTCAAATGCTTGGAATAGGCAGAAATGGTTTTCAAGGGTTTTGTCGAATACTTTGAACATGACCATGTGTTTAAACTCTTATATATGGATAATATATGTCCACTGAGTTTCTCTAAATTTTCTCAAATATTTATGAATCATTTAAATAATTTTTCCCTAGGAAAAACCATTTCTGGCCTTAAGAAAATGCCTTTAAATAAATTATGAAAATAATCTTTTAAAATAATATTTTGTGATTTTGGGAAGTTATATATATAATAGGTTCCAAATAAAGCATTTGGGGAAAAGGATCCACCCAATTTGGGGACTTGTAGTGCAAATCTCAAATTAGGGTTTTTTGCAAACCTAATTTGAATAAAACCTATTTGGCCAAATAATATTTTGTAAAAATATAATTAAGTCCTATTCACATGGCATGATCATTGGACAAGAGTGGGGATCAAGGAAAAGAGTTTCAAGAGTAGGAGGGATTTTATGAATAAAGAGCACTAGCAAGCAATTAGACAATCAGCAACCAAGTCAAGCATAACAAGCACACAAAAGTTTTAATTGGCCCTGATTTTTGAGTCATGATAGCTGAGTCATGAGGCAAATCACAGGGTGTGACAGACCTACTGATAGAGGCGAAGTTGTCCCTGTCTTTCGATGAGATGGTGGCTATCGTTTTTGGTGGAGTAGACTTTGACGATCCGACTACGAACGTGTGAGACGTCGCGCCTTAGCAATCGCTAAACCAACTCTGAGAGGTTATTGACCACGCCGGAGCACGATCAACCTGACCACGAGGGTCTATTTCCTGCACGCAAACGAAGAACAAGCAAGAAACTAAGATTGCAATCTGGATATTGCGAATATAAGAGGAAAACTTTATTGATGAAGTGGGGTTCTGTGACGCCTTTGTCTGGTCGTGGAACACAAACGAAGAACGCGAAGTTGCTGCTATGGCAAACTTGTAATCTAAACAAAACCCCAAACCTAAAACGAAGCCCTAAGGGCTGTATATATGGGGGAATAGAAGGGAATTTCGTGGCCCCTTGGAGGAGGGGTCCGAAACCGACCCTAAGTCAGTTTCCCCATACATACGGACTCTAAAAACAGCCTATAATATGGTATTTCGAAATTACATGGGCCTGGCCCAAAATTAAGGTGGCGCAGCACCTATATTAGCCTATGGACGAATTTTATAAAGTGGCATCATGCATATTTCGTCCAAAGCTTCCCACTCCCATTATGGTGGCTTCAATGTGCGAAAATCATCACTGGAAGCTCCAATGTTCTTCCCCGCGCGCGCACCTTCTCCTCCATGCTTGATCCCGCTCCAATGGTCATCCTTCTTATCCATGATAGGTCCTTCATTCATAAGTAAAACAAAAGTATCTAATTTAGGCAGCATCATATGTTCATGAATATTAGAAGGATTTCCAAGAAACAAAAGTACCTGGTAATTCAATTGACGTGCGCGAGCTCTAGTAATTGGTCCTGTATGTATAGCAGTCGGGGTGGGTGTAACATTAGTAGGGATGTCCTCATCATCCTCCCCTTCTTGAATTGACGTCGTCCTCGACGGAAGCTCATCTTCCTCACCCAAATAAGGCTTCAAATCTGCAATGTTAAAAGTGGGGCTAACCCCAAACTCTGCAGGCAGCTCAAGTTTATATGCATTATCATTTACTTTCTCTAACACCTTAAAAGGACCATCAGCACGTGGCATTAGCTTTGACTTGCGCAAATCAGGAAATCTATCCTTACGCAAATGTAACCAAACAAGATCTCCAGGTGCAAAGACAACATGTTTTCTACCCTTATCTCCAGCAAGTTTGTATTTAGCATTCATACGCTCAATGTTTTCCTTAGTTAACTCATGAATCTTTAATATCAATTCAGCACGTTCTTTAGCATCAAAATTAACCTTCTCCGAAGACGGAAGAGGCAACAAATCAATAGGTGCACGAGGTAAGAAACCATACACAACTTCAAAAGGGCACATCTTAGTGGTAGAATGTAGCGAACGATTATAAGCAAATTCAATATGAGGCAAGCATTCTTCCCACATTTTCAGGTTATTCTTCAAAACAGCCCTAAGCATAGTAGACAATGATCTATTGACTACTTCAGTTTGGCCATCAGTTTGGGGGTGACATGTAGTACTAAAAAGCAGTTTAGTCCCCAACTTAGCCCATAAACATCTCCAAAAGTGGCTAAGAAATTTAGCATCACGATCGGAAACAATTGTATTTGGCACACCATGCAACCGAATAATTTCACGAAAGAACAAATCAGCAACATGAGCAGCATCATCACTTTTATGACATGGTATAAAGTGTGCCATTTTAGAAAATCTATCCACGACAACAAATATGCTATCCCTCCCCTTCTTTGTTCGAGGTAAACCTAAAACAAAGTCCATAGATATATCCTCCCAAGGAACACTAGGTACAGGTAAAGGCATATATAAACCATGAGGATTGAGTCGTGACTTAGCTTTTTGACATGTAGTGCAGCGAGCAACAAAACGCTCAACATCCCGTCTCATCTTTGGCCAAAAGAAATGTGTAGCAAGTACGTCCTCCGTCTTCTTCACGCCAAAGTGTCCCATTAATCCTCCTCCGTGTGCCTCCTGTAACAACAAAAGACGAACGGAGCTAGCTGGAATGCATAGCTTGTTAGCACGAAACACAAATCCATTATTAATAACGAACTTGTTCCATGTTCTCCCTTCTTTACAATTCTGCAACACGTCTCTAAATTCAGCATCATGCACATATTGATCTTTGATGGTCTCCAAACCAAATATTTTAAAGTCAAGTTGTGAAAGCATAGTATAACGACGAGACAAAGCATCAGCAATAACATTGTCTTTACCCTTCTTGTGTTTAATGACATAAGGGAAAGTCTCAATGAATTCAACCCATTTAGCATGTCTACGGTTCAGTTTTGCTTGACTTTTAATATGTTTCAAAGATTCATGATCAGAATGTATAACAAATTCTTTGGGCCATAAATAATGCTGCCATGTTTCCAAAGTCCGAACAAGAGCATATAATTCCTTATCATAAGTAGAATAATTCAGACTAGGCCCACTTAATTTTTCAGAAAAGTACGCAACAGGTTTACCATCTTGTAGTAACACACCTCCTAACCCAATTCCACTAGCATCACATTCAAGCTCGAAAGTCTTATTAAAATCAGGAAGTTGGAGTAAAGGAGCATGTGTTAACTTATCTTTCAAGACCGTGAAGGCTTCTTCCTGTGCGGTACCCCAAGAAAAAGGCACGTCCTTCTTTGTAAGCTCATTGAGAGGCGCAGCAATGGTGCTGAAATTTCTCACAAAACGCCTATAGAAACCAGCGAGGCCAAGAAAACTCCTTACTTGTGTGACCGTTTTGGGCTGCGGCCAACTCTCAATAGCTTCGATCTTGGCTGTATCAACTTCAATTCCCTGTGGAGTAACAACATAGCCAAGAAAAGATACTCGGTCGGTGCAAAAGGTGCACTTCCCAAGGTTACCAAACAAACGTGCATCACGTAGCGCAGTAAAAACAGCACGTAAATGTTCCAAATGTTCCTCCAAAGATCTACTAAAAATCAATATATCATCAAAATAGACTACCACAAATCGTCCAATGAAAGCACGTAAAACCTCGTTCATTAATCTCATGAAAGTGCTAGGTGCATTAGTTAACCCAAAAGGCATGACTAGCCACTCATATAATCCAAACTTAGTTTTAAATGCTGTTTTCCATTCATCTCCCAATTTCATACGAATTTGATGGTATCCACTACGCAAATCAACTTTGGAGAAAATTGTAGAGCCACTTAATTCATCAAGCATATCATCTAGTCTAGGAATAGGATGACGATAACGAATAGTAATATTATTAATGCCTCTACAATCCACACACATGCGCGATGTACCATCCTTTTTAGGCACTAGAATAATAGGAACAGCACAAGGACTAAGGGATTCACGTATATAACCTTTGTCAAGCAGCTCCTGTACTTGACGCATAATCTCCTTTGTCTCCTCTGGATTGGTACGGTAGGGCGCACGGTTGGGTAGGGATGCACCGGGAATTAAGTCAATCTGATGCTCAATCCCGCGAATAGGCGGTAATCCCGATGGCACGTCTTGTGGAAAGACGTCAGCGAACTCCTGCAAAATGTTAATGACAGCAGGAGGCAAAGAGGGAGGCATGTCCTCGAATGAAAATAATACCTCTTTACATACAAAAGCATAGCAAACATATGTAGCAACATCCAAATCATTAATATCAGATTTAGTAGCAAGTAAACATCCACTCTTCAATTTTATTTCAGATGCAACAGTAGATGATGGTTTATTATGCTTATGGTGTTGCTCAAATTCCTGTGCTACAATCTGATTTTCACTCTTATTTTTCTCCTGTTTTGCTTTACTAGCTCTAGCAATGTCATCTTTCATAATATGTTCGGGAGACATAGGAAGCAAAGTGATATTATGATCCTTATGAACAAGAGTATACTGATTTGTCCTACCATGGTGTACAGAATTTTTATCAAACTGCCATGGTCTACCAAGTAAAATAGAACATGCTTGCATGGGTACCACATCACAATCCACATAATCAGAATATGTAGCAATGCTAAAATGCACACGAACAGTACGTGTTACCTTAACCTTGCCACTATTGTTGAACCATTGGATGTAATAAGGATGAGGATGTGGTCTGGTGGATAGAGACAGCTTCTCCACCATCTCCATGCTAGCCAAGTTATTGCAACTCCCTCCATCGATGATGATGCGAACAGAACGCTCTTTCACAACTCCCTTTGTGTGGAACAAGTTGTGCCTCTGATTTTGCTCAGCGTGTGTAACCTGCACACTGAGAACACGTTGAGCAACTAAACTTTCATACCTGTCAGCGTAATCAGCAGCCATGTATTGTGTTTCTGGTTCTGCATCCTCGCCACCCTGTTCGTCACTTGCAATAAGTGCCAAAGTCTCCTCATCATAATCACTAGCGGACGCATATCCACCATCCTCAGTAACAATCATTACACGCTTGGAAGGGCATTCTCTCGCATAGTGACCTCCACCCTTGCAACGACGACATATAACCTCATGTGTTTGCCCTGTGGATGCAATAGATGAAGAAGAACTCTGTGCAGGCCCAAAAGGTGTGCTCTTCGCAGAGGGTGCAGTAGGAGCCTGTTTCCTGGTATCGCGATTAGAGTTGGAGGTTGAAGGAGGTGGTGTTGCAGCAGGACGTGCGGAAGCAGAGGAGGTACGTGGCGTCCATGATGAAGTACGGCCTGCAAAATTAGTAGTTCTCGCCATTGCCTGTCGATCCTGCACTTCACGTTCAGCTTTGCAAGCAAGATGAAATAAACGAGTGATAGTGTTATACTCCTTATACTCTAGAATAGTCTGAATCTCTCTATTTAATCCACCCATAAAACGTGCAAGCATAGCTTCATTCTCCTCAACAATACCACATCTAATCATACCAGTTTGTAATTCCTGATAATATTCTTCTACAGAATTTTTTCCTTGTCTTAAACGCTGCAAATTTTGAAGCAATTCACGTTGATAATAAGGTGGCACCCAACGATTTCGCATAGCAGTTTTCAAAGCAGCCCAAGTAGTTGGAATATTATCAGGGTGTATTCTACAATGTTCTGACCACCAAACACAAGCAAAACTAGTGAATGAACAAACAGCAGCAGCAACACGTCGATCCTCTGGAAATTGTAAGCATGTAAAACGTTGTTCTGTTTCTAACTCCCATGTAAGATATATATCAGGAACATATCTACCCTCAAACGTCGGAATATTCAATTTAAGTTTAGGGAGATGGTCATGATCCCGTACCTGCGGGGGTGGTGCAGCCCTACCGTTACGGTTGTAGCCATGTGGTCGACCTGGTGCGTATGGTGGTGGTTGCCCATGGGGCGGATCTGGAGCAACCTCTCCCTCATCATCGAAATCACCATCATAATCTTCAACCTGCTCAACGACAGTAGCCGCACGAGCCACCGAAGTAGCAGCAGTATCAACAGTACCAGGATGTTGGGCGTGGCCGAGAGGCACACGTCGCGCTCGTCGTTCGAAAGGAATAGGAACTGCAGCTGGTGGAGGTAGACGGGCAAGCACCTCATTGAACTTGGCGTCCATCTTGGAGTCGAATGTCTTCTCCAAACCATCTAGCTTCTCCATGGCAACTCCAAAGTTGTTCACGAAGTCCTGTACCTGCTCAGCCATCATTTGCTGAAATTTATCATAGAGCGCTTTGTTGGTCATGCTCTCCCAGTCGATCTCGTCATCGTGTGATCCTGGCATGGTTAGCAGAAATAGGAAACACACAATATGAAACCTACAGACTGCTGGGACGTGGTGGTGGTGGTGGTGTGGCACAAATCCTTTAAGCGAATCTCAATTTCTTACCAGTTCTTACCCAGTAGCAGGCGGTGATCGGCAACCGTTGTAGCCAAAACTCTCAAAGCTTGGATAGAGCGATTGCCAGGTGGTGTCAAGCACACGGCGTAGAAGTATGTGGAGCTGGGATGGCTTATAATATGGTAGCAAAAAGGGTCAGCAATAATCAATTCAGAGATGCAAGGTTGAATAAACGCTCAACGACGGTACGGTGCTGGTCCTAGGCTAGACCGTGCTAGAGACGCGAGCCTAAAACACCAACAAAAACACGACGATACACCTAAGCAAGGGAAAAGCACAATCGGATTTTTTTTTTTCGTTTTTTTTTTTTTTTTCGGCGCCTCTTTTTTTTTTTTTTTTCGGCGCCTCTTTTTTTTTTTTTTTCAAAAACTCACTACAATGGCGAGTGTCTCAAAACTCTTGCCACGTCGTATAAGCAAGATGGGCACGAATTTTTCTTTTGGACTATTTTTTTTTTCTGGAGCAATCCGGGGGCTGCGACGACCCAAAAATTTCGACAAAAATCACTATGATAGCAAGTGTCTCAAAACGCTCCGGGGAACCTAAAATCAAGATAGGGAAAAAATATTTTCAGCCGAAATTTTTTTGGGCCAAAACGTGCTCTGCAAAGCGTGCCAGACTGGACTTGGGCCAAATTTTTTTTTTTTTTTTTTCCGACACCTGCGCAGGTAGCAAAACACGGATCCGAAATCAAAAGGATCTCGAAACTAAACCTAAAACGAACTGGACTTGGATTGGTGGAGGATTTGTGGTGGTATATATGGACACCAATGGAGAGTGATGATGGATGATGAGATATGGCAGCGGCGATGATGGTGGTGGTATATGGCAACTATGAAGATGATGCGGTGGTGGCGTGACAACCTGTGAAAAGAACTCGAAACTCTAAAGGACTAGACACTAAGACCAGCAACTCGACACAACGATGTAACCGCCAATTCAACAAAGCAAAATACTGAAAAGACTATGCAAAGGCTCAGATTGGTTCGGATATGATGATCTAACCCTAATTTTTTTTTTGGCTTTTTCGTGGACTAAAGGTATGAAGAACAGATGCGATCTAAACTACGAAAACTGGTAAAATCTCACCGAGCAACCTGGAAATCTGATACCACTTGATAGAGGCGAAGTTGTCCCTGTCTTTCGATGAGATGGTGGCTATCGTTTTTGGTGGAGTAGACTTTGACGATCCGACTACGAACGTGTGAGACGTCGCGCCTTAGCAATCGCTAAACCAACTCTGAGAGGTTATTGACCACGCCGGAGCACGATCAACCTGACCACGAGGGTCTATTTCCTGCACGCAAACGAAGAACAAGCAAGAAACTAAGATTGCAATCTGGATATTGCGAATATAAGAGGAAAACTTTATTGATGAAGTGGGGTTCTGTGACGCCTTTGTCTGGTCGTGGAACACAAACGAAGAACGCGAAGTTGCTGCTATGGCAAACTTGTAATCTAAACAAAACCCCAAACCTAAAACGAAGCCCTAAGGGCTGTATATATGGGGGAATAGAAGGGAATTTCGTGGCCCCTTGGAGGAGGGGTCCGAAACCGACCCTAAGTCAGTTTCCCCATACATACGGACTCTAAAAACAGCCTATAATATGGTATTTCGAAATTACATGGGCCTGGCCCAAAATTAAGGTGGCGCAGCACCTATATTAGCCTATGGACGAATTTTATAAAGTGGCATCATGCATATTTCGTCCAAAGCTTCCCACTCCCATTATGGTGGCTTCAATGTGCGAAAATCATCACTGGAAGCTCCAATGTTCTTCCCCGCGCGCGCACCTTCTCCTCCATGCTTGATCCCGCTCCAATGGTCATCCTTCTTATCCATGATAGGTCCTTCATTCATAAGTAAAACAAAAGTATCTAATTTAGGCAGCATCATATGTTCATGAATATTAGAAGGATTTCCAAGAAACAAAAGTACCTGGTAATTCAATTGACGTGCGCGAGCTCTAGTAATTGGTCCTGTATGTATAGCAGTCGGGGTGGGTGTAACATTAGTAGGGATGTCCTCATCACCTACCCCCCTTACAAGAATCTCGTCCCCGATATTCCTAGGCTAGGCGTGGGAAGGATGCGGAAATTCAGAGGTGAGGTAGTCTTCATGTCCCATGTTGCTTCTGCTTCGGCATGGTTGTCCTTCTGGGTCTTGAAATTCTTGGTGGTATGTCTTCGAGTGGATCGTTGACTTTGTCTCAGAGTGAACGGGGTTCCAACAACCTGCTAGGCTTGCCTAATGGTTAAAGGTTTGGTGGACAAGGTTCTAGCAAGGGCCTGGCTTACGTGTGTATCCAAAAGTCCAAATACCTGGCCAGTAGTGTGTTTGTGTGTTGGTCCTGGGACTGCTCACATTGGTTATTGACATCTAGATGTCTCGCGTTAGAATAGAAGGGTTGAATCTTGGTGCAGCTTCTCGTTGACGGGGAAGTCCTTATCTTCCTTAAAGCAGGGGTCTTCAGCCGTAGGTGGTCTCCATCCTTGAGAGTGCTGAGGTGTGTCATTGTGGGCTTCTCGTCGAGATCTTCTACTTGCGTAAGCTTCCCAGGTAGATTCTTCATTCTTCTTTGGTCATTTGTCTTCATCGTCATGGACACACATTTCTAGAGTGTCTTTGAGTGTTTGGTCTACTTGTTTCTCCATGGCAAGGTCTGCGCCGAGTCTCGTCCCTAAGACTGAGCTTAGAGACTTGGTGTCAAAACGGGCTCTACCATCTGGGAAGGTTTCAATGGGGTTCTAGATAAGCTGACTAATCAGAGTATAGATTAGTCATCTAATCCCCAAGGTCTAAGTCTTGGCAAGCTGGGTGGGCTACCTTTGACAGGTAGTTTACCATGATCGAGTCAGGCTCACGTCCTTGATTGTACCAAAAAGGGGCTTAGTAATGAGGTCATGATAGTCGTCTACTCCATTCCAGGCATCTAAAGGGAGTAGGGATGCCATGCTCATCGTACACCATCAAAGTGGTGGAGTGAGGGGCGTTATCAACTCCTCGGTCCCTTCCTAGTCAGGAACTAATAGGTGATTGGTAAGACAAGGGGCTCTATAATCCTCTTGAGGTGCAAGGGCTTCCTCGTGCTCGGACGTCAGTGCTTCTTGATATACTCTGGTTGATGTAGCTGGCGGAGGAGTGGTTGTTGACTTCTTTTGCTTCTCCTCCGTCGTTGTCGTGGCTCCGCAATCGCAGTGGTCCTTCATCTTGCTTGGGCAAGAAAGTCTTCTTCTATAGGGAGGGTGCGTCGCGGAGTCCAACTCCTTCAAGGCGAGACCTTATACTTGAGAGGCATGGTAGTTAGTGTTCCTGGGGCTGGTCCAAACAGCACTGAGGTGTTCCTCTTCTCATTGGGTAAATAAGTATGTCGTCCCAGAGGACAACATCCTATTCCCCGAAGTATCACATAAACACATTGCTCATGGGACATGTGAGAGGAGCGGACATTCGTCCCGGATGGTCACTAGTATCAAGGGTTTGCGGTCCAACCCAATAGAGGTCTCTATGTCCACCTTCCTTTTGAACAGGATTGGGGGTGGTTGAGATGGAGTACCGACCATAGTCTAAGGACTTATAGTCCAAGGCCTATGGTCATAATCCGACCGCGTCATGGTCCGGTAAAGCTTCGAGTTTTCAAGGAGCTTAGGATGTGAATGAATGTCTAACATCTTATCATGAGCACAACTATAAGATGTTAATGGTACTGCCTATTATTCCAAACAAAGTCACCCTATATCCTCGATGGTATCATCTGATATACGTCAAATCCAATGTTGTATATGCTTCTCATATCTCCAAGGTTTCGAGAGTAGGACTATGCTGAAAATCTCATATGTATACTATAACTAACTCACATATATCCCTATATAGAAATCCTCGGGATAATTTACAAGCCGCTAAGCTTGATCATGTCACTAACAATCCAATTATCCTTCTGACCTGTCTAGGGTCTCAGGTACTGCGTTACTATGCTAAGGAAACACGTAATAAACCAATTCAAGATCTTGTTTCCTTCCTACGAATCCAATTAACCGATCTTCGATTATCATCCACTACTACCTGGTCCATTACTGCTACAAATCCAGTATCGATGGTGTCCAACATAATCTCCTCGAGTTCACATAATCCACATATCATTGCGAGGACTATTGTCATGAACTTCCAATCTCATGGCCAACTACACTCCAAGGTCGAGCTTATATAGATCCCTAAATTATCCCTAACATCATCTGATTCCTTCTACTATTTTCCACCGAGAAACATGGTATCATTATCAAGATCATTGGACTAAATCCAAATTACTCCGAACCATGTGGTATAGTTGATCTCGAGCACCTAGTAGGATCACCTATTTAAATCCAAGGTTTACATCTAGTAAGAATTCCCTACTAGTTACTCCCGTCACTATTGTAACACCATCAATCCATTATCAATATCACTTGGCACAGTCAAGTCATTAATCCACCAAGAATTTTAGTCTGGGGTCATATTTGTCCTATTAATCCAATTTGCTCAAGGGACAAGTAAGTTATGCTACTCTATCAATCTGGACCCACCAAGTTCGTCTACCAACATTAAGCCTCGTAATCTACCAAAGGGTCTCAACTATTTCCGCAAGACATTTATTATGGCTAAATCCAATCATTACCCACAAATAGTATACCCTTAGAACGATCCTTCCTATGGCATCAAGGTTCTTGTGCTAGAGTAGGAATGAAGGATGTTTGTTCACTATGATCACTAGCTCCATAATGAACCCAGTGCAAAGCAGGGGTTATTGGAGCTCAATAAGTGCTCTGGCAAATCCGTGTATTAAATACGTGATCAGGGACTTGTGCTCGGGAGCTTGTGAGGTATAGGTTGGGAAAGGGAGGGGTTTCCAATCCTGAGGGAAAAAGCATAACTCTACGGGGTTACGTCTGGTTGAGTACGTCATAGTCAAAGTCTTCGATGTCAGTTGTTTGTCGAGGTGGATCCTTGGTGCATCTTGCCTTGCTGGTCTTCAGTTGACGATAGGGGAAAGAGGGAAAGGAGCATAGAGGAGAATGCCTAAGGGGGTGGTATAGTGCGGGTGCAATCGAGCAAGTGCCGAAAAGGCCAAACACAAACATCAAGGTAAGATAGGTGATATAATCGCGCACTTGTTGCCTACGGCAAAAGTGTGACTTACACCAAAGCACAAACAGGAAAAACAAGCAACACACATCATGGTTCCACTCAAACCATCATACGGACTCAACTCGCATGGGGGACACACGACCTATCCTACCCTAGGGGTTCTTGGACTCAGTAGTCGTGCTTGCTTCGTGTCTTGGAGAGGAGTCCGCTTAGCCTTCTGGGTCTTCCTCGGGCGTCACTATGTCTTTGGTTGTTGTTCATCAAAATGATCCGGGTTGCGCCTAAAGAGTCATTGACGACTTCGGGTCTGTTGAGTTGACGCCGAAGGTAATTCTTCACGGTTGTTGTTGACAAGGTCTTCTGGTATCCTCGTGGTCGTGACAATGCCTTCTTGTCTTTTGAGGCGTCGAGCACTCCAGGTAGGCAACCTTTTATGCAATGTCGTTAACAAGGCATGGTAGAGTTGTATCCTACCAATCATGTTGACGATATCATCGACACCAAGAGCGGGGGATGATGAGAACCGTTTTCCTGCTCACTATGGTGAGGCGGACCAAATGGCGAGGTTCTCATCAACCGGTGGTTACCGATAAAACAACAAAAAGGACAAGATTGCTCTATTAGCGATGCATACCCTGACATTGCAGGTCTTGTGCCTTGGTCTTTGAAGGCTAGGGTGGCATCATCCTGGGGCTGTGTCGAGGGTGTCACCACCATCTAAGTCTTGACATCCTCATCCTTCAAGAAGGTATCCTCTGCTAGTAACTCCTTGTCTAGTGTCACCAACTTGGGTCCAAGATATGTTGGCAATCGTTTGGCAAGGTGGCTTCCTTCCAGGTTACCCACGAGGATTACAAAGATCCCATGGTCAGTGGCACAAGGGTAGTAGCGACCATTTGCAAAGTTTTTGAGAAGCAGACGAGGAGAGCTAAGAGATAAGTGGTGGAAGTGCTAAGGCAAAAACCTTTTCTTCCTTTGAAAATTTAGGGGAGGTGAGAAATATAGAGGTTTTGTAGGTGATTTTAAAGGGTCTGAAAAATAGTTTTGTCCTAACTAATGTCCATGCTAACTAAGCGCTTCCTACAGTCAACCTCGCTCTGATACCAGCTCTGTGGGGACCCTCGACTCATAAGTCATGATCACCGAATGTACGTGCACAGTGATCCCAGAGATCAATGCTCACTCAACACACACAAACTGAATAACAAGATTCTTACATCCATTACATACCATTTTACACAAATATGGCCTTCATGGCCAAGTCTTCATATGATTGCAGCGGAAATCTTCAATGATAGCATGAACCCATGCCATCTGCCTTAACCCTACAGGCATTTTGACAGGGAAGCGTCCTAGTTTGCATGACCGTCACCAAGGTAATCTCCATCATAACCTGATCTTTCATGCCTGGCTAATAAAATAACCAGTGGCAAGCCAATGAGTACTTGGAATGTACTCGCAAGCAACCCATGTTGGAATAAGGCAATAACAATGCATGATGTAGCACTAATAGGTAAGTTTTGCAGAAAGCTAGTTTTGAGTGCAATGACATGATCAAGTAACTCAAGTGAGCATGCATCAACCATAGACGGGTGTTCATAAGAACACGCCACAGTCATCATCATATGCAGGGGGTTGGACGTCTCATGTTCAACCATCACACCAAGTCCTCGGACTTGTCTCATGTACCGTCTAAACAACTCATGTTTAGTCATCATGCCAAGTCATCCGACTCGACTCAAATATCATCCTTGTCACCACACAAACATACCAAGTTTGTGCAAACATCTGGACGTGGCATAAGCAGCACCACCCAACTGTCCTTGACCATTGACATGGCTATTCGAATAGATTTACACTCTGCAGAGGTTGAACACGTTACCCACAAGACTCAAGGAACTTCCATGTCATCCACGACTCGCGGTATATAACATACCCGAGGTAAGCACCCGAACTGCAGCTGGTGGAGGTAGACGGGCAAGCACCTCATTGAACTTGGCGTCCATCTTGGAGTCGAATGTCTTCTCCAAACCATCTAGCTTCTCCATGGCAACTCCAAAGTTGTTCACGAAGTCCTGTACCTGCTCAGCCATCATTTGCTGAAATTTATCATAGAGCGCTTTGTTGGTCATGCTCTCCCAGTCGATCTCGTCATCGTGTGATCCTGGCATGGTTAGCAGAAATAGGAAACACACAATATGAAACCTACAGACTGCTGGGACGTGGTGGTGGTGGTGGTGTGGCACAAATCCTTTAAGCGAATCTCAATTTCTTACCAGTTCTTACCCAGTAGCAGGCGGTGATCGGCAACCGTTGTAGCCAAAACTCTCAAAGCTTGGATAGAGCGATTGCCAGGTGGTGTCAAGCACACGGCGTAGAAGTATGTGGAGCTGGGATGGCTTATAATATGGTAGCAAAAAGGGTCAGCAATAATCAATTCAGAGATGCAAGGTTGAATAAACGCTCAACGACGGTACGGTGCTGGTCCTAGGCTAGACCGTGCTAGAGACGCGAGCCTAAAACACCAACAAAAACACGACGATACACCTAAGCAAGGGAAAAGCACAATCGGATTTTTTTTTTCGTTTTTTTTTTTTTTTTTTCGGCGCCTCTTTTTTTTTTTTTTTCGGCGCCTCTTTTTTTTTTTTTCAAAAACTCACTACAATGGCGAGTGTCTCAAAACTCTTGCCACGTCGTATAAGCAAGATGGGCACGAATTTTTCTTTTGGACTATTTTTTTTTTCTGGAGCAATCCGGGGGCTGCGACGACCCAAAAATTTCGACAAAAATCACTATGATAGCAAGTGTCTCAAAACGCTCCGGGGAACCTAAAATCAAGATAGGGAAAAAATATTTTCAGCCGAAATTTTTTTGGGCCAAAACGTGCTCTGCAAAGCGTGCCAGACTGGACTTGGGCCAAATTTTTTTTTTTTTTTTTTCCGACACCTGCGCAGGTAGCAAAACACGGATCCGAAATCAAAAGGATCTCGAAACTAAACCTAAAACGAACTGGACTTGGATTGGTGGAGGATTTGTGGTGGTATATATGGACACCAATGGAGAGTGATGATGGATGATGAGATATGGCAGCGGCGATGATGGTGGTGGTATATGGCAACTATGAAGATGATGCGGTGGTGGCGTGACAACCTGTGAAAAGAACTCGAAACTCTAAAGGACTAGACACTAAGACCAGCAACTCGACACAACGATGTAACCGCCAATTCAACAAAGCAAAATACTGAAAAGACTATGCAAAGGCTCAGATTGGTTCGGATATGATGATCTAACCCTAATTTTTTTTTTGGCTTTTTCGTGGACTAAAGGTATGAAGAACAGATGCGATCTAAACTACGAAAACTGGTAAAATCTCACCGAGCAACCTGGAAATCTGATACCACTTGATAGAGGCGAAGTTGTCCCTGTCTTTCGATGAGATGGTGGCTATCGTTTTTGGTGGAGTAGACTTTGACGATCCGACTACGAACGTGTGAGACGTCGCGCCTTAGCAATCGCTAAACCAACTCTGAGAGGTTATTGACCACGCCGGAGCACGATCAACCTGACCACGAGGGTCTATTTCCTGCACGCAAACGAAGAACAAGCAAGAAACTAAGATTGCAATCTGGATATTGCGAATATAAGAGGAAAACTTTATTGATGAAGTGGGGTTCTGTGACGCCTTTGTCTGGTCGTGGAACACAAACGAAGAACGCGAAGTTGCTGCTATGGCAAACTTGTAATCTAAACAAAACCCCCAAACCTAAAACGAAGCCCTAAGGGCTGTATATATGGGGGAATAGAAGGGAATTTCGTGGCCCCTTGGAGGAGGGGTCCGAAACCGACCCTAAGTCAGTTTCCCCATACATACGGACTCTAAAAACAGCCTATAATATGGTATTTCGAAATTACATGGGCCTGGCCCAAAATTAAGGTGGCGCAGCACCTATATTAGCCTATGGACGAATTTTATAAAGTGGCATCATGCATATTTCGTCCAAAGCTTCCCACTCCCATTATGGTGGCTTCAATGTGCGAAAATCATCACTGGAAGCTCCAATGTTCTTCCCCGCGCGCGCACCTTCTCCTCCATGCTTGATCCCGCTCCAATGGTCATCCTTCTTATCCATGATAGGTCCTTCATTCATAAGTAAAACAAAAGTATCTAATTTAGGCAGCATCATATGTTCATGAATATTAGAAGGATTTCCAAGAAACAAAAGTACCTGGTAATTCAATTGACGTGCGCGAGCTCTAGTAATTGGTCCTGTATGTATAGCAGTCGGGGTGGGTGTAACATTAGTAGGGATGTCCTCATCAACGACTCAATCCTCATGGTTTATATATGCCTTTACCTGTACCTAGTGTTCCTTGGGAGGATATATCTATGGACTTTGTTTTAGGTTTACCTCGAACAAAGAAGGGGAGGGATAGCATATTTGTTGTCGTGGATAGATTTTCTAAAATGGCACACTTTATACCATGTCATAAAAGTGATGATGCTGCTCATGTTGCTGATTTGTTCTTTCGTGAAATTATTCGGTTGCATGGTGTGCCCAATACAATTGTTTCCGATCGTGATGCTAAATTTCTTAGCCACTTTTGGAGATGTTTATGGGCTAAGTTGGGGACTAAACTGCTTTTTAGTACTACATGTCACCCCCAAACTGATGGCCAAACTGAAGTAGTCAATAGATCATTGTCTACTATGCTTAGGGCTGTTTTGAAGAATAACCTGAAAATGTGGGAAGAATGCTTGCCTCATATTGAATTTGCTTATAATCGTTCGCTACATTCTACCACTAAGATGTGCCCTTTTGAAGTTGTGTATGGTTTCTTACCTCATGCACCTATTGATTTGTTGCCTCTTCCGTCTTCGGAGAAGGTTAATTTTGATGCTAAAGAACGTGCTGAATTGATATTAAAGATTCATGAGTTAACTAAGGAAAACATTGAGCGTATGAATGCTAAATACAAACTTGCTGGAGATAAGGGTAGAAAACATGTTGTCTTTGCACCTGGAGATCTTGTTTGGTTACATTTGCGTAAGGATAGATTTCCTGATTTGCGCAAGTCAAAGCTAATGCCACGTGCTGATGGTCCTTTTAAGGTGTTAGAGAAAATAAATGATAATGCATATAAACTTGAGCTGCCTGCAGAGTTTGGGGTTAGCCCCACTTTTAACATTGCAGATTTGAAGCCTTATTTGGGTGAGGAAGATGAGCTTCCGTCGAGGACGACGTCAGTTCAAGAAGGGGAGGATGATGAGGAAATCCCTACTAATGTTACACCCACCCCGACTGCTATACATACAGGACCAATTACTAGAGCTCGCGCACGTCAATTGAATTACCAGGTACTTTCGTTTCTTGGAAATCCTTCTAATATTCATGAACATATGATGCTGCCTAAATTGGATACTTTTGTTTTACTTATGAATGAAGGACCTAGCATGGATAAGAAGGATGACCATTGGAGCGGGATCAAGCATGGAGGAGAAGGTGCGCGCGCGGGGAAGAACAATGGAGCTTCCGGTGATGATTTTCGCACATTGAAGCCACCATAATGGGAGCGGGAAGCCTTGGACGAAATATGCATGATGCCACTTTATAAAAGTCGTCCATAGGCTAATATAGGTGCTGCGCCACCTTATTTTTGGGCCAGGCCCATGTAATTTCGAAATACCATATTATAGGCTGTTTTTAGAGTCCGTATATATGGGGAAACTGACTTAGGGTCGGTTTCGGACCCCTCCTCCAAGGGGCCACGAAATTCCCTTCTATTCCCCCATATATACAGCCCTTAGGGCTTCGTTTTAGGGTTGGGTTTTGTTTAGATTACAAGTTTGCCAGAGCAGCAACTTCGCGTTCTTCGTTTGTGTTCCACGACCAGACAAAGGCGTCACAGAACCCCACTTCATCAATAAAGTTTTCCTCTTATATTCGCAATATCCAGATTGCAATCTTAGTTTCTTGCTTGTTCTTCGTTTGCGTGCAGGAAATAGACCCTCGTGGTCAGGTTGATCGTGCTCCGGCGTGGTCAATAACCTCTTAGAGTTGGTTTAGCGATTGCTAAGGCGCGACGGCTCACACGTTCGTAGTCGGATTGTCAAAGTCTACTCCACCAAAAACGATAGCCACCATCTCATCGAAAGACAGGGACAACTTCGCCTCTATCACCATGGCAGGTGATGAAAATGAGTATGATGTTGAAGGAAATGGGCATCTCAATCAGCCTGTCACACGGTTTCACTTCAATGCATTACGTGATCATCTACGCCGAGAGTTCAGAAACAGCCTTGATCCAATTGAAGATAAGCAAGACAAGTTGTCAAGAGATTTGCAGCAACTTATCGGTAACGTTAATGAGCAGCTCACTCAGAACATGGCAGCCATGAGGACCGATATAGTTGTTGATATTGTGCGAGAGCTTCGTCAAGGCCGAGAAGATGCAAGTGTCCAAGGTGATGAACATCATGCAACTGATGGGGACGCTGCTGCATCCGATGCACAAGCTAGAAGAAACCGTGCTCCTGCCCCCCATGCCATGAGACCTCCCGGTCCAGGACGTGGAAACGCACATGCTTATGGTCATGGTCATCATGAAGCTGCTGGTGGTCGTGGTCTCAGAGGAGGCCACCGGAGAGCAAATCTGCACCATGAAGATAGTGAAGATGAGTTTGATGAAGATGAAGATGGCATGCACCAGAATGATAGGTTTCATCGTCCAAGAAACTATGGTCGTGGACGGCAAGAGGAGGAGAGGTTTGGAAAGCTGAAATTTACCATGCCCAAGTTTGATGGTGGATCTGATCCAGAAAGTTATCTTACATGGGAATTGAAGGTTGACAAGATTTTCCGCATGCACAACTACTCCGGAGAGAAGAAATTAGCTATGGCCTCACTTGAGTTTGAAGACTATGCTCTAATCTGGTGGGAGCAAGTTCAGAATCAGCGAGAAGAAGAAGTTATCTGTTGAGGAGTATCATAAGGAGATGGAGAAGGCAATGATAAGAGCCAACATACATGAAGAAGAGGAGCAGTCCATGGCAAGGTTTCTATATGGGCTGAATCCTAATGTCAAGCGAGTTGTTGATTTGCAGCCATATCGGAATGTGGTAGAGCTTGTACATCTTGCTTCTAAGGCTGAACGTCAATTGCAAGAAGACACAAAGCAAAACAGAACTACCTCCTTCACAGCTAGAGCTACATCAAGTGGGAGTAAGTTTGTACCTCAATTCAATGTTGGTCGAGGTACCATGAGTAGCTCTGGTGGTGGAAATCAGTCCCATACACGTGCAGCCATGAGCAGAAATGATGCATCAAATTCAAAGGAGAAGAGCAGATTTGCAGCCCCTAGTGATATAGAGTGCTTCACATGCAAGGGACGTGGCCACATGAAGAAAGATTGTCCCAACAAGCGTACCATGCTGATTACAGAGAATGGAGAATATGAGTCTTGTAGTGAACCTGAAGAAGAAACTGAGAATGGTGAAAATTCAGATGGAAACGAGCATACCTATTGTGATTACAAGCAAGGTGCCTCTCTTGTTGTCACTAGAGTTTTGAGTGTGCAGCTCAAAGAAGCTAAGAATGGACAACGGCACAATTTGTTTCAAACAAGAGCAAAAGTGCAAGACAAGGTATGCAAAGTAATTGTTGATGGTGGAAGTTGTCACAATCTTGCTAGTAGAGAACTGTGTGACAAGCTTAGGCTGAAGCTGCTGCAACACCCCCATCCATATCATATCCAATGGTTGAGTGAGTGTGGAGAGTTGAAGGTCACACACATGGTACAAGTGCAATTCAAGATTGGAGACTATATTGACACCGTTGAGTGTGATGTTGTGCCCATGAAGGTGTGTCACTTGTTGTTGGGCAGACCGTGGCAATATGACCTTTCAGCTCAACATTGTGGCAAAACCAATCAATACACCATCAAGTGGAAAGGGAAAGACTTGGTGCTAAGGCCCATGACACCCCAACAAATCATGGCTGAGCACATGCAAAAGGCTTCTGAAGTAAAAGTAGTGAGTAAGAAAGAGGGAGAGAAAAAGAGTGAGAGAGAGATCCACAAATCTGTGAGTGAGCGCCACAAGTCAAATCTGAGAGATAAAAATAAAAGAAAGGGAGAGAACTTGGTCATGTTAGCCACCAAATCAGAACTGAGAGATGTGAGGCTCAACCCAAATCAAGTGGTCATTGTACTTGTGTACAAGGACACTTTGCTTTCAGCTAATGACTTAACTTGTCTCCCTAGTGCTGTTGGCGATGTCTTGCAGGATTTTTCGGATGTTTTTTCGGAGGAAGTACCCGCTGGTCTACCTCCCTTGCGTGGCATAGAACATCAGATTGACCTCATTCCAGGAGCATCACTCCTGAATCGACCTCCCTACCTCACCAATCCTGAAGAAACAAAGGAGATACAAAGGCAGGTACAAGAACTTTTAGAAAAAGGTTATGTGCGTGAAAGCTTAAGTCCTTGTGCTGTACCTGTGATTTTGGTGCCTAAGAAAGATGCAACATGGCGATTGGTTATGGATTGTAGGCCTATCAATATTATAACAATTAGGTATCGTCATCCTATTTCTAGGTTAGATGATATGCTTGATGAATTGAGTGGCTCTACTATTTTCTCTAAAATTGATTTGAGAAGTGGATACCATCAGATTAGGATGAAAGAAGGACATGAATGGAAAACTGCTTTCAAAACAAAATTTGGGTTGTATGAGTGGTTAGTCATGCCTTTTGGGTTAACTAATGCACCAAGTACATTCATGAGATTGATGAACCATGTTTTGAGAGCTTACATTGGCAAATTTGTTGTTGTGTACTTTGGTGACATCCTAATCTATAGCAGGTCCATTGAGGAACATATTGAACATCTAAAACAAGTGTTGAATGTGCTAAGGATAGAAAAACTATATGCTAACGTTGAGAAGTGCTCCTTTTGCACAAACAAGGTTGTTTTTCTTGGCTATGATGTTTCAGGACAGGGAATTGAAGTGGATGAATCTAAGGTGGAAGCAATCAAGAATTGGCCAACTCCAGTGAATGTAAGCCATGTGAGAAGTTTTCATGGCCTTGCTGGTTTCTACAGGAGGTTTGTGAAAGATTTTAGTACAATTGCTGCACCTTTGAATGAATTAACAAAGAAAGGTATTGCTTTCAAATGGGGTGCACCACAAGAAGAAGCATTTCTTGAGCTTAAGAAACAATTAACTGAAGCACCTTTGCTGATTTTACCTGATTTCACTAAAACTTTTGAGATAGAATGTGATGCTAGTGGAATAGGTATTGGAGGTGTCTTAATGCAAGAAAGAAAACCAGTAGCATATTTTAGTGAGAAGCTGAGCGGTGCACAACTGAATTATTCTGTTTATGATAAAGAGTTGTATGCTTTGGTTAGAGTGGTTGAAACATGGCAACACTACTTATGGCCTAAGGAATTTATTGTGCATTCTGATCATGAGGCTTTGAAACATTTGAAAAGCCAAGCTAAATTGAATCGTAGGCATGCTAAATGGGTAGAATTCATTGAAACTTTTCCATATGTTGTGAAGTACAAGAAAGGAAAGGAAAACATGGTTGCTGATGCTTTGTCTCGTAGGCATGTTCTTCTGACACAATTAGAAGTGAACGTACCAGGACTTGAGAGCTTAAAAGAATTGTACTGCACTGATCATGTATTTTCAGAACCATATGCAAAATGTAAGGATGGGAAGGGTTGGGATAAATACCATATTCATGATGGGTTCCTTTTTAGGGCTAACAAATTGTGTGCTCCAGATTCGTCGGTTAGACCCTTGTTGTTGCAGGAATCACATGCAGGAGGATTAATGGGACACTTTGGTCGTGAGAAGACTTATGAGCTACTGGCTGATCATTTTTATTGGTCAAAGATGAGGAAGGACGTTGAGAGATTTGTGCAGGGATGCATCACGTGCCACAAAGCTAAGTCTAAACTGAACCCCCATGGTTTATATACTCCATTACCTGTTCCAAATGCTCCTTGGGAAGATATTAGCATGGATTTTGTTTTAGGACTACCTAGGACTAAAAGGGGGAGAGATTCAGTTTTTGTTGTGGTTGATAGGTTCTCAAAAATGGCACATTTCAATCCATGCCACAAGAACGACGATGCTTCACATGTTGCTGATTTGTTTTTCAGGGAAGTTGTCCGCTTGCATGGAATGCCAAGGACCATTGTTTCAGACCGTGATGTGAAGTTCATGAGCTACTTTTGGAAAACATTATGGGCAAAGTTGGGAACCAAGCTACTGTTTTCAACAACATGTCACCCACAAACTGATGGACAGACAGAGGTGGTGAACCACACACTCTCAGCCTTGCTGCGTACAATGATCAAGAAGAATTTGAAGGAGTGGGAAGAGTGTTTACCGCACGTGGAGTTTGCTTACAATAGAGCAGTCCACTCTACCACAAGCATGTGCCCATTTGAAGTGGTATATGGATTCAAACCACTTGTACCAATCGACTTGCTGCCACTTCCATTGCAAGAAAGATGTAACTTGGAGGCTTCTAAGCGTGCTGCATATGTGAAGAAGATTCATGAGAAGACCAGAGAAGAGATAGAAAGGAAGTCCAAGTACTATGTAGCTAAGGCAAACAAAAACCGCAAGAAGGTGAGTTTTGAGCCCGGAGATCTGGTTTGGGTATATTTGAGCAAAGACAGGTTTCCAGAGAAGCGCAAATCTAAGCTAATGCCTCGTGGAGATGGACCATTCAAAGTTTTGGCAAAGATCAATGACAATGCTTACAAGATTGAGCTACTCGACGACTATGCTGTTAGTCCAACATTCAATGTCGCTGATTTGTCTCCATGCTTCGATCAAGAGGGTCAAGAGTCGAGGATGACTCCTTTTGAAGAGGGGGAGGATGATGAGGATATCCCTGGTTCACCTCATTTGTCATCTTCTCCTCATGATAAATCTCAGCTGTCAAATGAAGCTTCTACAAAGAAGACCTATTTGGGTCCCATGACAAGAAGCCGTGCCAAACAAATAGAACAAGAGGTGAACACGCTCCAAACTAATCATAATTCAACTATGCATGAGAACTTTATACTACCTAAATCTTGTGTGCTGATTTTACTCAGGTACAATGCTGAGGACAACCTACAACTTTCAGCACATGAGGAAACAAGTTTTCAAGTCCATACAACAAGTTTGAAGAGAACAAGCTTCAACTCTGATGCAAACCATGTTTTGGTGACAAGGGCAACTAATTACATCCCACGGAAGAATAGCAAGCCATCCCAACAATCTATTGTTGCATGCCCAGTTCTAGAATTCGTCCCAGAACTTTCTGCACCTTGCCGCACAAATATGTGAGTATCCAGCACGTGTGGGAGTACAAATTGGACAGCATATGAAGTCTACTTTCAGGAAAATCAAACGGCGCAACATTTGGAGTCCTGAGTCAAAGGATATGAGAGTTCCAATGCAAGCTGTCCACAGCATTAATTGCTGCGCGAGGCTCCATTTATTTGCTCCCTTGACCAGCTGGTTACCACGAATTTGAGCCTCTCTTTTGGACTGGTTTCACACCTACACTAGGAGGGTTGTTCCTAGTATAAATACCCCTTCCTCCACTTCAGCCACAACTCTTTGGCAATTTGATTTCAGCATAGGTTAGCTAAGTGCAACCAGAATCTTGTTTGAGAGTTCACTTCCTCCTTAGCTCTTGTAATCTTGCCTTGTGAGAGGGTAAACTCACTTTGTGATTTTACAGCAGCAGCCGTTGAGGCGGCGACCAGATCGTGCTTCCAACTTCGTGCGTGGTTGCGTGGATTGGAATCCTAAGAGTGTGGTTGGGCGAATACTTGTTGCTGGTTGTTGCATGTGCAGTAGCTAGTTTCGGTCTCGTCAGGTTGCACTAGTTATCCATTACCCAACATCGCTGTTGGCTGGGATCGAGGATTGCCTTCGTACCTTTTAGGTGGCGTTGATTCGCATCGAGCAGATCCTCCGTGAAGATCGGGCAAACCCCGTATCATCTTGGCATCAGAGCTTCGGTTCACACGGTAGGATCTTGTATCCCTAGCTTAGTTCGTGTTCTTGTTCATCCTTTTGTTTTACTTATGAATGAAGGACCTGGCTTGGACAAGAAGGATGACCATGGGAGCACGATCAAGCATGGAGAAGAAGGTGCGCGCGGGGGAAAGAACAATGGAGCTTCCAGTGATGATTTTCCCACGTTGAAGCCACCATAATGGGAGCAAGAAGCCTTGGACGAAATATGCATGATGCTACTTTATAAAATTCGTCCCTAGGCTAATATAGGTGCTCCGCCACCTTATTGTTGGGCCAGGCCCACGTAATTTCGAAATACCATATTATAGGTTGTTTTTAGAATCCGTGTGTATGGGGAAACTGAGTTAAGGTTAGTTTCGGACCCCTCCTCCAAGGGGCCACGAAATTTCCCTCTATTCGCCCGTATATACAGCCCTTAGGGCGTTGTTTTAGGGTTGGGTTTTGTTTAGATTACAAGTTCGCCATAGCTGCAACTTCGCGTTCTTCGTTTGTGTTCGACGACCAGACAAAGGCGTCACAGAACCCCACTTCACCAATAAAGCTTTCCTCTTATATTCGCAATATCCAGATTGCAATCTTAGTTTCTTGCTTGTTCTTCGTTCGCGTGCAGGAAACAGACCCTCATGGTCAGGTTAATCGTGCTCCGGCGTGGTCAGTAACCTCTCGGAGTTGGTTTAGCGATTGCTAAGGCGCGGCGTCATCAGACATTCGTAGTCAGATCGTCAAAGTCTACTCCACCAAAAACGATAGCCACCATCTCATCGAAAGACAGGGACAACTATGCCTCTATCACTGAGTGGGCCTAGTCTGAATTATTCTACTTATGATAAGGAATTATATGCTCTTGTTCGTACTTTGGAAACATGGCAACATTATTTATTGCCCAAAGAATTTGTTATACATTCTGATCATGAATCTTTGAAACATATTAAAAGTCAAGCAAAACTGAACCGTGGACATGCTAAATGGGTTGAATTCATTGAGACTTTCCCTTATGTCATTAAACACAAGAAGGGTAAAGAAAATGTTATTGCTGATGCTTTGTCTCATCGTTATACTATGCTTTCATAACTTGACTTTAAAATATTTGGTTTGGAGACCATCAAAGATCAATATGTGCATGACGCTGAATTTAGAGATGTGTTGCAGCATTGTAAAGAAGGGAGAACATGGAACAAGTTCGTTATTAATGATGTATCTGTGTTCCGTGCTAACAAGCTATGCATTCCAGCTAGCTCCGTTCGTCTTTTGTTGTTACAGGACGCACAGGGAGGAGGATTAATGGGACACTTTGGCATGAAGAAGACGGAGGATGTACTTTCTACACATTTCTTTTGTCCAAAGACGAGATGGGATGTTGAGCGTTTTGTTGCTCGCTGCACTACATGTCAAAAAGCAAAGTCACGACTCAATCCTCATGGTTTATATATGCCTTTGGCTGTACTTAGTGTTCCTTGGGAGGATACATCTATGGACTTAGTTTCAGGTATACCTCGAAATAAGAAGGGGAGGGATAGCATATTTGTTGTTGTTGATAGATTTTCCAAAATGGCACACTTTATACCATGTCATAAAAGTGATAATGCTGCTCATGTTGCTGATTTGTTCTTTCGTGAAATTATTCGGTTGCATGGTGTGTCAAATACAATTGTTGCAGATCGTGATGCTAAATTTCTTAGCCACTTTTGGAGATGTTTATGGGCTAAGCTGGGGACTAAACTACTTTTTAGTACTACATGTCATCCCCAAACTCATGGACAAACCGAAGTAGTCAATAGATCATTGTCTACTATGCTTAGGGCTGTTTTGAAGAATAACCTAAAAACGTGGGAAGAAGAATGCTTGCCTCATATTGAATTTGCTTATAATCGTTCACTACATTCTACCACTAAGATGTGCCCTTTTGAAGTTGTGTATGGTTTCTTACCTCGTGCACCTATTGATTTGTTGCCTCTTCCCTCTTCGGAGATGGTTAATTTTGATGCTAAAGACGTGCTGAATTGGTATTAAAGATGCATGAGTTAACGAAGGAAAACATTGAGCGTATGAATGCTAAATACAAAATTGCTGGAGATAAGGGTAGAAAACATGTTGTCTTTGCACCTGGAGATCTTGTTTGGTTACATCTGCGTAAGGATAGATTTACTGATTTGCGCAAGTCAAAGCTAATGCCACGTGTTGATGGTCCTTTTAAGGTGTTAGAGAAAATAAATGATAATGCATATAAACTTGAGCTGCCTATAGAGTTTGGGGTTAGCCCTACTTTTAATATTGCAGATTTGAAACCTTATTTGGGTGAGGAAGATGAGCTTCCGTCGAGGACGACTTCAGTTCAAGAAGGGGAGGATGATGAGGACATCCTTGCTAATGCTACACCCACAACTCCGACTGGTATACATACAGGAGAAATTACTAGAGCTCGCGCACGTCAATTGAATTACCAGGTACTTTAGTTTCTTGCAAATCCTTCTAATGTTCATGAGCATATGATGCTGCTTAATTAGATACTTTTGTTTTACTTATGAATGAAGGACCTGACATGGAAAAGAAGGATGACCATTGGAGCGGGATTAAGCATGGAGAAGAAGATGCGCGCGGGGGAAAGAACAATGGAGCTTCCAGTGATGATTTTCGCACTTTGAAGCCACCATAATGGGAGAAAGAAGCCTTGGACGAAATATGCATGATGCTACTTTATAAAATTCGTCCCTAGGTCTAATATAGGTGTTGCGCCACCTTATTGTTGGGCCAGGCCCATGTAATTTTGAAATACCATATTATAGGCTGTTTTTAGAGTCCGTATGTATGGGGAAACTGAGTTAAGGACGGTTTCGGACCCCTCCTCCAAGGGGCCACGAAATTCCCCTCTATTCCCCCATATATACAGCCCTTAGGGCGTCGTTTTAGGGTTGAGTTTTGTTTAGATTACAAGTTCGCCATAGCTACAACTTCGCGTTCTTCGTTTGTGTTCCACGACCAGACAGAGGCGTCACAGAACCCCACTTCATCAATAAAGCTTTCCTCTTATATTCGCAATATCCAAATTGCAATCTTAGTTTCCTGCTTGTTCTAAGTTTGCGTGCAGGAAACAGACCCTCGTGGTCAGGTTGATCGTGCTCCGGCATGGTCAATAACCTCTCTGATAGAGGCGAAGTTGTCCCTGTCTTTCGATGAGATGGTGGCTATCGTTTTTGGTGGAGTAGACTTTGACGATCCGACTACGAACGTGTGAGACGTCGCGCCTTAGCAATCGCTAAACCAACTCTGAGAGGTTATTGACCACGCCGGAGCACGATCAACCTGACCACGAGGGTCTATTTCCTGCACGCAAACGAAGAACAAGCAAGAAACTAAGATTGCAATCTGGATATTGCGAATATAAGAGGAAAGCTTTATTGATGAAGTGGGGTTCTGTGACGCCTTTGTCTGGTCGTGGAACACAAACGAAGAACGCGAAGTTGCTGCTATGGCGAACTTGTAATCTAAACAAAACCCAAACCTAAAACGAAGCCCTAAGGGCTGTATATATGGGGGAATAGAAGGGAATTTCGTGGCCCCTTGGAGGAGGGGTCCGAAACCGACCCTAAGTCAGTTTCCCCATACATACGGACTCTAAAAACAGCCTATAATATGGTATTTCGAAATTACATGGGCCTGGCCCAAAATTAAGGTGGCGCAGCACCTATATTAGCCTATGGACGAATTTTATAAAGTGGCATCATGCATATTTCGTCCAAAGCTTCCCACTCCCATTATGGTGGCTTCAATGTGCGAAAATCATCACTGGAAGCTCCAATGTTCTTCCCCGCGCGCGCACCTTCTCCTCCATGCTTGATCCCGCTCCAATGGTCATCCTTCTTATCCATGATAGGTCCTTCATTCATAAGTAAAACAAAAGTATCTAATTTAGGCAGCATCATATGTTCATGAATATTAGAAGGATTTCCAAGAAACGAAAGTACCTGGTAATTCAATTGACGTGCGCGAGCTCTAGTAATTGGTCCTGTATGTATAGCAGTCGGGGTGGGTGTAACATTAGTAGGGATGTCCTCATCATCCTCCCCTTCTTGAACTGACGTCGTCCTCGACGGAAGCTCATCTTCCTCACCCAAATAAGGCTTCAAATCTGCAATGTTAAAAGTGGGGCTAACCCCAAACTCTGCAGGCAGCTCAAGTTTAGATGCATTATCATTTACTTTCTCTAACACCTTAAAAGGACCATCAGCACGTGGCATTAGCTTTGACTTGCGCAAATCAGGAAATCTATCCTTACGCAAATGTAACCAAACAAGATCTCCAGGCGCAAAGACAACATGTTTTCTACCCTTATCTCCAGCAAGTTTGTATTTAGCATTCATACGCTCAATGTTTTCCTTAGTTAACTCATGAATCTTTAATATCAATTCAGCACGTTCTTTAGCATCAAAATTAACCTTCTCCGAAGACGGAAGAGGCAACAAATCAATAGGTGCACGAGGTAAGAAACCATACACAACTTCAAAAGGGCACATCTTAGTGGTAGAATGTAGCGAACGATTATAAGCAAATTCAATATGAGGCAAGCATTCTTCCCACATTTTCAGGTTATTCTTCAAAACAGCCCTAAGCATAGTAGACAATGATCTATTGACTACTTCAGTTTGGCCATCAGTTTGGGGGTGACATGTAGTACTAAAAAGCAGTTTAGTCCCCAACTTAGCCCATAAACATCTCCAAAAGTGGCTAAGAAATTTAGCATCACGATCGGAAACAATTGTATTTGGCACACCATGCAACCGAATAATTTCACGAAAGAACAAATCAGCAACATGAGCAGCATCATCACTTTTATGACATGGTATAAAGTGTGCCATTTTAGAAAATCTATCCACGACAACAAATATGCTATCCCTCCCCTTCTTTGTCCGAGGTAAACCTAAAACAAAGTCCATAGATATATCCTCCCAAGGAACACTAGGTATAGGTAAAGGCATATATAAACCATGAGGATTGAGTCGTGACTTAGCTTTTTGACATGTAGTGCAGCGAGCAACAAAACGCTCAACATCCCGTCTCATCTTTGGCCATAACAACAAAAGACGAACGGAGCTAGCTGGAATGCATAGCTTGTTAGCACGAAACACAAATCCATTATTAATAACGAACTTGTTCCATGTTCTCCCTTCTTTACAATTCTGCAACACGTCTCTAAATTCAGCATCATGCACATATTGATCTTTGATGGTCTCCAAACCAAATATTTTAAAATCAAGTTGTGAAAGCATAGTATAACGACGAGACAAAGCATCAGCAATAACATTGTCTTTACCCTTCTTGTGTTTAATGACGTAAGGGAAAGTCTCAATGAATTCAACCCATTTAGCATGTCTACGGTTCAGTTTTGCTTGACTTTTAATATGTTTCAAAGATTCATGATCAGAATGTATAACAAATTCTTTGGGCCATAAATAATGTTGCCATGTTTCCAAAGTCCGAACAAGAGCATATAATTCCTTATCATAAGTAGAATAATTCAGACTAGGCCCACTTAATTTTTCAGAAAAGTACGCAACAGGTTTACCATCTTGTAGTAACACACCTCCTAACCCAATTCCACTAGCATCACATTCAAGCTCGAAAGTCTTATTAAAATCAGGAAGTTGGAGTAAAGGAGCATGTGTTAACTTATCTTTCAAGACCGTGAAGGCTTCTTCCTGTGCGGTACCCCAAGAAAAAGGCACGTCCTTCTTTGTAAGCTCATTGAGAGGCGCAGCAATGGTGCTGAAATTTCTCACAAAACGCCTATAGAAACCAGCGAGGCCAAGAAAACTCCTTACTTGTGTGACCGTTTTGGGCTGCGGCCAACTCTCAATAGCTTCGATCTTGGCTGTATCAACTTCAATTCCCTGTGGAGTAACAACATAGCCAAGAAAAGATACTCGGTCGGTGCAAAAGGTGCACTTCCCAAGGTTACCAAACAAACGTGCATCACGTAGCGCAGTAAAAACAGCACGTAAATGTTCCAAATGTTCCTCCAAAGATCTACTAAAAATCAATATATCATCAAAATAGACTACCACAAATCGTCCAATGAAAGCACGTAAAACCTCGTTCATTAATCTCATGAAAGTGCTAGGTGCATTAGTTAACCCAAAAGGCATGACTAGCCACTCATATAATCCAAACTTAGTTTTAAATGCTGTTTTCCATTCATCGCCCAATTTCATACGAATTTGATGGTATCCACTACGCAAATCAACTTTGGAGAAAATTGTAGAGCCACTTAATTCATCAAGCATATCATCTAGTCTAGGAATAGGATGACGATAACGAATAGTAATATTATTAATGCCTCTACAATCCACACACATGCGCGATGTACCATCCTTTTTAGGCACTAGAATAATAGGAACAGCACAAGGACTAAGGGATTCACGTATATAACCTTTGTCAAGCAGCTCCTGTACTTGACGCATAATCTCCTTTGTCTCCTCTGGATTGGTACGGTAGGGCGCACGGTTGGGTAGGGATGCACCGGGAATTAAGTCAATCTGATGCTCAATCCCGCGAATAGGCGGTAATCCCGGTGGCACGTCTTGTGGAAAGACGTCAGCGAACTCCTGCAAAATGTTAATGACAGCAGGAGGCAAAGAGGGAGGCATGTCCTCGAATGAAAATAATACCTCTTTACATACAAAAGCATAGCAAACATATGTAGCAACATCCAAATCATTAATATCAGATTTAGTAGCAAGTAAACATCCACTCTTCAATTTTATTTCAGATGCAACAGTAGATGATGGTTTATTATGCTTATGGTGTTGCTCAAATTCCTGTGCTACAATCTGATTTTCACTCTTATTTTTCTCCTGTTTTGCTTTACTAGCTCTAGCAATGTCATCTTTCATAATATGTTCGGGAGACATAGGAAGCAAAGTGATATTATGATCCTTATGAACAAGAGTATACTGATTTGTCCTACCATGGTGTACAGAATTTTTATCAAACTGCCATGGTCTACCAAGTAAAACAGAACATGCTTGCATGGGTACCACATCACAATCCACATAATCAGAATATGTAGCAATGCTAAAATGCACACGAACAGTACGTGTTACCTTAACCTTGCCACTATTGTTGAACCATTGGATGTAATAAGGATGAGGATGTGGTCTGGTGGATAGAGACAGCTTCTCCACCATCTCCATGCTAGCCAAGTTATTGCAACTCCCTCCATCGATGATGATGCGAACAGAACGCTCTTTCACAACTCCCTTTGTGTGGAACAAGTTGTGCCTCTGATTTTGCTCAGCGTGTGTAACCTGCACACTGAGAACACGTTGAGCAACTAAACTTTCATACCTGTCAGCGTAATCAGCAGCCATGTATTGTGTTTCTGGTTCTGCATCCTCGCCACCCTGTTCGTCACTTGCAATAAGTGCCAAAGTCTCCTCATCATAATCACTAGCGGACGCATATCCACCATCCTCAGTAACAATCATTACACGCTTGGAAGGGCATTCTCTCGCATAGTGACCTCCACCGTTGCAACGACGACATATAACCTCATGTGTTTGCCCTGTGGATGCAATAGATGAAGAAGAACTCTGTGCAGGCCCAAAAGGTGTGCTCTTCGCAGAGGGTGCAGTAGGAGCCTGTTGCCTGGTATCGCGATTAGAGTTGGAGGTTGAAGGAGGTGGTGTTGCAGCAGGACGTGCGGAAGCAGAGGAGGTACGTGGCGTCCATGATGAAGTACGGCCTGCAAAATTAGTAGTTCTCGCCATTGCCTGTCGATCCTGCACTTCACGTTCAGCTTTGCAAGCAAGATGAAATAAACGAGTGATAGTGTTATACTCCTTATACTCTAGAATAGTCTGAATCTCTCTATTTAATCCACCCATAAAACGTGCAAGCATAGCTTCATTCTCCTCAACAATACCACATCTAATCATACCAGTTTGTAATTCCTGATAATATTCTTCTACAGATTTTTTTCCTTGTCTTAAACGCTGCAAATTTTGAAGCAATTCACGTTGATAATAAGGTGGCACCCAACGATTTCGCATAGCAGTTTTCAAAGCAGCCCAAGTAGTTGGAATATTATCAGGGTGTATTCTACAATGTTCTGACCACCAAACACAAGCAAAACTAGTGAATGAACAAACAGCAGCAGCAACACGTCGATCCTCTGGAAATTGTAAGCATGTAAAACGTTGTTCTGTTTCTAACTCCCATGTAAGATATATATCAGGAACATATCTACCCTCAAACGTCGGAATATTCAATTTAAGTTTAGGGAGATGGTCATGATCCCGTACCTGCGGGGGTGGTGCAGCCCTACCGTTACGGTTGTAGCCATGTGGTCGACCTGGTGCGTATGGTGGTGGTTGCCCATGGGGCGGATCTGGAGCAACCTCTCCCTCATCATCGAAATCACCATCATAATCTTCAACCTGCTCAACGACAGTAGCCGCACGAGCCACCGAAGTAGCAGCAGTATCAACAGTACCAGGATGTTGGGCGTGGCCGAGAGGCACACGTCGCGCTCGTCGTTCGAAAGGAATAGGAACTGCAGCTGGTGGAGGTAGACGGGCAAGCACCTCATTGAACTTGGCGTCCATCTTGGAGTCGAATGTCTTCTCCAAACCATCTAGCTTCTCCATGGCAACTCCAAAGTTGTTCACGAAGTCCTGTACCTGCTCAGCCATCATTTGCTGAAATTTATCATAGAGCGCTTTGTTGGTCATGCTCTCCCAGTCGATCTCGTCATTGTGTGATCCTGGCATGGTTAGCAGAAATAGGAAACACACAATATAAAACCTACAGACTGCTGGGACGTGGTGGTGGTGGTGGTGTGGCACAAATCCTTTAAGCGAATCTCAATTTCTTACCAGTTCTTACCCAGTAGCAGGCGGTGATCGGCAACCGTTGTAGCCAAAACTCTCAAAGCTTGGATAGAGCGATTGCCAGGTGGTGTCAAGCACACGGCGTAGAAGTATGTGGAGCTGGGATGGCTTATAATATGGTAGCAAAAAGGGTCAGCAATAATCAATTCAGAGATGCAAGGTTGAATAAACGCTCAACGACGGTACTGTGCTGGTCCTAGGCTAGACCGTGCTAGAGACGCGAGCCTAAAACACCAACAAAAACACGACGATACACCTAAGCAAGGGAAAAGCACAATCGGATTTTTTTTTCGTTTTTTTTTTTTTTTTTCGGCGCCTCTTTTTTTTTTTTTTTTTTTCGGCGCCTCTTTTTTTTTTTTTTTTTTTCAAAAACTCACTACAATGGCGAGTGTCTCAAAACTCTTGCCACGTCGTATAAGCAAGATGGGCACGAATTTTTCTTTTGGACTATTTTTTTTTTTCTGGAGCAATCCGGGGCCTGCGACGACCCAAAAATTTCGACAAAAATCACTATGATAGCAAGTGTCTCAAAACGCTCCGGGGAACCTAAAATCAAGATAGGGAAAAAATATTTTCAGCCGAAATTTTTTTGGGCCAAAACGTGCTCTGCAAAGCGTGCCAGACTGGACTTGGGCCAAATTTTTTTTTTTTTTCCGACACCTGTGCAGGTAGCAAAACACGGATCCGAAATCAAAAGGATCTCGAAACTAAACCTAAAACGAACTGGACTTGGATTGGTGAAGGATTTGTGGTGGTATATATGGACTCCAATGGAGAGTGATGATGGATGATGAGATATGGCAGCGGCGATGATGGTGGTGGTATATGGCAACTATGAAGATGATGCGGTGGCGGCGTGACAACCTGTGAAAAGAACTCGAAACTCTAAAGGACTAGACACTAAGACCAGCAACTCGACACAACGATGTAACCGCTAATTCAACAAAGCAAAATACTGAAAAGACTATGCAAAGGCTCAGATTGGTTCGGATATGATGATCTAACCCTAATTTTTTTTTTGGCTTTTTCGTGGACTAAAGGTATGAAGAACAGATGCGATCTAAACTACGAAAACTGGTAAAATCTCACCGAGCAACCTGGAAATCTGATACCACTTGATAGAGGCGAAGTTGTCCCTGTCTTTCGATGAGATGGTGGCTATCGTTTTTGGTGGAGTAGACTTTGACGATCCGACTACGAACGTGTGAGACGTCGCGCCTTAGCAATCGCTAAACCAACTCTGAGAGGTTATTGACCACGCCGGAGCACGATCAACCTGACCACGAGGGTCTATTTCCTGCACGCAAACGAAGAACAAGCAAGAAACTAAGATTGCAATCTGGATATTGCGAATATAAGAGGAAAGCTTTATTGATGAAGTGGGGTTCTGTGACGCCTTTGTCTGGTCGTGGAACACAAACGAAGAACGCGAAGTTGCTGCTATGGCGAACTTGTAATCTAAACAAAACCCAAACCTAAAACGAAGCCCTAAGGGCTGTATATATGGGGGAATAGAAGGGAATTTCGTGGCCCCTTGGAGGAGGGGTCCGAAACCGACCCTAAGTCAGTTTCCCCATACATACGGACTCTAAAAACAGCCTATAATATGGTATTTCGAAATTACATGGGCCTGGCCCAAAATTAAGGTGGCGCAGCACCTATATTAGCCTATGGACGAATTTTATAAAGTGGCATCATGCATATTTCGTCCAAAGCTTCCCACTCCCATTATGGTGGCTTCAATGTGCGAAAATCATCACTGGAAGCTCCAATGTTCTTCCCCGCGCGCGCACCTTCTCCTCCATGCTTGATCCCGCTCCAATGGTCATCCTTCTTATCCATGATAGGTCCTTCATTCATAAGTAAAACAAAAGTATCTAATTTAGGCAGCATCATATGTTCATGAATATTAGAAGGATTTCCAAGAAACGAAAGTACCTGGTAATTCAATTGACGTGCGCGAGCTCTAGTAATTGGTCCTGTATGTATAGCAGTCGGGGTGGGTGTAACATTAGTAGGGATGTCCTCATCACTCTCAAAGTTGGTTTAGCGATTGCTAAGGCACGGCGTCATCACACGTTCGTAGTCGGATCGTCAAAGTCTACTCCACCAAAAATGATAGCCACCATCTCATCGAAAGAAAGAGACAACTTCGCCTCTATCACTGAGTGGGCCTAGTCTGAATTATTCTACTTATGATAAGGAATTATATGCTCTTGTTCGGACTTTGGAAACATGGCAACATTATTTATGGCCTAAAGAATTTGTTATACATTCTGATCATGAATCTTTGAAACATATTAAAAGTCAAGCAAAACTGAACCGTAGACATGCTAAATGGGTTGAATTCATTGAGACTTTCCCTTATGTCATTAAACACAAGAAGGGTAAAGAAAATGTTATTGCTGATGCATTGTCTCATCGTTATACTATGCTTTCATAACTTGACTTTAAAATATTTGGTTTGGAGACCTTCAAAGATCAATATGTGCATGATGCTGAATTTAGAGATGTGTTGCAGCATTGTAAAGAAGGGAGAACACGGAACAAGTTCGTTATTAATGATGGATTTGTGTTCCGTGCTAACAAGCTATGCATTCCAGCTAGCTCCGTTCGTCTTTTGTTGTTACAGGAGGCACACGAAGGAGGATTAATGGGAAACTTTGGCGTGAAGAAGACGGAGGACGTACTTTCTACACATTTCTTTTGGCCAAAGATGAGACGGGATGTTGAGCGTTTTGTTGCTCGCTGCACTACATGTCAAAAAGCTAAGTCACGACTCAATCCTCATGGTTTATATATGCCTTTGCCTGTACCTAGTGTTCCTTGGGAGGATATATCTATGGACTTTGTTTTAAGGTTTACCTCGAACTAAGAAGGGTAGGGATAGCATATTTGTTGTTGTGGATACATTTTCCAAAATGGCACACTTTATACCATGTCATAAAAGTGATGATGATGCTCATGTTGCTGATTTGTTCTTTCGTGAAATTATTGGGTTGCATGGTGTGCCAAATACAATTGTTTCAGATCGTGATGCTAAATTTCTTAGCCACTGTTGGAGATGTTTATGGGCTAAGCTGGGGACTAAAGTACTTTTTAGTACTACATGGCATCCCCAAACTGATGGCCAAACTGAAGTAGTCAATAGATCATTATCTACTATGCTTAGGGCTGTTTTGAAGAATAACTTGAAAATGTGGGAAGAATGCTTGCCTCATATTGAATTGGCTTATAATCGTTCGCTACATTCTACCACTAAGATGTGCCCTTTTGAAGTTGTGTATGGTTTCTTACCTCGTGCACCTATTGATTTGTTGCCTCTTCCATCTTCGGAGAAGGTTAATTTTGATGCTAAAGAACATGCTGAATTGATATTAAAGATGCATGAGTTAACGAAGGAAAACAATGACCGTATGAATGCTAAATACAAAATTGCTGGAGATAAGGGTAGAAAACAAGTTGTCTTTGCACCTGGAGATCTTGTTTGGTTACATTTGCGTAAGGATAGATTTCCTGATTTGCGCAAGTCAAAGCTAATGCCACGTGCTGATGGTCCTTTTAAGGTGTTAGAGAAAATAAATGATAATGCATATAAACTTGAGTTGCCTGTAGAGTTTGGGGTTAGCCCCACTTTTAACATTGCATATTTGAAGCCTTATTTGGGTGAGGAAGATGAGCTTCCGTCGAGGACAACTTCAGTTCAAGAAGGGGAGGATGATCAGGACATCCCTGCTAATGCTACACCCACAACTCCGACTGCTATACATACAGGACCAATTACTAGAGCTCGCACACGTCAATTGAATTACCAGGTACTTTCGTTTCCTGCAAATCCTTCCAATGTTCATGAACATATGATGCTGCCTAAATTAGATACTTTTGTTTTACTTATGAATGAAGGACCTGGCATGGACAAGAAGGATGACCATGGGAGTGGGATCAAGCATGGAGAAGAAGGTGCGTGCGCGGGAAAGAACAATGGAGTTTCAAGTGATGATTTTCGCAGTTTGAAGCCACCATAATGGGAGCAATAAGCCTTGGACGAAATATGCATGATGCTACTTTATAAAATTCGTCCCTAGGCTAATATAGGTGCTGCGCCACCTTATTGTTGGGCCAGGCCCATGTAATTTCGAAATTCATATTATAGGCTGTTTTAGAGTTCGTATGTATGGGGAAACTGAGTCAAGTTCGGTTTCTGACCCCTCCTCCAAGGGGCCACGAAATTCCCCTCTATTCCCCCATATATACAGCCCTTAGGGCATCGTTTTAGGGTTGGGTTTTGTTTAGATTACAAGTTCGCCATAGCTGCAACTTCACGTTCTTCGTTTGTGTTCCACGACCAGACAAAGGCGTCACAGAACCCCACTTCATCAATAAAGCTTTCCTCTTATATTCACAATATCCAGATTGCAATCCTAGTTCCTTGCTTGTTCTTCGTTTGCGTGTAGGAAATAGACGCTCGTGGTCAGGTTGATCATGCTCCGACATGGTCAATAACCTCTCGGAGTTGGTTTAACAATTGCTAAGGCGCGGCGTCATCACACGTTCGTAGTCGGATCATCAAAGTCTACTTCACTAAAAACGATAGCCACCATCTCATCGAAAGACAGGGACAACTTCGCCTCTAACATCTACCATACCTACCTATATGCGGTATTTCCATGCCATTCCAAGCAAATTTGTATGTCCCATCTTTAAATCTTCAAAATAATTTTTCTCTTTTGTGTGCCTGTATCGCTCATGAAACGGTGGGGAGTATCCAATTTTTTCCGTACTAGGTGTGTTACTCTCACTATGTGTGTTGATTCACTATCATTCACGAGAAAGTGGCTAGTATTCGGGATGCCCAGTCCCATGCTCAAAAATCAAATCAAAATATAATGAAACAAAACTCCCCTCGGGAATGTGGTTGGTATGGACGGTACCCGTGGATTCGGCTCGCCGTGGAGTGTGATTGATTGGTGGAGGGGGAGTAAAGATTTTACTGTTCTGTTTGGGAACCGCCTATAATGTATGTAGCATGAAAAGTATTGTGAGCTACTTCGTCGTTTTCGTTGACAGGAACAGAATGCCACTCAAAATATTTTTCTCTCTCAATATAAACCTTGAGATCCGGCACCTCTACAAATCCCTACTTCCCTTTGCAAAGGCCTATCTATTTACTTTATGCAATTTTTATTTTTTGCTTTGAGTCTCCATCTTCTCTTATAAGCACCAACTAGGGGGCACTATGATGGTACTTGAGCATAGGGCATAGCTAATATTTGAGTGTGTCTCATGAATGGATCAATGATTGAGCATGATGGGCTAGGGATAACTTTCTTTAGTGTTGATATTTTGAAAGACATGGTTGCTTGTTGTCATGCTTGAGTATTGAAGTCATTATGTTAAAACTAGACTATTGATTTGAATCATTTATAAGTCCAAATGTCCATGCTATACAAGAAGAAAAGAATATGATGAACACGTTAGGCAGCATTCCACATCAAAAATTCTGTTTTTATCATTTACCTACTCGAGGACGAGCAGGAACTATGCTTGGGGATGCTGATACATCTCCAATGTATCTATAATTTTTGCTTGTTCCATGTTGTTATATTATCATTCTTGGATGGTTTACAATCATTTTACTAGAACTTTATATTATTTTTGGTACTAACCTATTAACCTAGAGCCCAGTGCTAGTTCCTGTTTTTTCTGTGTTTTTGGGTTTAACAAAAAAGGAATATCAAACGGAGCCCAAATGGAATAAAAACCTACGGTGATTTTTTATGGACAAGAAGAAGCCCAGGGAGAGTTGGAGTTGGTCCAGAAGACCCAAGAGGCAGTCACAAGCCTCAGGGGCACGCCCACCCCGTAGGGTGCGCCCCCAGGCTTGTGACTCCCTCGTGGCCCATCCTGACTCGTTTCCACCGCCATAAATTCCTATAAATTCCAAAAACCACAATGGAGAACCTAGATCGGGAGTTTCGCCGCCGCAAACCTCCAAAGCCACGAAAAACCAATCGGGATCTCGTTCCGACACCCTATCAGAGGGGGAAGCCATCATCGGAGGCCATCTTCATCATACCGACGCTCTCCATGACGAGAAGGGCATAGTTGACCCTCGGGGCTGAGGGTATGTACTAGTAGCTATGTGTTTGATCTCTCTCTCTCATGTTCTTGAGATGTCACGATCTTCATATACCGCGAGCTTTATTGATATAGATGAATCATATGGAGTTTTCCCCTCTCTATCTTGTCGTGATGAATTGAGTTTTCCCTTTGAAGTTTTCTTATCGGATTGAGTCTTTAAGTATTTGAGAACATGTCTTGCGATGGGATATCTGTGGTGACAGTGGGATGTTCTATTGATCCACTTGCTGTATGTTTTGGTGATCAAGTTGCGCGTTCCGCGACCTTGGGAATCTATGCATAGGGGTCGGTACACGTTTTTGTCTTGACTTTCCGATAGAAACTTTGGGGCACTCTTTGAAGTTCTTTGTGTTGGTTGAACATGATGAATCTTAAATTATGTGATGCATATCGTATAATCAAGCCCATGGGTACTTGTGGTGACATTGGAGTATCTAGGTGACATTAGGGTTTTGGTTGATGTGTATCTTAAGGTGTTATTTTAGTACGAACTCTAGGGATAGCTCATAAGATTGATCAGAAAAGATAACTTTGAGGTGGTTTCGTACCCTACAATAATTTCTTCATTAGTTTTCCGCTATTTGTGACTTTGGAGTGAACTCTTTGTCTCACGAGAGGTATTTACATATGATTCAACGATGCCAATATTGTTGAGAGAAATTGCACTAGTGAAATTATGTACCCTAGGCCTTGTTTCCAAGCATTTATACAACATTTTGCTTGCTATTTACTATTTGTTACCTTGTTGTTTATATTTCCAGATTCTAAAAACCTATATCACCATCCATATTACACTTGTATCAGCATCTCTTCGCCGAACTAGTGCACCTATACAATTTACCATTGTATTGGGTGTGTTGGGGACACAAGAGACTCTTTGTTATTTGGTTGCAGGGTTGTTTGAGAGAGACCATCTTCATCCTACACCTCCCACAGATTGATAAACCTTAGGTCATCCACTTGAGGGAAAATTGCCACTGTCCTACAAAACTCTACGCTTGGAGGTCCAACACTAGTCTACAACAAGAAGTTTGTGTAGTAGACATCGGCCTCCAAACCTTCACAAACTATCAGGGGGACAAATCACAAGTTGATTCCTCACCGGAGTACTCGTACTGCCTAGGAGTCTCCAACCTCCAAGAGTAACAAGATCAAGGGAACCGCTCAAAACTTGCTCAAATCACAAATTGCTTTGATTGAGAGGAGGAGAGAGAGATGATCTATCTTTTGGTTGGAACAACACTCAAGAATCCTCACAAATGCTCTTGGGATCTAGGATTTGGTGAGGAGTAGGAGAGAGAGAAAGAAAGGTGTTCTTGGGGTCTTTTGATTGTGTTCGCCCACTCCCACCCGAGGTGGAAGAAGACTATATATAGTGGAGGAGGAAAATGGCCGTTGGGAGCCACTTAAGCTGCGTAGGAGCTGGGCGTCCGACAGGTGTCAGTCGTCCGGGCCAAGTGGAGGCACCGAATGTCCGACATGATTAGGTCATCAGACAGCTTTAGAGAGAGTAGGTCAGCTGCGCAGAAGGACACGGACGTTCGAAAGAGACCGGACATCCGTCAGTTTTTTTTCTGGAGGGGTGCCATCAGATTTCCGACCACCCAGGGACGCCCGGAGCCCGGATGACCGGAAGGACTGGAAATTCGAGGAAAACATGCTGATAAACAACTGGCTTCATTTTGGATTTCCGGAGAGTGTCGGACATCTGAAGGCCGGACGGCCGGAGGTCATCGGACGTCCGGACAAGAACATAATCAAGGCTAGAAACTCAACCAAAGGTTTTTCTCTAGATTTTCAGCAAGTCTATCGCGAGAGCCACTGATCCCCTCTTAATAGTGCGGGATACCTATAACTCAAGAATCATAAAAGAGCTACACTACATAGCTACCGAAAATCCATTCTTGAGTGAATATATTTCTTCGGTTGTCATCATTCCACACCACTAACGTCAAAGGAACTAATACCTTTGACTCAAGCCTTTCACTTGAGCTTGATATTATTGTTTCTTGTTGGCTCAAGTTGAAGGCAATACATTGGTGAAGTCTTCAAGTACCTCTCCCATACACGATGTGGAAAGCCTTAGTTTATATTCATCTTCACTTCTTCATCATGTGAACATCCACAAGCTTCAAGCATGTAATCCTTCGGGGTGATTAACTTGAAATTTCCCTGATCAACCATTATCATGAACACTTGATATCATATTATCATGGACATTTAGAATATCTCTCTTGATGCAAGCCCATGAGAATTACCTAACCCTTATAAACATAGATAAAACATAGTATGGTTAGTACACAAAGTGCAATTAACAATTGATAGAGGCTAAGTTGTCCCTGTCTTTCGATGAGATGGTGGCTATCGTTTTTGGTGGAGTAGACTTTGACGATCTGACTACGAACGTGTGATGACGCCGCGCCTTAGCAATCGCTAAACCAATTCCGAGAGGTTATTGACCATGCCGGAGCACGATCAACCTAACCATGAGGGTCTGTTTCCTGCACGCAAACGAAGAACAAGCAAGAAACTAAGATTGCAATCTGGATATTGTGAATATAAGAGGAAAGCTTTATTGATGAAGTGGGGTTCTGTGACGCCTTTGTCTGGTCGTGGAACACAAACGAAGAACGCGAAGTTGCAGCTATGGCGAACTTGTAATCTAAACAAAACCCAAACCTAAAACGACGCCCTAAGGGCTGTATATATGGAGGAATAGAGGGGAATTTCGTGGCCCCTTGGAGGAGGGGTCCGAAACCGACCCTAACTCAGTTTCCCCATACATACAGACTCTAAAAATAGCCTATAATATGGTATTTCTAAATTACATGGGCCTGGCCCAAAAATAAGGTGGCGCAACACCTATATTAGCCTAGGGACGAATTTTATAAAGTGGCATCATGCATATTTCGTCCAAGGCTTCTTGCTCCCATTATGGTGGCTTCAAAGTGCGAAAATCATCATTGGCAGCTCCATTGTTCTTTCCCGTGCGCGCAGCTTCTTCTCCATGCTTGATCCCGCTCCAATGGTCATCCTTCTTGTCCATGCCAGGTCCTTCATTCACAAGTAAAACAAAAGTATCTAATTTAGGCAGCATCATATGTTCATGAACATTAGAAGGATTTGCAAGAAACAAAAGTACCTGGTAATTCAATTGACGTGCGCGAGCTCTAGTAAATGTTCTTGTATGTACAACAGTCGGAGTTGTGGGTGTAGCATTAGTAGGGATGTCCTCATCATCCTCCCCTTCTTGAACTGAAGTCGTCCTCGACGGAAGCTCATCTTCCTCACCCAAATAAGGCTTAAAATCTGCAATGTTAAAAGTGGGGCTAACCCCAAACTCTGCAGGCAGCTCAAGTTTATGTGCATTATCATTTACTTTCTCTAACACCTTAAAAGGACCATCAACACGTGGCATTAGCTTTGACTTGCGCAAATCAGGAAATCTATCCTTACGCAAATGTAACCAAACAAGGTCTCCACGTGCAAAGACAACATGTTTTCTACCCTTATCTCCAGCAATTTTGTATTTAGCATTCATACGCTCAATGTTTTCCTTCGTTAACTCATGCATCTTTAATATCAATTCAACGTGTTCTTTAGCATCAAAATTAACCTTCTCCGAAGATGGAAGAGGCAACAAATCAATAGGTGCACGAGGTAAGAAACCATACACAAGTTCAAAAGGGCACATCTTAGTGGTAGAATGTAGCGAACCATTATAAGCAAATTCAATATGAGGCAAGCATTCTTCCCACATTTTCAGGTTATTCTTCAAAACAGCCCTAAGCATAGTAGACAATGATCTATTCACTACTTCAGTTTGGCCATCAGTTTGGGGATGACATGTAGTACTAAAAAGTAGTTTAGTCCCCAACTTAGCCCATAAACATCTCCAAAAATGGCAAAGAAATTTAGCATCATGATCTGAAACAATTGTATTTGGTACTCCATGCAATCGAATAATTTCACGAAAGAACAAATCAGCAACATGAGCAGCAGCATCACTTTTATGACATGGTATAAAGTGTGCCATTTTGGAAAATCTATCCACGACAACAAATATGCTATCCCTCCCCTTCTTTTTTCGAGGTAAACCTAAAACAAAGTCCATAGATATATCCTCCCAAGGAACACTAGGTACAGGCAAAGGCATATATAAACCATGAGGATTGAGTCGTGACTTAGCTTTTTGACATGTAGTGCAGTGAGCAACAAAACACTCAACATCCCGTCTCATCTTTGGCCAAAAGAAATGTGTAGAAAGTACGTCCTCCGTCTTTTTCACGCCAAAGTGTCCCATTAATCCTCCTCCGTGTGCCTCCTGTAACAACAAAAGACGAATGGAGCTAGCTGGAATGCAGAGCTTGTTAGCACGGAACACAAATCCATCATTAATAACAAACTTGTTCCATGTTATCCCTTCTTTACAATTCTGCAACACGTCTCCAAATTCAGCATCATGCACATATTGATCTTTGATGGTCTCCAAACCAAATATTTTAAAGTCAAGTTGTGAAAGCATAGTATAACGACGAGACAAAGCATCAGCAATAACATTTTCTTTACCCTTCTTGTGTTTAATGACATAAGGGAAAGTCTCAATGAATTCAACCCATTTAGCATGTCTACGGATCAGTTTTGCTTGACTTTTAATATGTTTCAAAGATTCATGATCAGAATGTATAACAAATTCTTTGGGCCATAAATAATGTTGCCATGTTTCCAAAGTCCGAACAAGAGCATATAATTCCTTATCATAAGTAGAATAATTCAGACTAGGCCCACTTAATTTTTCATAAAACCAGCGAGGCCAAGAAAACTCCTTACTTGTGTAACCATGTTGGTCTGCGGCCAACTCTCAATAGCTTCAATCTTGGCTTTATCAACTTCAATTCCCTGTGGAGTAACAACATAGCCAAGAAAAGATACTCGGTCGGTGCAAAAGGTGCACTTCCCAAGGTTACCAAACAAACATGCATCACGTAGCGCAGCAAAAACAACACGTAAATGTTCCAAAAGTTCCTCCAAAGATCTACTAAAAATCAATATATCATCAAAATAGACTACCACAAATCGTCCAATGAAAGCACGTAAAACCTCGTTCATTAATCTCATGAAAGTGCTAGGTGCATTAGTTCATCCAAAAGGCATGACTAACCACTCATATAATCCAAACTTAGTTTTAAATGTTGTTTTCCATTCATCTCCCAATTTCATACGAATTTGATGGTATCCACTACGCAAATCAACTTTGGAGAAAATTGTAGAGCCACTTAATTCATCAAGCATATCATCTAGTCTCGGAATAGGATGACGATAACGAATAGTAATATTATTAATGCCTCTACAATCCACACACATGCGCGATGTACCATCCTTTTTAGGCACTAGAATAATAGGAACAGCACAAGGACTAAGGGATTCACGTATATAACCTTTGTCAAGCAGCTCCTGTACTTGAGGCATAATCTCCTTTGTCTCCTCTGGATTGGTACGGTAGGGCACACGGTTGGGTAAGGATGCACCGGGAATTAAGTCAATCTGATGCTCAATCCCGCGAATAGGTGGTAATCCCGGTGGCACGTCTTGTGGAAAGACGTCAGCGAACTCCTGCAAAATGTTAATGACAGCAGGAGGCAAAGAGGGAGGCATGTCCTCGAATGAAAATAATACCTCTTTGCATACAAAAGCATAGCAAACGGATGTAGCAACATCCAAATCATTAATATCAGATTTAGTAGCAAGTAAACATCCACTCTTCAATTTTATTTCGGATGCAACAGTAGATGATGGTTTATTATGCTTATGGTGTTCCTCAAATTCCTGTGCTACAATCTGATTTTCACTCTTATTTTTCTCCTGTTTTGCTTTACTAGCTCTAGCAATGTCATCTTTCATAATATGTTTAGGAGACATAGGAAGCAAAGTGATATTATGATCCTTATGAACAAGAGTATACTGATTTGTCCTACCATGGTGTACAGAATTTTTATCAAACTGCCATGGTCTAGCAAGTAAGACAGAACATGCTTGCATGGGTACCACATCACAATCCACAAAATCAGAATATGTAGCAATGCTAAAATGCACACGAACAGTACGTGTTACCTTAACCTTGCCACTATTGTTGAACCATTGGATGTAATAAGGATGAGGATGTGGTCTGGTGGTTAGAGACAGCTTCTCCACCATCTCCATGCTAGCCAAGTTATTGCAACTCCCTCCATCGATGATGACGCGAACAGAACGCTCCTTCACAACTCCCTTTGTGTGGAACAAGTTGTGCCTCTGATTTTGTTCAGCCTGTGTAACCTGCACACTGTGAACACGTTGAGCAACTAAACTTTCATACCTGTCAGGGTAATCAGCAGCCATGTAGTGTGTTTCTGGTGCTGCATCGTCGCCATCGTGTTCTTCACTTGCAATGAGAGCCAAAGTCTCCTCATCATAATCACTAGCAAACGCATATCCACCATTCTCAGTAACAATCATTACACGCTTGGAAGGGCATTCTCTCGCAAAGTGACCTCCACCCTTGCAACAACGGCATATAACCTCATGTGTTTGCCCTGTGGATGCAATAGATGAAGAAGAGCTCTATGCAGGTCCAGAAGGTGTGCTCTTCGTAGAGGGTGGAGGAGGAGCCTGTTTCCTGGTATCACGGTTGGAGTTGGAGGTTGAAGTAGGTGGTGTTGCAGCAGGACGTGTGGAAGTAGATGAGGTACGTGGCGTCAATGATGAAGTGCGACCTGCAGAAAAAGTAGTTCTCGCCATTGCCTGTCGATCCTGCACTTCACGTTCAGCTTTGCAAGCAAGATGAAATAAACGAGTGATAGTGTTATACTCCTTATACTCTAGAATAGTCTGAATCTCTCTATTTACCACCCATAAAACGTGCAAGCATAGCTTCATTCTCTTCAACAATACCACATCTAATCATACTAGTTTGTAATTCCTGATAATATTCTTCTACAGAATTTTTTCCTTGTCTTAAACGCTGCAAATTTTGAAGCAATTCACGTTGATAATAAGGTGGCACCCAATGATTACGCATAGCAGTTTTCAAAGCAGCCCAAGTAGTTGGAATATTAGCATGGTGTATTCTACAATGTTCTGACCACCAAACACAAGCAAAACTAGTGAATGAACAAACAGTAGCAGCAACACGTCTATCCTCAGGAAATTGTAAGCATGTAAAACGTTGTTCTGTTTCTAACTCCCATGTAAGATATATATCAGGAACATATCTACCCTCAAACGTCGGAATATTCAATTTAAGTTTAGGGAGATGGTCATGATCCCGTACCTGAGGGGGTGGTGCAGCCCTACCGTTACGGTTGTAGCCATGTGGTCGACCTGGTGCGTATGGTGGTGGTTGCCCTTGAGGCTGATCGGGAGCAACCTCTCCCTCATCATCGTAATCACCATCATAATCTTCAACCTGCTCAACGACAGTAGCAGCACGAGCCACAGAAATAGCAGCAGTTGATATAGGCGAAGTTGTCCCTGTCTTTCGATGAGATGGTGGCTATCGTTTTTGGTGGAGTAGACTTTCACGATCCGACTACGAACGTGTGAGACGTCGCGCCTTAGCAATCGCTAAACCAACTCTGAGAGGTTATTGACCACGCCGGAGCACGATCAACCTGACCACGAGGGTCTATTTCCTGCACGCAAACGAAGAACAAGCAAGAAACTAAGATTGCAATCTGGATATTGCGAATATAAGAGGAAAGCTTTATTGATGAAGTGGGGTTCTGTGACGCCTTTGTCTGGTCGTGGAACACAAACGAAGAACGCGAAGTTGCTGCTATGGCGAACTTGTAATCTAAACAAAACCCAAACCTAAAACGAAGCCCTAAGGGCTGTATATATGGGGGAATAGAAGGGAATTTCGTGGCCCCTTGGAGGAGGGGTCCGAAACCGACCCTAAGTCAGTTTCCCCATACATACGGACTCTAAAAACAGCCTATAATATGGTATTTCGAAATTACATGGGCCTGGCCCAAAATTAAGGTGGCGCAGCACCTATATTAGCCTATGGACGAATTTTATAAAGTGGCATCATGCATATTTCGTCCAAAGCTTCCCACTCCCATTATGGTGGCTTCAATGTGCGAAAATCATCACTGGAAGCTCCATTGTTCTTCCCCGCGCGCGCACCTTCTCCTCCATGCTTGATCCCGCTCCAATGGTCATCCTTCTTATCCATGATAGGTCCTTCATTCATAAGTAAAACAAAAGTATCTAATTTAGGCAGCATCATATGTTCATGAATATTAGAAGGATTTCCAAGAAACGAAAGTACCTGGTAATTCAATTGACGTGCGCGAGCTCTAGTAATTGGTCCTGTATGTATAGCAGTCGGGGTGGGTGTAACATTAGTAGGGATGTCCTCATCATCCTCCCCTTCTTGAACTGACGTCGTCCTCGACGGAAACTCATCTTCCTCACCCAAATAAGGCTTCAAATCTGCAATGTTAAAAGTGGGGCTAACCCCAAACTCTGCAGGCAGCTCAAGTTTATATGCATTATCATTTACTTTCTCTAACACCTTAAAAGGACCATCAGCACGTGGCATTAGCTTTGACTTGCGCAAATCAGGAAATCTATCCTTACGCAAATGTAACCAAACAAGATCTCCAGGTGCAAAGACAACATGTTTTCTACCCTTATCTCCAGCAAGTTTGTATTTAGCATTCATACGCTCAATGTTTTCCTTAGTTAACTCATGAATCTTTAATATCAATTCAGCACGTTCTTTAGCATCAAAATTAACCTTCTCCGAAGACGGAAGAGGCAACAAATCAATAGGTGCACGAGGTAAGAAACCATACACAACTTCAAAAGGGCACATCTTAGTGGTAGAATGTAGCGAACGATTATAAGCAAATTCAATATGAGGCAAGCATTCTTCCCACATTTTCAGGTTATTCTTCAAAACAGCCCTAAGCATAGTAGACAATGATCTATTGACTACTTCAGTTTGGCCATCAGTTTGGGGGTGACATGTAGTACTAAAAAGCAGTTTAGTCCCCAACTTAGCCCATAAACATCTCCAAAAGTGGCTAAGAAATTTAGCATCACGATCGGAAACAATTGTATTTGGCACACCATGCAACCGAATAATTTCACGAAAGAACAAATCAGCAACATGAGCAGCATCATCACTTTTATGACATGGTATAAAGTGTGCCATTTTAGAAAATCTATCCACGACAACAAATATGCTATCCCTCCCCTTCTTTGTTCGAGGTAAACCTAAAACAAAGTCCATAGATATATCCTCCCAAGGAACACTAGGTACAGGTAAAGGCATATATAAACCATGAGGATTGAGTCGTGACTTAGCTTTTTGACATGTAGTGCAGCGAGCAACAAAACGCTCAACATCCCGTCTCATCTTTGGCCAAAAGAAATGTGTAGCAAGTACGTCCTCCGTCTTCTTCACGCCAAAGTGTCCCATTAGTCCTCCTCCGTGCGCCTCCTGTAACAACAAAAGACGAACGGAGCTAGCTGGAATGCATAGCTTGTTAGCGCGAAACACAAATCCATTATTAATAACGAACTTGTTCCATGTTCTCCCTTCTTTACAATTCTGCAACACGTCTCTAAATTCAGCATCATGCACATATTGATCTTTGATGGTCTCCAAACCAAATATTTTAAAGTCAAGTTGTGAAAGCATAGTATAACGACGAGACAAAGCATCAGCAATAACATTGTCTTTACCCTTCTTGTGTTTAATGACATAAGGGAAAGTCTCAATGAATTCAACCCATTTAGCATGTCTACGGTTCAGTTTTGCTTGACTTTTAATATGTTTCAAAGATTCATGATCAGAATGTATAACAAATTCTTTGGGCCATAAATAATGTTGCCATGTTTCCAAAGTCCGAACAAGAGCATATAATTCCTTATCATAAGTAGAATAATTCAGACTAGGCCCACTTAATTTTTCAGAAAAGTACGCAACAGGTTTACCATCTTGTAGTAACACACCTCCTAACCCAATTCCACTAGCATCACATTCAAGCTCGAAAGTCTTATTAAAATCAGGAAGTTGGAGTAAAGGAGCATGTGTTAACTTATCTTTCAAGACCGTGAAGGCTTCTTCCTGTGCGGTACCCCAAGAAAAAGGCACGTCCTTCTTTGTAAGCTCATTGAGAGGCGCAGCAATGGTGCTGAAATTTCTCACAAAACGCCTATAGAAACCAGCGAGGCCAAGAAAACTCCTTACTTGTGTGACCGTTTTGGGCTGCGGCCAACTCTCAATAGCTTCGATCTTGGCTGTATCAACTTCAATTCCCTGTGGAGTAACAACATAGCCAAGAAAAGATACTCGGTCGGTGCAAAAGGTGCACTTCCCAAGGTTACCAAACAAACGTGCATCACGTAGCGCAGTAAAAACAGCACGTAAATGTTCCAAATGTTCCTCCAAAGATCTACTAAAAATCAATATATCATCAAAATAGACTACCACAAATCGTCCAATGAAAGCACGTAAAACCTCGTTCATTAATCTCATGAAAGTGCTAGGTGCATTAGTTAACCCAAAAGGCATGACGAGCCACTCATATAATCCAAACTTAGTTTTAAATGCTGTTTTCCATTCATCGCCCAATTTCATACGAATTTGATGGTATCCACTACGCAAATCAACTTTGGAGAAAATTGTAGAGCCACTTAATTCATCAAGCATATCATCTAGTCTAGGAATAGGATGACGATAACGAATAGTAATATTATTAATGCCTCTACAATCCACACACATGCGCGATGTACCATCCTTTTTAGGCACTAGAATAATAGGAACAGCACAAGGACTAAGGGATTCACGTATATAACCTTTGTCAAGCAGCTCCTGTACTTGACGCATAATCTCCTTTGTCTCCTCTGGATTGGTACGGTAGGGCGCACGGTTGGGTAGGGATGCACCGGGAATTAAGTCAATCTGATGCTCAATCCCGCGAATAGGCGGTAATCCCGGTGGCACGTCTTGTGGAAAGACGTCAGCGAACTCCTGCAAAATGTTAATGACAGCAGGAGGCAAAGAGGGAGGCATGTCCTCGAATGAAAATAATACCTCTTTACATACAAAAGCATAGCAAACATATGTACCAACATCCAAATCATTAATATCAGATTTAGTAGCAAGTAAACATCCACTCTTCAATTTTATTTCAGATGCAACAGTAGATGAAGGTTTATTATGCTTATGGTGTTGCTCAAATTCCTGTGCTACAATCTGATTTTCACTCTTATTTTTCTCCTGTTTTGCTTTACTAGCTCTAGCAATGTCATCTTTCATAATATGTTCGGGAGACATAGGAAGCAAAGTGATATTATGATCCTTATGAACAAGAGTATACTGATTTGTCCTACCATGGTGTACAGAATTTTTATCAAACTGCCATGGTCTACCAAGTAAAACAGAACATGCTTGCATGGGTACCACATCACAATCCACATAATCAGAATATGTAGCAATGCTAAAATGCACACGAACAGTACGTGTTACCTTAACCTTGCCACTATTGTTGAACCATTGGATGTAATAAGGATGAGGATGTGGTCTGGTGGATAGAGACAGCTTCTCCACCATCTCCATGCTAGCCAAGTTATTGCAACTCCCTCCATCGATGATGATGCGAACAGAACGCTCTTTCACAACTCCCTTTGTGTGGAACAAGTTGTGCCTCTGATTTTGCTCAGCGTGTGTAACCTGCACACTGAGAACACGTTGAGCAACTAAACTTTCATACCTGTCAGCGTAATCAGCAGCCATGTATTGTGTTTCTGGTTCTGCATCCTCGCCACCCTGTTCGTCACTTGCAATAAGTGCCAAAGTCTCCTCATCATAATCACTAGCGGACGCATATCCACCATCCTCAGTAACAATCATTACACGCTTGGAAGGGCATTCTCTCGCATAGTGACCTCCACCCTTGCAACGACGACATATAACCTCATGTGTTTGCCCTGTGGATGCAATAGATGAAGAAGAACTCTGTGCAGGCCCAAAAGGTGTGCTCTTCGCAGAGGGTGCAGTAGGAGCCTGTTTCCTGGTATCGCGATTAGAGTTGGAGGTTGAAGGAGGTGGTGTTGCAGCAGGACGTGCGGAAGCAGAGGAGGTACGTGGCGTCCATGATGAAGTACGGCCTGCAAAATTAGTAGTTCTCGCCATTGCCTGTCGATCCTGCACTTCACGTTCAGCTTTGCAAGCAAGATGAAATAAACGAGTGATAGTGTTATACTCCTTATACTCTAGAATAGTCTGAATCTCTCTATTTAATCCACCCATAAAACGTGCAAGCATAGCTTCATTCTCCTCAACAATACCACATCTAATCATACCAGTTTGTAATTCCTGATAATATTCTTCTACAGAATTTTTTCCTTGTCTTAAACGCTGCAAATTTTGAAGCAATTCACGTTGATAATAAGGTGGCACCCAACGATTTCGCATAGCAGTTTTCAAAGCAGCCCAAGTAGTTGGGATATTATCAGGGTGTATTCTACAATGTTCTGACCACCAAACACAAGCAAAACTAGTGAATGAACAAACAGCAGCAGCAACACGTCGATCCTCTGGAAATTGTAAGCATGTAAAACGTTGTTCTGTTTCTAACTCCCATGTAAGATATATATCAGGAACATATCTACCCTCAAACGTCGGAATATTCAATTTAAGTTTAGGGAGATGGTCATGATCCCGTACCTGCGGGGGTGGTGCAGCCCTACCGTTACGGTTGTAGCCATGTGGTCGACCTGGTGCGTATGGTGGTGGTTGCCCATGGGGCGGATCTGGAGCAACCTCACCCTCATCATCGAAATCACCATCATAATCTTCAACCTGCTCAACGACAGTAGCCGCACGAGCCACCGAAGTAGCAGCAGTATCAACAGTACCAGGATGTTGGGCGTGGCCGAGAGGCACACGTCGCGCTCGTCGTTCGAAAGGAATAGGAACTGCAGCTGGTGGAGGTAGACGGGCAAGCACCTCATTGAACTTGGCGTCCATCTTGGAGTCGAATGTCTTCTCCAAACCATCTAGCTTCTCCATGGCAACTCCAAAGTTGTTCACGAAGTCCTGTACCTGCTCAGCCATCATTTGCTGAAATTTATCATAGAGCGCTTTGTTGGTCATGCTCTCCCAGTCGATCTCGTCATCGTGTGATCCTGGCATGGTTAGCAGAAATAGGAAACACACAATATGAAACCTACAGACTGCTGGGACGTGGCGGTGGTGGTGGTGTGGCACAAATCCTTTAAGCGAATCTCAATTTCTTACCAGTTCTTACCCAGTAGCAGGCGGTGATCGGCAACCGTTGTAGCCAAAACTCTCAAAGCTTGGATAGAGCGATTGCCAGGTGGTGTCAAGCACACGGCGTAGAAGTATGTGGAGCTGGGATGGCTTATAATATGGTAGCAAAAAGGGTCAGCAATAATCAATTCAGAGATGCAAGGTTGAATAAACGCTCAACGACGGTACTGTGCTGGTCCTAGGCTAGACCGTGCTAGAGACGCGAGCCTAAAACACCAACAAAAACACGACGATACACCTAAGAAAGGGAAAAGCACAATCGGATTTTTTTTTTCGTTTTTTTTTTTTCGGCGCCTCTTTTTTTTTTTTTTTTTTTCGGCGCCTCTTTTTTTTTTTTTCAAAAACTCACTACAATGGCGAGTGTCTCAAAACTCTTGCCACGTCGTATAAGCAAGATGGGCACGAATTTTTCTTTTGGACTATATTTTTTTTTTTCTGGAGCAATCCGGGGGCTGCGACGACCCAAAAATTTCGACAAAAATCACTATGATAGCAAGTGTCTCAAAACGCTCCGGGGAACCTAAAATCAAGATAGGGAAAAAATATTTTCAGCCGAAATTTTTTTGGGCCAAAACGTGCTCTGCAAAGCGTGCCAGACTCCTGCGCAGGTAGCAAAACACGGATCCGAAATCAAAAGGATCTCGAAACTAAACCTAAAACAAACTGGACTTGGATTGGTGGAGGATTTGTGGTGGTATATATGGACACCAATGGAGAGTGATGATGGATGATGAGATATGGCAGCGGCGATGATGGTGGTGGTATATGGCAACTATGAAGATGATGCGGTGGCGGCGTGACAACGTGTGAAAAGAACTCGAAACTCTAAAGGACTAGACACTAAGACCAGCAACTCGACACAACGATGTAACCGCCAATTCAACAAAGCAAAATACTGAAAAGACTATGCAAAGGCTCAGATTGGTTCGGATATGATGATCTAACCCTAATTAATTTTTTTTTTTTTGGCTTTTTCGTGGACTAAAGGTATGAAGAACAGATGCGATCTAAACTACGAAAACTGGTAAAATCTCACCGAGCAACCTGGAAATCTGATACCACTTGATATAGGCGAAGTTGTCCCTGTCTTTCGATGAGATGGTGGCTATCGTTTTTGGTGGAGTAGACTTTCACGATCCGACTACGAACGTGTGAGACGTCGCGCCTTAGCAATCGCTAAACCAACTCTGAGAGGTTATTGACCACGCCGGAGCACGATCAACCTGACCACGAGGGTCTATTTCCTGCACGCAAACGAAGAACAAGCAAGAAACTAAGATTGCAATCTGGATATTGCGAATATAAGAGGAAAGCTTTATTGATGAAGTGGGGTTCTGTGACGCCTTTGTCTGGTCGTGGAACACAAACGAAGAACGCGAAGTTGCTGCTATGGCGAACTTGTAATCTAAACAAAACCCAAACCTAAAACGAAGCCCTAAGGGCTGTATATATGGGGGAATAGAAGGGAATTTCGTGGCCCCTTGGAGGAGGGGTCCGAAACCGACCCTAAGTCAGTTTCCCCATACATACGGACTCTAAAAACAGCCTATAATATGGTATTTCGAAATTACATGGGCCTGGCCCAAAATTAAGGTGGCGCAGCACCTATATTAGCCTATGGACGAATTTTATAAAGTGGCATCATGCATATTTCGTCCAAAGCTTCCCACTCCCATTATGGTGGCTTCAATGTGCGAAAATCATCACTGGAAGCTCCATTGTTCTTCCCCGCGCGCGCACCTTCTCCTCCATGCTTGATCCCGCTCCAATGGTCATCCTTCTTATCCATGATAGGTCCTTCATTCATAAGTAAAACAAAAGTATCTAATTTAGGCAGCATCATATGTTCATGAATATTAGAAGGATTTCCAAGAAACGAAAGTACCTGGTAATTCAATTGACGTGCGCGAGCTCTAGTAATTGGTCCTGTATGTATAGCAGTCGGGGTGGGTGTAACATTAGTAGGGATGTCCTCATCAGCAGTATCAACAGTACCAGTATGTTGGGCTTGGCCGAGAGGCACACGTCACGCTCGTCGTTCGAAAGGAATAGGAGCCGTGGCTGGTGGTGGTAGACGGGCAAGAACCTCATTGAACTTGGCGTCCATCTTGGTGTCAAAGGTCTTCTCCAAACCATCTAGCTTCTCCATGGCCTCGCCAAAGTTGGTCACGAAGTCTTGTACCTGGTCAGCCCTCATTTGCTGAAATTTATCATAGAGCGCTTTGTTGGTCATGCTCTCCCAGTCGATCTCATTGTTGTTTGATCCTGGCATGGTTAGCAAATAGGAAACACATAAGAATATGAAACCTACAGACTACTGGGACATGGTAGTGGTGGTGGTGGTGGTGGTGTGTCACGAATCCTTTAAGCAAATCTCAAATTCTTACTAGTTCTTACCCAGCAGCAGGCGGTGATCGGCAACCGTTATAGTCAAAACTCTCAAAGCTTGGATAGAGCGATTGCGAGGTGGTGTCAAACACACGACGTAGATGTATATGGAGCTGGGATGGCTTATAATATGGTACCAAAAAAGGTTAGCAATAATCAATTCAGAGATGCAAGGTTGAATAAACGCTCAACGACGGGACTGTGCTGGTCCTAGGCTGGACCCTTCTAGAGACGTGAGTCTAAAACACAAACAAAATCACGACACTACACGTAATCAAGGGAAGAGCACACTCTGAATTTTTTTTCGTTTTTTTTGTCGGCGCCTTTTTTTTGCGCTTTTTTTCTTTTGCTCAAAAAAATCACTACAATGGCGAGTGTCTCAAAACTCTTGCCACGTCGTATAAGCAAGAGGGGCATGAAATTTTTTTGGACTATTTTTTTTCAGGAGCAATTCGGGGGCTGCGACGACCAAAATTTTTGGCAAAAATCACTATGATGGCAAGTGTCTCAAAATGCTCCGGAGAACCTAAAATCAAGATAGGGAAAAAATATTTCGGGCCAAATTTTTTTGGGCCAAAACGTGCTCTGCAAAGCGTGCCAGACTTTTTTTTCCGACACCTACGCAGGTACCAAAACGCGAATCCGAAATCAAAAAGATCTCGAAACTAAACCTAGAACGAGCTGGACTCGGATTGGTGCTAGATTGGTGGTGGTATATATGGACACCAATGGATAGTGGGAGGTGATATATGGTAGTGGTGATGATGGTGGTGGTATATGGCGACTATGAAGTCGATGTGTTGGCGGCGTGACAACCTGTGAATAGAACTCGAAACTCTAAAGGACTAGACACTAAGACCAGCAACTTGACACGACGATGTAACCGCCAATTCAACAAAGAAAAATACTGAAAAGACTATGCAAAGGCTCAGATTGGTTTGGATATGATGATCTAACCCTAATTTTTTTTGTGGCTTTTTCGTGGACTAAAGGTATGAAGAAACAGATGCGATCTAAACTACGAAAACTGGTAAAATCTCACCGAGCAACCTGGAGCTCTGATACCACTTGATAGAGGCTAAGTTGTCCCTGTCTTTCAATGAGATGGTGGCTATCGTTTTTGGTGGAGTAGACTTTGACGATCCGACTACGAACGTGTGATGACGCCGCGCCTTAGCAATCGCTAAACCAACTCCGAGAGGTTATTGACCACGCCGGAGCACGATCAACCTGACCATGAGGGTCTGTTTCCTGCACGCAAACGAAGAACAAGCAAGAAACTAAGATTGCAATCTGGATATTGCGAATATAAGAGGAAAGCTTTATTGATGAAGTGGGGTTCTGTGACGCCTTTGTCTGGTCGTGGAACACAAACGAAGAACGCCAAGTTGCAGCTATGGCGAACTTGTAATCTAAACAAAACCCAAACCTAAAACGACGCCCTAAGGGCTGTATATATGGAGGAATAGAGGGGAATTTCGTGGCCTCTTGGAGGAATTATATGGTAGCATCATATGTTCATGAACATCAGAAGGATTTGCAAGAAACAAAAGCACCTGGTAATTCAATTGACGTGCGCGAGCTCTAGTAATTGGTCCTGTATGTACAGCAGTCGGAGTTGTGGGTGTAGCATTAGTAGGGATGTCCTCATCAACAATTACTTACCATACCACAAGATCCCATGTGGTATATCATTTGCGCTTGTGTGATGACCAACTTTGAGTTTAATATTTGATCTTCATCTTGGTAAACATTTATCTTTGATCCATGATTAATATTGATGTGTTGAAGGCCCTATTGATTTCTTATTGTGCTGCATTATACAAACATAGTCTCTTGAGAGGCATAATGAATTCTTCACTTGAATTACTTGCTTGACGACATAATCATCCATGACTCAACATATGAGCTCACCATGATTCTATTTTCAAGACATCTGTAGAATTCTTCTCTTTAATTATTCTCTCAAGATCTTGATGCATCATGGTTCAAACCATAAACCAAAGCATGAGAACGTTTGAGATCCTTAATGAGCTCCACATAGATCACGTCTTGTTCATCACATGGAATTCATCTTGATCGTATCATATTTGATTCGATAATTGAGCTCACCCTTGATGCATGCATAATAGTATGTATAAGATGTTCATTTAGAATTCGTTCGTGGTCCTTCTTGCATCATCATGGAACAAACATCCTTCAATTCATCCAATATTCTTCATGCATTACAAATAGAACCCTCCTTCAAATGTATGAATCAATGCAAACATTAATCCATTAGGATTGTCATCCAATACCAAAACCACACATGGGGACTACATGCACTTTCAGGAGAGGCATACGCTAACACACTTTCCGTACTTGGATCTTATGCACTTATGGTTGGCACTCTAGCAAGCATCCGCAACTACCAAAGTTCATTAAGGTAAAACCCAACCATAACATTAAGTATCAAGTCCCCTTTACTACCATATGCAATAACCCACCTACTCGGGTTTGTGCTTCTGTCACTCACGTAACCCACCATAGGAAAATCATGAACATATTGCAACACCCTACAGCAAGGATCCCTCGCGTTTGCGCGACATGGAGGGCACCATAGGACAGCACCATATGAACATAAAACTCACATCCATAAAATCATACCACAGTTAACCCATAGGACAAAAGAGATGTACTCAAACATCATGGGATCGCCAAACATCATTTGGAAATAATATATGGAGTTGAGCACCATGTTTAAGTAGATATTATAGCAGGGAAGAGAGGTGTTACACCTTTGCCTAGAGGGGGGAGAACAAGTGTTGACGGCAATGAAGTTTTTGGTGTAGATCGTTGTCACGATGATTGCCCTAGGGGTGTTCCGGTGCCACCAAGAGAGAGGGGAGAGAGCCTCCTTCTTATTCTTCTTCCTTGGCCTCCACCTAGACGGGAGGCAAGTTCCCCCTCTAGTCCATGGCCTCCATGGCGGCGGAGGGTCAGGAGCCCCTCCGAGATTGGATCTCCCTCTTCGTTCTCTTCTATTTCGTGTTCCTGTTTTCTAGCCGAAAATCATTTGCTATATTCCCGGAGATCCGTCACTCTGATCGAGATGAAATTTTGAGGGGATATTTATCTAAAAATTAGCTTCCTTGGGCCCGAAGGAGATCTCCAACCGACTTACGAGAAGGGAACAACCCATCACCATGCGCCTGGGCCCCTCGACGTGCCTTGGTGTCTTGTTGTGCCTTTGGGCCCTTGTTTGCCTTGATTCCACCTCCCAAAATTCACAAATATTCCAAAATAATTCTCCATAATTTTGTATCATGTTTGGACTTCGTCTGATATGGAATTTCTACGAAACAAAACACACACCAAAAACAGGAACTAACACTTGGCACTGGATCAATATGTTAGTCCAATAAATCATATAAAATGTTGCCAAAAATATGTGAAAGTTGTATAATATTGGCATGAAACAATCAAAAATTATAGATATGACAAAGACATATGAAGCGTCAGATTTTTTCGTCAATATCTTCATGCTCCGGATGAATTTTAAGGTGAATCCAATTGTTCTGGAAAGCACATAATCTACTTTCCAAAAACAAAGAATCACCCAATTCGGAGTCCAGATGCAAAAGTTATTGGCATTTTGGTATAGGTATGTCTATGCAGTCCAAATCTGAGTCCAGAACATGAGAGACTTGGACTCTATCTTCTCTTCGACAAAAAGTGACGTGGGAGAATTTCTTGAACGTGTCCGGTAGTTCTACAATTAGGCAGGAAACAAAAATAGGTGACGTACTTTTGTTCTATATAACTTAAATAAATTATTGCATACTCCCTCCATTTCGTATTAGTACGCATATAAGATTTGGTCAAAGTCAAGCGATGCAAAGTTTGACCAAATATATATGAAAATATATCAACATCTACAATACTAAACCTATATGCATTGAAAATTAATATCATGATGCGTCTAATAATATTCATTTCATATTATGAATGTTGATATTTTGTTTTATAAAGTTAGTCAAAATTTATGAAGTTTGACTTTGACCAAATCTTATATGCAGAGTAAAAAGAAATGGAGGAAGTAACTTTTATAAGAACTCACCTCAAGTAAATACGTGTATGCAATATTTGTGGTCATATCCAAGGTATCCAAGTCCTCATCAACTAGGCCGCCCGCGAGGTGGAGCACGACGAGGAGCCGCTAGTACATGGCCATCTGGAGGATCTCGCTAGCGCTGATGTCAGCGAGGTCGAGGGCGCCGAGGTTGCCGTAGAGATGGAGCCCGAAGAGCCCCAGGCCCGCAACATCCCCCAAGAAGACGCGCGTGCTCCACAATTCTGTCACAGGGGAGCCGACCATTGCACTCCAACCCTCGAGGTCGTGGACGAAGTAGACGAGGAGGACTCCATTGCTGATGTCTCTCGATCACGGGGAAAGAGACGGGCCATTCCGAAGCACACGACAAGCGTTTCTACTCTGACGGTCAGGCCTACGGGCTCCGTCATGCGGACGACATGCTCTAGGATGCCCACTTTGCCACTGTTTCCAGTTGTTCACCAAAAAGGGACATGGAATTTGTCCACTTTTAGCCTAGGAGAAGAGGATGACGAGTAAGTGTCGATCCTCTGTGAATTTGCCTTGATTTTTGTATCATCCTCGCTGAGCCTTACCGCTGTTGTTGATTTTGCAGAGATGAAGAGACCCTGGCACATCGACTGGCCGGGAGGGTGAATCCCATGACTGCAACCGGGGGGTCTCATCGGAGTAGGGCGCTTCGCTGAGGTTGGCTGTTTTTGATCTCAGCCCCCGACGAGCCTCCGGCAAGACGCCCCGCCCTTGGATGCCAACGACACTAGCTCGGTTACCCTGCAAGTGGGGACGGAGCCCCCAGAGGTGGCTCATGTGCGCTCAACCCTAGAGGGGAGCTTCCCGGTAAGACATTCTTTTGATCAGCCTGTCGGTGCTAAGGACGCTGCGATAGGCGAAGCTGCTGACGACCGCGCGCTGGCACCAGAAGTCACCAGAGGGGGCAACGTCCCCCTCCAACAGGAACCCATGTGTAACATCTTTTAAAATTCCTTGTCTTTTTTTCTTTTTTTGTCTTCTTGAACTTCTTCTCAATTCAATTTTTCTTCCCCCCCCCCCGCGTCATAGATCTACCCCCATCAGGAGAACCCAATGCTGATGTCAATGTCGAGGGGATCGCCGTGAAGGCGGCTGAGGGAGCATCCTAGATTGCAGCTAAGGAGGACACCACCCATCGTGCTCCCAGAGACACCGGCAATTAGTTACTCGAGGGACCATTCTTGGATAGCAGATGTCGCGGAGGCTTCTTTCTCGGGAGTGTCAGGGGAGGGCCCGTCCTTCTCACTGGGGGGCCATCGGTAGGATATCTGCTAGTCCATCATTGTCGACGGAGCTGCCACTGAGTCGGTACCATGAGGATTGGTGATTTGTAGTTAGCCAGTTTTCCTGGGGAAGCAATCTTCACGGCCTTCTCTTAAGGGCCGGTTGTCGATGGGGATGTCGTTGCCCTGGAGGAGGAGCGGCAATCAACCCCCTTGGAGGTGGCGAAGAAGCCAAGGAGCACACCATCCTCTGCTCTATGGGCTGGGACATACGGGAGTTGCAGGCGCTCTATGCCGACCGTTTAGGGAAGCTGGATTGCCGAGAAGCTCTTCTTGTGGCCGCAGAGGATAGGTTTCGGGTGCTCCTCGCCGAGACGCATGTCTGGTTCACTAAAAGCCGCAAGGATCTTTCTACGCAGCAGGTCAATTTTGCCAAGGCCGAAGCTAAATTCATAAAACGGAGGGCCGAGGTGGAGAAGATCTGGAAGGAGACGGAAGATATCTTCACCAACACAGAACAAGAGCAGATTTCATACAAGATCTCGCTTGACTACCAAGAGGAGGAACTTGTCGATCGGGAAAAGGCTCTTGCCGGCAAGGTCGGGGCAGGACTAGAGAAACAAATCCGGGAGTTGGATTCGAAGCACAAAGAGCCATCGAGAGACAAGCTGACGAGCATGCCGGCAAGCTCCAAGAGGCCGTCAACGCCGCCGAAGCCGCTCAATCCAGCAAGGTCAAACTGGAAGTGAAGGTGTAGCAGCTGGAAATGGACCTCACTGCTTCTGGACAGGAGATCTCGAAGCTGAAGGACGACATCCAGAAGGTGATCCAGACCTTGGCAGACCTACAAGTTGGGCTATCTAACAAGACCAAAGAGCTGGAGGTTGCCATGGCCATCAATGCTGATTTGTGCATGAAGGTGAGCACCCACGAGGACAGTCTTGAGTTTGCCCAACGCAGGGAGCGTGGTTTGCTCGTGGAGCTCCGGAAGGAGAAGGAACTGCTCGCCTCTGCCGCACACCTCCAACAAACTCTGGGAGAGCGTTGGGCTATGGACGGAGCAACTCGTTGACATTGCTGGCAGGCTGTCCGCCCAGCTTGCAAATGTTGGAAATATGCCCTAGAGGCTATAATAAAATGGTTATTATTATATTTCCTTGTTCATGAAAAATTGTTTAATATCCATGCTATAATTGTATTGATTGGAAACACATTGCATGTGTGGATACATAGACAACATTGTGTCCCTAGTATGCGTCTAGTAGACTAGCTCATTTATCAAAAGATGGTCAAGGTTTCCTAGCCGTAGACATAAGATGTCATTTGATAACGGTATCACATCATTGGGAGAATGATGTGATGGACAAGACCCAAACTATAAACATAGCATATGATCATGTCACTTTATTGCTATAGTTTTTTGCATGTCAAGTATCTGTTCCTATGACCATGAGATCATGCAACTCACTGACACCGGAGGAATACCTTGTGTGTATCAAACGTCGCAACCTAACTAGGTGACTATAAAGATGCTCTATAGGTATCTCCTAAGCTGTTTGTTGAGTGGGCATGGATCAAGACTGGGACTTGTTACTTCGTGTGACGGAGAGGTATCTTAGGGCCCACTCGGTAATACAACATCACAACAAGCCTTGCAAGCAACGTGACTAAAGTGTTAGCCACGGGATGGTGTATTACATAACAAGTAAAGAGACTTGCTGGTAATGAGATTGAACTAGGTATAGAGATACCGATGATCGAATCTCGGGCAAGTAACATACCAAAGAACAAAGGGAACATCATACATGATTAACTGAATCCTTGGCATAGAGGTTCAACCGATAAAGATCTTCGTCGAATATGTAGGAACCGATATGGGCATCTAGGTCCCGCTATTGTTTATTGATCGTAGAGGTGTCTCGGTCATGTCTATATAGTTCTCTAACCCGGAGGGTCTGCACTCTTAACATTCGGTGACGTTGCAGTAGTATAGAGTTATGTATGGTGGTGACCAAAGGTTGTTTGGAGTCTCGGATAAGAACCAGGACATCACGAGGAGCTCCGGAATGATCCGAAGGTAAAGATTGATATATAGGAAGTCCCGTTTTGGTTGCCGGAAAAGTTTCAGCAACTTCGGTAGTGTTCGAGAGTGTCGGGAGGGTACTGGGGGCCATCGGGAGGGGCCACTCGCCCCAAAGGGGCTCATGCCAAGTGGAGGAAAGGGTTTCCATGTGGGAGAGAAATCCTACTCCAAGTAGGATTGGAGTTGGAATCCTCCACCTCCTAACTTCGGCCGACTCCTAGGGGGAACCCTAGGGGCGCTGGACTCCCTCACATTCCTCCTATATATACTGGAGGGAAGAGAGGGCGGCCGCACCAGAAAACCCTAAGCCATAGTGTACCCCTCTCTCCATGATAGATTGTGTCCTCTAGTTTTCGGCGGTGCTTAGGCAAAGCCCTGCCGGAATAGTTCCACCACCACCGCTGCCGCGCCGTCCTGCTGCCGAAGAACTCATCTACCTCTCCGCTCCCTCTTGTTGGATCAAGAAGGCAGAGATCGTCATCGAGCTGTACATGTGCTAAATGCAGAGGTGCCGTCCGTTCGGCGCTAGATCATGACGGGTTGTGATTGGACCACGAGACGCTCGGCGATTTGGATCATGAAGACGTTTGACTACATCAACCGTGTTTCTTAACGCTTCCCGCTTAACAATCTACAAGGGTATGTAGATCCACTCTCCCTCTCGTAAATTCTCATCACCATGGATAGATCTTGCGTGTGCGTAGGATTTTTTTTGTTTCCCATACAACGTTCCACAACATCAAAGACGGGCTTGGAGGAGTGCACCTTTTCCATTGACGTTAGAGAGACGAAGAGCACGCGACTGTCCTCTTGTTTGGAAAACTCGTCGACGTCTTAGATGAATTCTTCCATGGTTGCCACGAGCTGTGTCGTGGGGCCCTCCACAAGGTCCTGGTGAGGGTTGCTTGTCATAACCCTAGTGTCGACCTAAGCAATGCCTTCTCCAGACTGCCGAAGGGTTTCCACGCCAGCAAACTCGAAGCCCTTGTCGCCCCCATTTTTGACAGGGCTGGTTCTGTAACCCTGAACAACCGATTTCCATTCTGCAACAATTGTTTTATGTTAACAGGGCAATTTCCTTTTGAATGCATGTACTCCGTCCACTGGGATGAATGGTTATCTTCCCTTTTTTCGATTTTATACCTATATGATTTAATCCCTACGCTTGTCAGGGATACCTACCGGTGCACGCATATATACCGTGAACGCTTCTGCGGAGGACCCTTAGCGGTCTGCCAGTGATGTCGATGCCGGCGAGGCCGCCTCGTCGTCCTTGTCGCGACTGCTTAAGATGTTGAGTAGACTCGAAACATCCTAGAGCGCGAACAATTTCAACAAGGGCCATTCGCGTGCAGGTTCTCTCGTACAAGTACAAACTTCCGTTCGCAAGGGAAAAACCTGGAATTTTTTGAGAAGATTCTATAACTTAGCTTTCTTTTGCTCCTTTCGATGTTCGTAAAGTGATTGCTCTCAAACGTGTTTGTAGGTGTCCATAACATCACCCCCAGAAGAATTGCATGCGGGGGCCTCTTCTCCCTTTCGAGAAAAAGAAAGAAGAGAAAACAGAGGAGGCTAGGAGCCTTATTGGTTCGATAGCCACCTTATAAGAGAGAGGAGTGACCACAACATTTCATGTAATATACATAACTTAAATATGTACTTGACAAGGGCAGGAACACTTATCTTTTACTGACTACGCACACGGTCATCGCCTAGGTTTGGATAAGGGATTACACACCTTGTCGGGATACTTGTACAAAAGAGGTCACCGGGCGACCCGACAACCGTGCCTTATGGGTGGAACTTACGAAAGCGCCGAGTGTTCATGTGTGTCTTGAATTTCGGTGTCACCTCCAGTCTCTAGGCGGCTCTTGTCGACACTAGTGACTCGTCCCACCCGACAAGGGCTTCGTGGTCTTGTTTTTCTTGCTCCTTGCGGCAGGAGTCTCAGGTGAGTCACCAATAGGTGTGCCGCGCTCTACGGTGCGCTTCTTGGAGTCCTCTCGAGCCTCGCCAGAAGTCTTGTTGTTGTTCTTCCCACCGGGAGTTTTGCCAATAGGAGCGAGTGCCTTGCCGGCAGATGCTACGGCTGCCTCCCGGTAAAGTTTATCAGATGAGGACATCAATACCATTGTTACACCCGCAACCCCTGCTGCTATACATACTGGACCAATCACTAGAGCTCGTGCACGCCAATTGAATTACCAGGTACTTTCATTTCTTGGAAATCCTTCTAATGTTCATGAACATACGATGCTGCCTAAATTAGATACTTTTGTTTTACTTATGAATGAAGGACCTAGGATGGACAAGAAGGATGATCATTGGAGCGGGATCAAGCATGGAGAAGAAGGTGTGTGATGAGGACATGACTACCTTTGATACGACCAAAAATGTTGCATACATGCATATTTGTGAGGTGATTTCTTATAAGAATTATGCAATAATTTATTTATGTTATCCGGAACAAAAATACTTCACCTATTTTTATTTTATGCCTAAATGCAGAATGGTCAAACACTTGTATGAACCACGTGTGATGACAAAGGAAGACGAAATGGTTGGGTGTTATTTAAGAGGTCCTCTAATGACAAAGGAAACAATTAGGTGTTGTTCAAGAAGTTCTCTCACGTCACTTTTAGCCCAAGGGAAAGTAGAGTCCAAGTCTCTCATGTTCTGGTCTCAGATTCGGACTACACAGACACACCTGTCTCAAAATGCCAACAACTTTTTCATACGGACTCGGAATTGGATGATTCTTTTTTTGCTGGAAACTAGATTTCATATGCCCATCACTGTTGGAATCACCTTAAAATTCGTCCGCATCGCAAAGATATCGACGAAACAATCTGACGTTGCACCAGAATCCGAGTTAAACTACAAGTCCAAAGGCGTTGCATCACTTCCACTTGGGCCCATGGGCCTTGTACGACCTAGGGTTGGTTTTAGGGTGTCTTGGGATATCCTACCACCTCCTTGGCCGCCACCCCTTGCTCCTATATAAGTAGATCAATCTAGTAGCTTTTCCTTTGGGTTTTGTTTAGTTAAAGGTTAGTCATTCCAACTTCGTGTACTTCGTTTGTGTCCAACGACCAGACCAAGACCGCTTTCGGAACCCCACCCTTATCAATACTTCATCTATATTCGCAATATTCAGATTGCATTATCATATTCTTGCTTGTCCTTCGATTGTTTGCAAGAATAGACCTTCGTGGTCAGGTTGATCGTGCTCCGGCGTGGTCAATAACCTCTTGGAGATTGGTTTAACGATTGCTAAGGCACAACGTTGTGCACGTTTGTAGTCGGATCGTCAAAGTCGTCTCCACCAAATCGATAGTTATCATCTCATCGAAAGATCGGGACCCTTGCCACTATCAAGTGGTATCAGAGCCACCAAAAACGATAGCCACCATCTCATCGAAAGACAGGGACAACTTTGCCTCTATCAAGTGGTATCAGTTTTCAGGTTGCTTGGTGAGAATTTCCAGTTATTCGTAGATTAGATTTATTTTCCTTACCTATTGCCCAAGAAAAAACCACAAAAAAAGTTAGATCTATTCATCTTTTCCCCAAGCTAGTCTGAGTCTTTGTAATTTTCTTTTCAATGCTTGCCTAGCTGAATTATCGGTTGCATCGTTGTGTCCAGTTGCTGGTCTTAGCATGTAGTCTTTTAGAGTTTCGAGTTCTATTCACAACTTGTCACGCCGGTGTCGCACCATCTTCATCGCTACTACCATATACCACCACCACGCCAGCGTCATCCCTGTCGTTGTCACCCACCACCATCCATCAATTTTCACCACATGCTACCATTGTTCATTGTCATTATCACACTTGAGGTCGTTCACATGTACGCTTGATCCAATCTACATCTTATCTAATTTGTTGGATAGAAAAAAAGTGAGAGAGAGAAAAAAAGTTAGTGAAAAAAATAGAGACAAGAGAAAAAAACAAATTTCGGATCTACCTAGACTCAAACTCATATGTGAATTCGGATTGAAATCTGTTTTGCGTAGTGTTGAGTAAAACAAGCGTATCTTCCTCATACGAACTCAGAATTGAGTGATTCTTTTTGCATATGAAAGCTTGAGTCACTAGCATTCTTGAGAAAAAAATATCAGAAATTTCACATAATATTTTATAGAGGAAAGCTGCATAGAGAGTTTTGTATATCTTGCTTGTTGGTCATTTATCGTCATTGTCTTGTCGTTACTCCCATTGTGATCTTCACTTATATCTTGCTACCGAGAGCCAATTCGTATCATTCCTTGCTGCTATTTGTCCTACGCCGTGACTCCATTAGTGTTCTAGGCTCGCGTCTCTAGTTCGGTCTAGCCTAGGACCAGCACAGTACCGTCGTTGAGCGTTTATTCAACATTGCATCTCTGAATTGATTATTGCTAATATTTTGTTGCCATATATTAAGCCTTCCAAGCTCCACATGTTTCTACATCGTGTATACATACGTTGACATGGTAATCACTTTACCCAATCTTCGGAGATATTGACACCCTCGGTTGCCGGTCGCCACCTGTTGCATGGTAAAAATTTGTAAGACATTGATATTTGCTTTATTGTGAGCGTTTTACCACCACATCTCAGTAGTTCATAGGAACAATGTACTTGGATCTTTGTTTCTTGTTTCTACTAGTAATGACAGGATCCAGAGTTGTCAGTTCATGGGCTTCTTCGATCGTGGGAGACGTGCCACCACAAAAACTGATACGAGAGATGCAAAGAGATCCAAATGCACATGATCATGTAATGTATCTACACCTCCATTTAATGGCCGATTTAGACCTGCTTTATATATTGAGTGGCAGTTTGAAATAAATGAAATATTTGCTTCCCATAATTTTGATGCACATAAGAAAGTTAAGGTCGCAGTTGGTTCTTTCACTGGTTATGCTTTAGTTTGGTGGAGCGAATATTGTCGGTTACACAAAGATATTATACCTACTACTTGGGATGATTTGAAACTTGCCATAAGACACACATTCGTTCCTGCTTATTATACTCGTTGACGAGGACATGACTACCTTCGATACGACCAAAAATGTTGCATACATGCATATTTGTGAGGTGATTTCTTATAAGAATTATGCAATAATTTATTTATGTTATCCGGAACAAAAATACTTCACCTATTTTTATTTTATGCCTAAATGTAGAATGGTCGAACACTTGTATCAACCACGTGTGACGACAAAGGAAGACGAAATGGTTGGGTGCTATTCAAGAGGTCCTCTAATGTCAAAGGAAACAATTAGGTTTTGTTCAAGAAGTCCTCTCACGTCACTTTTATCCCAAGAGAAGATAGAGTCCAAGTCTCTCACGTTTTGGACTTAGATTCGGACTGCACAGACACACCTGTCCCAAAACGCCAACAACTTTTTCATACGGACACTGAATTAGGTGATTCTTTTTTTGATGGAAACTAGATTTCATATGTGTTCGAGCCCACTTGGAATCACCTTAAAATTCATTCGGATCACGAAGATATCGATGAAACAATCTGATGTTGCATCAGAATCCGAGTCAAACTACAAGTCCAAAGGTGTTGCATCACCTCCACTTGGGCCCATGGGCCTTGTACGACCTAGGGTTGGTTTAAGGGTGTCTTAGGACGTCCTCCCACCTCCTTGGCCACCACCCCTTGCTCCTATATAAGTAGATCAATCTTTGTGTAGCTTTTCCTTTGGGGTTTTGTTTAGTTAAAAGTTAGCCATTACAACTTCGTGTACTTCGTTTGTGTCCAACGACCAGACCAAGACCGCTTTTGGAACCCCACCCTTATCAATACTTCATATATATTCGCAATTTTCAGATTGCATTATCATATTCTTGCTTGTTCTTCGATTGCTTGCAGGAATAGACCTTCGTGATCAGGTTGATCATGCTCCGGCGTGGTCAATAACCTCTTGGAGATTGGTTTGGTGATTGCTAAGGCGCAACGTCGTGCACGTTCATAGTCGGATCGTCAAAGTCTCCTCCACCAAATCGATAGTTATCATCTCATCGAAAGACAGGGACAACTTGGCCTCTATCACTCGTGAAAAGCTTAAAAAGTTACAATATTTAAAACAAGGTAGTGACACCATAATGAAATATTATGATGATTTACAAATGACCTTCTTGCATTCGTCATTAGAAGTAAGTGAAGAAGATTTTATGGATAGATTTTTCGGGAGGATTAAACCGTAATATTCAGGAAATACTAATTCATGAAAAGTGTTATTCTATGGATCGTTTGTTTCGTCTTGCTTGCAAAGCTGAACAGGAAATAAATCAATGTGTTGCCCAAAAGGAAATAGAGCGCAAGGTGAACATTCCAAGAGTGGATACAGTTGTTCCTTCAACTACTAGGCGTACTGTGACAACCACATCAATTCTTGTGAGGGCTACATCATCTTCACCATATAACACGTCACCACCGAGAGTGCCAACATCATCTAAGTTGATCATAAGGGGTAATGGCAAAGGTATTGATCTTCCACCTCCACATGAGTATGTTGAATGCCTTGTCAATTCCAATGTACCTTGTGATGAGCTACCCATTACTTTGATCACACCACCTATTTTAGAGGACTATGTTCATGATTTTACTTCGTCATGTGATCAAATAACTACAATATCAGCAATTGTGATGCACCCATTGAATTAACTATTGATGAGCAAGAACCGTGTGAATCAGGAAATCAATCAAATTTGGGTAAAATATGTTTGAAAATAATTTTGTCGGTGTTTAATCATTTTGATATGACCTCCAATCATGGTGATAATTCTGTATCAAATGACATGTTGCATGTTTGCTTATTTAAGCATGTTGTAGCATCTAAATTTGAAACGATTCATGTTTATCTACTAATATTGGGATGGTTTAATGATGAACATTATGAATCTTTTGATATGAATAAGGACTTCACTTATATGTGCAAACTGAGTTGTAATATTGTCATGCCTTCTACTTCTTGTCATGATTTTTTGGCTTCATATTTCATGACATGTGATGAGTGCCCTTGCATATATGTGTCACATGTGTCACAACTAAGAACAATAAAAATGGATGACAAATACATATAAAATGTGTACGGCTTTTCTCTTTTGGTAGCCACATTTCAGATTAAGCAACGCCGAGGACGGCTTTGTTTTCAAAAAGGAGAGGATGATGAGGACATGACTACCTTCGTACGACCAAAATTGTTGCATACATGCATATTTGTGAGGTGATTTCTTATAAGAATTATGCAATAATTTATTTATGTTATCCGGAACAAAAATCTTCACCTATTTTTATTTTATGCCTAAATGCAGAATGATCGAACACTTGTATGAACCACGTGTGATGACAAAGGAAGACGAAATAGTTGGGCGCTATTCAAGAGGTCCTCTAATGCCAAAGGAAACAATTAGGTGTTGTTCAAGAAGTTCTCTCACGTCACTTTTATCCCAAGAGAAGATAGAGTCCAAGTCTCTCATGTTCTGGACTCAGATTCGGACTACACACACACCTGTCTCAAAACGCCAACAACTTTTTCATACGGACTCGGAATTGGGTGATTTTTTTTTGCTAGAAACTAGATTTCATATGCGTTCCAGCCCAGTTGGAATAACCTTACAATTTTGCAGGATCGCGAAGATATCTATGAAACAATCTGTCAAACTACAAGTCCAAAGGTGTTGCATCACCTCCACTTGGGCCCATGGGCCTTGTACGACCTAGGGTTGGTTTTAGGGTGTCTTGGGATGTCCACCCACCTCCTTGGACGCCACCGTTGCTCCTTTATAAGTAGATCAATCTAGTAGCTTTTCCTTTGGGTTTTGTTTAGTTAAAAGTTAGCCATTTCAACTTCGTGTACTTCGTTTGTGTCCAACGACCAGACCAAGACCGCTTTCGGAACCCCACCATTATCAATACTTCATCTATATTCGCAATATTCAGATTGCATTATCATATTCTTGCTTGTTCTTCGATTGTTTGCAAGAATAGACCTTCCTGGTCAGGTTGATCATGCTCCGGCGTGGTCAATAACCTCTTGGAGATTGGTTTACTGATTGCTAAGGCACAACGTCGTGCACGTTTGTAGTTGGATCGTCAAAGTCGTCTCCACCAAATCGATAGTTATCATCTCATCGAACGATCGGGACCCTCGCCTCTATCAGTGTGCATGCGGGAAAGAACAATGTAGTTTCTAGTGGTGATTTTTGCACTTTGAAGCCATCATAAGAAGGGCGTGAAGGCTTGGATGAAATATACAAGATGGCACTTCATAAATTTTGTCCATAGGGTATTATTGGTACCGCGTCACCTTATTTTCGAGGCACATGTAATTTCGAAGTACTACATTATAGGTTGTTTTTAGAGTCTGTATGTGTGGGGAAAACGAGGTAGGGTTATTTTCGGACCCCTCCTCCAAAGGGTCACGAAAATACCTCTCTATTCCCCCATATGTGATACGGGGCAAGCCCGATAGCATAGATATTTTCATACTTGGAGGGGGAAAAGGAAGAAATTGAGAGAGAAAGCACAAACTCACGAACAATCTCTGATCACACATCCGCTAGAAACACATGAACAAAGGAGATACATAGATCCACGATCTACAAAAGGATACATGTATCCTATAGTCTCCTGCTCCGGGAGGAGGGTCCTTGATATCCCGTAGGATCTTCCCTCGATAGGGGCTTAGAATCCACTTCGTATTTTCTCACGTAGAGGTGTATCACTCCACGAGGGAAGGAAGTAGATGGAGCTATGCTCAACAATGTCAAATGCTAAACATAAGCTAACCCTAGATAGAGGAGGGGAAGGGTATTTATAGTTTTAGGCGAATGAAGGGGTACATGGGCCAAGGCCTGAGTGGTTGTGTGCGGACAGGACGTCCAGTATAGGTCGGACGTCCGCGGCTTCATGGCGGTCCAGACGTCCGGAGTAGGTCGGTCGTCTAAAGATTTGGTGCCGGTGCGGAATAGCCGAATTTCTGGAGCTTGTCGGACGTCCAGGGATCAGTCGTCCGGAGGCTTCGGTCTTCCAAGGATTCGGTGCGGGGGACATGGCGCCGGATTTCTGGATGGGTTCGATCGTCTGAACGCTAGCATGTGTCGGATGTCCGAGCATCATCGATCGTCTGGTTGCTAGGGCATTCTGCTAGTCCTTGGACTAGCGCTAGGCTCTAGGCGTTGGACGTCCGACGTGGTCTGGCCATCCAAGGTCCTTCCAATCTTGGCGTCCTCGATGATCGTCGTCATTGTCCCTTGGTCTCTTTCCGAGTATATGAGCATGCAGAGAGATTCCACTTGAGGTAGTGACCATATCTTGAGTGAGTCAAATGATGGTTGGGCAAGGAAAGATATCACCTCAGATTTGATGGCGCATGCACGGGCTCTTGTCATGGGATCACTCGGGGCTTCTGGTGTTGGTGACGGTCCATGGGGATGACCATGGGATGCTCTGCATCATCTCCCCCTTCAGAGATATCTGTCCTCGAATCAAGATCTTCGTCACCATGGAAAGGAGATAGGTTCGTGACGTTTAATGTGTCGCTCACATTGTACTTGTCGCTTGGAATGTCAATCTTGTAGGCATGTTTCTTGTAGCGTGCCTGATGAGGACATCCCTGCTAATGCTATACCCACAACTCCAACTGCTATACATACATGACCAATTACTAGAGCTCGCGCACGTCAATTGAATTACCAGGTACTTTTGTTTCTTGCAAATCCTTCTAATGTTCGTGAACATATGGTGCTCCCTAAATTAGATACTTTTGTTTCACTTGTGAATGAAGGACCTGGCATGGACAAGAAGGATGACCATGGGAGCGGGATCAAGCATGGAGAAGAAGGTGCGCGCGCGGGAAAGAACAATGGAGCTTCTAGTGATGATTTTCGCACTTTGAAGCCACCAAAATGGGAGCAAGAAGCCTTGGACGAAATATGCATGATGCTACTTTATAAAATTCGTCCCTAGGCTAATATAGGTGCTGCGCCACCTTATTGTCGGGCCAGGCCCATGTAATATTGAAATACCATATTATAGGCTGTTTTTAGAGTCCGTATGTATGGGAAACTGAGTTAAGGTCGGTTTCGGACCCCTCCTCCAAGGGGCCACGAAATTTCCCTCTATTCCCCCATATATACAGCCCTTAGGGCGTCGTTTTAGGGTTGGGTTTTGTTTAGATTACCAGTTCGCCATAACTGCAACTTCGCGTTCTTCGTTTGTGTTCCACGACCAGACAAAGGCGTCACAGAACCCCACTTCATCAATAAAGCTTTCCTCTTATATTCGCAATATCCAGATTGCAATCTTAGTTTCTTGCTTGTTCTTCGTTTGCGTGCAGGAAACAGACCCTCATGGTCAAGTTAATCGTGCTCCGGCGTGGTCAATAACCTCTCGGAGTTGGTTTAGCGATTGCTAAGGCGCGGCGTCATCACACGTTCGTAGTCGGATCGCCAAAGTCTACTCCACCAAAAACGATAGCCAGCATCTCATCAAAAGACAGGGACAACTTCGCCTCTATCAATGCCAACACCTTGAAGGGCATGTCAGCTCGAGGAAGTAGCTTGGACTAGCACTCGGCAGGGAAGTGATCCTTGTGTAGGTGTAGCCACACATGATCACCAACCTTGAACACCATGGGGTGCTTGTTGATGTTGCGCTTGGCGCTGACGCATTCCGCTTAACGTTTGATCGTTCGCCTTGTGTCGTCATGCATCTTCTTGATGTAGCTTGTGCTTTCGTCCATGTTTACTCGCTCTTGGAGTGGTAGAGAAAGGATTTCCAATGGGGTCAAAGGGTTGAAGCCATATACCACTTTGAAAGGAGACTTGCTGGTGGTGAAGTGTGTTGCGCGGTTGTAGGCGTACTCGGCAATGGGGAGGCAATCTTCCCGTTCCTTTACGTTCCTCTTGATCAATAAGCATAGGAGAGATGATAGCATCTGGTTTGTCACTTTCGTTTGGCCATCGGTTTGGAGATGATATGCCGAAGAGAATAGTAGCTTGATCCATTCCAACAGTAGCTAAGCCACTTGATGTTGCGATCCGAGACAATGGTTGATAGAGGCAAAGTTGTCCCTGTCTTTCAATGAGAAGTGGCTATCGTTTTGGTAGAGTCAACTTTGACGATCTGACTACGAACGTGTGAGGACGTCGCGCCTTAGCAATCGCTAAACAAACTCCGACAAGTTAGACCATGCCGGAGCACGATCAAGCTGACCACAAAGGTCTGTTTCCTGCATGCAAATGAACAAAAAGCAAGAAACTAAGATTGCAATATGGATATTGTGAATATAAGAGGCAAGCTTTATTGATGAAAGTGGGGTTCTGTGATGCCTTTGTGTGGTCGTGGAAGACAAACGAAGAATGAGAAGTTGCATCTATGGCGAACTTGTAATCTAAACAAAACCCAAGTACAAACGGTGCCCTAATGGCTATATATATGGGGGAATAGAGGGGGGTTTCTTGGCCCCTTGGAGGAGGGGTTTGAAACTGACAATAACTCAGTTTCCCCACACATACGGAATCTAAAAACAACATATACTATGCTATTTTGAAATTACATGGGCCTAGCCCAAAAAAAAGATGGTGCAGCAGAAATAATAGCCTATAGAGGAAATTTGTAAAGTGGCGTGTTGAATATTTCGTCCGGGCCTTCATGCTTCCATTATGATGGCTTCAAAATGCGAAAATCACCACTCGAAGCTTAATTGTTCTTTTTTGCGCGTGCACCTTCTCGTCCATGCTTGATCCTGCTCCAATGGCCATCCTTCTTCTCCATGCTCGGTCCTTCATTCATTAATAAAACAAAAGTATCTGATATAGGCAGCATCAGATGTTCATGAACATTAGTATTTCCAATAAACGAAAGTACTTGATAATTTAGTTGGCGTGCACGGGCTCTAGTAATTGGTCCAATATGTGTAGCTGGCGGGCATGTGGGTATAACATTAGTAGGGATGTCGTCATCATCCTCCCCTTCTTTAAATGAAGTCGTCCTTGACGGAAACTCATCTTCCTCACCAAAATAAGGCTTCAAATCTGCAATATTAAAAGTTGGACTAACCCCAAAGTCTACAGGCAGCTCAAGTATATGTGCATTATCATTTATTTTCTCTAACACCTTAAAAGGACCATCAACACGTGGCATTAGCTTTGACTTGCGCAAATTAGGAAATCTATCCTTGCGCAAATGTAACCAAACAAGATCTCCAGGTGCAAAGACAACATGTTTTCTATCCTTATCTCCAACAAGTTTGTATTTAGCATTCATACGCTCATTGTTTTCCTTTGTTACCTCATGCAGTTTTAAGATCAATTCAGCACGTTGTTTAGCATCAAAATTAACCTTCTCCGAAGATGGAAGAGGCAACAAATCAGTAGGCGCATGAGGTATGAAACCATACACAATTTCAAAGGGGCAAATCTTAGTAGTAGAATGTAGTGAACGATTATAAGAAAATTCAATATGAGGCAAGCATCCTTCCCACATTTTCAAGTTATTCTTCAAAACATCCCTAAGCATAGTAGATAATGATCTATTGACTACTTCAGTTTCTCCATCAGTTTGGGGGTGTCTAGTACTAAAAAGCAGTTTCTTCCTCAACTTAGCCCATAAACATCTTCAAAAGTGGCTAAGAAATTTAGCATCACAATCTGAAACAATTGTATTTGGCACAACATGCAAGCGGATAATTTCACGAAAGAACAAATCAGAAACATTAGCAACAACATCACTTTTATGACATGACATAAAGTATGCCATTTTCGAAAATATTTCCACCACAACAAATATGCTATCCCTCCCCTTCATTGTTTGATGTAAACCTAAAACAAATTCCATAGATATGTCCTCCCAAGGAACACTAGGTAGAGGCAAAGGAATATAAAACCATGAGGATTGAGACGTGACTTAGCTATTTGACATGTAGTGCAGCAAGCAACAAAGCGCTCAACATCCCGTCTCATCCTTGGTCAAAAGAAATGTGTAGCAAGTACGTCCTCCGTCTTCATCATGCCAAAGTGTCCCATTAATCCTCCTCCATGCGCCTCCCGGAACAACAAAAGCGAATGGAGCTAGCTGTAATGCATAGCTTGTTAGCACCGAACACAAATCCATCATTAATGACGACCTTGTTCCAAGTTCTCCCTTCTTTACAATTTTGCAATACACCTCTAAATTCAACATCATGCACATATTGATCTTTGAAGGTCTCCAAACCAAATATTTTAAAGTCAAGTTGTGAAATCATAGTATAACGACGAGATAATGCATGAACAATGACATTTTCTTCACCCTTCTTGTGTTTAATGACAAGGGAAAGTCTCAATGAATTCAACCCACTTAGCATGTCTATGGTTCAGTTTGCTTGACTTTTAATATGTTTCAAAGATTCATGATCAGAATGTATGACCAATTCTTTAGGCCATGAATAATGTTGCCATGTTTGTAAAGTCCAAACAAGAGCATATAGTTCCCTATCATAAATAGAATAATTCAAACTAGGTCCACTCAATTTTTCAGAAAAGTATGCAACAGGTTTTGTAATAGCACATCTCCCAATCCAACTCCACTAGCATCACATTCAAGATCAAAAGTCTTATGAAAATCAGGATGTTGGAGTAAAGGAGCATGTGTTAACTTATCTTTCTATATCGTGAAGGTTTTATCCTGTGAAGTACCCTCCAAAAAAGGCACATCCTTCTTTGTAAGCTCATTGAGAGGTGCAACAATGTGCTGAAATCCCTCACAAAACGCCTATAAAAACCAGCGAGTCCAAGAATACTCCTCACTTGTGCGACCGTTTTGGGATGCGGCCAACTCTCAATACCTTCAATCTTGCCTTTATCAACTTCAGTTCCCTGTCCAGTAACAACATAGCCAAGAAAAAAAATACTCGGTCGCTGCAAAAGGTGCGCTTTCCAAGGTTACCAAACAAACGTGCATCATGTAGAGCAATAAATACAGCACGCAAATATCTAAGTGTTCCTCCAAAGATCTACTATAAAGCAATATATCATCAAAGTAGACTACCACAAATCGTCCAATGAATGCACGTAAAACCTCGTTCATTAATCTCATGAAAGTGCTAGGTGCATTAGTTAACCCAAAGGCATGACTAACCACTCATATGATCCCAACTTAGTTTTAAATGTTGTTTTCCATTCATCTCCCTATTTCATACGAATTTGATGGTATCCACTACGCAAATCATCATTGGAGAAAATTGTAGAGCCACTTAATTCATTAAGCATATCATCTAGCCTAGGAATAGGATGATGATAACGAGTGGTAATATTATTAATGCCTTCACAATCAACACACATACGCGATGTACATCCTTTTTCAGCACTAGAATAATAGGAACATCACAAGGACTAAGAGATGCATCTATAACCTTTGTCGAGCAGATCCCGTACTTGACGCATAATCTCCTTCGTCTCCTCTGGATTAGTATGATATGGTGCATGGTTGGGTAGCGATGCACCGGGAATTAAGTCAATATGATGCTCAATCCCTCGAATAGGTGGTAATCCCCGTGGCACGTCTTGTGGAAAGATGTCACGCCCAAGATGCACTCCTATCCTTATTAAGGCATGGGCGCCTCGACTGGAATAGAGGCGCATCTAGTCGTTTTGCAAGTTCAATATCATCGCATACATGTATGAACAGAGGAGTATATGAGTTGTCTTACACTCGCCACATGCTAAATTACAGATCCACACAATTTATTCGAACATCATTCAAAAGACACGGTCCGTCTACGGACGAAAACGAACAAGAAAAGAAGAAATGAAACTGTCTTGCTAGCCCCGAAGATCACGACCAAGGCCTCTCTACTCGTCTGGATATGTGATGTACATTCCGCCTCGTTCTTCGTCGTACTCCTACTAGAGCTGCGTCACATCATCTGGCACGGTCTCATCTGCACCTGCTCCTGTATTTGTTGTAGTAATCTGTGAGCCACGGGGACTCAACAATCTTGTAACCGGGTACCGAGACTATTCAAGCTTATTAGGTTGGATGGGGGTAAGTGGTGAGTTCGCAGCAGCACTAAGCATTGTATGGTGGCTAACTTACGAGAACATGAATGTAAATATGGTGGACTACGTAAGACGATAGAGTTCTACCATGATCATTAAGTGATCCTAAACACCTACTTACGTCAAACATAACCCCACCGTGTTCTCTCTCGGTTCATGTTCACTAGTAGAGACGATCATGGTTACTCACACAGTTGGTGTATTTTATTGGAGTTTACTTCAAGTTAACTATAGCCGGGTGTTAAACAAAATATCCTAGTTGCCACATAACCGCGGGCATGACTTTCCGAAAGATTTAACCCTGCAGGGGTGCTCCAACTAATCCATCATAAATTAACCACACTCCGCGGGAATAATCTCGACCATGGATCTCATGATCATCCTAGGAAATTCCAAAGGAAAACCGACACCTCGAGATAGCCTGAAGAAGATCAGAGTTCCTCATACAAGCCATTTGAGAAAGGTAAAACAAGTCCAGCAAGACCGCCCGGCAGGCCAGATCCCAATAGGAGCCGCGCATATCTCTGCCTCAGGGCACAACCAGATGGGCAAGACGTCGGGTTGGCTGAAACCCCGGGTGACTAGGGGGCGCCGGACATCGCCCGGATTGGACCAACACTCATGAGGAGCACTGGCCCGGGTTGTTGATTAATTATCCCTATGCATTTTTATTAAGTTGTTTAAGCAAATAGAACCAATGTTGGGTCTTGCCAGACAAGTTTTAATCTCAACCGAATAATCAAGGGGGTCCCCATAACAACCCCGAGCATGTTAGGAGCGCAAAATATGGAAACATAACACCGGTAACAAGTAACTATGGTGGTAAAAGTGGAACAAAACACCGAGCAAAAGGCCAAGCCTTCCACCATACCAATATATATATGTGCATTAAATTAAATAATAGTAAATATTTTGATATCTCTAGAAATCCATGTTATCACATGGAAACAACCTGCACCTTCATCTAAGAACGCTATAAGAGGGGCTGAGCAGCGGTAACTTAGCCAAACAAGGTTTGCTAGGATGTGGAGGGGTTAGAGGCTATCATGGCAATGTAGTTGGTTTGACATTCAAGTGGTATGTAACGCATATGTAACGAAGAGCGGGGTCCTCGTAGTGGTACTCTCCTGGATCCTCGTACTCATTTTCAACACTCATGTCTACCCAAGAGAAACAGCAACAATAAACAACCAACCAAGGTGCAATGCACAAACAAGATGATGCATGATTCATTTGAAGTAGTTAACATGGCAATCCTAAGCTAGTCATGTTTCCCATGCCATAGTTAAGTTATTTACAATTCTAGGCAGGACCTCGTGTTAAGTTTTTTAAATATGAATGATCATGGCAAATATGGATTCTTCATGCAAAATCAATCAAATGCATATGTAAAACGTAGGAAACGGAGTAACGAATCTCACGCTATGCTCACGCCAAGGTACGTAGGCAAAATACGAGACAATGAAGGATATGTGCTATTCCTTGGTATTCCAAGGTAACCAGTGGTTAGGAAATGAAAAACCAACCACAATAGAGCCAAAGATCAAGCAAAACCATGGAGCATATCTCCCACAAGCCACAAAACATTAACACACTCAATCTGTCCCAAGACAGCAACATAGCAACTTCCACAACAATCTAGAGCTACAGGATGTTTCCAACCTCAAACAAAGAATGAACAGAAACTACATAACATGCTTATCAAATCATCCAACTACACAAACTGGAAAGGAAGCACATAACACTAAGCATGAAGCTCACAAGATGGCATGATGAAACAGATTCTAGGGACTTAGTGAAAATCACAGTTTTCTAGAATCTGAGTTAAGCTCATAGCAAGTTGACAGCAGAGAATAATGATGCTAGAGACCACCTCATGGCATGAAAATTAACAGGATGATAAGGGACAGCATAATCTTCAAAACACTAGCACTGAGCTTGAGCTAAAACACAAGATATCACTTGGTAGCATCCACTTAGCTATCAGCAACATTTTAATTGTCACTTTGGAGCAAGATTCCCACTTATATGCAAGTTTATCATGTCAAAAGAAAATACCATGGCAACTCATGAAACACTACCACTTCCATGTTGGCACCAATATCAAAGCATGCATGGATTAATTCTAACTAAAATGACAAAATGGCATATTGGAAAAAAATGGCATTTTGTCAAACTTGCTCAAATGACAAAACAAACCACACCAATGAATTCCTGGGATTTTTCTACCCCAATTTCATATATCATACTCATATATATGTTTTAGCAAAACTCCCACAACCATGCTCGAAATTGACATGCCATCACTCATAAGTTAAAACTTGACATATATGCTCATATCCAATAATGCTCATGTACAAAAATGGTTATTTTACCAGAAATTGAATAATCTAATTAAGACACAATAAAAACAATCAAAACAAATGAAACAAATAAGTTAGGAGGGGTCCCACCTGGCATAGTCACCAGGGCCCCTCTGTATGGATGACAAGTGGGCCATGGGCCCACTGTCATACATACACACAAGCACATACACACACATACACACATGCACATACACACAAGCCACACCAGATCCACAGGGGATCCACCTACCACATCACACACACCAGCACACACCACCAAGCACACACGCACACACGATCCTGTGTGGCCACACTAGATCTCAATCTCACTGAGATGCACAAAACCGAAAAGAAAATGGGGCGCGAGGGGGGGACAGGGGGGTTGAACCCGCGACCTCCTGGTCGTCTCCAGGTAGAACGACCACTGCACTACGTGGCGGCAACTGACCAAGGGGGGATCTTGCACCTCTACTACACACTGACGACTCCGCAACTCTAACGAAACTAAACTAAACTGCAGCAGGTAAAGGCGCAGCGGCAACACGATTCCGGTGATAGCGGGGGGGCTTTGGTGACGCAGACCACCTCAGGGGGGATGCGGGGTCCTAGGGGAACCCATCCCCGGCTTTAATTCCTGACTAGGCGCGACGGAGACGTGGAGCTCGAGCACGAGCTTGCGCTCGGCTCGGGGCACGGCGGCGACGAGCGCGGCGGTGACAAGCAAGCAGGCCTACGCTACACGACCGGCAGCTAGAACGGGGGACGACGGCAGATGCTCACCGAAAGGGGGGGCGAAGACGCTCACGGCTCGCAACAGAGGAAGAAGAGGCAGCTTCAGCTTCGGGAGCACGCCGGAGATGAGGAAGAGGCCATCGGCAGAGGGGCTTCCTTCACACCCTATCGTCGGGAACAGGGCGCGTGAGGCACCTTGGAGCCCCATGGCATCTTCGGCGACGAGGAGGGGTCACCCACTTTGAGGACGACGGCTGCAGGCTTTGGCGGAGACGATCACTCTCTGAAAACTGAATCTCTCGCTCTCTCTCTGAACCTACCTAAGGAGCAAGGAAGGGAGAAGATGGCAGCAGCGCGGGGAGAAGAGGGAACCCTAGGCAAGGCGCGGACGCCGAGGGCTCTTATAGGCCATAGGAGGGACGCTGCCCTCGCCACCTCGGCCATGGCGGGGCCCCTGCGCGCTCTGCCTTTGAGGGGGAGCTGGAAAGGGGAGGAAGACGACACACGCAGGCGGTCGCCGACAAGTGGGACCGCACTGGCCAGGTGGAAAGCGAGCGAGATGCGGAGGCGCGGTTGGGCTACGATGCGCTCTTGCTAGGCCACGGGAGGAGGAGAGGCCCAGCTAGCGCTCTCTCTCATAGGGGAAAAACAACAGGGGAGGTTTTTTTCCTTTTAAAAAAACTAGCCCACAACAGAAAAGGAAGGGGTCTTTCCCAAAATAAAAAATACCTTTGGGCTCACAAAAATGCAACCCATTTAATAAAAATGGTTAGGGCATTTTAGATCAAGAAAATATTTTACCTAGTATTTAACTAGGCATGAATTCAAAATTATTTGAAAGGGGGAAAACCCCAACCATGGCAGAAGGACTACCCTGGAAATCTTAGAAGAATATTTAGAAGATGACCAACATTTTAAACAAGGTAAAATAGCAAGCAAATATTTAACAGGCAGCAAATTTGAATAAAGAGAGAGAGATGGGAATAGTTCTGGAATGGGAGGAACTAGAGTAACACTCCAACAAGGCACACATGCATTCATCCCCATACACACCTCACATCACAACATTTCACAAGCACAATCAAAGCAATAATGGTTACGCATTGATATGATGAGCATGATGCATGATGCATGAAATGGAAATGGCAATGAAGCACAAACATAATTCATTCCAATCACATGGCAAACATAGAGGTTCATATGGGGTAGATGACCATAAATGGCAAGGGGTGCACTTGGGCTGTTACAACTCTACCCGAGATCTAAGAACGAAAGAACTTTGGAAATTTGGAACGGATAAGATCCTCATGTTCCCAAGTAGCTGTTACAACTCTACAAGAGGATCTCGACCCGAGATCTAAGAACGAAAGAACTTCGGAAATTTGGAACGGATAAGATCCTCATGTTCCCAAGTAGCTACTTTGTCGGAATGATGAGACCACTTCACCTTGAGAAACTTGATTGATTTGTTGCAAGTCTTACGCTCAGTTTCTTCGAGAATAGCAACTGGATGCTCACGATAAGATATGTCTTCTTGGAGATAAATGTCTTGGAGGTCAATGGTATGCTCGGGAGTCTTGAAGCACCTTCGGAGCCGAGAGACATGGAAGACATCATGCACATTTGTGAAATTCGGAGGAAGCTCTAGTTGATAGGCAAGTTCACCTCTCTTGCCAACAACTCTGAAAGGACCCACAAAGTGAGGAGCTAGCTTCCCTTTAATTCCAAACTGCTGAGTGCCCTTCATGGGAGAAACTCTGAGATAGACTAAATCATCAACTTGAAAGGAGACATCCCGATGTTTGTTATCGTAATAACTCTTCTGTCGGGATTGAGCTGCTTTGAGGTTCTCACGGATGACACGACACATCTCTTCTGCTTAGGTGATCATCTCATTGCCCAAAATTTGACGCTCGCCGGTTTCAGACCAATTGAGCGGGCAACGACACTTCCTGCCAGAGAGAATCTCGAAAGGGGCCTTGCCTGAGCTAGCCTGAAAACTGCTGTTGTATGAAAATTCAGCGAATGGAAGGCAGTCTTCCCCATTTCATGTCGAACGAAATCACACAGGCTCTGAGCATGTCTTCAAGGATTTGATTGTTGGGGAACGTCGCATGGGAAACAAAAAATTTCCTACGCACATGCAAACCTATCCATGGTGATGAGCATCTACGAGAGGGAGAGTGGATCTACATACCCTTGTAGATCGCTAAGCGGGAAGCGTTAAGAAACGCGGTTGGTGTAGTCGAACATCTTCGCGATCCAAATCACCGAGCGTCCCGCGATCTCATCACGATCCGTCCCGCGATCCAATCACGATCCGTCCCATGAACTCATCACAATCCGTCCCGCGATCTCATCACGATCCGTCTCACGATCTTGATCACGATCTGTCCCGTGAACTCATCACGATCCGTTCCGCGATCTCATCACGAACTGTCTCGCGATCTCGATCACGGTCCTTCCGATCTAGCACCGAACGGACGGCACCTCCGCGTTCAGCACACGTGCGGCTTGATGACGATCTCCACCGTCTCGATCCAGTGAGAGGAGGTGGAGAGGAGAGAGAGTTCACCGGCAGCGTGACGGCGCTCCGGTGATGGTGGTGGAGTGATTCCGGCAGGGCTTCGCCTAAGCGCTGCGGAAAACCGATCTAGAGGAGAAACTGTGCACCGGTGAAACGGGTAGCACGTGGCCGGAAATTCTGTCCAAAAACCACCCAATCCACTAGTATATATAGGAGGAGAGGAGAGGAGAGGCAGCCAAGGCCTTTGGGTCGGCCGAAATAGGAGGTGGGAGCAATCCTACTTCACCTCCAATCCTAGTTGGAGTAGGATTGCCTCCTATTGGCTGATTTTCCACTTTTTGCTTTAGGACTTTCTCTCCTGCGCCATGGGCCTTTGTGGCTGTTTTCCCAGCCCACTAAGGGATGGTTATTATTCTCCCACAGCCCATGGACCTCTTGGGGTCGAAATACCCCTCCCGGAGGTCCTCCGGTACCCTACCGGCACTCCCGGTACAATACCGATACTCCCGGTACACTACCGATGAGCCCGAAACTTTTCCGGAAACCAAACTGGGACTTCCTATATATGAATCTTTACCTCCGGACCATTCCGGAGCTCCTCGTGACGTCCGGGATCTCATCCGGGACTCCGAACAACCTTCGGTCACCACCATACATAACTCTACACTACCGAAACGTCACCGAACCTTAAGTGTGCAGACCCTGCGGGTTCGAGAACTATGTAGACATGACCGAGACACCTCTACGGTCAATAACCAATGGCGGGACCTGGACGTCCACATTGGTTCCTACATATTCTACAAAGATCTTTATCGGTCGAACCTCTATGTCAAGGATTCAGTTAATCCCGTATATCGTTCCCTTTGTTCTTCGGTATGTTACTTGCCCGAGATTTGATCGTTGGTATCTCCATACCTAGTTCAACCTCGTTACCGGCAAGTCTCTTTACTCATTCCGTAATACAAGATCCCGCAACTAACAATTAGTCACATTGCTTGCAAGGCTTATTGTGATGTTGCATTACCGAGTGGGCCCCGAGATACCTCTCCGTTACACGGAGTAACAAATCCCAGTCTCGATCCATGCCAACTCAACAGACGCCATCGGAGATACCTGTAGAGCACCTTTATAGTCACCCAGTTATGTTGCGACGTTTGATACACACAAGGCACTCCTCCGATATCCGTGAGTTGCATGATCTCATGGTCATAGGAACATATACTTGACATGCAGAAAACAATAGCAATAAACTGACACGATCATATGCTATGTTTGTAGTTTGGGTCTTATCCATCACATCATTCTCCTAATGATGTGATCCCGTTATCAAATGACATGTCATGTCCATGGCTAGGAAACCTTAACCATCCTTTGATCAACGAGCTAGTCCAGTAGAGGCATACTAGGGACATGGTTTTGTCTATGTATCCACACATGCATTTAAGTCTCCGATCAATACAATTATAGCATGGATAATAAACGATTATCATGAACAAGGAAATATGATAATAACTAATTTATTATTGCCTCTAGGGCATATTTCCAACATTGATTAACTCTCTCAACTTGACCACTTGTGTGCGGGTGAAATGTCGTGCTGAAACGGATAACAGTCTGGAAGGACTCCCAAAACTTGGAAGTGAAGAGGCTTCCACGGTCAGATGAAATGAGCCGAGTAATACCATGCAAGGAAACTATCCTTGACGTATATAACTCTGCTAGCTGAGCTACCAAGATAGATTCTTTGACCGGAACGAAATGGGCAACTTTGTTCAGCTTGTCGATAACCACAAAGATGGCATCGTTGCCCCTCTTGGACTTTGGAAAACTAGTGATGAAATCCATCTCCGCATGATCGAATTTCCACCCTGGAATAGGCAAAGGCTAAAGGAGACCTACTGGACATTGATGTTCCACCTTCACTCTGCGACAAACATCACACTCGTTCACGAACTAAGCAATTTCACGTTTCATGCGAGTCCACCAGAAGGTTTGCTTGAGGTCCTGATACATCTTGGAACTGCCTGGATGAATGGATAGGAGAGAATTGTGTGCTTCGTCCATGATAACCTTCCTGAGATCACCTTTCGGAACCACCAGATGGTCCTCAAAGAATAAGGTATCTTTGTCATCAACGTGAAAGCACTTATACTTCGGAATGCCCTTGGCCACAACTTTCTTCACTTTCTTCACCATCGCATCAAGAAGTTGAGCTTGGTGAACCTGATCTTCTAGAGTTGGAGAGACTTGAATATTGGCAAGAAATCCTTGCGGAATCATCTGGAGATTGAGCTTGCGGAAGGTTTCACAAAGCTCTGGTTGAAGAGGCTTCAGCATAAGACTGTTGCAGTACGCCTTTCGGCTGAGTGCGTCTGCAATGACATTTGCTTTTCTAGGAGTATACTCAATACTTGGGTTGATGTCCTCGATCATTTCCACCCAACGAGACTGCCAAAGATTGAGATTGGGTTGAGTGAAAATGTACTTCAAGCTCTTGTGATCGATGTACACCTCAACTGGTCTACCCAACAACAAATGCCTCCAAGTCATCAGAGCATGCACAACTGCTGCCAACTCAAGATAATGAGTGGGGTAGTTCTTCTCGGCAGGCTTCAACTGACGCGTGGTATAAGCAACAATCTTCTTATCTTGCATGAGAACGCCACCAAGACCTTGGAGAGAAGCATCACAAAAAACTTGGAAAGGCTTTGATTGCTCAGGAGGGACAAGAACTAGACCTAAAGTCAGTTTCTGCTTGAACATATTCAATGCCACATCACACTCAGGAGACCAAGCATACTTGACATTCTTCTAGAGGAGATTCGACAGAGGCTTAGCAATTTGAGAGAAGTTCTCCGCAAATCTTCTGCAGTAACTTGCAAGCCCAAGGAAGCTACGAAGCTGCTTGACATTCTGAGGAGGCTCCACTTCAAGATTGCCTCAACTTTCTCAGGGTGCACTTTTATGCCCTCGGCAGAGATCACATGCCCAAGGTACACCACTTCATTGAGCCAAAACTCACACTTGGGAAACTTTGCATAGAATCGATACTCTCTTAGCTTGTCAAGCACAAGCCGGAGATGTTCTGCATGCTCTTCTTTAGTCTCCGAGAACATGAGGATATCATCCAGATAGACCAAGACGAACTCATTCTTGAAAGGAGAGAATATGAAGTTCATCATTCTTGAGAAGGTTGGAGGAGCATTGGCGAGACCAAACAACATGGCGGTGTACTCATAAGAGCCAAAACTCGTCCAGAAAGCAGTCTTTGGAATATCTTCTTCACGAATGTGAATCTGACGATAGCCCATGCGAAGATCAAGCTTCGAGAAAACCTTGGCACCTTTCGGCTCTTCAAACAACTCATTGATGTTGGGAAGTGGGTACTTGTTTCTGATTGTATTTTTATTCAATGGACGGTAATCGACACAAAGTCGGTTCGTGCCATACTTCTTCTTGACAAACAAAACACCACAACCCCATGGAGAAGAACTTGGTCTGATCAAACCGAGACGTTCTTGTTCATCTAGCTGCTTCTTCAACTCTTTCAGCTCTTTGGGGCCAAGTTTATAAGGACACTTGCAAACCGGTTCAGTTCTGGGCTCGAGGTCAATCACAAACTCGACTGGCCAATGCGGAGGCATTCCTGGCAATTCTTCAGGAAAGACATCTTCATACTCACAAACCACCAGAATTTGAGAAATAGCCGGGATTTCACCCTTCTCATTAAGAGCAAAGAGATGGATCGTGTCATCGCGAGCTGCGAAAATGATCACATCTTCTGAAGGATGAGTCAACTTGACTTCATTGGCTTGACATTCAACATATGCCTTGTTCATAGCCAAAAAGTCCATGCCCAGAATGAGACCAATGTTGGAATTATCGAGAACAATTGGAGAGGACAGAAAAGAATAATTGCCGATCTTGATAGAAACATCCGGAACTAACATCTTTGCATGCATGAAGACACCTAGGGAAATGACTGACAAAGGCTTGGACAACTGCTCATGATGCAAATTATGCTTGGTTGCAAAAGGTTTTGAAATGAATGAATGCGATGCACCAGTGTCAAATAAAACTTTTGCATGAATAGAATTGATTGAGAGATTACCCATAATCACTTCATGTGACTCCTCTGCTTCAGCTGCATTCACCATGTTCACCCTTGCTAACTTGGGATTATGCTTCACCATTGCTTGGAGGTCTGACTGGAGGAGGAGGCGGAAGACGCCGCTGGTTGTTGCACTTGTTTGAGTAGTGACCCTTCTGACCACACTTGTGACAAGTAACCTCTAAGAGTGGACGGAAGTTCCCTGGAGGAGGAACATTAGCTGACTTGGGTGCCTGGGGCCTCTACTAATATCCTGGGTTGGGTGGGTGGGAAGAACCACGACCACTGAACTGTCTCTACTGCTAAGGAGGACGAAACGGAGGAGGAGGAGGAACCCAATACTTCTGCTGCTTTGGGACCATCTGAGAGCTGGAAGAAGAAGAATAGGAATCCTTGGAACGATTCCTTGAGTTCTCTAACTTCAGTTGCGTTGCCTCGACCTTCAAAGCCATGTTGTAGAACTAATCAAACTCACGAGGCTCTTGAAGGACCAGACCCGGCAGAAGCTCATCCTTGAGACCACCTCTGAACTGATAGATCATGGACTTGTCATCTGGAACATCTTGCTTAGCATAGCGGGCCAGATTCTGGAACTCAATGGTGTACTGATAGACAGACTTGCTTCCCTGCTTCAAGTGCTTGAACTTCTCACTCATCTCCTCGACAAAGCATGTCAGAATGTAATGGGCCCTGAAGTCACGATAGAACTCGTCCGACGTGACAACACGATCCCCCCTGGAGTCATTGTATTGCTGCCACCAATCTGCTGCCTGGCCCTTGAGCTGAAACGACACGAACCTGACATAGTCCTCTGGTCTAACATTGCTGCAATCAAAATGCCTACTCATGTCACGGAGCCAATCATCTGCATCAAAAGGCTGCTCACAACAGGTGAAAGACTTGGGATGGTTGGCAAGGAACTGGTTGAGCGTCACGAACTGAGGCTGATTCTAAAAATTCCATTGAAAACCTTGCTGACCCTGATCTCTTTCTTGCAACAGCGTGCGCAACATCTGAGTATTCGCATTGGTTGCGGCCATCACAGCTTGCCAAGCTTCTGGAGGAGGAGGCGATGGTGGATGGTCAGGCTGCTCCTCACCCCGACCCGGATTCCTACGAGTTGTGGAGCCATCCTGGAGATTGACAAGAACATCATCACAACATTGAAAAAGATGATTGCAAAAAGCTGAATCAAATGCCTTGAAAGAAATTGAACGAAGAAAAATAAACAGCCTTCCTACTGAAAAATCAGTAAGAACGCCTTCTTCGGGTTTGTGATAACATCATCAGATATTAGAAGCCACTTGCAATAAGACACAAGTATTGAGGTAATGTTGCTCGGAACAAATGTATATACCCTCATACATCTGAAGAAGATGATCCTAGATAACTACATGAATTCCCACCTAAGAACTTTCAAAAACTTTCTGGTTATGCAATCCGGTGTTGGGGATACAAGGAGGAAATATCTCACACAACTAACAAGCCTACACCCCAACCGTATCCATCCTTCAACACATAACCAGAGGCTTCGGAAATCCATCTATCTCCGATCCTCGAAAGTACAACGATACCAGACATGGCGGTACCCCGGACGCCTCCCTAGTACTGGGTGACTCCGACCTTATCTCACCACGACAAGTATTGAAGCCATTCTGAACACCCTCCGTCCTAAGATACTAAGGAAGCTGAATGATAACGATGTGCCAAGAATTTGCCCGTAGCTCAACACCCGGAAGAAATCAAGTCAGACAGGAGGCACCAAGATAGAACTCCGTCACATCAGTATCATATAGTCTCCAAAATACCCGCGTGAACCTAAATTTTTTTGAGCGAGAAGAGGAGTAGAATCAAAAATTCCTAAGTCGGATACCGCACCAGAGTATAGAAGAGGAGTAAAAGAAACCTACTCTCCATATAACTAGACTCAAAATACTTTTTACTAGACTCGACTCGGACAAGTTCGATCAAGCAAAGGGCTCCTATGGTCGTATGGCTCTGAATACCAACTTGTAACACCCAAGATGCGCTCCTATCCTTATTAAGCCACGGGGGCCTCAATAGGGATAGAGGCGCATCTAGTAGTTTTGCAAGTTCAGTATCATCGCATACATGTATGAAGAGAGGAGTATATGAGTTGGCTTACACTCGCCACATGCTAAATTACATATCCACACAGTTTATTCGAACATCATTCAAAAGATAGGGTCCGTATACGGACAAAAACAAACAAGAAAAGAAGCAATGAAACTGTCTTGCTAGCCCTGAAGATCGCGACCAAAGCCTCTCTACTCGTCTGGATATGTGACGTACATTCTGCCTCGTTCTTCGTCATACTCCCACTAGAGCTACGTCACATCATCTGGCATGGTCTCATCTACACCTGCACTAGTATTTGTTGTAGTAATTTGTGAGCCACAGGGACTCAACAATCTTGTAACCGGGTACCGAGACTATTCAAGCTTATTAGGTTGGATGGGGCTAAGTGGTGAGTTTGCAGCAGCACTAAGCATTGTATGGTCGCTAACCTACGAGAACATGAATGTAAATATGGTGGATTATGTAAGACGATAGAGTTCTACCATGATCATTGAGTAATCCTGAACACCTACTTACGTCAAACATAACCCCACCGTGTTCTCTCTCGGTTCATGTTCACGAGTAGAGACAATCATTGTTACTCACATAGTTGGTGTATTTTATTAGAGTTTATTTCAAGTTAACTATAACCGGGTGTTAAATAAAATATCCAAGTTGCCACATAACTGTGGGCACGGCTTTTCGAAAGATCTAACCCTGCAGGTGTGCTCCAACTAATCCATCATAAATTAACCACACTCCTTGGGAATAATCTCCACCACAGATCTCGTGATCATCCTAGGCAATTCCAAAGGAAAACTGACACCTCAAGATAGCCCGACGAAGATCATAGTTCCTCACGCAAGACATTCAAGAAAGGTAAAACAAGTCCAGCAAGACAGCCCGGTAGGCCAGATCCCAATAGGAGCCATGCGTATCTCTGTCTCAAGGCACTACCAGATGGGCAAGACGTCGGGTTGGCTGAAACCCCGAGTGACCAGGGGGCGTCAGACATCGCCCGGATTGGACCAACACTCATGAGGAGCAATGGCCTGGGTTGTTGATTAATTATCCACGAGGTAGCTAATCCCTATGCATTTTTATTAAGTTGTTTAAGCAAATAGTACCAATGTTGGGTCTTGCCAGACAAGTTTTAATCTCAACCGAATAATCAAGGGGGTCCCCATAACAACCCCGAGCGCGCAAAATATGGAAACATAAAACCCGTAACAAGTAACTATGGCGGTAAAAGTGGAACAAAACACCGAGCAAAAGGCCAAGCCTTCCAACTTACCAAGATATATATGTGCATTAAATTAAATAACAGTAAATATTGTGATATCTCCATATATCCATGTTATCACACGGAAACAACCTGCACCTGCATCTAAGAACACTATAAGACGGGCTGAGTAGCGGTAACTTAGCCAAACAAGGTTTGCTAGGATGTGGAGGGGTTAGAGGCTATCATGGCAATGTAGTTGGCTTGACATTTAAGTGGTAGGTAATGCATATGTAACAATAAGAGCGAGACATCTAGCAAAGCAAAAATAGTGTCGGGATCCGGGTACGGTCATCTTGCCTGTTGGTTCTTTAGAGGGACAAAGAGCGGGGTCCTCGTAGTGGTATTCTCTTGGATCCTCGTACTCAGGCTCACAACTTCCTTTGTATGGAACATGTTGTGCCTCTGATTTTGCTTAGCCTGTGTAACCTGCACACTCAGAACAAGTTGAGCACCTAAAATTTCATACCTGTCCGCGTAATCAACAGCCATGTAGTGTGTCTCCTGTTCAATATCCTCGCCACCATGTTCTTCACTTGCAATAAGAGGCAAAGTCTCCTCATCATAATTACTAGCGGAGGCATATCCACCATCCTCAATAACAATCATCACATGCCTGGATGTGCATTCTCACGCAAAGTGACCTCTACCCTTGCAACGATGACATATAACCTCACGTGTTTTCCCTATAGATGTCATGGATGAAGAAGAGCTATGTGTAGGCCCCATGGCGTGCCCTTGCAAGAGGCTAGTGGCGGTGCCTGATTCCTGGTATCTGGGTTGGAGTTGGTGGCTGAAGTAGGCAGTTTTGTAGTAGGACGTGTGGAGTAGATGAGGTTCGTGGCATCCATGATGAAGTGCGACCTGCAGAATAATTAATTCTGCCCAATGCCTATCGATAATGCACTTCACGTTCAGCTTTGCAAGCAAGATGGAATAAACAAGTGATAATGTTATACTCCTTATACTCCAAAAGAGTCTGAATGTATCTATTTAATCCACCCATAAAACATGCAAGCATAGGTTCATTTTCCTGAACAATATCACATCTAATCATGCCAGTTTGTAATTCCTGATAATATTCCTCTACATAATTTTTTTATTGTCTTAAACGTTGCAAATTTTGAAGCAATTTACGTTGATAATATGGTTGAACCCAACGATTACGCATAGCAGTTTTTAGAGCATGCCAAGTAGTAAGGATATTATCATGATCTATTCTACAATGTTCAGACCACCAAACACAAGCAAAACTAGTGAATGCACAAACAACAGCAGCAACACGTCTATCCTCAGGAAATTTTAAACATGTAAAAGTTGTTCTGTTTCTAACTCCCAAGTAAGATATATATCAGGAACATCTCTACCATCAAATGTCGTAATATTCAATTTAATTTTAGGGAAATGGTCATGATCCCGTGCCTAAGGGGGTGGTGGAGCCCTACCGTTGCGAATGTAGCCATGTGGAGGACCTGGTGCGTGTGGTGGATGATGTGGAGAAACCACTCCCTCATCATCGTAATCACCATCATAATCCTTATCATAATCCTCATTCTGCTCAACGACAGTAGTAGCAGCAACAACAGCCACGAAAGCTGCAGCAGTAGCAATGGATCCACGTCGCACTCGTCCCACGAAATTAGGCGTTGTTGTTGGTGTTGTTGTCGAGGTATGATAGGTACAGCTAGTGGAGGTAGACGTGTAAGCACCTCATTGAATTTAGCATCAAGCTTGTTGTCGACCATCTTCTCCAAACCATCTAGCTTCTCCATAGACTCTTCAAGGCTCGTCACCAAGTCGTCCACCTGTTGACGCATCATTTAGTGAAATTTATCGTGCAGCTCCTTGTTCATCATGCCGTCCCAGTTGATCTGATAGTCTTGTGATCCTGTCATGGTTAGTAGCAATAGGAAAACACAATAATATGAACCTACAGACTACTAGGAAGTGGTGGTGATGGTGTGGCACTAATCCGTCAAGCAAGTCTCAAATTCTTACCAGTTCTTACCCTGCAACATGTGGTGATCGGTACCAGTTGTAGTCAAAACTCTCAAAGCTTGGATAGAGTGATTGCTAGGTGGCGCCGAACACATGATGTAGATGTATGTGGAGCTGTGATGGCTTATAATATGGTAGCAAAAGGGGTCAACAATAATCAATTCTGAGATGCAAAGTTGAATAAATGCTCAACGGCGGTATTGTGCTGGTCCTAGGCTAGACCGTGCTAGAGACGCGAGCCTAGAACACCAACAAAATCATGACGCTACATGTAATCAAGGGAAGAGCGCACTTTGATTTTTTTTGTTTTTTGTACCTATTTTTTGTGCTCTTTTTTTGCTCAAAAAATCACTATTATGGCGAGTGTCTCAAAAGTCTTCCGAAGGCGCATAAACACGATATGCACAAAAAATTGACAATTTTCTTTGGAAGCGATTCGGGTCTGCGACAAGCAAAAATTGCGACAGAAATCACTATGATGGCGAGTGTCTCAAAACACTCCGGAAAGCCTAAAAAGAGGATAGGGAAAAAATTCACCCGGTAAATTATTGGCCTAAAAACTGCTTTGAAAAGCGTGCCAGAGTTTTTTTTTCCGAATCCTACTTAGGTAAGGAAACCCGAAACTGAAAACAAAAGGATCTCGAAATCAAACCTAATACTAGATGGACTCGGATTGGTGGCAAATTTGTGGTGGTATATATGGACACCAATTGATGGTGATGGTGGGTGGTGATATATCGCAAGGTTCACAATGATGGTGGGTGATGGTATATGGCAGCGGTGATGATGGTGGTGTATGATTGTATATGGCTGCGGTAATGATGGTGTTGGATGATGGTGTATGGCAGCGATGAAGATGAAGCGGTGGCAGCGTGACAACTTGTGAACATAACTCGAAACTCTAAAAGACTAGACTCTAAGACCAGTAACTTGACACGACGATGCAACCGCAAATTCAACAAAGCAAACACCGAACAGAAATTTCAAAGGCTCAGATTGATTCTGATATGAAGATCTAACACATATTTTTTGTGTCTTTTTCGTGGGCTTGAGGTATGAAGAACAAATGCGATCTAACTACGAAAAACTAGAAAATCTCACCGAGCAACCTAGAAATCTAATACCACTTGATAGAGGTGAAGTTGTCCCTGTCTTTCAATGAGAAGCGATTATCTTTTTGTTAGATACAACTTTGTCGGTCCGACTACGAATGTGCGAGGACGTTACGCCTTAGCAATCACTAAACCAACTTTGAGAGGTTATTGACCACGCCGGGGTATGATCAACCTGACCAGGAAGGTCTGTTTCCTGCACGCAAACAAAGAACAAGCAAGAAACTAAATTGCAATCTGGATATTGAGAATATAAGAGGAAATCTTTATTGATGAAAGTGGGGTTCTGTGACCCCTTTGTGTGGTCGTGGAACACAAACGAAGAACGTGAAGTTGCAGCTATGACGAACTTGTAATCTAAAAAAAACAAGTCCAAATGGTGGCCTAAGGGCTGTATATATGGAGGAATAGAGGGGGGTTTCGTGGCCCCTTGGAGGAGGGGTCCGAAACTGACCCTAACTTAGTTTCCCCACAGATACGAACTCTAAAAACAGACTATACTATGCTATTTCGAAATTACAAGGACCTAGCCCAAAAATAAGGTGGTGCGGCACCAATAATAGCATAAGGATGAAATTTATAAAGTGGTGTGTTCAATATTTCGTCCAATCCTTCATCCTTCCATTATGGCGGCTTCAAAGTGCGGAAATCACCACTGGAATCTTGATTGTTCTTTTCCACACGTGCATCTTCTCCTCCATGCTTGATCCCGCTCCAATGGCCATCCTTCTTGTCCATGCTCGGTCCTTCATTCATAAATAAAATAAAAGTATCTGATTTAGGCAGTATCATATGTTGATGAACATTAGAAGGATTTCCAAGAAACAAAAGTACATGATAATTTAGTTTGCGTGCACGGGCTCTAGTAACCGGTCCAATATGTGTAGCTGCTGGGGATGTGGGTGTAACATTAGTAGGGATGTCCTCATCAATGGTCTTGGGGACTCCACGTAGTCGTAAGATGTCCCTACAAAAGAGATTTGCAATATGTGAAGCATTGCCGGTCTTATGACATGGAATGAAATGAGCCGTTTTGGGAAAATGATCTACGACAACAAAGACGGAATCACGACCATATTTAGTGCATGGCAAACCACGCACGAAATGCATACTAATGTCTTCCCAAGGTTGAAATAGTATAGGAAGGGGCATGTAAAGACAATGAGATTGAGCTTTCGACTTAGCTTTGCGACATGTAGAGCATCGGTTGGTGAAGCGTGCAACATCACGAGATATCTTTGGCCAAAATTACTTCTTGGAGAGAGTGGCATATGTCTTTTCACGTCCAAAGTGACCCGTTAGTACTCCACCATGAGATTCTTGCAAAACTAACAAACCAAGAGAAGACTCGAGTATACAAAGTTTGTTAGCACGCATAAGATAATCATCTTTTATGTAATAGGTTTCCCAACAAGGTTTCACTTGGCACTTGCCATAGGGAGTAGCAAAGGAAACATCATGCTCATACAAGTCTTTGATATGCTCAAAACCAATGACATTCAATTCAAGTTGAGTAACTAGCATGCATTTCCCGAAAAGTGCATCCACCACAACATTTTCTTTACCCTTAATGTATTTGATGACAGAAGGAAAACACTCAATGAATTCACTCCATTTAATATGTCGTTTGTTCAACTTAGTTTGACCTTTAAGATACTTGAGAGTTTCATGTGGACGTAGATAATGCTCCCAAACATGTAGCACTCTCACCAAAGAATGCAATTCCGTATCATGGATGGGATAGTTAAGTTGAGCGCCAAAAAGTTTCTCACTAAATTACGCAATTGGGTGCTTTTCTTGCATTAGCACACCACCAATGCCATTACCACTAGCGTCGCAATGCAGTTCAAAAGTTATATCAAAGTTTGGTAATGCAAGCAAAGGTGCATGGATAAGTAAATTTTCAAGCTCAAGGAATGCAGTGTCTTGCGTTGGTCCCCAAATGAAAGCTGTATTTTTCTTGCTACAAAAATGGAGAGGAGATGCAATAGTGCTAAAATCCTTGAGAAAACAACGGTAGAAGCCAGCTAGTCCAAGGAAACTACACACTTGTTGCAAATTGGTGTATGTGGTCCAAGTTTTAATAGCATCAATTTTAGTTTCGTCTACATGAACACCGTTAGAAGAAACCACAAATCCTAGGAAAATAGCCTTGTCAACAACACCAAAAGTGCATTTTCCGTGTTAGCATACAATTGTTCCTTCCTAAGAACTTGCAATACTTCCCTAACATTTTTAGCATCGCCTCAAGAGACTCACTAAAAACAAGCATGTCGTTAAAGTATACCACAACACAATCACCAATGAGGTATCATAAGACATGATGCACGACTCGCATGAAGGTACTCGGTGCTTCGGATAAGCCCATAGGAATCACAAGCCATTCGGAGAGACCAAACTTAGTTTTGAACGTCGTTTTCGACTCAGTGCTCTCTTGTATGCATATTTGATAGTAACCACTCTTTAAATCAATTTTGGAAAATATAGTGGCACCTCCAAGTTCATCTAGCATATCATCAGGTGAGGAATGGGGTGATGATATCGAACGGTTATAGCATTGATAGGGCGACAATCCGAACACATGCGCATACTATTGTCTTTCTAGTATCACAGGAACCACACAAGGACTTAAGCTTTCACGTACATGCCCTTTATCTAGGAGTTTTTAGACTTGCCTTTGTATCTCCTTTGTTTCTTCGGGATTGGCGTGGTAGGGTGCCTTGTTCGGAAGTGGTGCTCTGGGTATGAGGTTGATGTGGTGTTCGATCCGTCGTTTTGGTGGTAGTCCTTGAGGTAGATCATTGGGAAAAAAGTGTTGAAATTCCTGGAACCAATAGGATAACACAAGAGCAAGATGTTGTGAAGGGTTAGGCCGTACGACGTCATCCTTGCACACAAGCACATAGTGAGGAACGGTCGACGGGCTCTCACATCCCTCAAATCTCTTTTGGTGGCTAAAAGAACTAGATCTCTCATGTCCGTCATCGTGGATTCACTCATTTTTGACTTCTGGCGCTCACTGTTTGTGAGGTGGATCACTCTCTCACTTTTATCTCCAAGATGGGATGAAGCTTGCTTGTCGGTGGTCACTTGACTTGGAGACATTTGTTGAAGCACATATTCCTTGCCCTTCATCTTGAAGCTGTAGTGATGACCATTGTGGATGACGCCATGGTTGAGTTGCCAAGGTCTCCAAAGGAGTAGATGGCAAATAGACATGTGAACCACATCACACTAAGGTTTCTTCATAAGCGCCTATCTTGAAGGAAACTTGCACCGTGTGATCAACTTGGATAGTGCCGGAGTCTCTGAGCTATTGGAACTTGTAGGGGTGAGGGTGATGCTTCTTGACCAATTGGAAGTTGGAGCAAAGGTCTTCACTTGCCAAGTTGTGGCAACTTCCACCATCGATGATGAGCTTGATGGATTTGCCCTGGATGCCCGCCTTGGTATGGAAGATGAAAGTGCATTATATAGACTAGAGGGGGTGAGTAGGCAATTTTTACAAATTCGTCACTAAGGAATTTCAACTTGAGGAATTTGAAAAGTTATGAACTACTAGCAGCGGAATAAGTACTCAAGTGCATGAGAAACATAGCATAGCATAGTCATCATGATGAAATAAAGCATGCACAAATTACAGGTAGCATGATACAAGATAAGCAGGTGAAGAACAAGGTGACTGAAGAATTTGAGATGAGGAACTTGAGAAAGTCTTCAGTCAAATTCTTCAAACAGTAACAATCAATTTCATCAAAAAGTATCCCAGGAAATAGTAGGGTTGAGGAAATGGAACGAGGTAGCTCGGTGAAGACAATGGTTTGATGACCCGGTTCCAACTGTTGTGACGGTCGTACGTCTGGTTTGGAGCGGCTTGGTATTTAAACCAAAGGACACATAGTCCTTACCATATTCTCCTTGAGCTAAGGTCACATAGACCTCGCCCAACACTCGTGGTAAGTCTTCAGGGTAAATTTCCAAAACCCTCACAAACTCGATCACCTAGCGATCCACAATTGATTGTTGGATTCTGTATACCATGACGCCTAACCATCTCAAAGATACACATTCTTCAAAGGTAACAAGCCTTGGTTCCACATAGGAACAATCTCTTCGGTGATGCTCAATAACTTTGGGTTTGGTGGTTTGGTTTTGGGTTTTTTCCTCAGTGATGATTTTCTCTCCAAGTACTCGAAGAATGGTTTGCTCTCAATGACAAGTGTCAAGTTCTCTCTCGAAGCAGCCAACCAACTAGTGGTTGTGGGCGGCTGCTATTTATAGCCAGGGTGCAACCCGACATGATAAGAATAAATGCCCCCAAATGATATGACCGTTATGTGGATAAGATATATGGACAGCTGGCGCAAAGCACAAAAATGGTCGGAATTTGAACTGTCAAATTCCTCAGGGCTTATCATATTCCTCACTATAGGCAATTCGCACTGGTGAAATCCTTACTCCTCAGTCAGACCAATTTCCTTAGAGACGAGAAGAGCATCGTCTCTATCACTGAAGAACTTGACTAAACTACAAGAGATTTTCAAAGGTTTCACTCAAAGGATTGGGTTGTGTAGAGGCATTTAAGTTGAGCATCAGTTGGAAAATTTTCCTTAGTATTACCTCGGCCCCCTTTAATAGTATGGTGTTTCCCATGACTCAAAGGAAGGAAATGAAACTATGAAAATATAAGTCTTTGTGCTTCATAGTCCTCGTGTTAATATCATCAAGGTCACACCGAATTCTTCGGCTACAAAGTCTTCAGGGAATACCAAAGTCTTCACCAAAGTCTTTAGCTAAAGGCATTCATTTTTAGGGGTCGATAATCTCTGAATATATCAATTTCCTCATCGAATTCTAGGACTTGTGTATACTCACATACACATTAGTTCCCTAACCTATAAGTCTCACTAAGGGGCACTAGATGCACTAACAATCTCCACCTTTTTGGTGATTGATGATAAATAGGTTAAGTTTTCAACGGAGATAAATATATGAAGTGTAAGTACTATGTTTGAGGAATTTAATTACAAGATGTAGAAGAACTCCCCCTGAAGATGTGCATATCTGAGGAATTTGCTTTGGACTGCAAATGCACATGGCAGGTTAAAAACATGGAGAACTCCCCATATATCATGTAATTCATACACGCATTTAATATATAACATGAGGAACTGAAATGCATGATGAAAAATGGTGTCTGACAAAATTCAGCATGCACGCATTAAGGTACTTGAGGAAATAAGCATGTGGAAAGCAGTTCAAAAGCATCAGACCACCATCGGACTTAAGTTTACGACTCGATCAACAAACACTTCATAAGAGCGAGAGTTGTAACCTAAAAAAACAACCCATAATATAGAGACCCTCTTGAAGACCACCTCAAATTTACCCCCCTTTGTCATCGGTGACCAAAAGGGACGAAAAATGGGAACTAATGCCCCTGAAGAATTTCATCTTTGAGGTGGTGGAGGAGCACCAACGTTGTCAGGGTCATTTGTCGATGCAGGGCCCACAACAATATCATTAATGTCCTCAGCTTCATTTGTTGAGCGCAATGAAGAAAATGAACCGGTAACTAGCTGAGGAACTGGTACTTTCTGCCAATTTATTGTTTGGTGGGTAAGACCAATCAAAGTCCTCCTAAAATTCCATCTTGAGTTGTTCAGGAGTCTTGAGGTGAGACAAAATGGCCCATGTGGGGTCGAAGACTTCATCAAGATAATAGTGGTTCTTCCTCAAAGAATTGTGCGTGATAGTCATATCTCGATGAAGTGAACCAAACTGACGCTTCACCCACTTGTGATTGCGATCAGCCTTCTGATGAAGACTTATGAGAATCTCGCGATCGGTCATCACATGAGGTCCAAAAGCTTGAGGATTTTGAGGTGAGGCTTTTGCAACAAAATCTTGGGTGGCAGAGTCATCATTGGTGGAATAGGATGCAGCTTTGCGGAATTGACCATCCAATGGATGAGTGCCTTAATCCATAATAGCTTTGCCTTTTCCTTCAAGTGAAGAAAATGTATTCTGAGGACTTCAATCAGAGGTAGAAAACTGAAGTGAGTCTGAAAATTAGCATTGAAGGGAATAGATGTCCTTGATCTGATGAATTTCATGATCCAAGGAGCATAAGGCTTCATCACCACTTGCATCATGTGATTGGGCAGCTCAGGTTCATCATAGATGCATCTTGATCCCTCTGAAGGAATTGCAATTGGCACAGCTCGAAGCAGTTTTGTGGCTAGAGAAGCGTAGTCATCCAATCCAGGATCCATGAGTTGACATCAGAAGCTTCACCAGAAATGTGCAATGTTGCATAGAATTGAAGAATTAGCTCTTCATTCATGTCACATATGTTAACGCAGAGGGGGAGAAGCCCTACATCATGAAGAACAACAAGCACTGGATTGAAGCAAGGGATGGACTCCATATCCACACGAGGAATTTGTCGATGCTCGAAATTTTTCTCTTTGTCAAACAGAATTGTAGCATAGAAATTCATCTGTGAGGAAGTCTAGAATCTTGAGCGTCCGTCCCTTGCTGAGTCATATGGATTTGGCCATGTGAAGAAAATGTGTTCATCGAAGAAATTTTCCTTGATGAATTTGGGGCGCTTCGTGCCTTTGAATGGCAATTTCGGCTTCGGCTGAATATTTGGCTTGAGCCGGCCCACAATCTCCTTAGGCATAACAACAATTTCTTCAGTCTGAATAACATGTGCAACAATTTCCTTAGGAGCAGTCTGTGTATGAACTTCTTTAACTGATGCAGCTGGAATTTCTTCAGGAATAGTTATGAGGGGAGTGGCCATCCTTCAGATCTTGTTTGAATTTATTGAGTCTGAGCAGGTGACTAAGGAATATCTTGGAGATGATTGGTAATTGGTGAATTGGGGTGTGCATCCTCCCAATATTCATCATTGATTAGTGGAGTAGTTGATGAGGACATCCCTACTAATGCTACACCCACAACTCCGACTTCTATACATACAGGACCAATTACTAGAGCTCGCGCACGTCAATTGAATTACCAGGTACTTTCGTTTCTTGCAAATCCTTCTAATGTTCATGAACATATGATGCTGCCTAAATTAGATACTTTTGTTTTACTTACGAATGAAGGACTTGGCATGGACAAGAAGGATGACCATGGGAGCGGGATCAAGCATGGAGAAGAAGGTGCGCGCGCGGGAAAGAACAATGGAGCTTCCAGTGATGATTTTCGCACTTTGAAGCCACCATAATGGGAGCAAGAAGCCTTGGACGAAATATGCACGATGCTACTTTATAAAATTCGTCCCTAGGCTAATATAGGTGCTGCGCCACCTTATTGTTGGGCCAGGCCCATGTAATTTCGAAATACCATATTATAGGCTGTTTTTAGAGTCCGTATGTATGGGGAAACTGAGTTAAGGTTGGTTTCGGACCCCTCCTCCAAGGGGCCACGATATTCCCCTCTATTCCCCCATATATACAGCCCTTAGGGCGTCGTTTTAGGGTTGGGTTTTGTTTAGATTACAAGTTCGCCATAGCTGCAACTTCGCTCTTCGTTTGTGTTCCACGACCAGACAAAGGCGTCACAGAACCCCACTTCATCAATAAAGCTTTCCTCTTATATTCGTAATATCCCGATTGCAATCTTAGTTTCTTGCTTGTTCTTCGTTTCCGTGTAGGAAACAGACCCTCGTGGTCAGGTTGATCGTGCTCCGGTGTGGTCAATAACCTCTCGGAGTTGGTTTAGCGATTGCTTAGGCGCGGCGTCATCACACGTTCATAGTCAGATCATCAAAGTCTACTCCACCAAAAACGATAGCCACCATCTCATCGAAAGACAGGGACAACTTCGCCTTTATCAAGTGGTATCAGGTTTCCAGGTTGCTCGGTGAGATTTTTACTAGTTTTCGTAGTTTAGATCGCATCTGTTATTCATACCTTTAGTCCACGAAAAAGCCAAAAAAATTAGGGTTAGATCATCATATCCGAACCAATCTGAGCCTTTGCATAGTCTTTTCAGTATTTTGCGTTGTTGAATTTGCGGTTACATCGTCGTGTCGAGTTGCTGGTCTTAGTGTCTAGTCCTTTAGAGTTTCGAGTTCTTTTCACAGGTTGTCACGCCGCCACCGCATCATCATCACCGCTGCCAGATATCACTATCCATTGGTGTCCATATATAACACCACAAATCCTCCACCAATCTGAGTCCAGCTCGTTTTAGGTTTAGTTTCGAGATCCTTTTGATTTCGGATTCGTGTTTTGCTACCTGCGTACGTTTCGGACTCTGGCACGCTTTGCAGAGCACGTTTTGGCGCCAAAAAAATTCGGCTGAAAATATTTTTTCCCTATCTTGGTTTTAGGTTCTTCGGAGCGTTGGGACACTTGCCATCATAGTGATTTTTGTCGAAAGTTTTGGTCGTCGGAGCCCCCGAATTGCTCCAGAAAAAGAAAAAAAATAGTGCAACAAATTTCGTGCCCATCTTGCTTATACGACGTGGCAAGAGTTTTGAGACACTCGCCATTGTAGTGATTTTTTGAGCAAAAAAAAGAGGCGCCAAAAAAAAACGAAAAAAAATCAGAGTGTGCTTTTCTCTTGATTACATGTAGTGTCGTGATTTTGTTGGTGTTTTAGGCTCGCGTCTCTAGTACGGTCTAGCCTAGGACTAGCACAGTACCGTCGTTGAGCATTTATTCAACCTTGCATCTCTAAATTGATTATTGCTAACCCTTTTTGCTACCATACTATAAGCCATCCCAGCTCCACATACATTTACGTCGTGTGTTTGACACCACCTGGCAATCGCTCTATCCAAGCTTTGAGAGTTTGACTACAACGGTTGCCGATCACTGCCTGCTGTTGGGTAAGAACTGGTAAGAATTTGAGATTCGCTTAAAGGATTTGTGACACACCACCACCATCACCACCACGTCCCAGTAGTCTGTAGGTTTCATATTCTTGTGTGTTTCCTATTTCTGCTAACCATGTCAGGATCACACGACGACGGGAGCGACTGGGAGAACATGACCAACAAAGCGCTCTATGATAAATTTCAGCAAATGATGGCCGACCAGGTACAAGACTTTGTGACAAAGTTTGGAGAGGCCATGGAGAAGCTCGATGGTTTGGAGAAGACATTCGACACCAAGATGGACGCCAAGTTCAATGAGGTGCTTGCCCGTCTACCACCACCAGCTGCAGCTCCTATCCCTTTCGAACGACGAGCGCAACATGTGCCTCTCGGCCAAGGCCAACATACTGGTACTGTTGATACTGCTACTACTTTTGTGGCTCCTGCTGCTACTGTCGTTGAGCAGGTTGAAGATTATGATGGTGATTACGATGATGAGGGAGAGGTAGCTCCAGATCAGCCTTAGGGGCAACCACCACGATACGATGATGAGGGAGAGGTAGCTCCAGATCAGCCTCAGGGGCAACCACCACGATACGCACCAGGTCGACCACATGAATACAACCGTAACGGTAAGGCGGCACCACCCCCTCAGGTACGGGATCATGACCATCTCCCTAAACTTAAATTGAATATTCCGACGTTTGAGGGTAGATATGTTCCTGATATATATCTTACATGGGAGTTAGAAACAGAACAATGTTTTACATGCTTACAATTTCCTAAGGATAGACGTGTTGCTGCTGCTGTTTGTTCTTTCACAAGGTTTGCTTGTGTTTGGTGGTCAGAACATTGTAGAATACACCATGCTAATATTTCAACTACTTGGGCTGCTTTGAAAACTTCTATGCGTAATCGTTGGGTGCCACCTTATTATCAACATGAATTGCTTCAAAATTTGCAGCGTTTAAGACAAGGAAAAAATTCTGTAGAAGAATATTATCAGCAATTACAAACTAGCATGATCAGATGTGGTATTGTTGAGGAGAATGAAGCTATGCTTGCACGTTTTATGGGTGGATTAAATAGAGAGATTTAGACTATTATGGAGTATAAGGAGTATAACACTATCACTCGTTTATTTCATCTTGCTTGCAAAGCTGACCGTGAAGTGCAGGATCGACAAGCAATGGTGAGACCTACTTTTTCTATAGGACGCACTTCATCATGGACGCCACGTACCTCCTCTACTTCCGCACGCCCTGCTGCAACACCACCTACTTCCATTTCCAACTCCAACCGCGATACTAGGAAACAGGCTCCTACTCCACCCTCTGCGAAGAGCACACCTTCTGGGCCTGCACAGAGCTCTTCTTCATCTATTGCATGCACAGGGCAAACACATGAGGTTATATGCCGTCGTTGCAAGGGTGGAGGTCACTTTGCGAGAGAATGCCCTTCCAAGCATGTAATGATTGTTACTGAGGATGGTGGATATGCGTCCGCTAGTGATTATGATGAGGAGACTTTGGCTCTCATTGCAAGTGAAGAACAGGGTGGCGAGGATGCAGAACCAGAGACACACTACATGGCTGCTGATTACGCTGACAGGTTTGAAAGTTTAGTTGCTCAACGTGTTCTCAGTGTGCAGGTTACACAGGATGAGCAAAATTAGAGGCACAACTTGTTTCACAGAAAGGGAGTTGTGAAGGAGCATTCTGTTCGCGTCATCATCGATGGAGGGAGTTGCAATAACTTGGCTAGCATGGAGATGGTGGAGAAGTTGTCTCTAACCACCAGACCACATCCTCATCCTTATTACATCCAATGGTTCAACAATAGTGGCAAGGTTAAGGTAACATGTACTGTTCGTGTGCATTTTAGCATTGCTACATATTCTGATTATGTGGATTGTGATGGGGTACCCATGCAAGCAGGTTCTGTTCTACTTGGTAGGCCATGGCAGTTCGATAAAAATTCTGTACACCATGGTAGGACAAATCAGTATACTCTTGTTCATAAGGATCAAAATATCACTTTGCTTCCTATGTCTCTAGAACATATTATGAAAGATGACGTTGCTAGAGCTAGTAAAGCAAAACAGGAGAAAAATAAGAGTGAAAATCAGATTGTAGCACCGGAATTTGGGCTACTCCATAAGCATAATAAACCATCATCTAATGTTGCATCCGAAATAAAATTGAAGAGTGGATGTTTACTTGCTACTAAATCTGATATTAATGATTTGGAAGTTGCTACATCTGTTTGCTATGCTTTTGTATGCAAAGAGGTATTATTTTCATTCGAGGACATGCCTCCCTCTTTGCCTCCTGCTGTCATTAACATTTTGCAGGAGTTCGCTGACGTCTTCCCACAAGACGTGCCACCAGGTTTACCACCTATTCGCGGGATTGAGCATCAGATTGACTTAATTCCCGGTGCATCCCTACCCAACCGTGCGCCATACCGTACCAATCCATAGGAGACAAAGGAGATTATGCGTCAAGTACAGGAGCTGCTTGACAAAGGTTATATACGTGAATCCCTTAGTCCTTGTGCTATTCGCGGGATTGAGCATCAGATTGACTTAATTCCAGGTGCATCCCTACCCAACCGTGCACCATACCGTACCAATCCAGAGGAGACAAAGGAGATTATGCGTCAAGTACAGGAGCTGCTTGACAAAGGTTATATACGTGAATCCCTTAGTCCTTGTGCTGTTCCTATTATTCTAGTGCCTAAAAAGGATGGTACATCGCGCATGTGTGTGGATTGTAGAGGCATTAATAATATTACTATTCGTTATCGTCATCCTATTCCTAGACTAGATGATATGCTTGATGAATTAAGTGGTTCTACAATTTCTCCAAAGTTGATTTGCGTAGTGGATACCATCAAATTCGTATGAAATTGGGAGATGAATGGAAAACAGCATTTAAAACTAAGTTTGGATTATATGAGTGGTTAGTCATGCCTTTTGGGTTAACTAATGCACCTAGCACTTTCATGAGATTAATGAACGAGGTTTTACGTGCTTTCATTGGACGGTTTGTGGTAGTCTATTTTCATGATATATTGATTTTTAGTAGATCTTTGGAGGAGCATTTGGAACATCTACGTGCTGTTTTTATTGCTCTACGTGATGCATGTTTGTTTGGTAACCTTGGGAAGTGCACCTTTTGCACCGACCGAGTATCTTTTCTTGGCTATGTTGTTACTCCACAGGGAATTGAAGTTGATAAAGCCAAGATTGAAGCTATTGAGAGTTGGCCGCAGCCCAAAACGGTCACACAAGTGAGGAGTTTTCTTGGCCGCGTTGGTTTCTATAGGCGTTTGGTGAGAGATTTCAGCACCATTGCTGCGCCTCTCAATGAGCTTACAAAGAAGGACGTGCCTTTTTCTTGGGGTACCACACAGGAAGAAGCCTTCATGGTCTTCAAAGATAAGTTAACACATGCTCCTTTACTCCAACTTCCTAATTTTAATAAGACTTTCATGCTTGAATGTGATGCTAGTGGAATTGGGTTAGGAGGTGTGTTATTTCAAGATGGTAAACCTGTTGCGTACTTTTCTGAAACACTGAGTGGGTCTAGTCTGAATTATTCTACTTATGATAAGGAATTATATGCTCTTGTTTGGACTTTGGAAACATGGCAACATTATTTATGGCCTAAAGAATTTGTTGTACATTCTGATCATGAATCTTTGAAACATATTAAAAGTCAAGCAAACCTGAACCGTAGACATGCTAAATGGGTTGAATTCATTGAGAGTTTCCCTTAGGTCATTAAACACAAGAAGGGTAAAGAAAATGTTATTGCTGATGCTTTGTGATAGAGGCGAAGTTGTCCCTGTCTTTCGATGAGATGGTGGCTATCGTTTTTGGTGGAGTAGACTTTGACGATCCGACTACGAACGTGTGAGACGTCGCGCCTTAGCAATCGCTAAACCAACTCTGAGAGGTTATTGACCACGCCGGAGCACGATCAACCTGACCACGAGGGCCTATTTCCTGCACGCAAACGAAGAACAAGCAAGAAACTAAGATTGCAATCTGGATATTGCGAATATAAGAGGAAAGCTTTATTGATGAAGTGGGGTTCTATGACGCCTTTGTCTGGTCGTGGAACACAAACGAAGAACGCGAAGTTGCTGCTATGGCGAACTTGTAATCTAAACAAAACCCAAACCTAAAACGAAGCCCTAAGGGCTGTATATATGGGGGAATAGAAGGGAATTTCGTGGCCCCTTGGAGGAGGGGTCTGAAACCGACCCTAAGTCAGTTTCCCCATACATACGGACTCTAAAAACAGCCTATAATATGGTATTTCGAAATTACATGGGCCTGGCCCAAAATTAAGGTGGCGCAGCACCTATATTAGCCTATGGACGAATTTTATAAAGTGGCATCATGCATATTTCGTCCAAAGCTTCCTACTCCCATTATGGTGGCTTCAATGTGCGAAAATCATCACTGGAAGCTCCATTGTTCTTCCCCGCGCGCGCACCTTCTCCTCCATGCTTGATCCCGCTCCAATGGTCATCCTTCTTATCCATGATAGGTCCTTCATTCATAAGTAAAACAAAAGTATCTAATTTAGGCAGCATCATATGTTCATGAATATTAGAAGGATTTCCAAGAAACGAAAGTACCTGGTAATTCAATTGACGTGCGCGAGCTCTAGTAATTGGTCCTGTATGTATAGCAGTCGGGGTGGGTGTAACATTAGTAGGGATGTCCTCATCATCCTCCCCTTCTTGAACTGAAGTCGTCCTCGACAGAAGCTCATCTTCCTCACCCAAATAAGGCTTCAAATCTGCAATGTTAAAAGTGGGGCTAACCCCAAACTCTGCAGGCAGCTCAAGTTTATATGCATTATCATTTATTTTCTCTATCACCTTAAAAGGACCATCAGCACGGGGCATTAGCTTTGACTTGCGCAAATCAGGAAATCTATCCTTACGCAAATGTAACCAAACAAGATCACCAGGTGCAAAGACAACATGTTTTCTACCCTTATCTCCAGCAAGTTTGTATTTAGCATTCATACACTCAATGTTTTCCTTCGTTAACTCATGCATCTTTAATATCAATTCAGCACGTTCTTTAGCATCAAAATTAACCTTCTCCGAAGATGGAAGAGGCAACAAATCAATAGGTGCACGAGGTAAGAAACCATACACAACTTGAAAAGGGCACATCTTAGTGGTAGAATGTAGCGAACGATTATAAGCAAATTCAATATGAGGCAAGCATTCTTCCCACATTTTCAGGTTATTCTTCAAAACAGCCCTAAGCATAGTAGACAATGATCTATTGACTACTTCAGTTTGTCCATCAGTTTGGGGATGACATGTAGTACTAAAAAGTAGTTTAGTCCCCAACTTAGCCCATAAACATCTCCAAAAATGGCTAAGAAATTTAGCATCACGATCTGAAACAATTGTATTTGGTACACCATGCAATCGAATAATTTCACGAAAGAACAAATCAGCAACATGAGCAGCATCATCACTTTTATTACATGGTATAAAGTGTGCCATTTTGGAAAATCTATCCACGACAACAAATATGCTATCCCTCCCCTTCTTTGTTCGAGGTAAACCTAAAACAAAGTCCATAGATATATCCTCCCAAGGAACACTAGGTACAGGCAAAGGCATATATAAACCATGAGCATTGAGTCGTGACTTAGCTTTTTGACATGTAGTGCAGCGAGCAACAAAACGCTCAACATCCCGTCTCATCTTTGGCCAAAAGAAATGTGTAGAAAGTACGTCCTCCGTCTTCTTCACGCCAAAGTGTCCCATTAATCCTCCTCCGTGCGCCTCCTGTAACAACAAAAGACGAATGGAGCTAGCCGGAATGCATAGCTTGTTAGCACGGAACACAAATCCATCATTAATAACGAACTTGTTCCATGTTCTCCCTTCTTTACAATTCTGCAACACGTCTCTAAATTCAGCATCATGCACATATTGATCTTTGATGGTCTCCAAACCAAATATTTTAAAGTCAAGTTGTGAAAGCATAGTATAACGACGAGACAAAGCATCAGCAATAACATTGTCTTTACCCTTCTTGTGTTTAATGACATAAGGGAAAGTCTCAATGAATTCAACCCATTTAGCATGTCTACGGTTCAGTTTTGCTTGACTTTTAATATGTTTCAAAGATTCATGATCAGAATGTATAACAAATTCTTTGGGCCATAAATAATGTTGCCATGTTTCCAAAGTCCGAACAAGAGCATATAATTCCTTATCATAAGTAGAATAATTCAGACTAGGCCCACTTAATTTTTCAGAAAAGTACGCAACAGGTTTACCATCTTGTAATAACACACCTCCTAACCCAATACCACTAGCATCACATTCAAGCTCGAAAGTCTTATTAAAATCAGGAAGTTGGAGTAAAGGAGCATGTGTTAACTTATCTTTCAAGACCGTGAAGGCTTCTTCCTGTGCGGTACCCCAAGAAAAAGGCACGTCCTTCTTTGTAAGCTCATTGAGAGGCGCAGCAATGGTGCTGAAATCTCTGACAAAATGCCTATAGAAACCAGCGAGGCCAAGAAAACTCCTTACTTGTGTGACCGTTTTGGGCTGCGGCCAACTCTCAATAGCTGCAATCTTGGCTTTATCAACTTCAATTCCCTGTGGAGTAACAACATAGCCAAGAAAAGATACGCGGTCGTTGCAAAAGGTGCACTTCCCAAGGTTACCAAACAAACGGGCATCACGGAGCGCAGTAAAAACAGCACGTAAATGTTCCAAATGTTCCTCCAAAGATCTACTAAAAATCAATATATCATCAAAATAGACTACCACAAATCGTCCAATGAAAGCACGTAAAACCCCGTTCATTAATCTCATGAAAGTGCTAGGTGCATTAGTTAACCCAAAAGGCATGACTAGCCACTCATATAATCCAAACTTAGTTTTAAATGCTGTTTTCCATTCATCTCCCAATTTCATACGAATTTTTGATGGTATCCACTACGCAAATCAACTTTGGAGAAAATTGTAGAGCCACTTAATTCATCAAGCATATCATCTAGTCTAGGAATAGGATGACGATAACGAATAGTAATATTATTAATGCCTCTACAATCCACACACATGTGCGATGTACCATCCTTTTTAGGCACTAGAATAATAGGAACAGCACAAGGACTAAGGGATTCACGTATATAACCTTTGTCAAGCAGCTCTTGTACTTGACGCATAATCTCCTTTGTCTCCTCTGGATTGGTACGGTAGGGCGCACGGTTGGGTAGGGATGCACCGGGAATTAAGTCAATCTGATGCTCGATCCCACGAATAGGCGGTAATCCCGGTGGCACGTCTTGTGGAAAGACGTCAGCGAACTCCTGCAAAATGTTAATGACAGCAGGAGGCAAAGAGGGAGGCATGTCCTCGAATGAAAATAATACCTCTTTGCATACAAAAGCATAGCAAACAGATGTAGCAACATCCAAATCATTAATATCAGATTTAGTAGCAAGTAAACATCCACTCTGCAATTTTATTTCGGATGCAACAGTAGATGATGGTTTATTATGCTTATGGTGTTGCTCAAATTCCTGTGCTACAATCTGATTTTCACTCTTATTTTTCTCCTGTTTTGCTTTACTAGCTCTAGCAATGTCATCTTTCATAATATGTTCGGGAGACATAGGAAGCAACGTGATATTATGATCCTTATGAACAAGAGTATACTGATTTGTCCTACCATGGTGCACAGAATTTTTATCAAACTGCCATGGTCTACCAAGTAAAACAGAACATGCTTGCATGGGTACCACATCACAATCCACATAATCAGAATATGTAGCAATGCTAAAATGCACACGAACAGTACGTGTTACCTTAACCTTGCCACTATTGTTGAACCATTGGATGTAATAAGGATGAGGATGTGGTCTGGTGGTTAGAGACAGCTTCTCCACCATCTCCATGCTAGCCAAGTTATTGCAACTCCCTCCATCGATGATGATGCGAATAGAACGCTCCTTCACAACTCCCTTTGTGTGGAACAAGTTGTGCCTCTGATTTTGCTCAGCCTGTGTAACCTGCACACTGAGAACACGTTGAGCAACTAAACTTTCATACCTGTCAGCGTAATCAGCAGCCATGTAGTGTGTTTCTGGTTCTGCATCGTCGCCATTGTGTTCTTCACTTGCAATGAGAGCCAAAGTCTCCTCATCATAATCACTAGCAGACGCATATCCACCATCCTCAGTAACAATCATGACACGCTTGGAAGGGCATTCTCTCGAAAAGTGACCTCCACCCTTGCAACGACGGCATATAACCTCATGTGTTTGCCCTGTGGATGCAATAGATGAAGAAGAGCTCGGTGCAGGCCCAGAAGGTGTGCTCTTGGTAGAGGGTGGAGGAGGAGCCTGTTTCCTGGTATCGCGGTTGGAGTTGGAGGTTGAAGTAGGTGGTGTTGCAGCAGGACGTGTGGAAGTAGAGGAGGTACGTGGCGTCCATGATGAAGTGCGACCTGCAGAAAAAGTAGTTCTCGCCATTGCCTGTCGATCCTGCACTTCACGTTCAGCTTTGCAAGCAAGATGAAATAAACGAGTGATAGTGTTATACTCCTTATACTCCAGAATAGTCTGAATCTCTCTATTCAATCCACCCATAAAACGTGCAAGCATAGCTTCATTCTCCTCAACAATACCACATCTAATCATACCAGTTTGTAATTCCTGATAATATTCTTCTACAGAATTTTTTCCTTGTCTTAAACGCTGCAAATTTTGAAGCAACTCACGTTGATAATAAGGTGGCACCCAACGATTACGCATAGCAGTTTTCAAAGCAGCCCAAGTAGTTGGAATATTAGCATGGTGTATTCTACAATGTTCTGACCACCAAACACAAGCAAAACTAGTGAATGAACAAACAGCAGCGGCAACACGTCTATCCTCGGGAAATTGTAAGCATGTAAAACGTTGTTCTGTTTCTAACTCCCATGTAAGATATATATCAGGAACATATCTACCCTCAAACGTCGGAATATTCAATTTAAGTTTAGGGAGATGGTCATGATCCCGTACCTGCGGGGGTGGTGCAGCCCTACCGTTACGGTTGTAGCCATGTGGTCGACCTGGTGCGTATGGTGGTGGTTGCCCCTGGGGCGGATCTGGAGCAACCTCTCCCTCATCATCGAAATCACCATCATAATCTTCAACCTGCTCAACGACAGTAGCCGCACGAGCCACCGAAGTAGCAGCAGTATCAACAGTACCAGGATGTTGGGCGTGGCCGAGAGGCACACGTCGCGCTCGTCGTTCAAAAGGAAGAGGAGCTGCCGCTGGTGGAGGTAGACGGGCAAGCACCTCATTGAACTTGGCGTCCATCTTGGTGTCGAATGTCTTCTCCAAACCATCTAGCTTCTCCATGGCCACTCCAAAGTTGTTCACGAAGTCTTGTACCTGCTCAGCCATCATTTGCTGAAATTTATCATAGAGCGCTTTGTTGGTCATGCTCTCCCAGTCGATCTCGTCATCGTGTGATCCTGGCATGGTTAGCAGAAATAGGAAACACACAATATGAAACCTACAGACTACTGGGACGTGGTGGTGGTGGTGGTGTGGCACAAATCCTTTAAGCGGATCTCAATTTCTTACCAGTTCTTACCCAGTAGCAGGCGGTGATCGGCAACCGTTGTAGCCAAAACTCTCAAAGCTTGGATAGAGCGATTGCCAGGTGGTGTCAAGCACACGGCGTAGAAGTATGTGGAGCTGGGATGGCGTATAATATGGTAGCAAAAAGGGTCAGCAATAATCAATTCAGAGATGCAAGGTTGAATAAACGCTCAACGACGGTACTGTGCTGGTCCTAGGCTAGACCGTGCTAGAGACGCGAGCCTAAAACACCAACAAAAACACGACGATACACGTAATCAAGGGAAGAGCACACTCTTTTTTTTTCGTTTTTTTTTTGCGCCTTTTTTTTTTTGCGCCTCTTTTTTTTTTCTCAGAAAAACACTATAATTGCGAGTGTCTCAAAACCCTTCCCAAGTCGTATAAGCAGGATAGACACGAAAAAAAAATTGATTTTTTTTCTTTTTCTGGAGCGATGCGGGGGCTGCGACGACCAAAAAATTTCGACAAAACTCACTATGATAGCAAGTGTCTCAAAACGCTCCGGAGAACCTAAAATCAAGATAGGGAAAAAATATTTTCGGCCGAAATTTTTTTGGGCCAAAACGTGCTCTGCAGAGCGTGCCAGACTTTTTTTTTTCCGACACCTACACAGGTAGCAAAACGCGAATCCGAAATCAAAAAGATCTCAAAACTAAATTTAAAACGAGCCGGACTCGGATTGGTGGTGGTATATATGGACACCAATGGATAACTGGCAGCGGGGATGATGGTGGTGGTATATGGCGACTATGAAGACGATGCGTTGGCGGCGTGACAACTTGTGAATAGAACTCGAAACTCTAAAGAACTAGGCACTAAGACCAGCAACTCGACACGACGATGTAACCGCAAATTCAACAAAGCAAAATACTGAAAAGACTATGCAAAGGCACAGATTGGTTCGGATATGATGAGCTAACCCTAATTTTTTTGTGGCTTTTTCGTGGACTAAAGGTATGAAGAACAGATGCGATCTAAACTACGAAAACTGGTAAAATCTCACCGAGCAACCTGGAAATCTGATACCACTTGATAGAGGCGAAGTTGTCCCTGTCTTTCGATGAGATGGTGGCTATCGTTTTTGGTGGAGTAGACTTTGACGATCCGACTACGAACGTGTGAGACGTCGCGCCTTAGCAATCGCTAAACCAACTCTGAGAGGTTATTGACCACGCCGGAGCACGATCAACCTGACCACGAGGGCCTATTTCCTGCACGCAAACGAAGAACAAGCAAGAAACTAAGATTGCAATCTGGATATTGCGAATATAAGAGGAAAGCTTTATTGATGAAGTGGGGTTCTATGACGCCTTTGTCTGGTCGTGGAACACAAACGAAGAACGCGAAGTTGCTGCTATGGCGAACTTGTAATCTAAACAAAACCCAAACCTAAAACGAAGCCCTAAGGGCTGTATATATGGGGGAATAGAAGGGAATTTCGTGGCCCCTTGGAGGAGGGGTCCGAAGCCGACCCTAAGTCAGTTTCCCCATACATACGGACTCTAAAAACAGCCTATAATATGGTATTTCGAAATTACATGGGCCTGGCCCAAAATTAAGGTGGCGCAGCACCTATATTAGCCTATGGACGAATTTTATAAAGTGGCATCATGCATATTTCATCCAAAGCTTCCTACTCCCATTATGGTGGCTTCAATGTGCGAAAATCATCACTGGAAGCTCCATTGTTCTTCCCCGCGCGCGCACCTTCTCCTCCATGCTTGATCCCGCTCCAATGGTCATCCTTCTTATCCATGATAGGTCCTTCATTCATAAGTAAAACAAAAGTATCTAATTTAGGCAGCATCATATGTTCATGAATATTAGAAGGATTTCCAAGAAACGAAAGTACCTGGTAATTCAATTGACGTGCGCGAGCTCTAGTAATTGGTCCTGTATGTATAGCAGTCGGGGTGGGTGTAACATTAGTAGGGATGTCCTCATCACTTTGTCTCGTCGTTATACTATGCTTTCACAAATTGACTTTAAAATATTTGGTTTGAAGACCATCAAAGATCAATATGTGCATGATGTTGAATTTAGAGATGTGTTGCAGCATTGTAAAGAAGGGAGAACATGGAACAAGTTCGTTATTAATGATGGATTTGTGTTTCGTGCTAACAAGCTATGCATTCCAGGTAGCTCCGTTCATCTTTTGTTGTTACAGAATTGAGGTTGCCTCATGTGCTTCATCTTTTTAATGTCTTTCGTGAAAATGATGGAAAGGAAAATTGTGCTCCAGCGTTAGAAGAAGAATTTATTAAAATGTGTGGCACTAAATCTTTGAGTAATGAGCATGATTGCAATGTTGTTAGTATGAATTCTTTGAATATCCATAGTACTAATGATGATTGCACTAGTCATGATAAAATTATTTCTTATAAGCACGTCAATTTTTGTGGAGTGCATAGAGTTTGTCAAGACATGTCGAAAAGGGAAGACAGATTTTGTAAGAGGCATAAATATTTGGAAACTAAATGGTTGAAAGAGAGGCTATATGTTTGTGTTGAAAGACTTGATATTTCTCGCCGTCCTTGTGAACTTTGCAATGAACGTGGTCATTATAATTTCCAATGTGAATTATTTCATGATCGAATTGTATCCAAAAATTGTGATAACCTCATTACGCTTGAGCATCATAATGAACTTAGTCTATTTTTGTGGTATGAAGAAATGAAACGTGAAACTAAGGATGTTCTAGCATGGGCTCTTATGAAAATAATTGATTTTGATATAAATGAAATCTATATGTATTGCGTAGTAAATTGCATTGAGGATCCTTATATTGCCAATTACTTAAAGATAAGAAAAAAATAGAAGATGAAGAGAATACTAATGAAGGGGAAGAGGTTTCCTAATACCCTCATATTTGTTCTTATGATGAATTAGGTAACAAGTAGGAGCTTTTTATTCAACCAACCTCTTCAAAAAGAAGCATGGAGGAATTAAATAAACCCACACATAATGTGGTGAAGAAGAAGAAAAGAAGGAAAGGTATGATGAGGACATCCCTACTAATGTTACACCCACCCCGACTGCTATACATACAGGACCAATTACTAGAGCTCGCGCACGTCAATTGAATTACCAGGTACTTTTGTTTCTTGGAAATCCTTCTAATATTCATGAACATATGATGCTGCCTAAATTGGATACTTTTGTTTTACTTATGAATGAAGGACCTATCATGGATAAGAAGGATGACCATTGGAGCGGGATCAAGCATGGAGGAGAAGGTGCGCGCGCGGGGAAGAACATTGGAGCTTCCAGTGATGATTTTCGCACATTGAAGCCACCATAATGGGAGTGGGAAGCTTTGGACGAAATATGCATGATGCTGAATTTACAGACGTGTTGCAGAATTGTAAAGAAGGGAGAACATGGAACAAGTTCGTTATTAATAATGGATTTGTGTTTCGTGCTAACAAGCTATGCATTCCAGCTAGCTCCGTTCGTCTTTTGTTGTTACAGGAGGCGCACGGAGGAGGATTAATGGGACACTTTGGCGTGAAGAAGACGGAGGACGTACTTGCTACACATTTCTTTTGGCCAAAGATGAGACGGGATGTTGAGCGTTTTGTTGCTCGCTGCACTACATGTCAAAAAGCTAAGTCACGACTCAATCCTCATGGTTTATATATGCCTTTACCTGTACCTAGTGTTCCTTGGGAGGATATATCTATGGACTTTGTTTTAGGTTTACCTCGAACAAAGAAGGGGAGGGATAGCATATTTGTTGTCGTGGATAGATTTTCTAAAATGGCACACTTTATACCATGTCATAAAAGTGATGATGCTGCTCATGTTGCTGATTTGTTCTTTCGTGAAATTATTCGGTTGCATGGTGTGCCAAATACAATTGTTTCCGATCGTGATGCTAAATTTCTTAGCCACTTTTGGAGATGTTTATGGGCTAAGTTGGGGACTAAACTGCTTTTTAGTACTACATGTCACCCCCAAACTGATGGCCAAACTGAAGTAGTCAATAGATCATTGTCTACTATGCTTAGGGCTGTTTTGAAGAATAACCTGAAAATGTGGGAAGAATGCTTGCCTCATATTGAATTTGCTTATAATCGTTCGCTACATTCTACCACTAAGATGTGCCCTTTTGAAGTTGTGTATGGTTTCTTACCTCGTGCACCTATTGATTTGTTGCCTCTTCCGTCTTCGGAGAAGGTTAATTTTGATGCTAAAGAACGTGCTGAATTGATATTAAAGATTCATGAGTTAACTAAGGAAAACATTGAGCGTATGAATGCTAAATACAAACTTGCTGGAGATAAGGGTAGAAAACATGTTGTCTTTGCACCTGGAGATCTTGTTTGGTTACATTTGCGTAAGGATAGATTTCCTGATTTGCGCAAGTCAAAGCTAATGCCACGTGCTGATGGTCCTTTTAAGGTGTTAGAGAAAGTAAATGATAATGCATATAAACTTGAGCTGCCTGCAGAGTTTGGGGTTAGCCCCACTTTTAACATTGCAGATTTGAAGCCTTATTTGGGTGAGGAAGATGAGCTTCCGTCGAGGACGACGTCAATTCAAGAAGGGGAGGATGATGAGGACATCCCTACTAATGTTACACCCACCCCGACTGCTATACATACAGGACCAATTACTAGAGCTCGCGCACGTCAATTGAATTACCAGGTACTTTTGTTTCTTGGAAATCCTTCTAATATTCATGAACATATGATGCTGCCTAAATTGGATACTTTTGTTTTACTTATGAATGAAGGACCTATCATGGATAAGAAGGATGACCATTGGAGCGGGATCAAGCATGGAGGAGAAGGTGCGCGCGCGGGGAAGAACATTGGAGCTTCCAGTGATGATTTTCGCACATTGAAGCCACCATAATGGGAGTGGGAAGCTTTGGACGAAATATGCATGATGCCACTTTATAAAATTCGTCCATAGGCTAATATAGGTGCTGCGCCACCTTAATTTTGGGCCAGGCCCATGTAATTTCGAAATACCATATTATAGGCTGTTTTTAGAGTCCGTATGTATGGGGAAACTGACTTAGGGTCGGTTTCGGACCCCTCCTCCAAGGGGCCACGAAATTCCCTTCTATTCCCCCATATATACAGCCCTTAGGGTTTCGTTTTAGGTTTGGGTTTTGTTTAGATTACAAGTTTGCCATAGCAGCAACTTCGCGTTCTTCGTTTGTGTTCCACGACCAGACAAAGGCGTCACAGAACCCCACTTCATCAATAAAGCTTTCCTCTTATATTCGCAATATCCAGATTGCAATCTTAGTTTCTTGCTTGTTCTTCGTTTGCGTGCAGGAAATAGACCCTCGTGGTCAGGTTGATCGTGCTCCGGCGTGGTCAATAACCTCTCAGAGTTGGTTTAGCGATTGCTAAGGCGCGACGTCTCACACGTTCGTAGTCGGATCGTCAAAGTCTACTCCACCAAAAACGATAGCCACCATCTCATCGAAAGACAGGGACAACTTCGCCTCTATCAAGGTAAAGGTAGAGAGATATCTCCCCCAAATAATGTTGCTCCCATTATTGATAGGCCTCATGAGAATGAATCAAAAATAGTTGTGGAAGATGATACACGTGAGGATGATTTTGTTATGCCTATTGCTTGTTGTGATAATTATGACTGGGAAAATAATGATACTTCTTATAATCTTGAAAACGGTTATGGCACCAACTTGGAGGATTATGATAATAATTGCTATACTATTGGTGGTATTCATACCATTAATGATGAGAGTGATTATGTTTATGATATACAAAGCCACAAGCTTGGGGAGGCTATGTTTGATGAAAATGACATGTTTGAGAATTTATTTGCTACAATTAATGTTTATCCCAAGCTTGGGGATGCTATGCTTAATGAAGATGATCTTTTTATCCCCCCTACTTTGAATGATCAAATTTGTTATAATGATTGCATGCCTCCTACTTATGATGGTTGTGATGATACTTATGCAATGAAAAAGAGTGATGATTAGTATTATGATACTTGTCATAATTATGAATACCCTTTTATTGAATATTACTTTTTTAGTGTGGAACCATTTAGTAGTATTCAACTCTTTTATGATACTCCCACTATTAGTCATGAGAAGAAATTTCCTTGTGTGAAGAGTACTAAAATTTCTATGCTTGAAGATCATGAAAGGAATGCTTTATGTGCTTGTTATATTTTAGAATTCCTTCATGATGCTACTGAAAATCATTATGAGGGAGGAACATATGCTTGTAGGAATTGCAATAATATCAAGTTTCCTCTCTATGTGTTCAAGGTTTTGAAGTTATGCTTGTTTTGACTTCCTATGCAAGTTGGTTCTTGTTCCCATAAATTGTTTGGTCACAAAATCCCTATGCATAGGAAGTGGGTTAGACTTAAATGTGTTTGTCATGAGATTCATGATGCTCTTTTGCATGTTTCAATTACTATTCCTATGTGAGGAACATTGAAATCATCATGCCTAGATAAAAGGTATTAAAGAAAAGCGCTTGTTGGGAGACAACGCAACACTTTTACCTTCTGTTTTTGTCTGTTCACATGATTAAGATACTGTATTAATCATGTTTTGTGTATTTTATTCCAATAAAGTGCCAAGTAAATCCTTTGAGATAGTGTGGATGCTTGCTAGTTTGATTCTGTGCAAAAACAGAAAGTTTTGCGTCCAGTATATGAATTATATGATTTACTCGAGCGTCTAAAAATTCTGAAATTTTTACACAAACTTTACGTGCAAATTCCTGGAATTGTCCTAAATTTTCAGAATTGTTTGAGTAAGGGAAGTTTGGTGGTCATTCAGATCTTCACACACTGTTCTCTTTTTGATAGATTCTGTTTTGCATGCATAGTTTGCTTGTTTTAGTGTTTCGATAGCTTATATTCAATGGTATAAATTATGGGAATGGTAGAATACAGTAGGTATCATGTGGGAACAATTATGAATGTTTTCTTGACAGTACCTAAGTGAATGATCTATATTTACTACACTAACCCATCTCACAAAGTTCCGTTAAGTTTTGTGTGATTGAAGTTTTCAAGTTTTGGGTGAGACACCGATATGAGGAGAATATGGAGTGACAAGAACCTAAGCTTGGGGATGCCCAAGGCAACCCCAAGTTAATATTAAAGGAAAACTCAAGCGTCTAAGCTTGGGGATTCCCCGGAAGGCATCCCCTCTTTCGTCTTCAACACTATCGGTATATCTTACTTGGAGCTATATTTTTATTCGTCACATGATATGTGTTTTCCTTGGAGCATCATTATATTTTGTTACTTTATGCTAGGTTTTATTTATAATATTTTTTTTCAATAAAAAGTTCCAAGAATTGCCTTTAGGATGCTTGCATTGCATGTTTTGACGAGTGTCGTGTAAAAACAGAAACTTTGGCTGTAGTGTTTGAATTTTCATATTTTACTGGAACATGGAAAGCTTCTGAAATGTATACAAAGTATTTTCATATAAATTTTATAGCATGCACTAAATGTTCATAATTGTTTGAGTTACAGAAGGACACTGTTTCCATAAATTGCTACAGATTGTTCTGTTTGGGCAGATTGCATTCATAGTTTTGTTATCTACTTATCCTATAGTTTTCATAGCCTATATTGGTAGATATAAATTGTGGAAATGGTAGTATACAGTAACTAATATCTGAAAATTATTATGCAACTTGTCTTGGCAGTACATAATGAGTTGATTTATTATTATGTGTACTAACCTATCTCACGAGTTCTTTTTGAGTTTTGTGTGGATGAAGTTTTTGAGAATAGGTGTAACTGGGATATGAGAGGATTGAACTAGACACAAAAGCTCAAGATTGGGGATGCCCAAAGCACCCCAAGTAAATATTTCATGAAGTCTCAAGCATCTAAGCTTGGGGATGCGTAGCATCCCACCTCTCTTCATCAACAATTATCTGTTAGCCTATGTTGAGCCTAAATTTTTATTCGTTCACATGATGCATGCTATTCTTGGAATGCTATTTTTCTTTTGCTTGCTGTTTGAATAAAGTACTTAAGATTTTAAAATATTTATTGAGGGAGAGAGAGTCCTCACATAGCTACTTAATTGTTTGACTACTCATTTATCTTCACTTATATCTTTTGAGAGTAGTTTGTCATTTGCTCATGTGCTTCATTTAAATTTGTTTGAGCTTGCCAAAAAGCAATGGCAATCTATGAAACTAGTCCCAAAGTGATAGATACCCAAGCAGGATATAATAAAAACTTTCATGAAGATCATTGGACGAATTAAACTTGATTCCTTGTAATAGTTTTGAAACACGATGATAGTAATATGTGAGTCAGGTTAGTGAGTAATTATGCTTAGTAAGAATATTGATGTTAAGTTTTGTGATTCCCTATGCATTCACGAAAGTCAATAGTCATGCAATGAAGTTACATCCTACTTGTGGTGCATTATTCGGTGTTAGTTATGACTAAATGCTCACTTATGTGATTTTTCGTTCCTCGGTTTGGTTGCTTCCCGATCTATTTGCTAGCCTTCAGTTGTACTAAGTAGAAATACTACTTGTGCATCCAAGAGCCTTAAACCAAGTTTTGCCTTATGAGTCTACTGATGAGGACATCCCTGCTAATGCTACACCCACAACTCTGACTGCTATACATACAGGACCAATTACTAGAGCTCGCGCATGTCAATTGAATTACTAGGTACTTTCGTTTCTTGCATGTAACATCCCAATTTTATTAAATTAGGATGTTAATAGAATCATCATATTGCATGTCATATTTTTATTGCATTTGGAGTTTATGATGTTCAAGTTTTCCACTCACATAAAATCATAGAGAGGGGATAATATGACTTCCTCAACATTATATATATATTCGAGTGGGAAAATATTTTCTTTGCATTTAATTTTTTAAAATTGCATTGGGGAAATTATTTTGTTAGCCAAAAGTTAGATTATTGCATTAGATTTATATACAGATTTTTTTTCTAAAATTATATGAGCAGGAGTTAATATTCCCTGTGCTCTATTTTATCAATACAGATTTTAGATTTATATATATATTTTTCTGATTTTGATTTGGTTTCATTTTGGATGTCTTTAAATAATGTTTTTATAAAGTTTTTATTTAGACTCTAAAGAAATGTTCATGTTGTAGGGTTTATCTTTCTGATCATTTTGGTATATAATACCCTATATATATATATATTCTCAGATCTGACAAAAGAAAAACTTTTCAAAAAAAAAGAGACACAACACAACACACGCATGCACACACACCACGCACGGCCCAGCCAGGCCAGCGATGCACGAGCGCTTGCCCAGTCCCAGCGTCGGTCAAGCCAACGCACGCACGCTCGCTCCCTCTCACACGATCTCTCTTTCTCTCACCCGCACCTGGCAAGTGGGGCCCAATCGACCCCAGGTCATCTCTAACCTCCCGCTTGACCCGCTGGATAACCCAGCGCTAGCAGCGTCCGCACCGGCCGGAGCGAAGCTCAAGGGATAAGCCTTATCTCGCAGCCCCAACTCTCCAAACCGCGCCTATAAGTAGCCCTCGACGTCCTCGTTCCATTCAGCCAGCCCGCACCTCCTCTCGCCGCTCGTAGCCACCGCCCCGTCCGTTTGCATCTCACTGGAGCCGAAGCTTTCCGACGAAGATTCCGACGCCGGTGAGCCACCATGGCTCTTCTTGCTTCGGGAATCGGATCCCCTCGCCGTTGCGCACCTCCCTGACATGTTTTTGCGCCCCTAGGTTCGCCGGAGTCGCCGCCCCGACGACCTGCGTCGCCGGAGTTCACCGGAGCTCCGCCCTCGCTCAGCTCCCTCCGGTCGTCACCGCCGTCCGCAATCACCACCGCTGGGAAGCCCTCGCCGAGCTGCACCTGCCCGACCACCTTGCCCACGCCGGAGCCGTCGCCTCGCCGTCGCTCCGTTCCTGCCGACGACGTGTTCGTCTCTGTAAGCCCCTGTACGCAGATTAGTTTAGGTTTTTTTCTCTTTGGTTTTTTTCTTAAACCGAACCGGTACACGGTTAACCGCGTCTTCATAGAAACCGTGCGGTTTATTTTAAACCGAACGTCGGTTTTTCTTTTTATTCTAGCTAACCGGAGGACTTGCTTAGTTTTCGAACGTCCACCGCATAGCCGCCGCGGCGCACGTGGTCAACCAACCAGGGCTGTCCGCGTTGTGCTCTAGCCGCGAACGTCCACAATTTAGCGTTTTCAAAAAATGTTCTATAGCAGTTTTATTTTCAGATTTTACTCAAAACTTCAAACACCGTAACTTTTTAACCGGAGGTCGAAACGAGATGAAACAAGCGGCTAAAGTTTCGTCTCGAATAACCCTAACTAGAGAACCCATAGTTGCAGATTTTTGAGAGTTCAAATTTGAAATTAATTCAGATTTGAATTTAAATTTCATTAGGCCATATATTTCAAACGGTATACCCGTTTGAAGTAATTCTTTTTGCACCACGTCACACGAACTAAACCCTTCGCCATGAACTTTTTCCACAGTATATTCTACACTATTATTTTCTGTTCACAATAATTTTACTAGAATGCCTTGTAGGGACACTAGTGCACATCACGAATTTTCAACACTATTCATACTTTGAAAATTTTCATGCTAATGACTTGTGTTGGGTTTTTATTTGGCTTTTGCTAATATTTTTGTTGCATGTCTTTGAATTATATGAATGCATGTTTATGTGTGTTTTTATTTACTTTGCGATAGATTGTCCGGAGTGCGAAGCAGAATACTATCATTCGCTAGAACTTCACTCCCAGCACCAAGGCAAGTTGCATTTTGATCATATCAATTTTTACCTATGTTTTACTTTTGCACATAGTCCTTTGATGTAGGAGTGCATGATAGGAGTTTATACTTGTTGAATTTACTATCACCCAGTAGTTCATTTGAGGTAGGTCTGAACCATGCAAACTTTGTCGCCACCGTGTTATGTTACAATGCCTCGCCAAAGTAGACGTGGATTGGGGAGTGCTATCACCTTGAGATGTGAGTGACAATGTAGTAACTAGGACCAACTTTAATGAACTACCTGGGTGGAAATTGGTTTGTATGGTGGCGAAGTACAGTGGGAGCATTCATGGGAATCCATGGGAGTGCACACTATTGGTCCGTCCACCCAGGCTCAAAGGGATCAACCGTATTTTCATGTCTACAAGCTTCCGTGTGCAGCCGCAAGCCAATATGGGCTCTGGCTTAGTTGAGTAGATGGTGTGACCTCTTCCAGGATAGGCTAGCAGATGTAGATGATGTAGGTGTACCGGCCTATCCGTGGGTTAGGGGAAATGCTATCGAAAGACTATGTCTCGATCTTCCGATCAAGGAGGTGGTCGAGTCTTGTGGGGAAAAGTGCACAACCTCTGCAGAGGTAAAACCTAATCGATTGGCCGTGTCCCCGGTCATGGACAACTTGAGTTTTTAGTAGTGGAAATATAGGGAGATCTCATCACTCTTAATTAATCAATTGGGTATAAACTTTTGGAATGGTTGAGATGGGCATCATCTCAGACTTATGATAATTGTAGAAGTAGAGCAATCATTTCTGGTAGGAAAAAAACTAGCTTTATGCAAAACCAAACTTAGAGCTTTCCACCAGCCAAATTGCATGTACTATGTAGGTTCATTACACTTTATGATGTGACTTGCCAGTACATTCCATGTACTGACCTACACGGCTGCAACCTATCATGTTGCAGATTTATCCGACGACGAATAAGGTGCGATAGGTCATTGTTCTGCACTCAGCTTGCTCGTGGAGTTGATGGACTCATTACCTTTTTTGCTTCCGCATGTTTTTGCTTTACTTGGCCTTAGGCCACATTATTGTAATAACTGCCCTTTGAGGATTCTCGATGTAATAAATGTGTGATTGAACTCTGTTGTAAATCCTCAAGTACTGTGTGTGTCAGCATACCGATCCAGGGATGACACTTAAGCACAGAGACTCCGATACCTTGAGATCGGGTCGCTACAAGATGGTATCAGAGCACACGTTGACTATAGGACGCGACACTAGAAACTGGAAAGCCATAGTATAAAAACCATATTTTTACAACACTTTTATACCCCTGTTTTGGTCTCATACTTTTCCCTGCTTCACTGCTAATTTCTCCTCTCTTTCAAACTATAGATGTCGACCCCCATCGTTGAGTTTGCTCAGCCCGACGCAACCATGCCCTTTGGAAGACAGCTCGTGGATATCGCAGGACATCTGCGCATTGCCCTACCCAGCTTCACCGGTACCTTCACGGCCACTCTACCTGAGGAGATGCGCTGGAAGATTGACGTCCACATTCCAGGGCGAGCTTTTGGAAATGCCATTGAGCCGATCGACTTCTACATAGAAGTAAGGTCATGGGGCATTGGCAAAGGGATCGCTGCGCTCTTTGCACTTGGGTGCATCCGCCAGGACTACCGTGTGGATCTCAGGAAGACTAACTATGTCCTGTACGCGCGCCGCGACCCGGATGGAGATGTGGTGCGCACCAGGGAGGACGACACCATCAACTCACACATTGAGGACCTGGAGGAGCTCATCACCAGGATGAAGGAAGAGATGGACGACTACCTCATCACCACCCACAACCTGACTACCCGCAAGGTCGAGTTGGAAGAAGAGCTTCAGAACGCCCGCACAGAACATGAGGCAGAGCTCGATGCGCTGCAGGATAAGCTCGACGAATTGAAGCTTCAGCTGGAGGAAGCTGAGGAAGAGCTTGATAATGGGGAGAATCTCCAAGAGGATCACTCTTATGAAGACTACGTCAGTCAGGACAAAGACTATGAGGATGACGACGAGGAAATACAGAGTGATGCCGCTGGAGCCGACATCAACATGATAGATCTCTCTTCCGATGAGGAGTAGACTTAGACCACCATGAGAGATTAGGACATCGTATTCGTTTAGTATTTGATTGATTTATTTGTGGGACCTTGTCAAACCTTGTGACATGGCTCACCTTAGATTTGTTTCGTGTGAACTCTTTGATTGAATTGAATTGGAGTGATTTGGATTTTTTTATTTGACATCATGTGCATATGGGTAGTGCTTCTCCCTTAGGCCTAATTCTATCTATACCTCATCTATGCTAACCCAACTGATGCGACCAAGGCGCGACTCTTCCGGGAGTGGCTCAGGGAATGATATCCCACCCGCCTTGGAACAATTGCTTCAGACCCAGAACCAGATGATACAGTTGATGATGCAGAATATGGCCCAGAACAACAACAACAACAACCCGCCTCCACCTCCACCTCCACCACAAATTGACAGCCTTACCCGTTTTCTAAGGCTGAATCCTCCAATATTCACAAGTAGCCCGGAGCCGATTGTCGCAGATGACTGGCTTCGCAACATGGGTAGGAAGCTAGCCACAGCAGGATGCACCGATCAGGAGAAGGTGAGGTTTGCCTCTCACCAACTGGACGGACCAGCAGCTTCGTGGTGGTAGAACTACACCGCCACGTACCCCATGGAGAATGTGACTTGGGCTCAGTTCCAGCAAGCGTTCCGCACTGCTCATGTTTCAGCGGGAGCTATGGCTCTCAAGAAGAGGGAGTTTCGCAACTTACGCCAGGGAAGTCGCTCAGTGTCTGAGTATGTTGATGACTTCAGCAAGTTGTCCCGTTACGCCCCAGGTGACGTGGCAACCGATGCAACCAAGCAAGAGAAGTTTCTGGAGGGACTGAATGATGAGCTGGGAATTCAGTTGATGGTAGCGACTTTTGACAACTATCAAGAGTTGGTGGACAAGGCGATCACTCTAGAGGGTAAGCATCAGCAGATGGAAAATCGCAAGAGGAAATATGGTCAAGGCAAGTTTCAGTCTGGAGCTCAGCAGAAGCCTCGCTCCGCCCCTTTCTCAGGATATACTGGTACAGGACACAGTAAGTTTGGAGGGCACAACCATCATAACCATGGTGGTCATTCTCAGCATGGAGGGAATGGACACAACCACAATGGCCATAAAAATGGCAATGGGAATGGAGGAAACGACAATCACAATCACCCTACCCCGGCTACACCAGTGAGGAAGGATCTGACTCACATCACCTGCTTCAAATGCAAGAAGACAGGGCACTACTCCAACGAGTGTCCTGAGCTACAGAATGGGAATGGCAATGGAAGTTCTGGAGGCAAGAAGCCCAATCCTTTCACTAAGGGGCATGTGAATCATGTCAATGTGGAAGAAGTCTATGAACAACCGGATGCGGTGATTGGTAAGTTCTTGGTTAATTCATTTCCAGCACTTATTCTATTTGACACTGGTGCATCGCATTCATTCATATCGAGGGGATTTGTGGATAAGCATAAGTTGCCTACCGTAGCTCTTAAGTCACCTATTCTAGTGAGTTCCCCAGGAGCAGAGTCTATGACTAGTCAGGCATGTTTTCAGTTGCCTTTGAACATAGGGGGACATGATTTTCCCACAGATATGATCGTACTTGAGTCACAAGGGTTGGATGTAATCCTAGGTATGGATTGGATGTCCAAGTATCAGGGAAGCATTGATTGTGCCAGTAGGTCAATTCTTCTCACCACTCCAGAGCAAAAAAGGATCAAGTATGTATCCAAGCTTAAGCCTAAGAAGACTCAAGTGAACTCTCTTACGGGAGTTGTCCAGGAAGAAGTACCAGTGGTGAAGGATTATCCCGATGTATTTCCAGAGGAGTTACCCGGTATGCCACCGGATCGGGAGATTGAGTTTCTCATTGAGTTGCTGCCAGGCATCGGACCTATCTCCAAGCGGCCATACCGGATGCCTGCTAATGATCTAGCGGAAGTCAAGAAGCAGATTGAGGAGTTACTAGAGAAGGGGTATATTCGCCCGAGTTCATCACCTTGGGGAGCCCTAGTACTCTTAGTGGAGAAGAAGGATGGAACCTTGAGGATGTGTGTGGATTATCGTTCCTTGAACGAGGTGACCATCAAGAACAAGTATCCGTTGCCGATGATCAATGACTTGTTCGACCAGCTAGAAGGAGCTAGTGTTTTCTCCAAGATTGACCTTCGATCGGGTTATCATCAGTTGAAGATCCGTGAGAAGGATATACCTAAGACAGCTTTTACCACGAGGTATGGACTTTATGAGTATACAGTCATGTCATTTGGTTTGACTAATGCCCCTGCCTATTTTATGAGCATGATGAACAAGGTATTCATGGAGTACTTGGATAAGTTTGTTGTGGTATTCATTGATGATATATTGGTTTTCTCCGAGAATGAGAAGGAGCACGCTGAACATCTACACTTAGTTCTGGAGAAGCTCAGAGAACACCAACTTTATGCAAGTTCAGCAAGTGTGAGTTTTGGTTGAAGGAAGTCGGATTTCTCGGACACATTGTGTCAGGGGAAGGAATTGCCGTGGACCCTTCCAAAGTGGAAGCAGTCACCGAATGGAAGGCACCGACCTCAGTTAGCGAGATTCGCAGTTTCCTTGGACTTGCACGGTATTATCGGAGGTTCATTGAGAATTTCTCCAAGATTGCAAAGCCCATGACGGAGTTGTTGAAGAAGGACACCAAGATGTATTTGGACTTGAAGGAAAGTTTTTGGTAGACTGGTATGAAGAGGGAAATTGCTGAGTATGTAGCAGTATGTGATGTATGTCAAAGGGTAAAGGAAAAGCATCAGAAACCAGCAGGTTTGCTTCAGCCATTGCCGATACCTGATTGGAAATGGGATAAACTTGGCATGGATTTCATCACGGGATTACCCAGGACCCGTTCAGGTTATGATTCCATTTGGGTAATAGTTGATCGCTTGACCAAGGTTGCTCACTTCATTCCCGTAAAGACTACCTATACAAGTGCCAAGCTGGCGAAGATATATATGACCAAGATTGTATGTCTGCATGGAGTTCCGAGGACCATTGTATCAGATAGAGGAACGCAGTTTACTTCAAAGTTTTGGCATCAGCTACACGAAACTTTGGGTACCAGGCTAGAGTTCAGTACAGCTTTCCATCCACAGACGGATGGGCAGACAGAGAGAGTAAATCAGATTCTGGAGGACATGTTGAGAGCTTGTGCGCTAGACTACGGGTCTAGTTGGGATGATAACTTACCTTATGCAGAGTTCTCATACAACAACAACTATCAAGCCAGTTTGCAGATGGCCCCTTTTGAGGCATTGTATGGGAGGAAGTGCAGAACACCGTTGATGTGGGATGGAGTTGGTGATCGCAAATTGTTTGGATCGGACTTGATTCGAGATTCTGAGGAGAAGGTCAAGTTGATCTGTGATAGACTCAAGATAGCTCAGTCTAGACAGAAGAGTTATGCCGATGCTAAACGCAAGGAAGTGATTTACGAAGTGGGAGATAGGGCATATCTACGAGTGTCTCCACTTCGAGGTATTAAGAGGTTTGGAGTCAAAGGAAAGTTAGCACCACGATTCGTGGGGCCATACAGAGTTCTGGAACGCAGGGGAGAAGTTGCATACAAGTTGGAACTACCAGAGGGTTTGTCAAGAGTTCATGATGTGTTCCATGTTTCCCAACTGAAGAAGTGTCATGCAGAGATGGCAGATATTCCTTTGAGAGACACAGTGCCTCTAGAGGCAATTCAGTTGGATACCGATCTAACTTATGAGGAGAAGCCTATTAAGATTCTTGAGACTGCCGAGAGGATCACTCATACCAAGGTCATCAAGTTCTGCAAGGTTCAGTGGAGTCACCACACCGAGGAGGAAGCTACATGGGAACGAGAGGAAGATCTCAAGCATGACCATCCTCACCTTTTTGCTAGCCAACCCGAATCTCGAGGACGAGATTCATCTTAAGGGGGGTAGGTTTGTAACATCCCAATTTTATTAAATTAGGATGTTAATAGAATCATCATATTGCATGTCATATTTTTATTGCATTTGGAGTTTATGATGTTCAAGTTTTCCACTCACATAAAATCACAGAGAGGGGATAATATGACTTCCTCAACATTATATATATATTCGAGTGGGAAAAATATTTTCTTTGCATTTGATGTTTTAAAATTGCATTGGGGAAATTATTTTGTTAGCCAAAGGTTAGATTATTGCATTAGATTTATATATAGATTTTTTTTCTAAAATTATATGAGCAAGAGTTAATATTCCCTATGCTCTATTTTATCAATACAGATTTTAGATTTATATATATTTTTTTCTGATTTTGATTTGGTTTCATTTTGGATGTCTTTAAATAATGTTTTTATAAAGTTTTTATTTAGACTCTAAAGAAATGTTCACGTTGTAGGGTTTATCTTTCTGATCATTTTGGTATATAATACCCTATATATATATATTTTCTCAGATCTGACAAAAGAAAAACTTTTCAAAAAAAAGAGACACAACACAACACACGCATGCACACACACCACGCACGGCCCAGCCAGGCCAGCGATGCACGAGTGCTTGCCCAGTCCCAGCGTCGGTCAAGCCAACGCACGCACGCTCGCTCCCTCTCACACGATCTCTCTCTCTCACCCGCACTTGGCAAGTGGGGCCCAGCTGCCCCAGGTCATCTCTAACCTCCCGCTCGACCCGCTGGATAACCCAGCGCTAGCAGCGTCCGCACCGGCCGGAGCGAAGCTCAAGGGATAAGCCTTATCTCGCAGCCCCAACTCTCCAAACCGCGCCTATAAGTAGCCCTCGACGTCCTCGTTCCATTCAGCCAGCCCGCACCTCCTCTCGCCGCTCGTAGCCGCCGCCCCGTCCGTTTGCATCTCACCGGAGCCGAAGCTTTCCGACGAAGATTCCGACGCCGGTGAGCCACCATGGCTCTTCTTGCTTCGGGAATCGGATCCCCTCGCCGTTGCGCACCTCCCTGACATGTTTTTGCGCCCCTAGGTTCGCCGGAGTCGCCGCCCCGACGACCTGCGTCGCCGGAGTTCACCGGAGCTCCGCCCTCGCTCAGCTCCCTCCGGTCGTCGCCGCCGTCCGCAATCACCACCGCCGGGAAGCCCTCGCCGAGCTGCACCCGCCCGCCCACCTCGCCCACGCCGGAGCCCGCCGGAGCTGTCGCCCCGCCGTCGCTCCGTTACTGCCGACGAAGTGTTCGTCTCTATAAGCCCCTGTACGCAGATTAGTTTAGGTTTTTTTCTCTTTGGTTTTTTTATTAGACCGAACCGGTACGCGGTTAACCGCGTCTTAATAGAAACCGTGCGGTTTATTTTAAACCGAACGTCGGTTTTTCTTTTTATTCTACCTAACCGGAGGACTTGCTTAGTTTGCGAACGTTCACCGCATAGCCGCCACGGCGCACGTGGTCAACCAACCAGGGCTGTCCGCGTTGTGCTCTAGCCGCGAACGTCCACAATTTAACGTTTTCAAAAAATGTTCTATAGCAGTTTTATTTTCAGATTTTACTCAAAACTTCAAACACCGTAACTTTTTAACCGGAGGTCGAAACGAGATGAAACAAGCGGCTAAAGTTTCGTCTCGAATAACCCTAACTAGAGAACCCATAGTTGAAGATTTTTGAGAGTTAAAATTTGAAATTAATTCAGATTTGAATTTAAATTTCATTAGGCCATATATTTCAAACGGTATACCCGTTTGAAGTAATTCTTTTTGCACCACGTCACACGAACTAAACCCTTAGCCATGAACTTTTTCCACAGTATATTCTACACTATTATTTTCTGTTCACCATAATTTTACTAGAATGCCTTGTAGGGACACTAGTGCACATCACAAATTTTCAGCACTATTCGTACTTTGAAAATTTTCATGCTAATGACTTGTGTTGGGTTTTTATTTGGCTTTTGCAAATATTTTTGTTGCATGTCTTTGAATTGTATGAATGCATGTTTATGTGTGTTTTTATTTACTTTGCGATAGATTATCCGAAGTGCGAAGCAGAATACTATCATTCGCTAGAACTTCACTCCCAGCACCAAGGCAAGTTGCATTTTGATCATATCAATTTTTACCTATGTTTTACTTTTGCATATAGTCCTTTGATGTAGGAGTGCATGATAGGAGTTTATACTTGTTGAATTTACTATCACCTAGTAGTTCATTTGAGGTAGGTCTAAACCATGCAAACTTTGTCGCCACCGTGTTATGTTACAATGCCTCGCCAAAGTAGACGTGGATTGGGGAGTGCTATCACCTTGAGATGTGAGTGACAAAGTAGTAACTAGGACCAACTTTAATGAACTACCTGGGTGGAAATTGGTTTGTATGGTGGCGAAGTACAGTGGGAGCATTCATGGGAATCCATGGGAGTGCACACTAGTGGTCCGTCCACCCAGGCTCAAAGGGATCAACCGTATTTTCATGTCTACAAGCTTCCGTGTGCAGCCGCAAGCCAATATGGGCTCTGTCTTAGTTGAGTAGATGGTGTGACATCTTCCGGGATAGGCTAGCAGATGTAGATGATGTAGGTGTACCGGCCTATCCGTGGGTTAGGGGAAATGCTATCAAAAGACTATGTCTCGATCTTCCGATCAAGGAGGTGGTCGAGTCTTGTGGGGAAAAGTGCACAACCTCTGCAGAGTTAAAACCTAATCGATTAGCCGTGTCCCCGGTCATGGACAACTTGAGTTTGTAGTAGTGGAAATATAGGGAGATCTCATCATTCTTAATTAATCAATTGGGTATAAACTTTTGGAATGGTTGAGATGGGCATCATCTCAGACTTATGATAATTGTAGAAGTAGAGCAATCATTTTTGGTAGGAAAAAAACTAGCTTTATGCAAAACCAAACTTAGAGCTTTCCACCAGCCAAATTGCATGTACTATGTAGGTTCATTACACTTTATGATGTGACTTGCCAGTACATTCCATGTACTGACCTACACGGCGGCAACCTATCATGTTGCAGATTTATCCAACGACGAATAAGGTGCGATAGGTCGTTGTTCTGCACTCAGCTTGCTCGTGGAGTTGATGGACTCATTACATTTTTTGCTTCCGCATGTTTTTGCCTTACTTGGCCTTAGGCCACATTATTGTAATAACTGCCCTTTGAGGATTCTCGATGTAATAAATGTGTGATTGAACTCTGTTGTAAATCCTCAAGTACTGTGTGTGTCAGCATACCGATCCAGGGATGACACTTAAGCACAGAGACTCCGATCCCTTGAGATCGGGTCGCTACATTGCAAATCCTTCTAATGTTCATGAACATATGATGCTGCCTAAATTAGATACTTTTGTTTTACTTATGAATGAAGGACCTGGCATGGACAACAAGGATGACCATGGGAGCGGGATCACGCATGGAGAAGAAGGTGCGTCCGCAGGAAAGAACAATGGAGTTTCCAGTGATGATTTTCGCACTTTGAAGCCACCACAATGGGAGCAAGAAGCCTTGGACGAAATATGCATGATGCTACTTTATAAAATTCGTCCCTAGGCTAATATAGGTGCCACGCCACCTTATTCTTGGGCCAGGCCCATGTAATTTAGAAATACCATATTATAGGCTGTTTTAAGAATCCGTATGTATGGGGAAACTGAGTTAAGGTCGGTTTTGGACCCCTCCTCCAAGGGGCCACGAAATTCCCCTCTATTCCCCCATATATACAACCCTTAGGGCGTTGTTTTAGGGTTGAGTTTTGTTTAGATTACATGTTCGCCATAGCTGCAACTTCGCGTTCTTCGTTTGTGTTCCACGACCAGACAAAGGCGTCACAGAACCCCACTTCATCAATAAAGCTTTCCTTTTATATTCACAGTATCCAGATTGCAATCTTAGTTTCTTGCTTGTTCTTCGTTTGCGTGCAGGAAACAAACCCTCGTGGTCAAGTTGATCGTGCTCCGGCATGGTCAATAACCTCTCGGAGTTGGTTTAGCGATTGCTAAGGCACGGCGTCATCACACGTTCATAGTCGGATCGTCAAAGTCTACTCCACCAAAAATGATAGCCACCATCTCATTGAAAGACAGGGACAACTTCGCCTTTATTAAGTGGTATCAGATTTCCAGGTTGCTCGGTGAGATTTTACCAGTTTTCGTAGTTTAGATCGCATCTGTTCTTCATACCTTTAGTCCACGAAAAAGCCATCAAAAAATTTTAGGGTTAGATCATCATATCCGAACCAATCTGAGCCTTTGCATATTTTGCTTTGTTGAATTTGCGGTTACATCGTCGTGTCGAGTTGCTGATCTTAGTGTCTAGTCCTTTAGAGTTTCGAGTTCTATCCATAGGTTGTCACGTCGCCATCGCATTGTCTTCATAGTAGCCATATACCACCACCATCATCACTGCTGCCATATATCACCACCCACCATCACTATCCATTGGTGTCCATATATACCACCACAAATCCGCCACCAATCCGAGTCCAGCTCGTTTTAGGTTTAGTTTCGAGATCCTTTTGATTTCGGATTCGTGTTTTGCTACCTGCGTAGGTGTCAAAAAAAAGAGTCTCGCATGCTTTGCAGAGCACGTTTTGGCCCAAAAAAATTCGCCTGAAAATATTTTTTCCCTATCTTGGTTTTAGGTTCTTCGGAGCATTTTGAGACACTTGCCATCATAGTGATTTTTGTCGAATTTTTTGGTCGTCGCAGCTCCCAAATTGCTTCAGAAAAAGAAAAAAATTAGTCCAACAAATTTCGTGCCCATCTTGCTTATACGACGTGGGAAGAGTTTTGAGACACTCGCCATTGTAGTGATTTTTTCAGCAAAAAAAAGTGCACACAAAAAAAGAGGCGCCAAAAAAAATGAAAAAAAATCAGAGTGTGCTTTTCCCTTGATTACGTGTAGCATCGTGATATTGTTGGTGTTTTAGGCTCGCGTCTCTAGTACGGTCTAAACTAGGACCAGCACAATACCGTCATTGAGCGTTTTTTCAACCTTGCATCTCTGAATTGATTATTGCTAACCCTTTGTGCTACCATATTATAAGCCATCCCAGCTCCACATACATCTACGTCGTGTGTAAGACACCACGTGGCAATCGCTCTATCCAAGCTTTCAGAGTTTGACTACAACGGTTGCCGATCACCGCCTGCTGCTGGGTAAGAACTGGTAAGAATTTGAGATTCGCTTAAAGGATTTGTGACAGACCAACACCACCACCACCACGTCCCTATAGTCTGTAGGTTTCATATTCTTGTGTGTTTCCTATTCCTGCTAACCATGTCAGGATCACACGACGACTGGAGCGACTGGGAGAGCATGACCAACAAAGCGCTCTATGATAAATTTCAGCAAATGATGGCTGACCAGGTACAAGACTTCGTGACCAACTTTGAAGGGGCCATGGAGAAGCTCAATGGTTTGGAGAAGACATTCGACACCAAGATGGACGCCAAGTTCAATGAGGTGCTTACCCCTCTACCACCACCAGCTGCAGCTCCTATCCCTTTCGAACGATAAGCACGACGTGTGCCTCTTGGCCAAGGCCAACATACTGGTACTGTTGATACTGCTGCTACTTCTGTGGCTCCTGCTGCTACTGTCGTTGAACAGGTTGAAGATTATGAGGGTGATTACGATGATGAGGGAGAGGTTGCTCCAGATCAGCCTGAGGGGCAACCACCACGATACGCACCAGGTCGACCACATGGCTACAACCGTAACGGTAGGGCTGCACCACCCACTCAGGTACGGGATCATGACCATCTCCCTAAACTTAAATTGAATATTCCGATGTTTGAGGGTAGATATGTTCCTGATATATATCTTACATGGGAGTTAGAAACAAAAGAACATTTTACATGCTTACAATTTCCTGAGGATACACGTGTTTTTGCTGCTGTTTGTTCATTCACTAGTTTTGCTTGTGTTTGGTGGTCAGAACATTGTAGAATACACCATGCTAATATTCCAACTACTTGGGCTGCTTTGAAAACTGCTATGCGTAATCGTTGGGTGCCACCTTATTATCAACGTGAATTGCTTCAAAATTTGTAGCGTTTAAGACAAGGAAAAAATTCTGTAGAAGAATATTATCAGGAATTACAATCTGGCATGATTAGATGTGGTATTGTTGAGGAGAATGAAGCTATGCTTGCACGTTTTATGGGTGGATTAAATAGAGAGATTCAGACTATTCTAGAGTATAAGGAGTATAACACTATCACTCGTTTATTTCATCTTGCTTGCAAAGCTGAACGTGAAGTGCAGGATCGACAGGCAATGGCAAGAACTACTTTTTCTTCAGGTCGCACTTCATCATGGACGCCACGTACCTCCTCTACTTCCGCACGTCCCGTTGCAACACCACCTACTTCCACCTCCAACTCCACCCGCGATACTAGGAAACAGGCTCCTACTCCACCCTCTGCAAAGAGCACACCTTCTGGGCCTGCATAGAGCTCTTCTTCATCTATTGCATCCACAGGACAAACACATGAGGTTATATGCCGTCGTTGCAAGGGTGGAGGTCACTTTGCGAGAGAATGCCCTTCCAAGCGTGTAATGATTGTTACTGAGGATGGTGGATATGCGTCTGCTAGTGATTATGATGAGGAGACTTTGGCTCTCCTTGCAAGTGAAGAACAAGGTGGCGAGGAAGCAGAACTAGAGACACACTACATGGCTGCTGATTACGCTGACAGATGTGAAAGTTTAGTTGCTCAACGTGTTCTCAGTGTGCAGGTTACACGGGCTGAGCAAAATCAGAGGCGCAACTTGTTCCACACAAAGGGAGTTGTGAAGGAGCGTTCTGTTCGCGTCATCATCGATGGAGGGAGTTGCAATAACTTGGCTAGCATGGAGATGGTGGAGAAGCTGTCTCTAACCACCAGACCACATCCTCATCCTTATTACATCCAATGGTTCAACAATAGTGGCAAGGTTAAGGTAACACGTACTGTTCGGGTGCATTTTAGCATTGCTACATATTCTGATTATGTTGATTGTGATGTGGTACCCATACAAGCATGTTCAGTTCTACTTGGTAGGCCATGGCAGTTTGATAAAAATTCCATACACCATGGTAGGACAAATCAGTATACTCTTGTTCATAGGGATAAAAATATCACTTTGCTTCCTATGTCTCCAGAACATATTATGAAAGATGATATTGTTCGAGCTAGTAAAGCAAAACAGGAGAAAAATAAGAGTGAAAATCAGACCGTAGCACAGGAATTTGAGCAACACCATAAGCATAATAAACTATCATCTAATGTTGCATCCGAAATAAAATTGAAGAGTGGATGTTTACTTGCTACTAAATCTGATATTAATGATTTGGATGTTGCTCCATCTGTTTGCTATGCTTTTGTATGCAAAGAGGTATTATTTTCATTCGAGGACATGCCTCCCTCTTTGCCTCCTGTGGTCATTAACATTTCGCAGGAGTTCGCTGACGTCTTCCCACAAGACGTGCCACCAGGATTACCACCTATTCGCGGGATTGAGCATCAGATTGACTTAATTTCCGGTGCATCCCTACCCAACCGTGCGCCATACCGTACCAATCCAGAGGAGACAAAGGAGATTATGCGTCAAGTACAGGAGCTGCTTGACAAAGGTTATATAAGTGAATCCCTTAGTCCTTGTGATGTTCCTATTATTCCAGTGCCTAAAAAGGATGGTACATCGCGCATGTGTGTGGATTGTAGAAGCATTAATAATATTACTATTCGTTTCGTCATCCTATTCATAGACTAGATGATATGCTTGATGAATTAAGTGGTTCTACAATTTTCTCCAAAGTTGATTTCCGCAGTGGATACCATCAAATTCGTATGACATTGGGAGATGAATGGAAAACAGCATTTAAAACTAATTTTGGATTATATGAGTGGTTAGTCATGCCTTTTGGGTTAACTAATGCACCTAGCACTTTCATGAGATTAATGAACGAGGTTTTGCGTGCTTTCATTGGACGGTTTGTGGTAGTCTATTTTGATGATATATAGATTTTTAGTAGATCTTTGGAAGAACATTTGGAACATCTACGTGCTGTTTTTATTGCTCTACGTGATGCACGTTTGTTTGGTAACCTTGGGAAGTGCACCTTTTGCACTGACCGAGTATCTTTTCTTGGCTATGTTGTTACTCCACAGGGAATTGACGTTGATAAACCAAGATTGAAGCTATTGAGAGTTGGCCGCAGCCCAAAACGGTCACACAAGTGAGGAGTTTTCTTGGCCTCGCTGGTTTCTATAGGCGTTTTGTGAGAGATTTCAGCACCATTGCAGCGCCTCTCAATGAGCTTACAAAGAAGGACCTGCCTTTTTCTTGGGGTACCGCACAAGAAGAAGCCTTCACGGTCTTGAAAGATAAGTTAACACATGCTCCTTTACTCCAACTTCTGGATTTTAATAAGACTTTCAAGCTTGAATGTGATGCTAGTGGAATTGGGTTAGGAGGTGTGTTATTACAAGATGGTAAACCTGTTGCGTACTTTTCTGAAATTCCCCTCTATCCCCCCATATATATAGCCCTTAGGGCATCGTTTTAGGTTTGGGTTTTGTTTAGATTACAAGTTCGCCATAGCTACAACTTCGCGTTCTTCGTTTGTGTTCCACGACCAGACAAAGGCGTCACAGAACCCCACTTCATCAATAAAGATTTCCTCTTATATTCGCAATATCCAGATTGCAATCTTAGTTTCTTGCTTGTTCTTCATTTGCGTGCAGGAAACAGACCCTCGTGGTCAGGTTGATCATGCTCCGGCGTGGTCAATAACCTCTCGGAGTTGGTTTAGCGATTGCTAAGGCGCGGCGTCATCACACATTCGTAGTCGGATCGTCAAACTCTACTCCACTAAAAATGATAGCCACCATCTCATCGAAAGACAGGGACAACTTCGCCTCTATCACTGAGTGGGCCTAGTTTGAATTATTCTACTTATGATAAGGAATTATATGCTCTTGTTCGGACTTTGGAAACATGGCAACATTATTTATGGCCCAAAGAATTTGTTATACATTCTGATCATGAATCTTTGAAACATATTAAAAGTCAAGCAAAACTGAACCGTAGACATGCTAAATGGGTTGAATTCATTGAGACTTTCCCTTATGTCATTAAACACAAGAAGGTTAAAGAAAATGTTATTGCCGATGCTTTGTCTTGTCGTTATACTATGCTTTCACAACTTGACTTTAAAATATTCTGTTTGGAGACCATCAAAGATCAATATGTGCATGATGCTGAATTTAGAGATATGTTGCAGCATTGTAAAGAAGGGAGAACATGGAACAAGTTCGTTATTAATGATGGATTTGTGTTCCGTGCTAACAAGCTAGGCATTCCAGCTAGCTCCGTTCGTCTTTTGTTGTTACAGGAGGCACACAGAGGAGGATTAATGGGACACTTTGGCATGAAGAAGACGGAGGACATACTTTCTAAACATTTCTTTTGGCCAAAGATGAGACGGGATGTTGAGCGTTTTGTTGCTCGCTGCACTACATGTCAAAAAGCAAAGTCACGACTCAATCCTCATGGTTTATATATGCCTTTGCCTGTACCTAGTGTTCCTTGGGTATGTCTATGGACTTTGTTTTAGGTTTACCTCGAACTAAGAAGGGGAGGGATAGCATATTTGTTGTCGTGGATAGATTTTCCAAAATGGCACACTTCATACCATGTCATAAAAGTGATGATGCTGCTCATGTTGCTGATTTGTTCTTTCGTCAAATTATTCGGTTGCATGGTGTGCCAAATACAATTGTTTCAGATCGTGATGCTAAATTTCTTAGCCACTTCTGGAGATGTTTATGGGCTAAGTTGGGGACTAAACTACTTTTTAGTACTACATGTCATCCCCAAACTGATGGCCAACCTGAAGTAGTCAATAGATCATTGTCTACTATGCTTAGGGCTGTTTTGAAGAATAACCTGAAAATGTGGGAACAATGCTTGCCTCATATTGAATTTGCTTATAATCGTTCACTACATTGTACCACTAAGATGTGCCCTTTTGAAGTTGTGTATGGTTTCTTACCTCGTGCACCTATTGATTTGTTGCCTCTGCCATCTTCGGAGAAGGTTAATTTTGATGCTAAAGAACGTGCTGAATTGATATTAAAGATGCATGAGTTAACGAAGGAAAGCAATGACCGTATGAATGCTAAATACAAAATTGCTGGAGATAAGGGTAGAAAACAAGTTGTCTTTGCACCTGGAGATCTTGTTTGGTTACATTTGCGTAAGGATAGATTTCCTGATTTGCGCAAGTCAATGCTAATGCCACGTGCCGATGGTCCTTTTAAGGTGTTAGAGAAAATAAATGATAATGCATATAAACTTGAGCTGCCTGTAGAGTTTGGGGTTAGCCCCACTTTTAACATTGCAGATTTGAAGCCTTATTTGGGTGAGGAAGATGAGCTTCCGTTGAGGACGACTTCAATTCAAGAAGAAGAGGATGATGAGTACATCCCCGCTAATGCTACACCCACAACTCCGACTGCTATACATACAGGAGCAATTACTAGAGCTCGCGCACGTCAATTGAATTACCAGGTACTTTCGTTTCTTGCAAATCCTTCAAATGTTCATGAACATATGATGCTGCCTAAATTAGATACTTTGATGAGGATATCCCTGGTTAACCTCATTTGTCATCTTCTCTTCATGATAAATCTCAGCTATCAAATGAAGCTTCTACAAAGAAGACCTATTTGGGTCCCATGACAAGGAGCCGTGCCAAACAAATAGAACAAGAGGTGAACACGCTCCTAACTGATCATAATTCAACTATGCATGAGAACTTTATACTACCTAAATCTTGTGTGCTGATTTTACTCTGGTACAATGCTGAGGACAACCTACAACTTTCAGCACATGAGGAAACAAGTTTTGAAGCCCATACAACAAGTTTGAAGAGAACAAGCTTCAACTCTAATGCAAACCATGTTTTGGTGACAAGGGCAACTAATTATGATCAGTTAGGAAGAATAGCAAGCCATCCCAACAATCTATTGTTGCATGCCCAGTTCCAGAATTCGTCCCAGAACTTTCTGCACCTTGCTGCACAAATATGTGAGTATCCAGCACGTGTGGGAGTACAAATTGGACAGCATATGAAGTCTACTTTCAGGAAAATCAAACGACGCAACATTTGGAGTCCTGAGTCAAAGGATATGAGAGTTCCAATGCAAGCTGTCCAGAGCATTAATTGCTGCGCGAGGCTCCATTTATTTGCTCCCTTGACCAGCTGGTTACCACGAATTTGAGCCTCTCTTTTGGACTGGTTTCACACCTACACTAGGAGGGTTGTTCCTAGTATAAATACCCCTTCCCCCACTTCAGCCACAACTCTTTGGCAATTTGATTTCATCATAGATTAGCTAAGTGCAACCAGAATCTTGTTTGAGAGTTCACTTCCTCCTTAGCTCTTGTAATCTTGCCTTGTGAGAGGGTAAACTCACTTTGTGATTTTAGATCAGCAGCCGTTGAGGCGGCGACCAGTTCGTGCTTCCAACTTCGTGCGTGGTTGCGTGGATTGGAATCTTAAGAGTGTGGTTGGGCGAATACTTGTTGCTGGTTGTTGCATGTGCAGTAGCTAGTTTCGGTCTCGTCAGGTTGCACTAGTTATCCATTACCCAACATCGTTGTTGGCTGGGATCGAGGGTTGCCTTCGTACCTTTCAGGTGGCGTTGATTCGCATCGAGCAGATCCTCCGTGAAGATCGGGCAAACCCCGTATCATCTTGACATTAGAGCTTCGGTTCACACGGTAGGTTCTTGTATCCCTAGCTTAGTTCGTGTTCTTGTTCATCCTAAAGTCCAGAAAATAGCCCCACAAAAAAAACCACCTTTACCTAGCCCTTTGCAGCCTTTAATCTGTTATTTGGTGAGTTTTATCAAGTTCTTATCCACTAGTTTTTTGTTTTTAGTTGCTGAGTTTCTTCCCCATCCAACCTTGTGTGTTTGTGTTCATTTTCGCGCACAGATTTCAGATCTGCATCCTCCACCAAATCGTGTGTATCTTTGTCGTCCGGAGTCCATTTTGGGTGTTTTTGTACATTTTGGAAAGCCCACACCGTGTTCCTTCCATCCATCATTGTTAGATCTGATTTCCACCGTGTTTTCCACCCAGAAAAATCAGATCAGTTCGTGTGTGTTTGCTGCTAAGGTTTTAGCTGCATGTTCTTGTTGTTTGAGCTCGTCCATTGTAATTTTCGTAATTCCCCCAAAGTGTGTGTTCAGATTGAAGTCCCTTGTTGAAAGTTTGTCAAAAAAAAGAGATAAAAAAAGAGAGGAAGAAAGATCTGCCCAAAGAAAGAAAGTGTGTGCAAGAAGCAAAAGAAAGAAATTTGGGACTGTTCTTCACTTATATCTTGAGAAATCCCTGTTTGTGTTGTGAGCTGAAACTTGTCAAGTGTGCAAGTCTTCAATCCTTGCTTGCAGCAAATCTGATTCCTTGGTGTGAGTTGCATGTTCTTCATTTATATCCCATTCAGCAACTAAGGGCATTAGAAACTTGTGTGGATGTGATAGAGGCGAAGTTGTCCCTGTCTTTCGATGAGATGGTGGCTATCGTTTTTGGTGGAGTAGACTTTGACGATCCGACTACGAACGTGTGAGACGTCGCGCCTTAGCAATCGCTAAACCAACTCTGAGAGGTTATTGACCACGCCGGAGCACGATCAACCTGACCACGAGGGTCTATTTCCTGCACGCAAACGAAGAACAAGCAAGAAACTAAGATTGCAATCTGGATATTGCGAATATAAGAGGAAAGCTTTATTGATGAAGTGGGGTTCTGTGACGCCTTTGTCTGGTCGTGGAACACAAACGAAGAACGCGAAGTTGCTGCTATGGCAAACTTGTAATCTAAACAAAACCCCAAACCTAAAACGAAACCCTAAGGGCTGTATATATGGGGGAATAGAAGGGAATTTCGTGGCCCCTTGGAGGAGGGGTCCGAAACCGACCCTAAGTCAGTTTCCCCATACATACGGACTCTAAAAACAGCCTATAATATGGTATTTCGAAATTACATGGGCCTGGCCCAAAATTAAGGTGGCGCAGCACCTATATTAGCCTATGGACGAATTTTATAAAGTGGCATCATGCATATTTCGTCCAAAGCTTCCCACCCCCATTATGGTGGCTTCAATGTGCGAAAATCATCACTGGAAGCTCCAATGTTCTTCCCCGCGCGCGCACCTTCTCCTCCATGCTTGATCCCGCTCCAATGGTCATCCTTCTTATCCATGATAGGTCCTTCATTCATAAGTAAAACAAAAGTATCCAATTTAGGCAGCATCATATGTTCATGAATATTAGAAGGATTTCCAAGAAACAAAAGTACCTGGTAATTCAATTGACGTGCGCGAGCTCTAGTAATTGGTCCTGTATGTATAGCAGTCGGGGTGGGTGTAACATTAGTAGGGATGTCCTCATCATCCTCCCCTTCTTGAATTGACGTCGTCCTCGACGGAAGCTCATCTTCCTCACCCAAATAAGGCTTCAAATCTGCAATGTTAAAAGTGGGGCTAACCCCAAACTCTGCAGGCAGCTCAAGTTTATATGCATTATCATTTACTTTCTCTAACACCTTAAAAGGACCATCAGCACGTGGCATTAGCTTTGACTTGCGCAAATCAGGAAATCTATCCTTACGCAAATGTAACCAAACAAGATCTCCAGGTGCAAAGACAACATGTTTTCTACCCTTATCTCCAGCAAGTTTGTATTTAGCATTCATACGCTCAATGTTTTCCTTAGTTAACTCATGAATCTTTAATATCAATTCAGCACGTTCTTTAGCATCAAAATTAACCTTCTCCGAAGACGGAAGAGGCAACAAATCAATAGGTGCACGAGGTAAGAAACCATACACAACTTCAAAAGGGCACATCTTAGTGGTAGAATGTAGCGAACGATTATAAGCAAATTCAATATGAGGCAAGCATTCTTCCCACATTTTCAGGTTATTCTTCAAAACAGCCCTAAGCATAGTAGACAATGATCTATTGACTACTTCAGTTTGGCCATCAGTTTGGGGGTGACATGTAGTACTAAAAAGCAGTTTAGTCCCCAACTTAGCCCATAAACATCTCCAAAAGTGGCTAAGAAATTTAGCATCACGATCGGAAACAATTGTATTTGGCACACCATGCAACCGAATAATTTCACGAAAGAACAAATCAGCAACATGAGCAGCATCATCACTTTTATGACATGGTATAAAGTGTGCCATTTTAGAAAATCTATCCACGACAACAAATATGCTATCCCTCCCCTTCTTTGTTCGAGGTAAACCTAAAACAAAGTCCATAGATATATCCTCCCAAGGAACACTAGGTACAGGTAAAGGCATATATAAACCATGAGGATTGAGTCGTGACTTAGCTTTTTGACATGTAGTGCAGCGAGCAACAAAACGCTCAACATCCCGTCTCATCTTTGGCCAAAAGAAATGTGTAGCAAGTACGTCCTCCGTCTTCTTCACGCCAAAGTGTCCCATTAATCCTCCTCCGTGCGCCTCCTGTAACAACAAAAGACGAACGGAGCTAGCTGGAATGCATAGCTTGTTAGCACGAAACACAAATCCATTATTAATAACGAACTTGTTCCATGTTCTCCCTTCTTTACAATTCTGCAACACGTCTCTAAATTCAGCATCATGCACATATTGATCTTTGATGGTCTCCAAACCAAATATTTTAAAGTCAAGTTGTGAAAGCATAGTATAACGACGAGACAAAGCATCAGCAATAACATTGTCTTTACCCTTCTTGTGTTTAATGACATAAGGGAAAGTCTCAATGAATTCAACCCATTTAGCATGTCTACGGTTCAGTTTTGCTTGACTTTTAATATGTTTCAAAGATTCATGATCAGAATGTATAACAAATTCTTTGGGCCATAAATAATGTTGCCATGTTTCCAAAGTCCGAACAAGAGCATATAATTCCTTATCATAAGTAGAATAATTCAGACTAGGCCCACTTAATTTTTCAGAAAAGTACGCAACAGGTTTACCATCTTGTAGTAACACACCTCCTAACCCAATTCCACTAGCATCACATTCAAGCTCGAAAGTCTTATTAAAATCAGGAAGTTGGAGTAAAGGAGCATGTGTTAACTTATCTTTCAAGACCGTGAAGGCTTCTTCCTGTGCGGTACCCCAAGAAAAAGGCACGTCCTTCTTTGTAAGCTCATTGAGAGGCGCAGCAATGGTGCTGAAATTTCTCACAAAACGCCTATAGAAACCAGCGAGGCCAAGAAAACTCCTTACTTGTGTGACCGTTTTGGGCTGCGGCCAACTCTCAATAGCTTCGATCTTGGCTGTATCAACTTCAATTCCCTGTGGAGTAACAACATAGCCAAGAAAAGATACTCGGTCGGTGCAAAAGGTGCACTTCCCAAGGTTACCAAACAAACGTGCATCACGTAGCGCAGTAAAAACAGCACGTAAATGTTCCAAATGTTCCTCCAAAGATCTACTAAAAATCAATATATCATCAAAATAGACTACCACAAATCGTCCAATGAAAGCACGTAAAACCTCGTTCATTAATCTCATGAAAGTGCTAGGTGCATTAGTTAACCCAAAAGGCATGACTAGCCACTCATATAATCCAAACTTAGTTTTAAATGCTGTTTTCCATTCATCGCCCAATTTCATACGAATTTGATGGTATCCACTACGCAAATCAACTTTGGAGAAAAGTGTAGAGCCACTTAATTCATCAAGCATATCATCTAGTCTAGGAATAGGATGACGATAACGAATAGTAATATTATTAATGCCTCTACAATCCACACACATGCGCGATGTACCATCCTTTTTAGGCACTAGAATAATAGGAACAGCACAAGGACTAAGGGATTCACGTATATAACCTTTGTCAAGCAGCTCCTGTACTTGACGCATAATCTCCTTTGTCTCCTCTGGATTGGTACGGTAGGGCGCACGGTTGGGTAGGGATGCACCGGGAATTAAGTCAATCTGATGCTCAATCCCGCGAATAGGCGGTAATCCCGGTGGCACGTCTTGTGGAAAGACGTCAGCGAACTCCTGCAAAATGTTAATGACAGCAGGAGGCAAAGAGGGAGGCATGTCCTCGAATGAAAATAATACCTCTTTACATACAAAAGCATAGCAAACATATGTAGCAACATCCAAATCATTAATATCAGATTTAGTAGCAAGTAAACATCCACTCTTCAATTTTATTTCAGATGCAACAGTAGATGATGGTTTATTATGCTTATGGTGTTGCTCAAATTCCTGTGCTACAATCTGATTTTCACTCTTATTTTTCTCCTGTTTTGCTTTACTAGCTCTAGCAATGTCATCTTTCATAATATGTTCGGGAGACATAGGAAGCAAAGTGATATTATGATCCTTATGAACAAGAGTATACTGATTTGTCCTACCATGGTGTACAGAATTTTTATCAAACTGCCATGGTCTACCAAGTAAAACAGAACATGCTTGCATGGGTACCACATCACAATCCACATAATCAGAATATGTAGCAATGCTAAAATGCACACGAACAGTACGTGTTACCTTAACCTTGCCACTATTGTTGAACCATTGGATGTAATAAGGATGAGGATGTGGTCTGGTGGATAGAGACAGCTTCTCCACCATCTCCATGCTAGCCAAGTTATTGCAACTCCCTCCATCGATGATGATGCGAACAGAACGCTCTTTCACAACTCCCTTTGTGTGGAACAAGTTGTGCCTCTGATTTTGCTCAGCGTGTGTAACCTGCACACTGAGAACACGTTGAGCAACTAAACTTTCATACCTGTCAGCGTAATCAGCAGCCATGTATTGTGTTTCTGGTTCTGCATCCTCGCCACCCTGTTCGTCACTTGCAATAAGTGCCAAAGTCTCCTCATCATAATCACTAGCGGACGCATATCCACCATCCTCAGTAACAATCATTACACGCTTGGAAGGGCATTCTCTCGCATAGTGACCTCCACCCTTGCAACGACGACATATAACCTCATGTGTTTGCCCTGTGGATGCAATAGATGAAGAAGAACTCTGTGCAGGCCCAAAAGGTGTGCTCTTCGCAGAGGGTGCAGTAGGAGCCTGTTTCCTGGTATCGCGATTAGAGTTGGAGGTTGAAGGAGGTGGTGTTGCAGCAGGACGTGCGGAAGCAGAGGAGGTACGTGGCGTCCATGATGAAGTACGGCCTGCAAAATTAGTAGTTCTCGCCATTGCCTGTCGATCCTGCACTTCACGTTCAGCTTTGCAAGCAAGATGAAATAAACGAGTGATAGTGTTATACTCCTTATACTCTAGAATAGTCTGAATCTCTCTATTTAATCCACCCATAAAACGTGCAAGCATAGCTTCATTCTCCTCAACAATACCACATCTAATCATACCAGTTTGTAATTCCTGATAATATTCTTCTACAGAATTTTTTCCTTGTCTTAAACGCTGCAAATTTTGAAGCAATTCACGTTGATAATAAGGTGGCACCCAACGATTTCGCATAGCAGTTTTCAAAGCAGCCCAAGTAGTTGGAATATTATCAGGGTGTATTCTACAATGTTCTGACCACCAAACACAAGCAAAACTAGTGAATGAACAAACAGCAGCAGCAACACGTCGATCCTCTGGAAATTGTAAGCATGTAAAACGTTGTTCTGTTTCTAACTCCCATGTAAGATATATATCAGGAACATATCTACCCTCAAACGTCGGAATATTCAATTTAAGTTTAGGGAGATGGTCATGATCCCGTACCTGCGGGGGTGGTGCAGCCCTACCGTTACGGTTGTAGCCATGTGGTCGACCTGGTGCGTATGGTGGTGGTTGCCCATGGGGCGGATCTGGAGCAACCTCTCCCTCATCATCGAAATCACCATCATAATCTTCAACCTCATTGAACTTGGCGTCCATCTTGGAGTCGAATGTCTTCTCCAAACCATCTAGCTTCTCCATGGCAACTCCAAAGTTGTTCACGAAGTCCTGTACCTGCTCAGCCATCATTTGCTGAAATTTATCATAGAGCGCTTTGTTGGTCATGCTCTCCCAGTCGATCTCGTCATCGTGTGATCCTGGCATGGTTAGCAGAAATAGGAAACACACAATATGAAACCTACAGACTGCTGGGACGTGGTGGTGGTGGTGGTGTGGCACAAATCCTTTAAGCGAATCTCAATTTCTTACCAGTTCTTACCCAGTAGCAGGCGGTGATCGGCAACCGTTGTAGCCAAAACTCTCAAAGCTTGGATAGAGCGATTGCCAGGTGGTGTCAAGCACACGGCGTAGAAGTATGTGGAGCTGGGATGGCTTATAATATGGTAGCAAAAAGGGTCAGCAATAATCAATTCAGAGATGCAAGGTTGAATAAACGCTCAACGACGGTACGGTGCTGGTCCTAGGCTAGACCGTGCTAGAGACGCGAGCCTAAAACACCAACAAAAACACGACGATACACCTAAGCAAGGGAAAAGCACAATCGGAAATTTTTTTTTCGTTTTTTTTTTTTTTTTTTTTTCGGCGCCTCTTTTTTTTTTTTTTTCGGCGCCTCTTTTTTTTTTCAAAAACTCACTACAATGGCGAGTGTCTCAAAACTCTTGCCACGTCGTATAAGCAAGATGGGCACGAATTTTTCTTTTGGACTATTTTTTTTTTTCTGGAGCAATCCGGGGGCTGCGACGACCCAAAAATTTCGACAAAAATCACTATGATAGCAAGTGTCTCAAAACGCTCCGGGGAACCTAAAATCAAGATAGGGAAAAAATATTTTCAGCCGAAATTTTTTTGGGCCAAAACGTGCTCTGCAAAGCGTGCCAGACTTTTTTTTTTTTTTTTTTTCCGACACCTGCGCAGGTAGCAAAACACGGATCCGAAATCAAAAGGATCTCGAAACTAAACCTAAAACGAACTGGACTTGGATTGGTGGAGGATTTGTGGTGGTATATATGGGCACCAATGGAGAGTGATGATGGATGATGAGATATGGCAGCGGCGATGATGGTGGTGGTATATGGCAACTATGAAGATGATGCGGTGGCGGCGTGACAACCTATGAAAAGAACTCGAAACTCTAAAGGACTAGACACTAAGACCAGCAACTCGACACAACGATGTAACCGCCAATTCAACAAAGCAAAATACTGAAAAGACTATGCAAAGGCTCAGATTGGTTCGGATATGATGATCTAACCCTAATTTTTTTTTTGGCTTTTTCGTGGACTAAAGGTATGAAGAACAGATGCGATCTAAACTACGAAAACTGGTAAAATCTCACCGAGCAACCTGGAAATCTGATACCACTTGATAGAGGCGAAGTTGTCCCTGTCTTTCGATGAGATGGTGGCTATCGTTTTTGGTGGAGTAGACTTTGACGATCCGACTACGAACGTGTGAGACGTCGCGCCTTAGCAATCGCTAAACCAACTCTGAGAGGTTATTGACCACGCCGGAGCACGATCAACCTGACCACGAGGGTCTATTTCCTGCACGCAAACGAAGAACAAGCAAGAAACTAAGATTGCAATCTGGATATTGCGAATATAAGAGGAAAGCTTTATTGATGAAGTGGGGTTCTGTGACGCCTTTGTCTGGTCGTGGAACACAAACGAAGAACGCGAAGTTGCTGCTATGGCAAACTTGTAATCTAAACAAAACCCCAAACCTAAAACGAAACCCTAAGGGCTGTATATATGGGGGAATAGAAGGGAATTTCGTGGCCCCTTGGAGGAGGGGTCCGAAACCGACCCTAAGTCAGTTTCCCCATACATACGGACTCTAAAAACAGCCTATAATATGGTATTTCGAAATTACATGGGCCTGGCCCAAAATTAAGGTGGCGCAGCACCTATATTAGCCTATGGACGAATTTTATAAAGTGGCATCATGCATATTTCGTCCAAAGCTTCCCACTCCCATTATGGTGGCTTCAATGTGCGAAAATCATCACTGGAAGCTCCAATGTTCTTCCCCGCGCGCGCACCTTCTCCTCCATGCTTGATCCCGCTCCAATGGTCATCCTTCTTATCCATGATAGGTCCTTCATTCATAAGTAAAACAAAAGTATCCAATTTAGGCAGCATCATATGTTCATGAATATTAGAAGGATTTCCAAGAAACAAAAGTACCTGGTAATTCAATTGACGTGCGCGAGCTCTAGTAATTGGTCCTGTATGTATAGCAGTCGGGGTGGGTGTAACATTAGTAGGGATGTCCTCATCAGGATGATTACTTGGTTCAACAATACCTAGATTGCAGATTAGTGTTTCTTTTGCTACATCTATACCCCCACCCAAGCTCCACCAAACAGCCCCGCATGTGCATCCATTGACTTGTACTCGCTTGATTATCACTCTTGGTATACCAACCACCGGCACCACGGTTGAGCACGATTCTGCTCTCACTTGGAAGTTACATGAGCTTCGGTTGGTAAGTGAGGTGAGCTTGAGTTGTTACCCACATATATGCTTCTAGTACTATAGGGTTTTGCAAAGACTAACCATGGCAGGTGATAAAAACGAGTATGATGTTGAAGGAAATGGGCATCTCAATCAGCCTGTCACACAGTTTCACTTCAATGCATTACGTGATCATCTACGCCGAGAGTTCAGAAACAGCCTTGATCCAATTGAAGAGAAGCAAGACAAGTTGTCAAGAGATTTGCAGCAACTTATGGGTAACGTTAATGAGCAGCTCACTCAGAACATGGCAGCCATGAGGACCGATATAGTTGCCGATATTGTGCGAGAGCTTCGTCAAGGCCGAGAAGATGCAAGTGTCCAAGGTGATGAACATCATGCAACTGATGGGGACGCTGCTGCATCCGATGCACAAGCTAGAAGAAACCGTGCTCCTACCCCCATGCCATGAGACCTCCCGGTCCTGGACGTGGAAATGCTCATGCTTATGGTCATGGTCATCATGAAGCTGCTGGTGGTCGTGGTCTTAGAGGAGGCCACCGGAGAGCAAATCTGCACCATGAAGATAGTGAAGATGAGTTTGATGAAGATGAAGATGGCATGCACTAGAATGATAGGTTTCATCGTCCAAGAAACTATGGTCGTGGACGGCAAGAGGAGGAGAGGTTTGGAAAGCTGAAATTTACCATGCCCAAGTTTGATGGTGGATCTGATCCAGAAAGTTATCTTACATGGGAATTGAAGGTTGACAAGATTTTCCGCATGCACAACTACTCCGAAGAGAAGAAATTAGCTATGGCCTCACTTGAGTTTGAAGACTATGCTCTAATCTGGTGGGAGCAAGTTCAGAATCAGCGAGAAGAAGAAGGAGAACCTGCTGTTGCTACATGGACAGAAATGAAAAGAGAGATGAGAGCAAGATTTGTCCCAAGGCATTATAGGCGTGATGTCTTTGATAAGCTCCAGAATTTGAGGCAAGGAAAGTTATCTGTTGAGGAGTATCATAAGGAGATGGAGAAGGCAATGATAAGAGCCAACATACATGAAGAAGAGGAGCAGTCCATGGCAAGGTTTCTATATGGGTTGAATCCTAATGTTAAGCGAGTTGTTGATTTGCAGCCATATCGGAATGTGGTAGAGCTTGTACATCTTGCTTCTAAGGCTGAACGTCAATTGCAAGAAGACACAAAGCAAAACAGAACTACCTCCTTCACAGCTAGAGCTACATCAAGTGGGAGTAAGTTTGTACCTCAATTCAATGTTGGTCGAGGTATCATGAGTAGCTCTGGTGGTGGAAATCAGTCCCATACACGTGCAGCCATGAGCAGAAATGATGCATCAAATTCAAAGGAGAAGAGCAGATTTGTAGCCCCTAGTTCATCCTCCATTGGCTCCATAGGAAAAACTAGTGATATAGAGTGCTTCACATGCAAGGGACGTGGCCACATGAAGAAAGATTGTCCCAACAAGCGTACCATGCTGATTACAGAGAATGGAGAATATGAGTCTTGTAGTGAACCTAAAGAAGAAACTGAGAATGGTGAAAATTCAGATGGAAACGAGCATACTGATGAGGACATCCCTACTAATGTTACACCCACCCCGACTGCTATACATACAGGACCAATTACTAGAGCTCGCGCACGTCAATTGAATTACCAGGTACTTTCGTTTCTTGGAAATCCTTCTAGTATTCATGAACATATGATGCTGCCTAAATTAGATACTTTTGTTTTACTTATGAATGAAGGACCTATCATGGATAAGAAGGATGACCATTGGAGCGGGATCAAGCATGGAGGAGAAGGTGCGCGCGCGGGGAAGAACAATGGAGCTTCCGGTGATGATTTTCGCACATTGAAGCCACCATAATGGGAGTGGGAAGCTTTGGACGAAATATGCATGATGCCACTTTATAAAATTCGTCCATAGGCTAATATAGGTGCTGCGCCACCTTAATTTTGGGCCAGGCCCATGTAATTTCGAAATACCATATTATAGGCTGTTTTTAGAGTCCGTATGTATGGGGAAACTGACTTAGGGTTGGTTTCGGACCCCTCCTCCAAGGGGCCACGAAATTCCCTTCTATTCCCCCATATATACAGCCCTTAGGGCTTCGTTTTAGGTTTGGGTTTTGTTTAGATTACAAGTTCGCCATAGCAGCAACTTCGCGTTCTTCGTTTGTGTTCCACGACCAGACAAAGGCGTCACAGAACCCCACTTCATCAATAAAGCTTTCTTCTTATATTCGCAATATCCAGATTGCAATCTTAGTTTCTTGCTTGTTCTTCGTTTGCGTGCAGGAAATAGACCCTCGTGGTCAGGTTGATCGTGCTCCGGCGTGGTCAATAACCTCTCAGAGTTGGTTTAGCGATTGCTAGGGCGCGACGTCTCACACGTTCGTAGTCGGATCGTCAAAGTCTACTCCACCAAAAACGATAGCCACCATCTCATCGAAAGACAGGGACAACTTCGCCTCTATCAAGTGGTATCAGATTTCCAGGTTGCTCGGTGAGATTTTACCAGTTTTCGTAGTTTAGATCGCATCTGTTCTTCATACCTTTAGTCCACGAAAAAGCCAAAAAAAAATTAGGGTTAGATCATCATATCCGAACCAATCTGAGCCTTTGCATAGTCTTTTCAGTATTTTGCTTTGTTGAATTGGCGGTTACATCGTTGTGTCGAGTTGCTGGTCTTAGTGTCTAGTCCTTTAGAGTTTCGAGTTCTTTTCACAGGTTGTCACGCCGCCACCGCATCATCTTCATAGTTGCCATATACCACCACCATCATCGCCGCTGCCATATCTCATCATCCATCATCACTCTCCATTGGTGTCCATATATACCACCACAAATCCTCCACCAATCCAAGTCCAGTTTGTTTTAGGTTTAGTTTCGAGATCCTTTTGATTTCGGATCCGTGTTTTGCTACCTGCGCAGGTGTCGGAAAAAAAAAAAAAAAGTCTGGCACGCTTTGCAGAGCACGTTTTGGCCCAAAAAAATTTCGGCTGAAAATATTTTTTCCCTATCTTGATTTTAGGTTCCCCGGAGCGTTTTGAGACACTTGCTATCATAGTGATTTTTGTCGAAATTTTTGGGTCGTCGCAACCCCCGGATTGCTCCAGAAAAAAAAAAAATAGTCCAAAAGAAAAATTCGTGCCCATCTTGCTTATACGACGTGGCAAGAGTTTTGAGACACTCGCCATTGTAGTGACTTTTTGAAAAACAAAAAAAAAAAGAGGCGCCGAAAAAAAAAAAAAAAAGAGGCGCCGAAAAAAAAAAAAACGAAAAAAAAAATCCGATTGTGCTTTTCCCTTGCTTAGGTGTATTGTCGTGTTTTTGTTGGTGTTTTAGGCTCGCGTCTCTAGCACGGTCTAGCCTAGGACCAGCACAGTACCGTCGTTGAGCGTTTATTCAACCTTGCATCTCTGAATTGATTATTGCTGACCCTTTTTGCTACCATATTATAAGCCATCCCAGCTCCACATACTTCTACGCCGTGTGCTTGACACCACCTGGCAATCGCTCTATCCAAGCTTTGAGAGTTTTGGCTACAACGGTTGCCGATCACCGCCTGCTGCTGGGTAAGAACTGGTAAGAAATTGAGATTCGCTTAACGGATTTGTGCCACACCACCACCACCACCACGTCCCAGCAGTCTGTAGGTTTCATATTGTGTGTTTCCTATTTCTGCTAACCATGCCAGGATCACACGATGACGAGATCGACTGGGAGAGCATGACCAACAAAGTGCTCTATGATAAATTTCAGCAAATGATGGCTGAGCAGGTACAGGACTTCGTGAACAACTTTGGAGTTGCCATGGAGAAGCTAGATGGTTTGGAGAAGACATTCGACTCCAAGATGGACGCCAAGTTCAATGAGGTGCTTGCCCGTCTACCTCCACCAGCTGCAGTTCCTATTCCTTTCGAACGACGAGCGCGACGTGTGCCTCTCGGCCACGCCCAACATCCTGGTACTGTTGATACTGCTGCTACTTCGGTGGCTCGTGCGGCTACTGTCGTTGAGCAGGTTGAAGATTATGATGGTGATTTCGATGATGAGGGAGAGGTTGCTCCAGATCCGCCCCATGGGCAACCACCACCATACGCACCAGGTCGACCACATGGCTACAACCGTAACGGTAGGGCTGCACCACCCCCGCAGGTACGGGATCATGACCATCTCCCTAAACTTAAATTGAATATTCCGACGTTTGAGGGTAGATATGTTCCTGATATATATCTTACATGGGAGTTAGAAACAGAACAACGTTTTACATGCTTACAATTTCCAGAGGATCGACGTGTTGCTGCTGCTGTTTGTTCATTCACTAGTTTTGCTTGTGTTTGGTGGTCAGAACATTGTAGAATACACCCTGATAATATTCCAACTACTTGGGCTGCTTTGAAAACTGCTATGCGTAATCGTTGGGTGCCACCTTATTATCAACGTGAGTTGCTTCAAAATTTGCAGCGTTTAAGACAAGGAAAAAATTCTGTAGAAGAATATTATCAGGAATTACAAACTGGTATGATTAGATGTGGTATTGTTGAGGAGAATGAAGCTATGCTTGCACGTTTTATGGGTGGATTGAATAGAGAGATTCAGACTATTCTGGAGTATAAGGAGTATAACACTATCACTCGTTTATTTCATCTTGCTTGCAAAGCTGAACGTGAAGTGCAGGATCGACAGGCAATGGCGAGAACTACTTTTTCTGCAGGTCGCACTTCATCATGGACGCCACGTACCTCCTCTACTTCCACACGTCCTGCTGCAACACCACCTACTTCAACCTCCAACTCCAACCGCGATACCAGGAAACAGGCTCCTCCTCCACCCTCTACCAAGAGCACACCTTCTGGGCCTGCACCGAGCTCTTCTTCATCTATTGCATCCACAGGGCAAACACATGAGGTTATATGCCGTCGTTGCAAGGGTGGAGGTCACTTTGCGAGAGAATGCCCTTCCAAGCGTGTCATGATTGTTACTGAGGATGGTGGATATGCGTCTGCTAGTGATTATGATGAGGAGACTTTGGCTCTCATTGCAAGTGAAGAACACAATGGCGACGATGCAGAACCAGAAACACACTACATGGCTGCTGATTACGCTGACAGGTATGAAAGTTTAGTTGCTCAACGTGTTCTTAGTGTGCAGGTTACACAGGCTGAGCAAAATCAGAGGCACAACTTGTTCCACACAAAGGGAGTTGTGAAGGAGCGTTCTGTTCGCATCATCATCGATGGAGGGAGTTGCAATAACTTGGCTAGCATGGAGATGGTGGAGAAGCTGTCTCTATCCACCAGACCACATCCTCATCCTTATTACATCCAATGGTTCAACAATAGTGGCAAGGTTAAGGTAACACGTACTGTTCGTGTGCATTTTAGCATTGCTACATATTCTGATTATGTGGATTGTGATGTGGTACCCATGCAAGCATGTTCTGTTTTACTTGGTAGACCATGGCAGTTTGATAAAAATTCTGTACACCATGGTAGGACAAATCAGTATACTCTTGTTCATAAGGATCATAATATCACTTTGCTTCCTATGTCTCCCGAACATATTATGAAAGATGACATTGCTAGAGCTAGTAAAGCAAAACAGGAGAAAAATAAGAGTGAAAATCAGATTGTAGCACAGGAATTTGAGCAACACCATAAGCATAATAAACCATCATCTACTGTTGCATCTGAAATAAAATTGAAGAGTGGATGTTTACTTGCTACTAAATCTGATGTTAATGATTTGGATGTTGGTACATATGTTTGCTATGCTTTTGTATGTAAAGAGGTATTATTTTCATTCGAGGACATGCCTCCCTCTTTGCCTCCTGCTGTCATTAACATTTTGCAGGAGTTCGCTGACGTCTTTCCACAAGACGTGCCACCGGGATTACCGCCTATTCGCGGGATTGAGCATCAGATTGACTTAATTCCCGGTGCATCCCTACCCAACCGTGCGCCCTACCGTACCCATCCAGAGGAGACAAAGGAGATTATGCGTCAAGTACAGGAGCTGCTTGACAAAGGTTATATACGTGAATCCCTTAGTCCTTGTGCTGTTCCTATTATTCTAGTGCCTAAAAAGGATGGTACATCGCGCATGTGTGTGGATTGTAGAGGCATTAATAATATTACTATTCGTTATCGTCATCCTATTCCTAGAGTAGATGATATGCTTGATGAATTAAGTGGCTCTACAATTTCTCCAAAGTTGATTTGCGTAGTGGATACCATAAAATTCGTATGAAATTGGGCGATGAATGGAAAACAGCATTTAAAACTAAGTTTGGATTATATGAGTGGCTAGTCATGCCTTTTGGGTTAACTAATGCACCTAGCACTTTCATGAGATTAATGAACGAGGTTTTACGTGCTTTCATTGGACGATTTGTGGTAGTCTATTTTGATGATATATTGATTTTTAGTAGATCTTTGGAGGAACATTTGGAACATTTACGTGCTGTTTTTACTGCGCTACGTGATGCACGTTTGTTTGGTAACCTTGGGAAGTGCACCTTTTGCACCGACCGAGTATCTTTTCTTGGCTATGTTGTTACTCCACAGGGAATTGAAGTTGATACAGCCAAGATCGAAGCTATTGAGAGTTGGCCGCAGCCCAAAACGGTCACACAAGTAAGGAGTTTTCTTGGCCTCGCTGGTTTCTATAGGCGTTTTGTGAGAAATTTCAGCACCATTGCTGCGCCTCTCAATGAGCTTACAAAGAAGGACGTGCCTTTTTCTTGGGGTACCGCACAGGAAGAAGCCTTCACGGTCTTGAAAGATAAGTTAACACATGCTCCTTTACTCCAACTTCCTGATTTTAATAAGACTTTCGAGCTTGAATGTGATGCTAGTGGAATTGGGTTAGGAGGTGTGTTACTACAAGATGGTAAACCTGTTGCGTACTTTTCTGAAAAATTAAGTGGGCCTAGTCTGAATTATTCTACTTATGATAAGGAATTATATGCTCTTGTTCGGACTTTGGAAACATGGCAACATTATTTATGGCCCAAAGAATTTGTTATACATTCTGATCATGAATCTTTGAAACATATTAAAAGTCAAGCAAAACTGAACCGTAGACATGCTAAATGGGTTGAATTCATTGAGACTTTCCCTTATGTCATTAAACACAAGAAGGGTAAAGCCAATGTTATTGCTGATGCTTTGTCTCGTCGTTATACTATGCTTTCACAACTTGACTTTAAAATATTTGGTTTGGAGACCATCAAAGATCAATATGTGCATGATGCTGAATTTAGAGACGTGTTGCAGAATTGTAAAGAAGGGAGAACATGGAACAAGTTCGTTATTAATGATGGATTTGTGTTCCGTGCTAACAAGCTATGCATTCCAGCTAGCTCCATTCGTCTTTTGTTGTTACAGGAGGCGCACGGAGGAGGATTAATGGGACACTTTGGCGTGAAGAAGACGGAGGACGTACTTTCTACACATTTCTTTTGGCCAAAGATGAGACGGGATGTTGAGCGTTTTGTTGCTCGCTGCACTACATGTCAAAAAGCTAAGTCACGACTCAATGCTCATGGTTTATATATGCCTTTGCCTGTACCTAGTGTTCCTTGGGAGGATATATCTATGGACTTTGTTTTAGGTTTACCTCGAACAAAGAAGGGGAGGGATAGCATATTTGTTGTCGTGGATAGATTTTCCAAAATGGCACACTTTATACCATGTAATAAAAGTGATGATGCTGCTCATGTTGCTGATTTGTTCTTTCGTGAAATTATTCGATTGCATGGTGTACCAAATACAATTGTTTCAGATCGTGATGCTAAATTTCTTAGCCATTTTTGGAGATGTTTATGGGCTAAGTTGGGGACTAAACTACTTTTTAGTACTACATGTCATCCCCAAACTGATGGACAAACTGAAGTAGTCAATAGATCATTGTCTACTATGCTTAGGGCTGTTTTGAAGAATAACCTGAAAATGTGGGAAGAATGCTTGCCTCATATTGAATTTGCTTATAATCGTTCGCTACATTCTACCACTAAGATGTGCCCTTTTCAAGTTGTGTATGGTTTCTTACCTCGTGCACCTATTGATTTGTTGCCTCTTCCATCTTCGGAGAAGGTTAATTTTGATGCTAAAGAACGTGCTGAATTGATATTAAAGATGCATGAGTTAACGAAGGAAAACATTGAGTGTATGAATGCTAAATACAAACTTGCTGGAGATAAGGGTAGAAAACATGTTGTCTTTGCACCTGGTGATCTTGTTTGGTTACATTTGCGTAAGGATAGATTTCCTGATTTGCGCAAGTCAAAGCTAATGCCCCGTGCTGATGGTCCTTTTAAGGTGTTAGAGAAAATAAATGATAATGCATATAAACTTGAGCTGCCTGCAGAGTTTGGGGTTAGCCCCACTTTTAACATTGCAGATTTGAAGCCTTATTTGGGTGAGGAAGATGAGCTTCTGTCGAGGACGACTTCAGTTCAAGAAGGGGAGGATGATGAGGACATCCCTACTAATGTTACACCCACCCCGACTGCTATACATACAGGACCAATTACTAGAGCTCGCGCACGTCAATTGAATTACCAGGTACTTTCGTTTCTTGGAAATCCTTCTAGTATTCATGAACATATGATGCTGCCTAAATTAGATACTTTTGTTTTACTTATGAATGAAGGACCTATCATGGATAAGAAGGATGACCATTGGAGCGGGATCAAGCATGGAGGAGAAGGTGCGCGCGCGGGGAAGAACAATGGAGCTTCCAGTGATGATTTTCGCACATTGAAGCCACCATAATGGGAGTGGGAAGCTTTGGACGAAATATGCATGATGCCACTTTATAAAATTCGTCCATAGGCTAATATAGGTGCTGCGCCACCTTAATTTTGGGCCAGGCCCATGTAATTTCGAAATACCATATTATAGGCTGTTTTTAGAGTCCGTATGTATGGGGAAACTGACTTAGGGTTGGTTTCGGACCCCTCCTCCAAGGGGCCACGAAATTCCCTTCTATTCCCCCATATATACAGCCCTTAGGGCTTCGTTTTAGGTTTGGGTTTTGTTTAGATTACAAGTTCGCCATAGCAGCAACTTCGCGTTCTTCGTTTGTGTTCCACGACCAGACAAAGGCGTCACAGAACCCCACTTCATCAATAAAGCTTTCTTCTTATATTCGCAATATCCAGATTGCAATCTTAGTTTCTTGCTTGTTCCTCGTTTGCGTGCAGGAAATAGACCCTCGTGGTCAGGTTGATCGTGCTCCGGCGTGGTCAATAACCTCTCAGAGTTGGTTTAGCGATTGCTAGGGCGCGACGTCTCACACGTTCGTAGTCGGATCGTCAAAGTCTACTCCACCAAAAACGATAGCCACCATCTCATCGAAAGACAGGGACAACTTCGCCTCTATCACATACCTATTGTGATTATGAGCAATGTGCCTCTCTTGTTGTCACTAGAGTTTTGAGTGTGCAGCTCAAAGAAGCTGAGAATGGACAACGGCACAATTTGTTTCAAACAAGAGCAAAAGTGCAAGACAAGGTATGCAAAGTAATTGTTGATGGTGGAAGTTGTCACAATCTTGCTAGTAGAGAAATGTGTGACAAGCTTAGGCTGAAGCTGCTGCAACTCCCCCATCCATATCATATCCAATGGTTGAGTGAGTGTGGAGAGTTGAAGGTCACACACATGGTACAAGTGCAATTCAAGATTGGAGACTATATTGACACCGTTGAGTGTGATGTTGTGCCCATGAAGGTGTGTCACTTGCTGTTGGGCAGACCGTGGCAATATGACCTTTCAGCTCAACATTGTGGCAAAACCAATCAATACACCATAAAGTGGAAAGGGAAAGACTTGGTGCTAAGGCCCATGACACCCCAACAAATCATGGCTGAGCACATGCAAAAGGCTTCTGAAGTAAAAGTAGTGAGTAAGAAAGAGGGAGAGAAAAAGAGTGAGAGAGAGATCCACAAATCTGTGAGTGAGCGCCACAAGTCAAATTTGAGAGATAACAATAAAAGAGAGGGAGCGAACTTGGTCATGTTAGCCACCAAATCAGAACTGAGAGATGTGAGGCTCAACCCAAATCAAGTGGTCGTTGTACTTGTGTACAAGGACACTTTGCTTTCAGCTAACGACTTAACTTATCTCCCTAGTGCTGTTTGCGATGTCTTGCAGGATTTTTCGGATGTTTTTTCGGAGGAAGTACCCGCTGGTCTACCTCCCTTGCGTGGCATAGAACATCAGATTGACCTCATTCCAGGAGCATCACTCCCGAATCGACCTCCCTACCGCACCAATCCTGAAGAAACAAAGGAGATACAAAGGCAGGTACAAGAACTTTTAGAAAAAGGTTATGTGCGTGAAAGCTTAAGTCCTTGTGCTGTACCAGTGATTTTGGTGCCTAAGAAAGATGCAACATGGCGATTGGTTATGGATTGTAGGCCTATCAATATTATAACAATTAGGTATCGTCATCCTATTTCTAGGTTAGATGATATGCTTGATGAATTGAGTGGCTCTACTATTTTCTCTAAAATTGATTTGAGAAGTGGATACCATCAGATTAGGATGAAAGAAGGAGATGAATGGAAAACTGCTTTCAAAACAAAATTTGGGTAGTATGAGTGGTTAGTCATGCCTTTTGGGTTAACTAATGCACCAAGTACATTCATGAGATTGATGAACCATGTTTTGAGAGCTTACATTGGCAAATTTGTTGTTGTTTACTTTGATGACATCCTAATCTATAGCAGGTCCATTGAGGAACATATTGAACATCTAAAACAAGTGTTGAATGTGCTAAGGATAGAAAAACTATATGCTAACGTTGATAAGTGCTCCTTTTGCACAAACAAGGTTCGTTTTCTTGGCTATGATGTTTCAGGACAGGGAATTGAAGTGGATGAATCTAAGGTGGAAGCAATCAAGAATTGGCCAACTCCAGTGAATGTAAGCCAGGTGAGAAGTTTTCATGGCCTTGCTGGTTTCTACAGGAGGTTTGTGAAAGATTTTAGTACAATTGCTGCACCTTTGAATGAATTAACAAAGAAAGGTATTGCTTTCAAATGGGGTGCACCACAAGAAGAAGCATTTCTTGAGCTTAAGAAACAATTAACTGAAGCACCTTTGCTGATTTTACCTGATTTCACTAAAACTTTTGAGATAGAATGTGATGCTAGTGGAATAGGTATTGGAGGTGTCTTAATGCAAGAAAGAAAACCAGTAGCATATTTTAGTGAGAAGTTGAGCGGTGCACAACTGAATTATTTTGTTTATGATAAAGAGTTGTATGCTTTGGTTAGAGTGGTTGAAACATGGCAACACTACTTATGGCCTAAGGAATTTATTGTGCATTCTGATCATGAGGCTTTGAAACATTTGAAAAGCCAATCTAAATTGAATCGTAGGCATGCTAAATGGGTAGAATTCATTGAAACTTTTCCATATGTTGTGAAGTACAAGAAAGGAAAGGAAAACATGGTTGCTGATGCTTTGTCTCGTAGGCATGTTCTTCTGACACAATTAGAAGTGAACGTACCAGGACTTGAGAGCTTAAAAGAATTGTACTGCACTGATCATGTATTTTCAGAACCATATGCAAAATGTAAGGATGGGAAAGGTTGGGATAAATACCATATTCATGATGGGTTCCTTTTTAGGGCTAACAAATTGTGTGTTCCAGATTCGTCGGTTAGACCCTTGTTGTTGCAGGAATCACATGCAGGAGGATTAATGGGACACTTTGGTCATGAGAAGACTTATGAGCTACTGGCTGATCATTTTTATTGGCCAAAGATGAGGAAGGACGTTGAGAGATTTGTGCAGCGATGCATCACGTGCCACAAAGCTAAGTCTAAACTGAACCCCCATGGTTTATATACTCCATTACCTGTTCCAAATGCTCCTTGGGAAGATATTAGCATGGATTTTGTTTTAGGACTACCTAGGACTAAAAGGGGGAGAGATTCAGTTTTTGTTGCGGTTGATAGGTTCTCAAAAATGGCACATTTCATTCCATGCCACAAGAACGACGATGCTTCACATGTTGCTGATTTGTTTTTCAGGGAAGTTGTCCGCTTGCATGGAATGCCAAGGACCATTGTTTCAGACCGTGATGTGAAGTTCATGAGCTACTTTTGGAAAACATTATGGGCAAAGTTGGGAACCAAGCTGCTGTTTTCAACAACATGTCACCCACAAACTGATGGACAGACAGAGGTGGTGAACCGCACACTCTCAGCCTTGCTGCGTACAATGATCAAGAAGAATTTGAAGGAGTGGGAAGAGTGTTTGCCGCACATGGAGTTTTCTTACAATAGAGCAGTCCACTCTACCACAAGCATGTGCCCATTTGAAGTGGTATATGGATTCAAACCACTTGTACCAATCGACTTGCTGCCACTTCCATTGCAAGAAACATGTAACTTGGAGGCTTCTAAGCATGCTGCATATGTGAAGAAGATTCATGAGAAGACCAGAGAAGAGATAGAAAGGAAGTCCAATTACTATGCAGCTAAGGCAAACAAAAACCGCAAGAAGGTGAGTTTTGAGCCCGCAGATCTGGTTTGGGTACATTTGCGCAAAGACAGGTTTCCAGAGAAGCGCAAATCTAAGCTAATGCCTCGTGGAGATGGACCATTCAATGTTTTGGCGAAGATCAATGACAATGCTTACAAGATTGAGCTCCCCGACGACTATGCTGTTAGTCCAACATTCAATGTCACTGATTTGTCTCCATGCTTCGATCAAGAGGGTCAAGAGTCAAGGACGACTCCTTTTGAAGAGGGGGAGGATGATGAGGATATCCCTGGTTCACCTTATTTGTCATCTTCTCCTCATGATAAATCTCAGCTGTCAAATGAAGCTTCTACAAAGAAGACCTATTTGGTCCCATGACAAGGAGCCGTGCCAAACAAATAGAACAAGAGGTGAACGCGCTCCTAACTGATCATAATTCAACTATGCATGAGAACTTTATACTACCTAAATCTTGTGTGCTGATTTTACTCAGGTACAATGCTGAGGACAACCTACAACTTTAGGCACATGAGGAAACAAGTTTTGAAGCCCATACAACAAGTTTGAAGAGAAAAAGCTTCAACTCTGATGCAAACCATGTTTTGGTGACAAGGGCAACTAATTACATCCAACGGAAGAATAGCAGGCCATCCCAACAATCTATTGTTGCATGCCCAGTTCCAGAATTCATCCCAGAACTTTCTGCACCTTGCTGCACAAATATGTGAGTATCCAGCACGTGTGGGAGTACAAATTGGAGAGCATATGAAGTCTAATTTTAGGAAAATCAAACGGCGGAACATTTGGAGTCCTGAGTCAAAGGATATGAGAGTTCCAATGCAAGCTGTCCAGAGCATTAATTGTTGCGCGAGGCTCCATTTATTTGCTCCCTTGACCAGCTGGTTACCACGAATTTGAGCCTCTCTTTTGGACTGGTTTCACACCTACACTAGGAGGGTTGTTCCTAGTATAAATACCCCTTCCCCCACTTCAGCCACAACTCTTTGGCAATTTGATTTCAGCATAGGTTAGCTAAGTGCATCCAGAATCTTGTTTGAGAGTTCACTTCTTCCTTAGCTCTTGTAATCTTGCCTTGTGAGAGGGTAAACTCACTTTGTGATTTTACATTAGCAGCCGTTGAGGCGGCGACCAGTTCGTGCTTCCAACTTCGTGCGTGGTTGCGTGGATTGGAATCCTAAGAGTGTGGTTGGACGAATACTTGTTGCTGGTTGTTGCATGTGCAGTAGCTAGTTTTGGTCTCGTCAGGTTGCACTAGTTATCCATTACCCAACATCGCTGTTGGCTGGGATCGAGGGTTGCCTTCGTACCTTTGAGGTGGCGTTGATTCGCATCGAGCAGATCCTCCGTGAAGATCGGGCGAACCCCGTATCATACTTTTGTTTTACTTATGAATGAAGGACCCGGCATGGACAAGAAGAATGACCATGGGAGCGGGATCAAGCATGGAGAAAAAGGTGCGCGCGGGGGAAAGAACAATGGAGCTTCCAGTGATGATTTTCGCACTTTGAAGCCACCATCATGGGAGCATGAAGCCTTGGACGAAATATGCATGATGCTACTTTATAAAATTCGTCCCTAGGCTAATATAGGTGCTCCGCCACCTTATTGTTGGGCCAGGCCCACGTAATTTCGAAATACCATATAATAGGCTGGTTTTAGAGTCCATGTGTATGGGGAAACTGAGTTAAGGTCGGTTTCGGACCCCTCCTCCAAGGGGCCACGAAATTCCCCTCTATTCCCCCATATATACAGCCCTTAGGGCGTCGTTTTAGGGTTGGGTTTTGTTTAGATTACAAGTTCGCCATAGCTGCAACTTCGCGTTCTTCGTTTGTGTTCCACGACCAGACAAAGGCGTCACAGAACCCCACTTCATCAATAAAGCTTTCCTCTTATATTCGCAATATCCATATTGCAATCTTAGTCTCTTGCTTGTTCGTTTGCGTGCAGGAAACAGACCCTCATGGTCAGGTTGATCGTGCTCCGGCGTGGTCAATAACCTCTCGGAGTTGGTTTAGCGATTGCTAAGGCACGGCGTCATCACACGTTTTTAGTCGGATCGTCAAAGTCTACTCCACCAAAAATGATAGCCACCATCTCGTCGAAAGACAGGGACAACTTCACCTCTATTACTGAGTGGGCCTAGTCTGAATTATTCCACTTATGATAAGGAATTATATGCTCTTGTTCGGACTTTGGAAACATGGCAACATTATTTATGGCCTAAAGAATTTGTTATACATTCTGATCATGAATCTTTGAAAGATATTAAAAGTCAAGCAAAACTGAACCATAGACATGCTAAATGGGTTGAATTCATTGAGACTTTCCCTTATGTCATTAAACACAAGAAGGGTAAAGAAAATGTTATTGCTGATGCTTTGTCTCATTGTTATACTATGCTTTCATAACTTGACTTTAAAATATCTGGTTTGGAGACCATCAAAGATCAATATGTGAATGATGCTGAATTTAGAGATGTGTTGCAGCATTGTAAAGAAGGGAGAACATGGAACAAGTTCGTTATTAATGATGGATTGGTGTTCCGTGCTAACAAGCTATGCATTCCAGCTAGCTCCGTTCGGCTTTTGTTGTTACAGGAGGCACACGGAGGAGGATTAATGGGAAACTTTGGCGTGAAGAAGACGGAGGACGTACTTTCTACACATTTCTTTTGGCCAAAGATGAGACGGGATGTAGAGCGTTTTGTTGCTCGCTGTACTACATGTCAAAAAGCAAAGTCACGACTCAATCCTCATGGTTTATATATGCCTTTGCCTGTACCTAGTGTTCCTTGGGAGGATATATCTATGGACTTTGTTTTAGGTTTACCTCGAACTAAAAAGGGGAGGGATAACATATTTGTTGTCGTGGATAGATTTTCCAAAATGGCACACTTTATACCCATGTCATAAAAGTGATGCTGCTGCTCATGTTGCTGATTTGTTCTTTCGTCAAATTATTCGGTTGCATGGTGTGCCAAATACAACTGTTTCAGATCGTGATGCTAAATTTCTTAGCCACTTTTGGAGATGTTTATGGGCTAAGTTGGGGACTAAACTACTTTTTAGTACTACATGTCATCCCCAAACTGATGGCCAAACTGAAGTAGTCAATAGATCATTATCTACTATGCTTAGGGCTGTTTTGAAGAATAACCTGAAAATGTGGGAAGAATGCTTGCCTCATATTGAATTTGCTTATAATCGTTCGCTACACTCTACCACTAAGATGTTCCCTTTTGAAGTTGTGTATGGTTTCTTACCTCGTGCACCTATTGGTTTGTTGCCTCTTCCATCTTCGAAGAAGGTTAATTTTGATGCTAAAGAACGTGCTGAATTGATATTAAAGATGCATGAGTTAACGAAGGAAAACAATGACCGTATGAATGCTAAATACAAAATTGCTGGAGATAAGGGTAGAAAACAAGTTGTCTTTGCACCTGCAGATCTTGTTTGGTTACATTTGCGTAAGGATAGATTTCCTTATATGCGCAAGTCAAAGCTAATGCCACGTGCTGATGGTCCTTTTAAGGTGTTAGAGAAAATAAATGATAATGCATATAAACTTGAGCTGCCTGTAGAGTTTGGGGTTAGCCCCACTTTTAACATTGCAGATTTGAAGCCTTATTTGGGTGAGGAAGATGAGCTTCCGTCGAGGACGACTTCAGTTCAAGAAGGGAAGGATGATCAGGACATCCCTGCTAATGCTACACCCACAACTCCGACTGCTATACATACAGGAGCAATTACTAGAGCTCGCACACGTCAATTGAATTACCAGGTACTTTCATTTCCTGCAAATCCTTCTAATGTTCATGAACATATGATGCTGCCTAAATTAGATACTTTTGTTTTACTTATGAATAAAGGACCTGGCATGGACAAGAAGGATGACCATGGGAGCGGGATCAAGCATGGAGAAGAAGGTGCGCGCGCGGGAAAGAACAAAGGAGTTTCCAGTGATGATTTTCGCAGTTTGAAGCCACCATAATGGGAGCAAGAAGCCTTGGACGAATTATGCATGATGCTACTTTATAAAATTCGTCCCTAGGCTAATATAGGTGTTGCGCCACCTTATTGTTGGGCCAGGCCCATGTAATTTCGAAATTCATATTATAGGATGTTTCAGAGTCCGTATGTATGGGGAAACTGAGTTAAGTTCGGTTTCGGACCCCTCCTGCAAGGGGCCACGAAATTCCCCTCTATTCCCCCATATATACAGCCCTTAGGGCGTCGTTTTAGGGTTGGGCTTTGTTTAGATTACAAGTTCGTCATAGCTGCAACTTCGCGCTCTTCATTTGTGTTCCACGACCAGACAAAGGCGTCCCAGAACCCCACTTCATCAATAAAGCTTTCCTCTTATATTCGCAATATCCAAATTGCAATCTTAGTTTCTTGCTTGTTCTTCGTTTGCGTGCAGGAAACAGACCCTCGTGGTCAGGTTGATCATGCTCCGGCATGGTCAATAACCTCTCGGAATTGGTTTAACGATTGCTAAGGCGCGGCGTCATCACACGTTCGTAGTCGGATCGTCAAAGTCTACTCCACTAAAAACGATAGCCACCATCTCATCGAAAGACAGGGACAACTTCACCTCTATCATCTACCATACCTACCTATACGTGGTATTTCCATGCCATTCCAAGCAAATTTGTATGTCCCATCTTTAAATCTTCAAAATAAATTTTCTCTTTTGTGTGCCTGTATCGCTCATGAAACGGTGGGGAGTATCCAATTTTTTCCGTACTAGATGTGTTATTCTCACTATGTGTGTTGATTCACTATCATTCACGAGAAAATGGCTAGTATTCGGGGTGCCCAGTCCCATGCTCAAAAATCAAATCAAAATATAATGAAACAAAACTTCCCTCGGGAATGTGGTTGGTATGGACGGTACCCATGGATTCGGCTCCCCGTGGAGTGTGATTGGTTGGTGGAGGGGGAGTAAAGATTTTACTGTTCTGTTTGGGAACCGCCTATAATGTATGTAGCATGAAAAGTATTGTGAGCTACTTCGTCGTCTTCGTTGACAGGAACAGAATGCCACTCAAAATATTTCTCTCTCTCAATATAAACCTTGAGATCCGGCACCTCTACAAATCCCTACTTCCCTCCGCGAAGGCCTATCTATTTACTTTATGCAATTTTTATTTTTTGCTTTGAGTCTCCATCTTCTCTTATAAGCACCAACTAGGGGGCACTATGATGGTACTTGAGCATATGGCATAGCTAATATTTGAGTGTGTCTCATGAATGGATCAATGATTGAGCATGATGGGCTAGGGATAACTTTCTTTAGTGTTGATATTTTGGAAGACATGGTTGCTTGTTGTCATGCTTGAGTATTGAAGTCATTATGTTAAAACTAGACTATTGATGTGAATCATTTATAAGTCCAAATGTCCATGCTATACAAGAAGAAAAGAATATGATGAACATGTTAGGCAGCATTCCACATCAAAAATTTCGTTTTTATCATTTACCTACTCGAGGACGAGTAGGAACTATGCTTGGGGATGCTGATACATCTCCAACGTATCTATAATTTTTGCTTGTTCCATGTTGTTATATTATCATTCTTGGATGGTTTACAATCATTTTACTACAACTTTATATTATTTTTGGGACTAACCTATTAACCTAGAGCCCAGTGCCAGTTCCTGTTTTTTCCGTGTTTTTGGGTTTAACAGAAAAGGAATATCAAACGGAGCCCAAATGGAATAAAAAACTACGGTGATTTTTTATGGACAAGAAGAAGCCCAGGGAGAGTTGGAGTTGGTCCAGAAGACCCACGAGGCAGTCACAAGCCTCAGGGGCACGCCCACCCCGTAGGGTGCGCCCCTAGGCTTGTGACTCCCTCGTGGCCCATCCTGACTCGTTTCCACCGCCATAAATTCCTATAAATTCCAAAAACCACAACGGAGAACCTAGATCGGGAGTTTCGCCGCCGCAAACCTCCAAAGCCACGAAAAACCAATTGGGATCTCGTTCCGACACCCTATCGGAGGGGGAAACCATCACCGGAGGCCATCTTCATCATACTGACGCTCTCCATGACGAGGAGGGAGTAGTTGACCCTCGGGGCTGAGGGTATGTACTAGTAGCTATGTGTTTGATCTCTCTCTCTCATGTTCTTGAGATGTCACGATCTTCATATACCGCGAGCTTTATTGATATAGATGAATCATATGGAGTTTTCCCGTCTCTATCTTGTCGTGATGAATTGAGTTTTCCCTTTGAAGTTTTCTTATCAGATTGAGTCTTTAAGGATTTGAGAACATGTCTTGCGATGGGATATCTGTGGTGACAGTGGGATGTTCTATTGATCCACTTGCTGTATGTTTTGGTGATCAAGTTGCGCGTTCCGTGACCTTGGGAATCTATGCATAGGGGTCGGTACACGTTTTTGTCTTGACTTTCCGGTAGAAACTTTGGGGCACTCTTTGGAGTTCTTTGTGTTGGTTGAACATGATGAATCTGAAATTATGTGATGCATATCGTATAATCAAGCCCATGGGTACTTGTGGTGACATTGGAGTATCTAGGTGACATTAGGGTTTTGGTTGATGTGTATCTTAAGGTGTTATTTTAGTACGAACTCTAGGGCTGTTTGTGACACTTATAGGGATAGCTCATAAGATTGATCAGAAAAGATAACTTTGAGGTGGTTTCGTACCCTACAATAATTTCTTCATTAGCTTTCCACTATTTGTGACTTTGGAGTGAACTCTTTGTCTCACGAGAGGTATTTACATATGATTCAACTATGCCAATATTGTTGAGAGAAATTGCACTAGTGAAATTATGGACCCTAGGCCTTGTTTCCAAGCATTTATACAACGTTTTTCTTGCTATTTACTATTTGTTACCTTGTTGTTTATATTTCCAGATTCTAAAACCGTATATCTACCATCCATATTACACTTGTATCAGCATCTCTTCGCCGAACTAGTGCACCTATACAATTTACCATTGTATTGGGTGTGTTGGGGACACAAGAGACTCTTTGTTATTTGGTTGCAGGGTTGTTTGAGAGAGACCATCTTCATCCTACACCTCCCACGGATTGATAAACCTTAGGTCATCCACTTGAGGGAAAATTGCCACTGTCCTACAAAACTCTACGCTTGGAGGCCCAACACTAGTCTACAAGAAGAAGTTTGTGTAGTAGATATCGGCCTCCAAACCTTCACAAACTATCAGGGGGACAAATAACAAGTTGATTCCTCACCGGAGTACTCGTACTGCCTAGGAGTCTCCAACCTCCAAGAGTAACAAGATCAAGGGAACAGCTCAAAACTTGCTCGAATCACAAATTGCTTTGATTGAGGGAGGAGAGAGAGAGATGATCTATCTTTTGGTTGGAACAACACTCAAGAATCCTCAAAAATGCTCTTGGGATCTAGGATTTGGTGAGGAGTAGGAGAGAGAGAAAGAAAGGTGTTCTTGGGGTCTTCTGATTGTGTTCGCCCACTCCCACCCGAGGTGGAAGAATACTATATATAGTGGAGGAGGAAAATGACCGTTGGGAGCCACTTAAGCTGCGTAGGAGCTGGACGTCCGATAGGTGTCGGTCGTCCGGGCCAAGTGGAGGCACCGGATGTCCGACATGATTAGGTCATCAGACAGCTTCAGAGAGAGTAGGTCAGCTGCGCAGAAGGACACGGACGTCCGAAAGAGACCGGGCATCTGTCAGTTTTTGTTCTGGAGGGGTGTCGTCAAATTTCCGACCACCCAGGGATGCGCGGAGCCCGGATGATCGGAAGGACTGGAAATCCGAGGAAAACATGCTGATAAACTACTGGCTTCATTTCGGATTTCCGGAGAGTGTCGGACATCCGAAGGCCGGACGGCCGGAGGTCATCGGACGTTCAGACAAGAACATAATCAAGGCTAGAAACTCAACCAAAGGTTTTTCTCTAGATTTTTAGCAAGTCTATCGCGAGAGCCACTGATCCCCTCTTAATAGTGCGGGATACCTATGACTCAAGAATCATAAAAGAGCTACACTACATAGCTAACGAGAATCCATTCTTGAGTGAATATATTTCTTCGGTTGACATCATGCCACACCACTAACGTCAAAGGAACTAATACCTTTGACTCAAGCCTTTCACTTGAGCTTGATATTATTGTTTCTTGTTGGCTCAAGTTGAAGGCAATACATTGGTGAAGTCTTCAAGTACCTCTCCCATACACGATGTGGAAAGCCTTACTTTATATTCATCTTCACTTCTTCATCATGTGAACATCCACAAGCTTCAAGCATGTAATCCTTCGGGGTGGTTAACTTGAAATTTCCTTGATCAACCATTATCATGAACACTTGATATCATATTATCATGGACATTTAGAATCTCTCTCTTGATGCAAGCCCATGAGAATTACCTAACCCTTATAAACATAGACAACACATAGTATGGGTTAGTACACAAAGTGCAATTGACAATTACTTACCATACCACAAGATCCCATGTGGTATATCATTTGCGCTTGTGTGATGACCAACTTTGAGTTTAATAGTTGATCTTCATCTTGGTAAACATTTATCTTTGATCCATGATTAATATTGATGTCTTGAAGGCCCTATTGATTTCTTATTGTGCTGCATTATACAAACATAGTCTCTTGAGAGGCATAATGAATTCTTCACTTGAATTACTTGCTTGACGACATAATCATCCATGACTCAACATATGAGCTCACCACGATTCTATTTTCAAGACATCTGCAGAATTCTTCTCTTTAATTATTCTCTCAAGATCTTGATGCATCATGGTTCAAACCATAAACCAAAGCATGAGAATGTTTGAGATCCTTAATGAGCTCCACATAGATCATGTCTTTTTCATCACATGGAATTCATCTTGATCGTATCATATTTGATTCAATAATTGAGCTCACCCTTGATGCATGCATAATAGTATGTATATGATGTTCATTTAGAATTCGTTCGTGGTCCTTCTTGCATCATAATGGAACAAACATCCTTCAATTCATCCAATATTCTTCATGCATTACAAATAGAACCCTCCTTCAATTGTATGAATCAATGCAAACATTAATCCATTAGGATTGTCATCAAATACCAAAACCACACATGGGGACTACATGCACTTTCAGGAGAGGCATACGCTAACACACTTTCCGTACTTGGATCTTATGCACTTATGGTTGGAACTCTAGCAAGCATCCGCAACTACCAAAGTTCATTAAGGTAAAACCCAACCATAACATTAAGTATCAAGTCCCCCTTACTACCATATGCAACAACCCACCTACTCGGGTTTGTGCTTCTGTCACTCACGCAACCCACCATAGGAAAATCATGAACACATTGCAACACCCTACAGCAAGGATCCCTCGTGTTTGCGTGACATGGAGGGCACCATAGGACAGCACCATATGAACATAAAACTCACATCCATAAAATCATACCACAGTTGATAGAGACGAAGTTGTCCCTGTCTTTCGATGAGATGGTGGCTATCGTTTTTGGTGGAGTAGACTTTGACGACCCGACTACGAACGTGTGATGACGCCGTGCCTTAGCAATTGCTAAACCAACTCCTAGAGGTTATTGACCACGCCGGAGCACGATCAACCTGACCACGAGGGTCTGTTTCCTACATGCAAACGAAGAACAAGCAAGAAACTAAGATTGCAATCTGGATATTGCGAATATAAGAGGAAAGCTTTATTAATGAAGTGGGGTTCTGTGACGCCTTTGTCTGGTCGTGGAACACAAACAAAGAACGCGAAGTTGCAGCTATGGCGAACTTGTAATCTAAACAAAACCCAAACCTAAAACGACGCCCTAAGGGCTGTATATATGGAGGAATAGAGGGGAATTTCGTGGCCCCTTGGAGGAGGGGTCCGAAACCGACCCGAACTCAGTTTCCCCATACATACGGACTCTAAAAATAGCCTATAATATGCTATTTCCAAATTACATGGGCATGGCCCAAAAATAAGGTGGCGCAACACCTATATTAGCCCAGGGACGAATTTTATAAAGTGGCATCATGCATATTTCGTCCAAGGCTTCTTGCTCCCATTTATGGTGGCTTCAAAGTGCGAAAATCATCACTGGAAGCTCCATTGTTCTTTCCCGCGCGCGCACCTTCTTCTCCATGCTTGATCCCGCTCCAATGGTCATCCTTCTTGTCCATGCGAGGTCCTTCATTCACAAGTAAAACAAAAGTATCTAATTTAGGCAGCATCATATGTTCATGAACATTAGAAGGATTTGCAAGAAACGAAAGTACCTGGTAATTCAATTGACGTGCACGAGCTCTAGTAATTGGTCCTGTATGTACAACAGTCGAAGTTGTGGGCGTAGCATTAGTAGGGATGTCCCCATCAACAGTTAACCCATAGGACAAAAGAGATGTACTCAAACATCATGGGATCACCAAACATCATTTGGAAATAATATATGGAGTTGAGAACCATGTTTAAGTAGATATTATAGCAGGGAAGAGAGGTGTTACACCTCTGCCTAGAGGGGGAGAACAGGTGTTGACGGCAATGAAGTTTTTGGTGTAGATCGCTGTCACGATGATTGCTCTAGGGGCGTTCCGGTGCCACCAAGAGAGAGGGGAGAGAGCCTCCTTCTTATTCTTCTTCCTTGGCCTCCACCTAGATGGGAGGCAAGTTCCGCCTCTAGTCCATGGTCTCCATGGCGGCGGAGGGTCAGGAGCCCCTTCGAGATTGGATCTCCCTCTTCGTTCTCTTCTGTTTCGTGTTCCTGTTTTCTAGCCGAAAATCATTTGCTATATTCCTAGAGATCCGTCACTCTAATCGAGATGAAATTTTGAGGGGACATTTATCTAAAAATTAGCTTCCTTGGGCCCGAAGGAGATCTCCAACCGACTTACGAGAAGGGAACAACCCATCACCATGTGTCTGGGCCCCTCGACGCGCCTTGGTGTCTTGTTGTGCCTTTGGGCCCTTGTTTGCATTGATTCCACCTCCCAAAATTCACGAATATTCCAAAATAATTCTCCATAATTTTGTATCATGTTTGGACTTCGTCTGATATGGAATTTCTACGAAACAAAACACACATCAAAAACAGGAACTAACACTTGGCACTGGATCAATATGTTAGTCCAATAAATCATATAAAATGTTGCCAAAAATATGTGAAAGTTGTATAATATTGGCATGAAACAATCAAAAATTATAGATATGACAAAGACATATCAAGCGTCAGATTTTTTTTGTCAATATCTTCATGCTCCGGATGAATTTTAAGGTGAATCCAATTGTTCTGGAAAGCACATAATCTACTTTCCAAAAACAAAGAATCACCCAATTCGGAGTCCAGATGCAAAGTTGTTGGCATTTTGGTATAGGTATGTCTATGCAGTCCAAATCTGAGTCTAGAACATGAGAGACTTGGACTCTATCTTCTCTTCGACAAAAAGTGACGTGGGAGAATTTCTTGAACGTGCCCGGTAGTTCTACAATTAGGCAGGAAACAAAAATAGGTGACATACTTTTGCTCTATATAACTTAAATAAATTATTGCATACTCCCTCCATTTCGTTTTAGTACACATATAAGATTTGGTCAAAGTCAAGCGATGCAAAGTTTGACCAAATATATATGAAAATATATCAACATCTACAATACTAAACATACCTGCATTGAAAATTAATATCATGATGCGTCTAATAATATCCATTTCATATTATGAATGTTGATATTTTGTTTTATAAAGTTAGTCAAAATTTATGAAGTTTGACTTTGACCAAATCTTATATGCAGAGTAAAAAGAAATGGAGGGAGTAACTTTTATAAGAACTCACCTCAAGTAAATACGTATATGCAATATTCGTGATCATAACCAAGGTATCCAAGTCCTCATCAACTAGGCCGCCCGCGAGGTGGAGCACGACGAGGAGCCGCTAGTACATGGTCATCTGGAGGATCTTGCTGGCGCTGATGTCAGCGAGGTCGAGGGCGCCGAGGTCGCCGTAGAGATGGAGCCCGAAGAGCCCCAGGCCCGCAACATCCCCCAAGAAGACGTGCGTGCATTAGCTTTGACTTGCGCAAATTAGGAAATCTATCCTTACGCAAATGTAACCAAACAAGGTCTCCAGGTGCAAAGACAACATGTTTTCTACCCTTATCTCCAGCAATTTCGTATTTAGCATTCATACGCTCAATGTTTTCCTTCGTTAACTCATGCATCTTTAATATCAATTCAGCACATTCTTTAGCATCAAAATTAACCTTCTCCGAAGATGGAAGACGCAACAAATCAATAGGTGCACGAGGTAAGAAACCATACACAACTTCAAAAGGGCACATCTTAGTGGTAGAATGTAGCGAAACGATTATAAGCAAATTCAATATGAGGCAAGCATTCTTCCCACATTTTCAGGTTATTCTTGAAAACAGCCCTAAGCATAGTAGACAATGATCTATTCACTACTTCAGTTTGGCCATCAGTTTGGGGATGATATGTAGTACTAAAAAGTAGTTTAGTCCCCAACTTAGCCCATAAACATCTCCAAAAGTGGCTAAGAAATTTAGCATCACGATCTGAAACAATTGTATTTGGTACTCCATGCAATCGAATAATTTCACGACAGAACAAATCAGCAACATGAGCAACATCATTACTTTTATGACATGGTATAAAGTGTGCCATTTTGGAAAATCTATCCACGACAACAAATATGCTATCCCTCCCCTTCTTTGTTCGAGGTAAACCTAAAACAAAGTCCATAGATATATCCTCCCAAGGAACACTAGGTACAGGAAAAGGCACATATAAACCATGAGGATTGAGTCGTGACTTAGCTTTTTGACATGTAGTGCAGCGAGCAACAAAACGCTCAACATCCCGTCTCATCTTTGGCCAAAAGAAATGTGTAGAAAGTACGTCCTCCGTTTTCTTCACGCCAAAGTGTCCCATTAATCCTCCTCCATGCGCCTCCTGTAACAACAAAAGACGAACGGAGGTAGCTGGAATGCAGAGCTTGTTAGCACGGAACACAAATCCATCAGTAATAACGAACTTGTTCCATGTTCTCCCTTCTTTACAATGCTGCAACACATCTCTAAATTCAGCATCATTCACATATTGATCTTTGATGGTCTCCAAACCAAAAATTTTAAAGTCAAGTTGTGAAAGCTTAGTATAACGACAAGACAAAGCATCAGCAATAACATATTCTTTACCATTCTTGTGTTTAATGACATAAGGGAAAGTCTCAATGAATTCAACCCATTTAGCATGTCTACGGTTCAGTTTTTCTTGACTTTTAATATGTTTCAAGGATTCATGATCAGAATCTATAACAAATTCTTTGGGCCATAAATAATGTTGCCATGTTTCCAAAGTCCGAACAAGAGCATATAATTCCTTATCATAAGTAGAATAATTCAGGCTAGGCCCACTCGATTTTTCAGAAAATTACGCAACAGGTTTACCATTTTGTAATAACACACCTCCTAACCCAATTCCACTAGCATCACATTCAAGCTCAAAGGTCTTATTAAAATCAGGAAGTTGGAGTAAAGGAGCATGTGTTAAGTTATCTTTCAAGACCGTGAAGGCTTCTTCCTGTGCGGCACCCCAAGAAAAAGGCACATCCTTCTTTGTAAGCTCATTGAGAGGCGCAACAATGGTGCTGAAATCTCTCACAAAACGCCTATAGAAACCAGCGAGGCCAAGAAAACTCCTTACTTGTGTGACCGTTTTGGGCTGCGGCCAACTCTCAATAGCTTCAATCTTGGCTTTATCAACTTCAATTCCCTGTGGAGTAACAACATAGCCAAGAAAAGATACTCGGTCGGTGCAAAAGGTGCACTTCCCAAGGTTACCAAACAAACGTGCATCACGTAGCACAGCAAAAACATCACGTAAATGTTCCAAATGTTCCTCCAAAGATCTACTAAAAATCAATATATCATCAAAATAGGTGCATGGTGGATCTACAAATCGTCCAATGAAAGCACGTAAAACCTCGTTCATTAATCTCATGAAAGTGCTAGGTGCATTAGTTAACCCAAAAGGCATGACTAACCACTCATATAATCCAAAATTAATTTTAAATGTTGTTTTCCATTCATCTCCCAATTTCATATGAATTTGATGGTATCCACTACGCAAATCAACTTTGGAGAAAATTGTAGAGCCACTTAATTCATCAAGCATATCATCTAGTCTGGGAATAGGATGACGATAACGAATAGTAATATTATTAATGCCTCTACAATCCACACACATGCGCGATGTACCATCCTTTTTAGGCACTAGAATAATAGGAACAGCACAAGGACTAAGGGATTCACGTATATAACCTTTGTCAAGCAGCTCCTGTACTTGACGCATAATCTCCTTTGTCTCCTCTAGATTGGTACGGTAGGGCGCACGGTTGGGTAAGGATGCACCAGGAATTAAGTCAACCTGATGCTCAATCCCGCGAATAGGTGGTAATCCCGGTGGCACGTCTTGTGGAAAGACGTCAGCAAACTCCTGCAAAATGTTAATGACAGCAGGAGGCAAAGAGGGAGGCATGTGCTCGAATGAAAATAATACCTCTTTGCATACAGAAGCATAGCAAACAGATGTAGCAACATCCAAATCATTAATATCAGATTTAGTAGCAAGTAAACATCCACTCTTCAATTTTATTTCGGATGCAACAGTAGATGATGGTTTATTATGCTTATGGTGTTGCTCAAATTCCTGTCCTACAATCTGATTTTCACTCTTATTTTTCTCCTGTTTTGCTTTACTAGCTCTAGCAATGTCATCTTTTATAATATGTTCAGGAGACATAGGAAGCAAAGTGATATTATGATCCTTATGAACAAGAGTATACTGATTTGTCCTACCATGGTGTACAGAATTTTTATCAAACTGCCATGGTCTACCAAGTAAAACAGAACATGCTTGCATGGGTACCACACCACAATCCACAAAATCAGAAGATGTAGCAATGCTAAAATGCACACGAACAGTACGTGTTACCTTAACCTTGGCACTATTGTTGAACCATTGGATGTAATAAGGATGAGGATGTGGTCTGGTGGTTAGAGACAGCTTCTCCACCATCTCCATGCTAGCCAAGTTATTGCAACTCCCTCCATCGATGATGTCGCGAACAGAACGCTCCTTCACAACTCCCTTTGTGTGGAACAAGTTGTGCCTCTGATTTTGTTCAGCCTGTGTAATCTGCACACTGAGAACACGTTAAGCAACTAAACTTTCATACCTGTCAGCGTAATCAGCAGCCATGTAGTATGTTTCTGGTGCTACATCGTCGCCATTGTGTTCTTCACTTGCAATGAGAGCCAAAGTCTCCTCATCATAATCACTAGCAGAAGCATATCCACCATCCTCAGTAACAATCATTACACGCTTGGAAGGGCATTCTCTCACAAAGTGACCTCCACCCTTGCAACGACGGCATATAACCTCATGTGTTTGCCCTGTGGATGCAATAGATGAAGAAGAGCTCTATGCAGGCCCAAAAGGTGTGCTCTTCGTAGAGGGTGGAGGAGGAGCCTATTGCCTGGTATCGCGGTTGGAGTTGGAGGTTGAGGTAGGTGGTGTTGCAGCAGGACGTGTGGAAGTAGATGAGGTACATGGCGTCCATGATGAAGTGCGACCTGTAGAAAAAGTAGTTCTCGCCATTGCCTGTCGATCCTGCACTTCACGTTCAGCTTTGCAAGCAACTTGAAATAAACGAGTGATAGTGTTATACTCCTTATACTCCATAATAGTCTGAATCTCTCTATTTAATCCACCCATAAAACGTGCAAGCATAGCTTGATTCTCTTCAACAATACCACATCTAATCATACCGGTTTGTAATTCCTGATAATATTCTTCTACAGAATTTTTTCCTTGTCTTAAACGCTGCAAATTTTGAAGCAATTCACGTTGATAATAAGGTGGCTCCCAACGATTATGCATAGCAGTTTTCAAAGCAGCCCAAGTAGTTGGAATATTAGCAAGGTGTATTCTACAATGTTCTGACCACCAAACACAAGCAAAACTAGTGAATGAACAAACAGCAGCAACAACACGTCTATCCTCAGGAAATTGTAAGCATGTAAAACGTTGTTCTGTTTCTAACTCCCATGTAAGATATATATCAGGAACATATCTACCCTCAAACGTCGGAATATTCGATTTAAGTTTAGGGAGATGGTCATGATCCCGTACCTGAGGTGGTGGTGCAGCCCTACCGTTACGGTTGTAGCCATGTGGTCGACCTGGTGCATATGGTGGTGGTTGCCCCTGAGGCTGATCGGGAGCAACCTCTCCCTCATCATCGTAATCACCATCATAATCTTCAACCTGCTCAACGACAGTAGCAGTACGAGCCACAGAAATAGCAGCAGTATCAACAGTACCAGTATGTTGGGCTTGGCCGAGAGGCACACGTCGCGCTCGTCGTTCGAAAGGAATAGGAGCCACAGCTGGTGGTGGTAGACGGGCAAGAACCTCATTGAACTTGGCGTCCATCTTGGTGTTAAAGGCTAGGTTCAGCGACAAGAACTGGAGGTCCTGTCGAAGGTTGCTGCTCACTGTGAAGCGATTTGTTATCTCCGGCAACTTTCTTGGTGACAACTAGTCGCTCTGCCAAAAATTAGTCACCAGAGTTGATCTTTCTTTTCTTGGATTGCTGGGTTGATGGTGTGACGGATGGCCGCGTTAGTTGGATTACAAAAGTTCCTGGTTCCATAGGTACCTTCTGAGCAGCTTGTTTTGACAAGTCATCAACAATGCTTTTTTCTACACGAGGGATGTGCTTAGTTTGTAGACCATGAAAATGCTCTTCTACCTTCCTCACTTCACCGACATAGGCTTCCATCAACATGCTCTGATAATCCTTGTTCACTTGACACACAACAAGTTGTGAATCTCCTTGGGCGATAAGCTCTATGATGCCAAGGACAACTGCAGTTCGTAGGCTGGTAAGCAGTCCTTCGTATCCAGCAGTGTTGTTCGTGGATACCTCCCTAGGAAAGATAATTTGGATTACGTACTTGAGGTGCTCTCCGGTGGGTGCGACAAGCAACACACCGACACCGGTGCCTTGTAGCGAAAAAGCCCCATCAAAGTACATAACCCATTCTTGTGGTGATTCCTTGCCGGGGAGGGCTGTTTGTGGAATTTTATTTTGCATTGGCGTCCATTCTGCAATGAACTCTGCGAAGGCCTTTCTCTGAATAGTTGTTGTTCTTTCAAAACTCAAATCAAAGCTAGCCTGTTCCAACGCACACTCAACTACCTTGCCGGTGGCTTCTGGATTCCTCAAGATGCAACATAAAAGAAAGCAAGTCACGGCGGTGATGTGGTGTCCTTGGAAGTAATGGCGCAACTTTCAGGAGGTCCTGAGGAGGCCAAAAAGCAACTTTTGCTTGCCAAAATATCTTGACCTATCCCCCCATAGAAGAGAGCTAGCAAAATAAACTGGGCACTGTACCATCTTCTTCCTCTCCAGAACTTGTCAATTTTCTTTTTGCGTTGTATTTGTATTGGCGACACTTTGGCTTGCCGGAGTTGAATATGGCTTGTTGGCTACCGGCTCAAGGGTTGCTGCCTCTTCGTCCTCAGCTTCCCTCTTCGCCATCAATGCAGCAGTAACCACTTGATTTGTTGCCACCAGATATAGCAGCAACGACTCTTGTGGCTTAGGTGCAACTAGTACTAGCACCGAGTATAGTTATCTTTTTTAGGTCTTGCAGCGTTACCTCCTGATGAGGACATCCCTACTAATGTTACACCCACCCCGACTGCTATACATACAGGACCAATTACTAGAGCTCGCGCACGTCAATTGAATTACCAGGTACTTTCGTTTCTTGGAAATCCTTCTAATATTCATGAACATATGATGCTGCCTAAATTAGATACTTTTGTTTTACTTATGAATGAAGGACCTATCATGGATAAGAAGGATGACCATTGGAGCGGGATCAAGCATGGAGGAGAAGGTGCGCGCGCGGGGAAGAACAATGGAGCTTCCAGTGATGATTTTCGCACATTGAAGCCACCATAATGGGAGTGGGAAGCTTTGGACGAAATATGCATGATGCCACTTTATAAAATTCGTCCATAGGCTAATATAGGTGCTGCGCCACCTTAATTTTGGGCCAGGCCCATGTAATTTCGAAATACCATATTATAGGCTGTTTTTAGAGTCCGTATGTATGGGGAAACTGACTTAGGGTCGGTTTCGGACCCCTCCTCCAAGGGGCCACGAAATTCCCTTCTATTCCCCCATATATACAGCCCTTAGGGCTTCGTTTTAGGTTTGGGTTTTGTTTAGATTACAAGTTCGCCATAGCAGCAACTTCGCGTTCTTCGTTTGTGTTCCACGACCAGACAAAGGCGTCACAGAACCCCACTTCATCAATAAAGCTTTCCTCTTATATTCGCAATATCCAGATTGCAATCCTAGTTTCTTGCTTGTTCTTCGTTTGCGTGCAGGAAATAGACCCTCGTGGTCAGGTTGATCGTGCTCCGGCGTGGTCAATAACCTCTCAGAGTTGGTTTAGCGATTGCTAAGGCGCGACGTCTCACACGTTCGTAGTCGGATCGTCAAAGTCTACTCCACCAAAAACGATAGCCACCATCTCATCGAAAGACAGGGACAACTTCGCCTCTATCAAGTGGTATCAGATTTCCAGGTTGCTCGGTGAGATTTTACCAGTTTTCATAGTTTAGATCGCATCTGTTCTTCATACCTTTAGTCCACGAAAAAGCCACAAAAAAAATTAGGGTTAGATCATCATATCCGAACCAATCTGTGCCTTTGCATAGTCTTTTCAGTATTTTGCTTTGTTGAATTTGCAGTTACATCGTCGTGTCGAGTTGCTGGTCTTAGTGCCTAGTTCTTTAGAGTTTCGAGTTCTATTCACAAGTTGTCACGCCGCCAACGCATCGTTTTCATAGTCGCCATATACCACCACCATCATCCCCGCTGCCAGTTATCCATTGGTGTCCATATATACCACCACCAATCCGAGTCCAGCTCGTTTTAAATTTAGTTTCGAGATCTTTTTGATTTCGGATTCGCGTTTTGCTACCTGTGTAGGTGTTGGAAAAAAAAAGAGTCTGGCACGCTTTGCAGAGCACGTTTTGGCCCAAAAAAAATTTCGGCCGAAAATATTTTTTTCCCTATCTTGATTTTAGGTTCTCCGGAGCGTTTTGAGACACTTGCTATCATAGTGAGTTTTGTCGAAATTTTTTGGTCGTCGCAGCCCCCGCATCGCTCCAGAAAAAAAAAATTCAATTTTTTTTTCGTGTCTATCCTGCTTATACGACTTGGGAAGGGTTTTGAGACACTCGCAACTATAGTGTTTTTCTGAGCAAAAAAAAAAAAAGAGGCGCAAAAAAAAAAAAGAGGCGCAAAAAAAAAACGAAAAAAAAAACAGAGTGTGCTCTTCCCTTGATTACGTGTATCGTCGTGCTTTTGTTGGTGTTTTAGGCTCGCGTCTCTAGCACGGTCTAGCCTAGGACCAGCACAGTACCGTCGTTGAGCGTTTATTCAACCTTGCATCTCTGAATTGATTATTGCTGACCTTTTTTGCTACCATATTATAAGCCATCCCAGCTCCACATACTTCTACGCCGTGTGCTTGACACCACCTGGCAATCGCTCTATCCAAGCTTTGAGAGTTTTGGCTACAACGGTTGCCGATCACCGCCTGCTACTGGGTAAGAACTGGTAAGAAATTGAGATTCGCTTAAAGGATTTGTGCCACACCACCACCACCACCACGTCCCAGTAGTCTGTAGGTTTCATATTGTGTGTTTCCTATTTCTGCTAACCATGCCAGGATCACACGATGACGAGATCGACTGGGAGAGCATGACCAACAAAGCGCTCTATGATAAATTTCAGCAAATGATGGCTGAGCAGGTACAAGACTTCGTGAACAACTTTGGAGTGGCCATGGAGAAGCTAGATGGTTTGGAGAAGACATTCGACACCAAGATGGACGCCAAGTTCAATGAGGTGCTTGCCCGTCTACCTCCACCAGCGGCAGCTCCTCTTCCTTTTGAACGACGAGCGCGACGTGTGCCTCTCGGCCACGCCCAACATCCTGGTACTGTTGATACTGCTGCTAGTTCGGTGGCTCGTGCGGCTACTGTCGTTGAGCAGGTTGATAGAGGCGAAGTTGTCCCTGTCTTTCGATGAGATGGTGGCTATCGTTTTTGGTGGAGTAGACTTTGACGATCCGACTACGAACGTGTGAGACGTCGCGCCTTAGCAATCGCTAAACCAACTCTGAGAGGTTATTGACCACGCCGGAGCACGATCAACCTGACCACGAGGGTCTATTTCCTGCACGTAAACGAAGAACAAGCAAGAAACTAAGATTGCAATCTGGATATTGCGAATATAAGAGGAAAGCTTTATTGATGAAGTGGGGTTCTGTGACGCCTTTGTCTGGTCGCGGAACACAAACGAAGAACGCGAAGTTGCTGCTATGGCGAACTTGTAATCTAAACAAAACCCAAACCTAAAACGAAGCCCTAAGGGCTGTATATATGGGGGAATAGAAGGGAATTTCGTGGCCCCTTGGAGGAGGGGTCCGAAACCGACCCTAAGTCAGTTTCCCCATACATACAGACTCTAAAAACAGCCTATAATATGGTATTTCGAAATTACATGGGCCTGGCCCAAAATTAAGGTGGCGCAGCACCTATATTAGCCTATGGACGAATTTTATAAAGTGGCATCATGCATATTTCGTCCAAAGCTTCCCACTCCCATTATGGTGGCTTCAATGTGCGAAAATCATCACTGGAAGCTCCAATGTTCTTCCCCGCGCGCGCACCTTCTCCTCCATGCTTGATCCCGCTCCAATGGTCATCCTTCTTATCCATGATAGGTCCTTCATTCATAAGTAAAACAAAAGTATCTAATTTAGGCAGCATCATATGTTCATGAATATTAGAAGGATTTCCAAGAAACGAAAGTACCTGGTAATTCAATTGACGTGCGCGAGCTCTAGTAATTGGTCCTGTATGTATAGCAGTCGGGGTGGGTGTAACATTAGTAGGGATGTCCTCATCATCCTCCCCTTCTTGAACTGACGTCGTCCTCGACGGAAGCTCATCTTCCTCACCCAAATAAGGCTTCAAATCTGCAATGTTAAAAGTGGGGCTAACCCCAAACTCTGCAGGCAGCTCAAGTTTATATGCATTATCATTTACTTTCTCTAACACCTTAAAAGGACCATCAGCACGTGGCATTAGCTTTGACTTGCGCAAATCAGGAAATCTATCCTTACGCAAATGTAACCAAACAAGATCTCCAGGTGCAAAGACAACATGTTTTCTACCCTTATCTCCAGCAAGTTTGTATTTAGCATTCATACGCTCAATGTTTTCCTTAGTTAACTCATGAATCTTTAATATCAATTCAGCACGTTCTTTAGCATCAAAATTAACCTTCTCCGAAGACGGAAGAGGCAACAAATCAATAGGTGCACGAGGTAAGAAACCATACACAACTTCAAAAGGGCACATCTTAGTGGTAGAATGTAGCGAACGATTATAAGCAAATTCAATATGAGGCAAGCATTCTTCCCACATTTTCAGGTTATTCTTCAAAACAGCCCTAAGCATAGTAGACAATGATCTATTGACTACTTCAGTTCGGCCATCAGTTTGGGGGTGACATGTAGTACTAAAAAGCAGTTTAGTCCCCAACTTAGCCCATAAACATCTCCAAAAGTGGCTAAGAAATTTAGCATCACGATCGGAAACAATTGTATTTGGCACACCATGCAACCGAATAATTTCACGAAAGAACAAATCAGCAACATGAGCAGCATCATCACTTTTATGACATGGTATAAAGTGTGCCATTTTAGAAAATCTATCCACGACAACAAATATGCTATCCCTCCCCTTCTTTGTTCGAGGTAAACCTAAAACAAAGTCCATAGATATATCCTCCCAAGGAACACTAGGTACAGGTAAAGGCATATATAAACCATGAGGATTGAGTCGTGACTTAGCTTTTTGACATGTAGTGCAGCGAGCAACAAAACGCTCAACATCCCGTCTCATCTTTGGCCAAAAGAAATGTGTAGCAAGTACGTCCTCCGTCTTCTTCACGCCAAAGTGTCCCATTAATCCTCCTTCGTGCGCCTCCTGTAACAACAAAAGACGAACGGAGCTAGCTGGAATGCATAGCTTGTTAGCACGAAACACAAATCCATTATTAATAACGAACTTGTTCCATGTTCTCCCTTCTTTACAATTCTGCAACACGTCTCTAAATTCAGCATCATGCACATATTGATCTTTGATGGTCTCCAAACCAAATATTTTAAAGTCAAGTTGTGAAAGCATAGTATAACGACGAGACAAAGCATCAGCAATAACATTGTCTTTACCCTTCTTGTGTTTAATGACATAAGGGAAAGTCTCAATGAATTCAACCCATTTAGCATGTCTACGGTTCAGTTTTGCTTGACTTTTAATATGTTTCAAAGATTCATGATCAGAATGTATAACAAATTCTTTGGGCCATAAATAATGTTGCCATGTTTCCAAAGTCCGAACAAGAGCATATAATTCCTTATCATAAGTAGAATAATTCAGACTAGGCCCACTTAATTTTTCAGAAAAGTACGCAACAGGTTTACCATCTTGTAGTAACACACCTCCTAACCCAATTCCACTAGCATCACATTCAAGCTCGAAAGTCTTATTAAAATCAGGAAGTTGGAGTAAAGGAGCATGTGTTAACTTATCTTTCAAGACCGTGAAGGCTTCTTCCTGTGCGGTACCCCAAGAAAAAGGCACGTCCTTCTTTGTAAGCTCATTGAGAGGCGCAGCAATGGTGCTGAAATTTCACACAAAACGCCTATAGAAACCAGCGAGGCCAAGAAAACTCCTTACTTGTGTGACCGTTTTGGGCTGCGGCCAACTCTCAATAGCTTCGATCTTGGCTGTATCAACTTCAATTCCCTGTGGAGTAACAACATAGCCAAGAAAAGATACTCGGTCGGTGCAAAAGGTGCACTTCCCAAGGTTACCAAACAAACGTGCATCACGTAGCGCAGTAAAAACAGCACGTAAATGTTCCAAATGTTCCTCCAAAGATCTACTAAAAATCAATATATCATCAAAATAGACTACCACAAATCGTCCAATGAAAGCACGTAAAACCTCGTTCATTAATCTCATGAAAGTGCTAGGTGCATTAGTTAACCCAAAAGGCATGACTAGCCACTCATATAATCCAAACTTAGTTTTAAATGCTGTTTTCCATTCATCGCCCAATTTCATACGAATTTGATGGTATCCACTACGCAAATCAACTTTGGAGAAAATTGTAGAGCCACTTAATTCATCAAGCATATCATCTAGTCTAGGAATAGGATGACGATAACGAATAGTAATATTATTAATGCCTCTACAATCCACACACATGCGCGATGTACCATCCTTTTTAGGCACTAGAATAATAGGAACAGCACAAGGACTAAGGGATTCACGTATATAACCTTTGTCAAGCAGCTCCTGTACTTGACGCATAATCTCCTTTGTCTCCTCTGGATTGGTACGGTAGGGCGCATGGTTGGGTAGGGATGCACCGGGAATTAAGTCAATCTGATGCTCAATCCCGCGAATAGGCGGTAATCCCGGTGGCACGTCTTGTGGAAAGACGTCAGCGAACTCCTGCAAAATGTTAATGACAGTAGGAGGCAAAGAGGGAGGCATGTCCTCGAATGAAAATAATACCTCTTTACATACAAAAGCATAGCAAACATATGTAGCAACATCCAAATCATTAATATCAGATTTAGTAGCAAGTAAACATCCACTCTTCAATTTTATTTCAGATGCAACAGTAGATGATGGTTTATTATGCTTATGGTGTTGCTCAAATTCCTGTGCTACAATCTGATTTTCACTCTTATTTTTCTCCTGTTTTGCTTTACTAGCTCTAGCAATGTCATCTTTCATAATATGTTCGGGAGACATAGGAAGCAAAGTGATATTATGATCCTTATGAACAAGAGTATACTGATTTGTCCTACCATGGTGTACAGAATTTTTATCAAACTGCCATGGTCTACCAAGTAAAACAGAACATGCTTGCATGGGTACCACATCACAATCCACATAATCAGAATATGTAGCAATGCTAAAATGCACACGAACAGTACGTGTTACCTTAACCTTGCCACTATTGTTGAACCATTGGATGTAATAAGGATGAGGATGTGGTCTGGTGGATAGAGACAGCTTCTCCACCATCTCCATGCTAGCCAAGTTATTGCAACTCCCTCCATCGATGATGATGCGAACAGAACGCTCTTTCACAACTCCCTTTGTGTGGAACAAGTTGTGCCTCTGATTTTGCTCAGCGTGTGTAACCTGCACACTGAGAACACGTTGAGCAACTAAACTTTCATACCTGTCAGCGTAATCAGCAGCCATGTATTGTGTTTCTGGTTCTGCATCCTCGCCACCCTGTTCGTCACTTGCAATAAGTGCCAAAGTCTCCTCATCATAATCACTAGCGGACGCATATCCACCATCCTCAGTAACAATCATTACACGCTTGGAAGGGCATTCTCTCGCATAGTGACCTCCACCCTTGCAACGACGACATATAACCTCATGTGTTTGCCCTGTGGATGCAATAGATGAAGAAGAACTCTGTGCAGGCCCAAAAGGTGTGCTCTTCGCAGAGGGTGCAGTAGGAGCCTGTTGCCTGGTATCGCGATTAGAGTTGGAGGTTGAAGGAGGTGGTGTTGCAGCAGGACGTGCGGAAGCAGAGGAGGTACGTGGCGTCCATGATGAAGTACGGCCTGCAAAATTAGTAGTTCTCGCCATTGCCTGTCGATCCTGCACTTCACGTTCAGCTTTGCAAGCAAGATGAAATAAACGAGTGATAGTGTTATACTCCTTATACTCTAGAATAGTCTGAATCTCTCTATTTAATCCACCCATAAAACGTGCAAGCATAGCTTCATTCTCCTCAACAATACCACATCTAATCATACCAGTTTGTAATTCCTGATAATATTCTTCTACAGAATTTTTTCCTTGTCTTAAACGCTGCAAATTTTGAAGCAATTCACGTTGATAATAAGGTGGCACCCAACGATTTCGCATAGCAGTTTTCAAAGCAGCCCAAGTAGTTGGAATATTATCAGGGTGTATTCTACAATGTTCTGACCACCAAACACAAGCAAAACTAGTGAATGAACAAACAGCAGCAGCAACACGTCGATCCTCTGGAAATTGTAAGCATGTAAAACGTTGTTCTGTTTCTAACTCCCATGTAAGATATATATCAGGAACATATCTACCCTCAAACGTCGGAATATTCAATTTAAGTTTAGGGAGATGGTCATGATCCCGTACCTGCGGGGGTGGTGCAGCCCTACCGTTACGGTTGTAGCCATGTGGTCGACCTGGTGCGTATGGTGGTGGTTGCCCATGGGGCGGATCTGGAGCAACCTCTCCCTCATCATCGAAATCACCATCATAATCTTCAACCTGCTCAACGACAGTAGCCGCACGAGCCACCGAAGTAGCAACAGTATCAACAGTACCAGGATGTTGGGCGTGGCCGAGAGGCACACGTCGCGCTCGTCGTTCGAAAGGAATAGGAACTGCAGCTGGTGGAGGTAGACGGGCAAGCACCTCATTGAACTTGGCGTCCATCTTGGAGTCGAATGTCTTCTCCAAACCATCTAGCTTCTCCATGGCAACTCCAAAGTTGTTCACGAAGTCCTGTACCTGCTCAGCCATCATTTGCTGAAATTTATCATAGAGCGCTTTGTTGGTCATGCTCTCCCAGTCGATCTCGTCATTGTGTGATCCTGGCATGGTTAGCAGAAATAGGAAACACACAATATGAAACCTACAGACTGCTGGGACGTGGTGGTGGTGGTGGTGTGGCACAAATCCTTTAAGCGAATCTCAATTTCTTACCAGTTCTTACCCAGTAGCAGGCGGTGATCGGCAACCGTTGTAGCCAAAACTCTCAAAGCTTGGATAGAGCGATTGCCAGGTGGTGTCAAGCACACGGCGTAGAAGTATGTGGAGCTGGGATGGCTTATAATATGGTAGCAAAAAGGGTCAGCAATAATCAATTCAGAGATGCAAGGTTGAATAAACGCTCAACGACGGTACTGTGCTGGTCCTAGGCTAGACCGTGCTAGAGACGCGAGCCTAAAACACCAACAAAAACACGACGATACACCTAAGCAAGGGAAAAGCACAATCGGATTTTTTTTTTCGTTTTTTTTTTCGGCGCCTCTTTTTTTTTTTTCAAAAACTCACTACAATGACGAGTGTCTCAAAACTCTTGCCACGTCGTATAAGCAAGATGGGCACGAATTTTTCTTTTGGACTATTTTTTTTTTCTGGAGCAATCCGGGGGCTGCGACGACCCAAAAATTTCGACAAAAATCACTATGATAGCAAGTGTCTCAAAACGCTCCGGGGAACCTAAAATCAAGATAGGGAAAAAATATTTTCAGCCGAAATTTTTTTGGGCCAAAACGTGCTCTGCAAAGCGTGCCAGACTCTTTTTTTTCCGACACCTGCGCAGGTAGCAAAACACGGATCCGAAATCAAAAGGATCTCGAAACTAAACCTAAAACGAACTGGACTTGGATTGGTGGAGGATTTGTGGTGGTATATATGGACACCAATGGAGAGTGATGATGGATGATGAGATATGGCAGCGGCGATGATGGTGGTGGTATATGGCAACTATGAAGATGATGCGGTGGCGGCGTGACAACCTGTGAAAAGAACTCGAAACTCTAAAGGACTAGACACTAAGACCAGCAACTCGACACAACGATGTAACCGCCAATTCAACAAAGCAAAATACTGAAAAGACTATGCAAAGGCTCAGATTGGTTCGGATATGATGATCTAACCCTAATTTTTTTTTGGCTTTTTCGTGGACTAAAGGTATGAAGAACAGATGCGATCTAAACTATGAAAATTGGTAAAATCTCACCGAGCAACCTGGAAATCTGATACCACTTGATAGAGGCGAAGTTGTCCCTGTCTTTCGATGAGATGGTGGCTATCGTTTTTGGTGGAGTAGACTTTGACGATCCGACTACGAACGTGTGAGACGTCGCGCCTTAGCAATCGCTAAACCAACTCTGAGAGGTTATTGACCACGCCGGAGCACGATCAACCTGACCACGAGGGTCTATTTCCTGCATGCAAACGAAGAACAAGCAAGAAACTAAGATTGCAATCTGGATATTGCGAATATAAGAGGAAAGCTTTATTGATGAAGTGGGGTTCTGTGACGCCTTTGTCTGGTCGCAGAACACAAACGAAGAACGCGAAGTTGCTGCTATGGCGAACTTGTAATCTAAACAAAACCCAAACCTAAAACGAAGCCCTAAGGGCTGTATATATGGGGGAATAGAAGGGAATTTCGTGGCCCCTTGGAGGAGGGGTCCGAAACCGACCCTAAGTCAGTTTCCCCATACATACGGACTCTAAAAACAGCCTATAATATGGTATTTCGAAATTACATGGGCCTGGCCCAAAATTAAGGTGGCGCAGCACCTATATTAGCCTATGGACGAATTTTATAAAGTGGCATCATGCATATTTCGTCCAAAGCTTCCCACTCCCATTATGGTGGCTTCAATGTGCGAAAATCATCACTGGAAGCTCCAATGTTCTTCCCCGCGCGCGCACCTTCTCCTCCATGCTTGATCCCGCTCCAATGGTCATCCTTCTTATCCATGATAGGTCCTTCATTCATAAGTAAAACAAAAGTATCTAATTTAGGCAGCATCATATGTTCATGAATATTAGAAGGATTTCCAAGAAACGAAAGTACCTGGTAATTCAATTGACGTGCGCGAGCTCTAGTAATTGGTCCTGTATGTATAGCAGTCGGGGTGGGTGTAACATTAGTAGGGATGTCCTCATCACAGGTTGAAGATTATGATGGTGATTTCGATGATGAGGGAGAGGTTGCTCCAGATCTGCCCCAGGGGCAACCACCACCATTGATGAGGACATGACTACCTTGGATACGACAAAAAATGTTGCATACATGCATATTTGTGAGGTGATTTCTTATAATAATTATGCAATAATTTATTTATGTTATCCGGAACAAAAATACTTCACCTATTTTTATTTTATGCCTAAACGCAGAA